>CM067277.1:7500000-8750000 GCA_033220335.2 Troides aeacus | reverse complement strand
CTGTATACATACCAACACAACGTCTAAACTATTGTTAATGTAAGAAAAATATTTATAACAAACTTGTACCCGGCCCGTTTTGTTAGCCGTAACACAGAATTTGATTTGTAATTTAGACTTGAAATTTGTCAGAAATATTACCGCCACCCTCTAGACGCCTTCCAGTTGTTAACACCCCCGCAACTCCCTTTAGGGAAGGAATGTTGTGAAATTCATTTTTAGCTGCCCTCCAAATGGCAGAAGCAAGATTTCTACCAAATTTTCGAGTCTTTCCGTCCAATAGTTTCGGAGATGTCGCGATGAATTAATGAATCTCTGGATATTATCTATATATAGATAGATAATTGTCCAGAAGTAACCATATTTTTATAACTGTTAAAGTTTATTTATAACTATATTTGTAATTTTAATAAATATTATTTAATGTAACAATAATAGATTTTAAAGGGTATAGCTTTTTTTAAACATAAAGTAACTGGTGTTGACATAACTGTACCCTTATCATAACCTTACCTATTATCTTAATTTACTTCAACAAACGTTTCTTGGTTCGGAAAAATTTACAGTAAAATAATATAAATAATATCTGAGAGATAGATTTACTAAATCACATATACTTTAGGAATATAACATTAACCAAAAATATATAATATTAAGTACAATGAAAATATATGTAAAATTATTAAAAATGCAAAGCACTAAAACGAACAGCGAGGCAGATAATATTTATAGGGAAATCATACAGACTGAGAGTAAATCTCGCGATATATAATACGTAAGTAAAAGAGTGCCTAAAGTAAAATAAAGCCGGGGCGTACAACTGTTGAATACAAAGTAACGACGTTATATCAAGTAAGACAAATGAACGTTACAGAGTAAAACCCGCTGCACATAAATTAACCTTGTATTGGAGGGAAGTAGCAATGTTTAGTCGTTCTGAGCCTATTGGACTACAATATACAAATATTTTTTTTTTTCATTCATAACAGCCAATTTACGTTCCCAATGTTGGAGCACAGGCCTACCCTCAATATGAGGGCGATAAGGAAAGTCAACGCGCGGGTCCGATACGGATTGTTGACGTTATACACACCTTAGAATAAATTCTAATTCATGTGCAGGTTTCCTCAAGATATTTTCCTTCACCGTTTGTATTTCGCTGTTGTTACTAACATTCACAAATGTACATATTAGGACAACTTAAATAATAAAGTCATTGTTACATGCCGCGATTCGAATCCGCGACCTTGGGAATGAAGGCAGCTCGCTCTAACCATTAGGCTAGCGAGCTTGAAAACAAATGTTTATTTTACTAAATGATCTGTCAGGACGAGCGAGACGTTCACCTCATGGTAGATGGTAGTAATAAGCCAAGAAAGTGGCGCTAATTAGGATGATATATACAGCACATAGGATTTTAAATCTCGTTACCCCATTAATTTCACTAGCGACGACGCCCTTCAAATCGGAACACAATAATGTGTGCAGAGTACTGTTTGGCGGCAGGAATAGTAACTGCGTTGATATCTACTACTACCGACCGATCGACGTGGAGATCTTTGGTGGAGGCCTATGTCCAGCAGTGGACGTCTATCGGCTGATGATGATGATGGTACCTTCCTAGACGGCATCCGGCAACAGATTACTACCACTAAAATCTCGTTAAAAGAAGGCCATTTTAAAAAATTATTTTTCGATTTTGATCTATATTCATATTTCCCAAACATTATGAGTTAACTACATGTATCAGTTTTCACACAGTTAATACAAATAAGAATAATACGATGTAATAATAATAGTCTTACGTGCAACTGTTGTAACATGCTCGGGTGTATGATCCACGACGATTACTTCCGTCTAGCACGGGAAGTTCTCATCCGCACAGGATATTTTATAATGTCCTCAAAACCGCGCAATGTCAATCAGGCTGAAAACTCACGACTCATATTCAAAATTATTGTCTATGGTTAACATTTTAAGATTAAAAGGAACTTTCGCTGCTAATATGAGGTGTTATTTTTAAATTAGTTATGGTTTATTTATATTAAAAAAAAAGATATTTTTTATATTGAAAAATCTATGGTTGTTTTATTACGTTTTTAATATAAACAGTTTCCTGTTCACAATTTTCTGGTTATCATTGTCCAAGTAATATTGCGATAGCTATTTTACGCTTTCAATTTAAGCAACTTTAACACAAAGCTGACCCAATGGCACAATTTTTAACGAGAGCAGCATCAAAATTATTGTAATAAGAACGATTCAAGGTCGATCGCGAAACTGGGTTAAAACAATACACGAAGGTATTGCGTTGAGTTTGCGTTTTTCAGAACTAGATCTCGATAGCTTTGGGAGCTGGGAAACAATGTTGCTTACGAGTTGTTTGAATAGGGACATCGCATCTGTTATGCGGACCCTGCGAGGTGATTACGGTGAGGTGGTGCTCCGGGACGGTTTAGCAACACGCCGGCTCATTTTGGAGATTTCGCTCGACTATTCATAGGTTAAAGCGACGCGGAACGTCTATGGGCGGCTTAGTCGACGTAAACATTATTTACCCCTCGTCAATGCACTAAAAGTTGATGTCGACGTTTAGATAAGCAAACTATTTCGGTTATGCCCGCGATACAACGCCATTTTCTATCATATACACGATATTATAATACAAAGAGTACACCGGATGCGACACTACGCTCAAGTTCATTGACAATATATTTTAACATCCGGCTTAAATCGTGATGTTCACTGCGATAACTTGTAATGAAATATATTTTTCAAGGTTTAAAGATAAAATAGTATGGACACCTACAAATATGTTTAACATATTTTTAGTCCACTAATGGCTAAACCCATATAGATTTAATATCTCAACGTAAATGGTATAACGTTATATCTTTGTAGACTAATAAATTTTTTGTCAATATTTGAGTGTTGGTATATCAATAATAAACAAATGAAAGAGAGCAGTAGTTCTATACGTCATCCTTATACAGTGTTGGTGAATCATAGTTATGATACCAAGTTTTCTATGATTGTTCTAGCTTACGATGAATGGGCGAGAGATCGCTACTTTGCAGTCTCGTGGCTTCTGTGCTAAATGTAATGATAGTGTAGTTTTTTATTTTAAAAAATATTAACAAATATTATTTACTAACTGTTACAAGTAAAACTGTGTGTCGACATTGGCATTAGGCTGTTGCGATGACGTTGACCGTCAAAATGGCGGCGCGTCCCACATGCGATCGCGTCAGTATTGCGAGATATCACTGTTACCACTGCACACCACTATAGCTGTAACGTGGTGCAATCGGGAAATTAATTCATATTTAACTTATAACAACTGGAAATTGATTGAGGAACCATAGCTGCTATTAATATATTTAGAAAAGGACCAAGTTCGATATCAACTGTTGAGCTAAAATCGTGAAATGCGATGTAGTACATAGGCTTATGCATTACATAGTAATCTCGAAATGATGTTATCTGTTAATAGTTATACATATATATAGTTTTAGTAGCTCGCTGGCCTAATGGTTATAGCGTGCGGCTTTCATTCCGAAGGTCGCGGGTTCAAACCTCGGCATGTACCAATGACTTAATATTTAAGTTATGTACATTTGTGAACTTTAGTTACAACAGCGACATACAAAAACGGTGAAGGAAAACATAGTGAGGAAACCCGCACACTGATATCATCTTTGTGTGTGTGTGTGTGTGTGTGTGTGTGTGTGTGTGTGTGTGTGTGTGTGTGTGTGTGTGTGTGTGTGTGTGTGTGGTGGTCCCAATAAAGTGGCAACAGGCTCGCCCCCTGTTACATGGGACTTAATCTGACCACATCTGGCGAAGCGTGGGTGGTTTATTCACCTCTGCCCACCCCTACTGGGAAAAAGGCGTGACAATATAAAAAAAAAATATATATATATATATATATATAGTTTTGTCGGTACATGAGCGTTTGAAGTTATTAATATTTATGTCCCACCCCTTGCATGCTCATCTGTGCCTAACTGAAAATCAGCGGTATTGCTTAGAGTAAGAGCATATTGCTGAGTTGAGACCCCTTCCTGCTGCCTAATTTTATGTTTTCTTATATTTTAATGTGTTATCTATGTAAATTAGGCAGTTTGGATAAAGCATATTTCTTTCATTCTTTCTAAAACTTAATATATTTTGGTCACTATGTTATTTAAGAATAGATATAGAAATTATAGTTACCGTATGAGGATATCGTATTGTATAATGAATGAATTCAAATACCAATGAATTCTCCGTGCATATATGCATTTATTACCTGTACATTGTTATAAATAGGTTCTAAAATTATTAATTAACGCGTTTCTTAACTTTTCCATATTATATAATAAAAAAGTTGATTGATTAAACTTTTACCCTTTAATGTAAATTTTTGATGTAAATATGTTACGAAACTAATTTAGAAGCAATGGTTACTTATATTTTGATTTTTATATCGAGTGCAATGTATTTTTAACACGATATGTAGTGATGAGATATAATACACTTACTAGTTTGTTATAAAATAGTTTAAATTTCCACCGTCTGTTATACAGTTTGGTTATTTTAATGATTAATATGTGTATTTTTCAACATTTGTTACATTTAAACTTACTTCCGCATTCAAAACTAAAACAAAAAATCTATAACCGCAAATATTTTATTAATAACGAAAATTATTCATTTCGTTCTATGTTCCCGTTTTAAAAAAACTGTATTAACTTTAGTACTGAGAATAAAGTAAGTAAAAAATATCATGCGACCACTTTAGTCACGGACATTAACTAACTGGACGTAGCACGCTCTCCATCTTATCCCTTTTTTGATCGAGGGTAAGAAGTTATAGGGGCTATATTGGGTTAGTTGTGCAATAAAGATTTTACGATGGCTCTTTGTACGTATCGCTGGTTTTACTTAAGCCGAGCAACCCGAGCAGTGCTACCGGGCCACTTAATACAAATCTGTTAAATAACATAGAATTTTTTTTTTTCTATTCATTTAGTAATAAGCAGCACTTAGTACAGACGTATGCAATATAATTTCGAGTTGGCATTGCAGCAAATTTATTATCACTCTTGTTATTATGACTAACTGAATTCATATTAACATGAATTTGTTATAGTGAAACTATAACAAATGTCGAGTAAAGGTTATTTTACCTAAATTTAAATATAAATGTTATCTATTCTTAATTTTTTTTACTAAAGTAGGCTATGATAGCCGTTGCTACCACTACTTAGTGTTTGGGTTGGAGTTACTAAATAACTACATAATTTCCTAAGTTCCTACTTAACACTGCCAACACAACATAATACCGTCGCGGTCTTGTTTAAGCACTTAATATAATTACTGTGCAAAACATAACTAAAATAGAAATTAATAGTATTCCCCCTCGCTCGCGACATTAAAAAAACTATGTCTGATAATGATACTCGGGTAGATTCGCATCATGATTGCCGAGTGCGCTTACAGCCCGGAATCAAGTATGGAAGGCACAAGCAGGCTTGTTCACGAGATACGCTTTTGGCATCGCCAGGTGGAAAGTCAAAACATCAGACAACTTCATTATTTTTTACCTTTAATTCTTTGTTTTTCATTCAACGAAACGACGATATGACCAAGTCGTTTAGCAGGTAAAAATGTATACAAACCTCCAAGGGCGTTGTAGCTAGTGAAATTACTATGGTTAGACTTACGATGTTATATTTCAAAGCAACGAGCACAATGTAGTGCTGTGTATATGAACCTAAACAGCGCCACGTTGTTTTGGGCGTATTACTGACCGTCAGGTGAACCTCCTACTCGTCTATTTGTTTTGTTGAATAAAAAAAATGTTTGCCCAACACCACATTGCGTCACTCTGAGACAAGATCTGTAAAGCCTTCGGTCGGGCCGATAAAACGATCAATAAAAAATCACACATTTACGTACGCTCATTGCTTTATTATATCAGAGTATAATTATATGTGTTAGTATAAGTATGACAGGTGCCGGACATTAGTATCGTTTGTCTTCAAGTATATCATAGCGAACGCGACCACGTCACGATCATGACCTCGGCAGTTCAACGAACGCACCCGTCACCGTCGCAGCGCACGGATGCGTCAACAGTGTCTCGTGTGTGACTGGTGAACGATATTTCCACACCTCTAGAATTAAACTACCCACACATTGTCCAAAATTAAATAAATATTTTTACCAACAATGCGCTGTAATCTACATCGCTTGAGCTCAAATTCAAACAATTATTTTTTAAATTGAGTCAAAGGAGTTAACACACACCCTGAAGCCTACAGTTAATTACACGTGATCGCATAACTATAATATTAATAACTACCACGAAACTTCAACAACTTACGCAATCTTCGTTACAACGGAATCATATAAAAACGTTCATGACAAAATTGTGAACACTGACGTTAAAAAAAAAAAAAAAAATTTTACTTGTCGAACCAACGAAACAAGCAAGACATTTATCTGATGGTGAATGATACGCCTGCCCATAAAAATGTGGCGCTAGCTATAATGATATATACTGCACCACATTGTGCTCAACGTCTAAAGACTCAAGATATTCACTCTTGTTACCTCAGTAATATCACTAGCTACAAAGCCCTTCAAACTGCGTACACGGTGATACCTATCTAGACTGTCTCCGGCGAGTGACGCCTACCACCAGTAAGTCCAGCTGATGTACAGTATCTAACACTATATATAGAAAAAATATATAAAAGACAAAAGGACAATAAGTTATTGAAAGAATTATCTGTAAGGAATATCGATTATAATTTCAAATGCATTAGATCTCATTACAAATCTAAAATATAATATTGAGACAGTCTAGGTAGGTTACCGCAGCGCCTATTTCTGCCGCCTAACAGTAGAGTGCAAACATGTGCTGTATTACTGTTTGAAGAGCGCTGTAGCTAGTGTAATTAATGGGGTAACGACACTAAACATCTTGTATAAAGGCGACGAGCGCAACGTGATGCAGTGTACATCATTTTAACTAGCGCTAGGTTATGGGCAGGCGTATCTTACCATCAGGTAAAAGTTTCGCTCGTCTCATCGCTTAATGACATAAAATATAAAGCTATAGGTTTAATTGAATTTTAAAGGTAAATCGAAAGGATGAATTAACCGAGCTAAGTCAAACAAAACAAGCGAGTACTTAAATCCAGCGAATATAACTAGAGCGTCCCCTTTCTTTGCAATTGTTTAATTTAAATCGTCTCGGCAACGGGCTCAAGTGGCCATTGTGACTTATATCGGATTCAGATTCAAAGTGGAAACCTCAGAACCAGTTATAACTGTATTTACAGTTATCGCGTGGATCGTGTATTTATTACTGACATATATTATTTCAAACAAAAACGTTAATTAACATTTTTTTTATTTGCAGCGAATTCAGTTTTAAGTGTGGATATTTTTATTTGAATTGAAATGAAACCTTAATTCTCATGGAGAACTGTTTTTCTCGTCTCTATTGTTCTCTATAACATTGAAAGTAATGACAAGTGGTACATTATGGTCATATCTAACTGTCACGTAATACTCTATTATTAAATTGACATGACTTTTTGTTATTGCCTTGTGTTCATGTGTCGAAGCATATTTTATAAAGTAGGAGACATTTCAACATATTGACGCGCCCACAGCTGAACGTAGACCTCAAATGGTGAGAAAAATGACCTTAATTTGTGAATATTTCCCCTTAGTTACTTTCTACATGTCGAAAGTGGAGTGGGAGCAGCAGCAGGGATATTCTAACCTGTCTTTCTCTCCCACATCATCATCAGCTGATTGTCTACTGCTGGACATAAGTCTCCCCGAAGACCCTCCTCCACATCGATCGGTCCGGCGCTGCTCGCAACCAGCGACTTCTCTCGTCCTTACAGCCAGCATGACCTAGGGTACTGCCTGGCACTAGGGGCCGTCGTTTGTACAGGTTCATATGAGGGAGATCTGTGCCATTTGCATCCACACTGGCCCAAAGCGGGTTGGTGGGTGCCAGAGCTTCGTTAGTTGATAAAATATAATAAAAAAACAAATGAACTGAGGAAAAGCTACAAGTAATTAATGTTTTGTAGATAGATAGAGTATGAAAAGCTTTATGTTCAAATTCCAATCCGAAAATTTATTACTTGTCATAGTGTTTATTAATAGCTCATAGTTTAAATCAACTTCAAACGAGTAGTATTATATTTGTTTTCACAGAGCAAGTTATAGTTCAAAGCTAACCTCAATTTTATTATGCAACATTATATGTAATAGAAATATTACAAGTTAAATAACACATGAGCTTAATTAAGTTTAATATGCATAGCTAGTAATACTTCAAAGAGGGCAAGTGGAAGTGTTTGCGCAAGTAATGTCTTTCAAAGGACGTTAACCCGCAAAATGGTTTATTTCATACAGTAATGATATGAATATTCAGTGTTTCATACAAATTTAAATGTACTACAATTCTGTTATAGTGAAGGGCGTCATAAAGCTCCCTACAGTGATGTTTTGCAGTTTCATTGTGAAAGAAATATCTTTTTATACTAATTAAAGTGAATATATAGCTTAATATTTTGGGCTGTATTGTTCCTGAATTTCTAAATAACTTAAATAGAAGTAAATATGTACGTTGGTACATAACGACCGTACTCTGTGATAAAGAAATTAAAATTCGTTATTACTCCATATATCTTGAACTTAGATTCTCAAGCGCATGGGTTAAATATGAATATGAGGTTTAAGATTCTAAATATTAAGTAAACTGTAAGGAAAGTAGTTTAAAATTAAAGGATTACTTTTACATGTTTTCAAATGTGTCCCATTTTTTTTAATACTTCCATTTATTTAACGCCTAGCATTTATACCGAACTAACGACTTTTCTATTGTCGTTCGAATTATTATTTTGCAGTTATTCTTATGTGGAATTGTTGTCATATGAAGTAATTCTGAATTTTTATAAATAACACTTCAAGGAAAATTGCAGAAAAACTGGAGGAAAATTTCAAAGGCATAACACGGTCTCCTACGCTCCAGTGATTCTTCAAAATGAAGTCTCTACATACTAACAGCAAGGCTCATACATCCTTATGTGGGACACAAAAGCTGATGTTAGACCTAATCTCGGTTTTAAATATAACACAATATGCGTAAAACACCTGATAACTGGATCATGCTTAAGACAAACAATATTATAATTAATTAATATTTTTATGTTATAAATTTCAGTAATATTCATTTATCTGTTTTTCATCGTTTTTCAATACATCGTACTTCATCATTACTAAAATTTTTAACATAAACCAATTGGTGAAAACGAGTGCAGGTTTAGGTAACAAGGTATCACTTATGATCTATGACTCAATACGCAATTTCAAGTAATCATTTCCATTGAATGAATGCCGATGTAACCGTCACCTAGTCTGTAACAATGGAACTAATTCTCCTTTATTAGACACACACTGCAGACATGGTCACATACAATTGAAGCTCGAGCGTTAGCACTTCGCTGCATCGAACGATTGCTTGAATTAAACAAATAGTGACTGACTATCGTTGAAACCTTAGCAGCGCGATCTACATTTACTTAAAAGACCTATAATTATTCCTGACCTGTATATTATTTAACTTATTTACTATTTGTTGTTGTATTAACCTCGATTGAGACTGACACTTTATTCTCAATCGTTGGAACGCGATAGTTATTAATATCAAAGCAACAGTTTTCAATTATGTCTATTTTTTATTTGTCTTTTCTTGGAACGCGAGCAGTAAAATATTTTGAGAGTTCCGGGACGTTCACCTCGTTTATTTTTATAATTGATACCCTAATCTAAAACAATACAGCGACAGTTGGATTGTTGGCACAGGAATATTTATTAAAGTTACGAGTCTCGATACCGCAGTAACATCACTACCTCTTCATCATCCACATCACAAGGTCTTTCAAAAAGAAGATTCTTCTTCTTGTTAGCATTGTCCCATCTTTACTTGGGGTCGGCCCTCCTGGTCATTCTTCTAGATCTATGTCTATTTTCTGTCACTAATTATAAATCAAGAAATACCGAAAAAAATAATTTTTCGCCGCTTCATGGCATAGTTGGCGTTGCTATGTATCTAAACTAGATGTTTTCCAAAAACTGACGATTATAGCTCTTAATTTTTTCAAAACATACTGTATGTAAAATTACCGGTTGAAAGCCTCTATTGCCGGAGACCGTCTAAGTAGACACCCCCACAGCTACTATATCTGCCGCCAAACAGTATTGCCCAAACATCAATGTTGTGGTTTGAAGGACGTGGCAGTTAGAGAAATTACTGGGGTAATGATCAATATACATGTGATCATAACTAGCGTTACATTGTTAAGGGCATGCCACTTACAATCAAGTGAATTTCACGCTAGTCTTATCGAATAAAAAAAATTCTCAGTAAAGCTTGTGTATTGACCAATTCTTTTTAATGCGCATGAAGAACAGTTTACCAATTTGTATTTTATTTCTTTACTATTTACCTTATAATCTTTAATAAAGTTAACTTCACGAAGTCGAACCGAACAAAGAGTATATAAAAGTTACACAAAGTACTTTTGGTCATAATAAACCGCGAACTCTCTCGGTATTACCAGTTTTATTATATTATATAATAGGCGTGGTAGTAAGGCAGTGTGGGGGGAGGTAGGAAATAGTATTTGTAACTACAGTACATAATACTACACTGAATGTGCTTGCAATCTTTTCAATATAATTTTTATTCGTACTTTTTAATTTTAACCCTTCTATGGACAAAAAAATCTATATCAATAACTATTTCAACAACATGCAGTAAACTGCATATCATTTTTTTAATACAATTTACTAATATTTTTATGTAATACCCTTATTCTAAGGAAATAATGTGATTACGAGTGTTTTGACAAAAAAACACATACCACCTTCTTGGGGTTCATGTTTTTTATTCTCATAGAAAGATGCATTTCAAACTCTATTTGATAAAAAGTATTCTCTGAGGGGAGGCAGCTATTGAGCGACTTGTGGTCCAGGGACAAGTTGAGGGTATCAGGCCACGTCGAAGAACGCCTATGATGGAGTGATAAGAAAGGCGGCAGTAAATGGCTCATCATCGTTACCACTGTATGAATGCACTAGGAAGACGATCATCAGAGAGGAATGGTGACGTGTTGTTGAATTTGCGACCAACATCTAGTGATGACCACGACCACTCCGTCAAGAGTGATACCGACGAAGAAGAATTCTGATTAATGGTGATAGTTAGAATTTAAATCAATAAAGACCAAAGCAAATAGTAAACTCTATATATTTAATTCAGAATTAAATATGCAAGGGTTTTCATAAATATTTTCAGCACTCAAGTATTCAAGTTGAAGCATTTAATTTATAAGTCCGCAAGCCCTAGACAACAAACAAACACGACGGCTTAGATGATTTCTTAATGAGATTGTTCAACGCCTCTAATGAAATTAGAAAGCAATTACATGATTGCTCTAAATTAGCATTCACTGTTTAATATTATATGCTCGCTCTACTTTAATGAATTCGTCAAATATATACGACTTTATCAAAACAGTTAAAATTGAAAGAAAATGCAACTGTATCGGTGTGGTAGCAGTTTAATAGTAGCATTAATATCATAATCAGCCGATACACGTCCACTGGTAGACTTCCGGCCTTCCGGACTTCAGGCCTTCCGCAAGATAACCACGTCGATGGATCCCGCGTTGCTCGCATCTAGTGTCATCTTATCACATGGTCGGTCCACCTTGTGGAAGGCCTACCTGCGTCTACCGGTACGCGGGAGCCACTCGTGAATCTTACTGACCCATCGGCCGTCGGTTCTTCGAGCAATGTGCACTGCCCACTGCCACTTTAGTGATCTTTTGGGCTATGTCGGTGACCTTGGTTCTTCTGCAGATCTCCACATTCCCGATTCGATCGCGCAGAGAAACTCCGAGTATAGCGCTCTCCATTGCCCTTTGGGTGACTTTGGTGCAGTAACAATGTTAAAAACTACATTTTAGCCTGAAGTTTGATTCGTAACTGATCTCAACGTACATTTCTATAACTATAATAGGCTCTATTTCATACGATTCTAAGTGACAATGAGACCTAAAATATTAAATGAGCTTGACTATAAAACTTTGGCTCCCAAATGTTTGACTAATGAAAATTGTTACTAAAATTGTGACTAATGACTAATACAAACTACAATGTTGTTGTCATAGCAGGCTAGCAATACAAAATTGATAGCTACACCACGCGAATATTAAAAAAAACCTTTCAGTAATGGAAAAACAAATACTTCAATAATCCACCAAAATACGTATTATAAAGCATGTGGGCTAGTCTCGCGTCACGCAGGCTGGAGCCACTGATGATTAATTTGTCACCATAGTAGAATCACTATGTATTTTAGATCAAAATTACGAACTATGTCACGGTGCAAAAAGATATGTAGGAAAAACGTCCTATTGGAGTGATGATTGTGTAAAAATAATGACTGGTGGTAGGTTTCCATTGCCGGAGACCGTCTAGGTCGCCAAACACTTGTACCTAAAGAATACTGAGTTCTGGTTTAAGGGGACTTAACATTTTATCTCAAATCGACGCGCATAATGTGGTGCTGTGTATATCATCCTAGCTAGCATTACATTGTCATGGGTACGCATGTCAGGAACTATCAGGTTCAATCTTTGTCTCGTTGTTTCGTTGAGTAAATAAAAAATACATAGAAAATTGTACAATACATTTATATCAAACTTTGCCAAACCACTGGTGAATTATGGTGTTTGAGAAGTGGCAGCAAGATTCAACTGAAAGGACACGAAATGTACTGTTAGTATTACATTATATTAAAAGGACTTTTGCATATAAATTGAAGTTGGATATGACTAATGGGGATAGTCGGCGACCAACTCTGAGGTTTACAGCCTAATAAAATTTTAGTTTTAATCAAATTAAACTTTATGTACAATTGCAAAGAGTTATAAACTCTACCGGCGCTATTACATTTTGCCAATTCATCGTAATATTGAATCAGTAAACAAAAATTTAATATAGCAATACAATAATATCATGCAATTACCAGAAATGTGGAATGAGGTTGTTTGTTCTCATAGTAATTATTGTTTCCCTCCTTTGTGTGACCACTTATTGTTTGAATAATTGCCAGTATTGGCTGAGTGGCTTGTTATCCGATCACAAAACAAACATCTCTAGAACATCAATGACGTATGGAATTGATATCTGGTTCTTATAGTATTTTTTTTATCCGACGAAGCGACGAGAACACCGAGACATTTACTTGATGGTAAGTGATACGCCTGCTTATAACAACATGGCGCTAGTGAGGACGGTAAACACTACACCGCATTGTGTTCGTCGCCTTGAGACCTAAGATGTTAAGTCTCGTTATTTCAATAAATTCAATAGCAAAAACACCGTCCAAACTACAACACAGTAATGTTGTAAATTAAATTACTGTTTTGGTTGCATACATTTATTTCCAAATTTCAATACAGAATAATAAAATAAGCTTTAGTGTATAGAAAATCTGATGAGATAAAAGCTGAGGAACAAATAATATTAAAATTTGAATTCTCTAAAACCTGAAGGTAAATAATAGGTTGTTCGGATAGTCATTTCGTTTTTTCCCGTCAGAGGACTTAATTGTTTTTTCGAAACCAACTTCACACTTACGCCGCATAACCATTATATGTCTTGAGAGCTGATATTGCCTTTCATACTTATATATTTATTATTATATACCTTACATACTGATATTGTCTTTCATGTACCCCAAAAAAAACGAAATGACTTTCCGAACAACCCAATAAAATATGAGGTTAAATAATGTAGATAAAAATAATTTTTAAAATAAAACCAGGACTTAATCTCCAGAGAATAACAGTATCAAAATTGGATCAGCTGTACCCGCACAAGTAAATATTTTAACCTTGCTAATCTGTCTTTTCAGAGTTGGTTAACAACAAATATTAACAACAAATAGCTCTTCTCTGTTGATATTAACGGGTAGATGAATGTGCCCCACTCTAGTAATAGCACAACTCTCAAAGGATGCAAATGTGAATACTGAGTGGATATTTCCTCTGTGTTATTTATACTTTGATTTTATGATTGATGTCTTCTAGCATTCATTTATCATTATAGTGTTGTCCCTAAACTAAAACTTAATGTCTGTACATCAATTTGTCTTTGTTTAGAGAAAGAAAGGCATGTAACAGAATTTAGTAAAGTATGAGAAAAATGTAAGTGCCAAAATGAAACTATGTAATATTTGGGAGAATTTTTAGACACATAACATAAGACCTTATCCAGGTTGAAAATAGAAATTACTTCTATGGTATATGTCTGAACTAAGAGATATTAATTAAACTTAAAAATACAAAATATTTATATTTATAAATAAAAATAGATTATGCATTTTGATAATTGTAAAAATAATTTTAGCTTATATTCAGTAATGCATTGCTATTTCTTTGAACTCCGACTGTACAAAGGTGAGGGTGAAAGTAGAACAGTATGAAATACTTGATGTTTGAAATTTAATCTTGGCTGCCATGCATTGAATTACATATAATATGAAAGGTATAACTTACATTTGGTTTTAAAAATGTATCAGTAACAAAAAATATATGATTAAACATCATACATATTTAGAGTAAATTAGAGTTAAGTAAAATGATCTTTATATAAACTTGCAAAACTCAAAAATCCTTTAATTGTTCACTACATATATTTTTCATCATACACTTAAAAAAAATTGCTATAAGAATAAGATAAAGTAATCATTATGATGATCTGGCAATAATAATAGATTAAGATTAAATATATTTTTGTTACATATATCAAATTTTATTATTTTTTTTTTGTTAAACTATTAGGTGATGTTATAAAATTGTTAAGACCGATTGAATAATTCAAATTGCATACTTTGTGTAAAATTTTTCAATTTTCTCAAACTTTTGTTTACAGCTCAACATATTGTCAAGATTAATAAAAGATTTAATGTTAAATTCCTAATAACTGAGATAAGTTTATTTATTATATTATTAGCATCTGCCTGCCTATAGCAACAGTATTTATATTGATGTTGTATTTATAAGACATTGAAAATGGTTATTCAAATCATATTAATGTTAATACAGTTATTGTCCTGCTTTTACATTTTTTGATTTGATATGGAATTTAGTTACATCCATAATATTTACCTGCACTATCAATATCAATTTAAATTACGAGAAAATTAATTAAAGAAATTAATAATTAGAGAAAACAAAGTTATACAAAAAATAATAACAACAATAATATAACTACATATTTTACACTTTATTTTTAAATTGCATATTATTTTGTAAAGAAATATAAATATGTATGTTTTATTTGATATGCCAATTATTTTGTAATACCATAAGTGCTTATTTCTCGATATTATCTTTTAATTAACAATATATGAATAATAAGTGATATTGTATATGTTGATTATCTTGTACTGTCCCTTGATTTTATAAAAGTTCCAAAAATATTTTTTGATGTGTATACAGTAAATTGAATACAAATATAAATTTTGAAATATTGTGTCTCAAAACAATGATCGTCATATTATTCAGTAGTAAATATAACTGTCCTTCAATTTTAACGATAATTTTAACCGAATCACCTGTATGTGTCGTTGGTAACATTTTTTATAAACAAATATTTAATAACAATACTTACCACTTTCAATATAAGGCAGAGCAAGTAGCAGAAACACTATATAACCAATTTCACTGAACATTGTCGCTTGGAAACACACTCTTGATATATTACTAAGTCATTGCACACACAGCTGATTTTGAAACCACACAAAACCTTTGTCTGTTTTTGACAAAAACGCATGCGCGTGCAAACAATATTTTTTTATTTACATTACCACAATTCCCTATATTCATTCATCACTTGTATAACTACTGAAAAACGATTAAACACTAAGGACTCACAAACGTTGAATGAAACAATAAATAACAACAAAAACCATAACATCACCCGCAACTATCATCAACGTAACATGTAATCATAACAATAAATTAAACAATATCCGCCACCACGTTATTGTTTCATGTTTTTGTCAAAAATAAACTATTTACTTAGCTATAAAATAATGTACAAGCGAATTCGGAACTTCACAATAGCCTGCCTGACTGACATATTGAAATGATCTCCATTCAAACACTCACTCCTGAGATCTGTTGATTAGTCAGAAATCTGACCAATGAGCGATCATTGTCAAAACACAAGATTGGTCAAATGTATCAGTCGGTAAAAATCCGAGAGGAAGTATGTAACCGAACGAAATCGAATAGTACAACCACAGAACAGTTGTGCAGAGCTAATATTTTTACCACAGTATATAAATAATTAGTTTTGTACAAAATTTTATAATGTATAGGTAAATTTTTAATTAAAATAAAGCTACCATTAAATGTGTTCTATAAATATTTTTTATTTATTTATAACATACAAAATTATTGTTTACTTAATGATATAAATTTATCATATCTATAGTTTATTGATGACTGTTCTCATTAATACACATAATAATTAACAAATAAATTATATCGTTGTTTCTTATGTATTTATAAGTTTAATAGTATACACTGTACAAAGATGTTTGTTATACTATAGCTATAATCAATGCGGAAAGTTTAATAACAAACCGTTCACTATTTATAAAATCATGTTAAAAATATTGTGATTCTACTTAAATATTAAAGAAACAGTTTTGTCATTATGATTTATTAATAATAACTTATATTTATGATATATATATTATATTTATAAATATAATATTTGCCCTAGGATAATTAATATTTATTTCTAAAACATAACAACATTGTTGCTGAACAAAGGTCGTTAATGCAGATTTTTATGACTAATTTTAATAAAATGCAACTGTCGATATATTTATCAAATGATCAGTAAAAATGGTGACATCATGCGTTAATTCATAAAATATACATACCTTTTCCATTACTTCATTAATTGCAGCTCAATATTGTATTTCTCAAGGATATTCATAAAAGAAATAATTAACTACAAGATATTTAATTTTTAATGTTTTTCATAATTTACTATACATGTACACCTAAACAACAAATAAACTTTACACCACGCACATGACAAACGAATACTTTTTAATTTTTTAAAGATATATTTCTGTAAATCACAATGCTGACTTAAACGATAAAAATGAGTAAACAATTTATGTTATATTTTAATGAAGAAACTTAAAAACTGTTACAATATTTAAAATGACTTTAACCATAACATCACTATGAGAATAATGTATATGAGTAAAATATTGGGTTTTTTTAGTTCCATATAATAATTATAAAAACATTTTATAGATATCTTTATTATTTCAGAATACATTCTTTAAGTTTATTTGGTGCGAAAACTCCTTTCTCGGTAATTATTCCTGTTATTAATGAAGCAGGAGTCACATCAAAGGAAGGATTCCAGCAGTTGATACCTGAAAATTAATGAAAAATTCATTATGTCTGAATATTCAGAGAAAGGCAACTAATATAAACATCTTATAATTAATATGTATTCTAATTTGTACAGTATTACAGATAAGCTTTGTTTTATCTACATTAGGTTGTAGATGGTAAAGCATGCTTATCCAGAAAACTCAGGCTTTCATTCATTATCTACAGGATTACAGCAATTTTGTTATGACATATTTATATTGTGAGGGTAAAAGCTCGCTTTAGTGCATTCAAAAGTGCGACCACTAACCATTTTTTCGTCTTATATTTATAATTAAATAACATTATGCCATTACCAGGTGCTGCGATTCTATATTCACCAACATGAGTCATTTCTCTTGCAGGACGCTCTTCTATTTTAATTTCTTCTCCTGATGTTAAGGACATATCTATCGATGTTATTGGCGCAGCAACATAAAAAGGAACACTGTGGTGTTTAGCAACAACAGCAATTTGATAGGTTCCAATTTTATTAGCAGTGTCACCATTAGCAGCCACCTAAAAAAATGCTACATTATCAGCAAGAACAGTTTTAAATTTGCTTTATACAAACATAATTGTCTCCATATTACAGTGGCTAACCATTTGTTCAGTAATACAGAAAAGCCGAGGTTCAATTCCAGAACCATGCACTGTGGAATTTCATTATATTTTCATCACTTGGCTAACTATCTGCTGTGTTCTGACTATTAATACATCAGAATTAAAATAATAAGGAGAGCACTTTAAACCACCCAACTGAACTTAATGTCACTTACAATGTGAAACTGAAATCAATTGTTAGCCCAATGTATAAAAAAAATTGTCATTATTTATAATCTCGAAAAGTGTTGTAGTTTATTTACCTATACATTATGCACTGGTAAATATACTGTTTTATGTATGTCCCAACAGCTGGGAATTCGAGCCACATTGCAACCAGAGTTAAGGCCATTGTTCCACCACTCTATATGACATTAAATCGGACTGCACTTAATAAAATTACTGGTATAATGAAACAACATCTTATATCTGTGTGTGTAACTGGATCCATATTTTTGGGCAAGCATTTAGGTGAAAATCTTGCTGACTTTCGAAGTTTCTTCCATACATGTAAATGGTTATAATAAATACATAATAAAAAAAAAATCTTAGGTATGTATGTTTCACCGGAAAATATATGACATACCCTATCAGCACCAACAACTATGGCAGTGATCTTTCTTGTATGCATGAGCGCTGCAACCATGCTATCAACAATAAGTGTAGAAGGAATTTTTTCGTGAACTAATTCATATGCTGTTAGCCTTGCTCCTTGATTGTATGGACGAGTTTCCGTACAATAAACGTGTTCTGAAATAAAATTTTATTTGATGTTAAAAATCATGATTACAATAAATATGTAAAAAATAAAATTTTATTGTTTTTACGGCACAGAGGCTACGGCGCATGTCTAGTAACATGGGATCCCAGGTTCGATTTCAATGTTTATTGTGAATTTTGTCGGCGCTAGTGTTTTTGCAAATCGAAAAGGCTAGCTGCTACTACTACAGTCATATTAAAAATTTAATGCTATAACCGCATTGCTGTGTTTCATCATCAACATTTGAGAATTAGAGTTATCTGGGCAAGTAAACTACACCACTCATGGCCTCAATGACAATTAACACCTTTTAAAATTAAGGTAAGATCTTAGATCATTGCTTGTTTTGTAATATAAGTAGCTGATTGTAGGAGAATTTTCATTCAATTATAAAAATGCTTTTAGTGTATGTTATTTAAGTTAAAAAGTAAGTTAAGTTTAAATAAAAAGAAGAATAAGTTACTCAATCAGAAAGTAATAGTTTTAAAGTAACTTCTGTAGATTGAATATACACTTACTTCATATTATTGTAATGTCATTTTAAATGTGATATAAGTACCTAGTCTTTTAGATTCATGCAGAGATCTGATGACTCCTAAAGCAGTTCCGTAGCCAGCAGTTGCTAAGGAACCAGTGTTGCAATGTGTAAGCACTCTCACTTGACCATCACCTTCCAATTTATTAAGAATAGCCTCACAACCAAACTTGCCTATTGCTTTATTGTCTTCTATATCTTTGACAAGCATATTTTCAATGAAACTGATGAATCTAAAAGTACAATATGGTAAATTCCTTTCTAACATATCACATTCAAGTTATTGCTGGAAATATTGTTAAAGAAAAATATGGCAAAAGATAAATTAGATCAACAATATTAATTTTAAACATTAGTTATGCAAAAATAGTCTTACTGATTTGTAACTTTATACAACAAAGTATTTTTTTTGCTATTTTTCTGTCCCATAAAGAAAAAATTATCATCATCATAAGGTGTCTTTTATCTCAAGTGTGGCAATCAGACATGAAAAATCTTCTAGTGTTTTACTTATCTCGTCAACTGATAGTATCCTGATCCATTCTTTTATATCATCAATAACTATAATATATTTAAACTAATAAACTAAAAGAAACACAACAAATAATATAAAGCAATATGCAAAGCGCTTACATTGTCTTTATGCTTATATTGTTACAGCATCTAAACCCCATTCTGTGATAATATTTTTTTTATTCTATATATGACAGTAATTAATTTTCAAAAATCACCAAAAAAATATTTATTTTAATTTTAATAATATGATTAATATAATATAATTAATTTTAAAACTTATAATCTTTGTATAAAAAAAGGGAATGATGTTTTACCTTTCCTTAAACATACTTGCAGAGACATTTGTATCTGTACACAAATTGTTTGCTAAATGAATGAGCTCATCTGCTGCTTGTTTAATATTCACAGCAGTTGGCCTTGCTGATACTAAGTAGTTTAATTTACCCTCAATCTGTGATAAGAAACAAAGATAATGTATGTGTTGATTTTATCATCATATCAAATCTTACTTTTGGAGCTAACTATGTTTTAGTTCTTTATGATATAAGTGAAATTAAATAAAAAATCTAGCATACATTTTATGCATAGTTATTATAATGAACACATTCATAAACATAATGATTCTAAAACAATAAAGAAGATATTTTGTGTACACATTCAGTGTAATAAGGAATTACTGACCTCTTGCCTCATAATTTTTTTGTCACTTATATCATCATTGAGCAGTTCAACAGCAAGTGATAAGCAACCCACTATAGCTATTGCTGGTGCACCTCTGACCTAAAATTGATAAGAAATTATTGTACCATTAAAGTATAAATATGAATTCTATCTTATTTCCATACAAAAAAACGTTTAATAACGTTATAACTAGGTAAACTAAATTTTACTTACTCTTAAAAGAGATATTTAAAATAGGTTCGTTATTACCTATTACCACTGTACTAAAATTTCATAGAAACATCAAATTACAACCTACTTGCATTTTGTTTATAACTCTCCATCCATCTTCTACGCCCTGTACTTTAATATATCTTGTTTGAGACGGAAGAAGTAACTGGTCTAAGATTTGTAAACTACCTCTTTGGTATATTATAGATTCCAAGTTCATTTTTAATGAACAAAATTCGAATTTCTCATAGGAATCAGTTATAACTCTAAAAAGTTCTAAACTTAATAACAACTGTCATTAGTATTGTAAACATTAAAACACAACACAGATTATGATAAATAATGCTATAAAATAAAATAATTAAAATACCAACATATTTAATTTGAAATAAACATGTGTATTATACATATTAATTGTCCTAGTTGCACAATCATCTTGTAAAATCTAAGAGAATTGGTTCAATCTGCTTCTATCAATAAAGGTTGAATTATTTATTATTTAGTTTTTAATCCAGTTTTTATTATCAAACTCAATCCATAGACGTATACATAAAATATTTACGTCTTATGTCCAGCTTTAGACGTCTATCGGCTGATGATGATGATCACGATGATACACAAAATCGTATCTAAACTGAGCACACAATTAAGAATTTCTTTTCTTTAGAATAATCCACTTAAAATGCTAGTTTATTTTAATTAAATTAATAATAATTTTTAATTAAACAGAAAGTACACACAAATTTGCTCCTTTATATTAATAAATTCACAAACAAATTCTTACACAGTTGCCTGTAATTGTGTTTTAACAAACTGTTCAAATATAATATTGCTTAGTATTAAATCAAATGTTTTAGTTTGGACAAAATTTTCAATTTTGAATAATAATTATTTTTTAATTATTTTAAACTTTTTAGCTTATATTTTAACTTGTATCAATAAAGAAACCTAAATTGAATTTATAAGTTTTTCTGTAATGTAAAAAAATATTGTTGTTCCCGTAAGATATACAAATGTTATAAAAATAATAATATTTCGTGTTACTAAAAAGTGATTTTGCTTAACATAGCAAAGTGTTTTTTTTTCTTATAATTCAATGATTCTGAACGTTAGCAGGAAATGGCAGCATTAATTTAGTCTATGATCTTTTTAATTTCCGCCCGACATTGCTGAGAGACGCATCGTCATTGCGTTGTGTTTCTAGAAGGATTTCCAGGTGTTTTACGTAAAGAAGCAAAATGAGTTTACCACGAGTTTACTTGGATTTAACTGCTAATAATACTATTCTAGGAAGAATTGTTATTGAGGTAAGTTACATCCTTTATAATTAGCTTAAGAATGTCATTCCGGCCGGCGTGATATAGTTGACCACGCTATTTTTTTAAAATGTTCTTGATGGTTTTCATAACTATTTTTAGATAATAATATCTGATTTTATTGTATTAGGATTTTAAATAGTTGTTTTACTCTAATATTACATGGATACCTTCAGTCTAAAGGTTCTTCCATAAAATATGTAGAGAATATGGCTGTGTATTCATATGTATCTATATATTATTAGTCACTCTGACCGAGATTACTTTATGAAGGTCATATCTCCTAAAGACCTTGATTGCTATTAGTTTAATGCTGTAGGTTAAAGATATTTACCTTTTTTAATTTTGCTTTTGCATTATTCACATCTACCGTCTTTGAAAAAATGAGAATCATTATAGCAAACTAGTAGAAAATCGATCAATGCAATCGAACTATTTTAGTAACATATCGAAGCTTTCAAATTTTTCGTGGGTCTACAAGCTGAAATTACAATATTATTAACTATTGACTCGATATAGTGTGTTTTTCTTTACTGTATATAGTCTTTATATAGATTGCTAATAGTCTAATAATCTATTGTTTCAGCTAAGATCGGATGTTACTCCCAAGACTTGTGAAAACTTCCGTGCTCTTTGTACTGGAGAGAAGGGCTTTGGGTATCTAGGTTCTACCTTCCACCGTGTCATTCCCAACTTCATGTTGCAAGGTGGAGACTTCACCAACCATAATGGTACTGGTGGAAAGTCCATCTATGGTGAGAAGTTTACTGATGAAAACTTTGTCCTGAAGCACACTGGCCCAGGTGTCCTTTCCATGGCCAATGCTGGTCCTAATACCAATGGCTCCCAATTCTTTATCACTACTGTGAAGACCTCCTGGCTGGATGGAAGACATGTTGTGTTTGGAAATGTGGTTGAAGGCATGGATGTTGTAAAGCAAGTTGAAGCCCTGGGGTCTCAAGCAGGCAAGCCAACAAAGAAAATTGTCATTGCTGACTGTGGCCAGCTTTCCTGAGCTTAATTGGTAATGTTTATATAAATGAATTCAATATTTTAAGTTTTATCATAATGTCTAATCATTTCCTACTTTTGAAGATGTAACGTTTCAAATGAATTGACAGTCATTCCAATTGCGACAAATTTATAATTATAACCTAGGATTCAGACTAGCAATTGCATTTACTTCTATGCATTGTTTATTCATAATAAATTAACTTATATACATGTTTGTTTTTAATTTACCATTTGTCCCTATGAACCAGGTAAATCCATACAACCAATTGGGAGGTTTTGATTAAATATTAAATTCAGTATTTATACCACCTGCTTGATTTAAAGTACATATGTTAACTTGACTATACTATAGCATTCTACAGATACTACATTCAGATGTTAAAACTAATTAAATTATTATAAAATGAATTGTTTTTTTTTACAATTTTATTTTGTATAAGAGTGCTAAGGTTAAATATAGGTAAAATAAGGTTATATTCAGATGTATGTCCTAGTTATTAATATTTTCAAATATTGTGATAATTTATGTTGAAAGTTATCTTCATGAAGTGGAAAATTGTGGTAATTTATGGATAAATATGTTGATAACTCTGAGGTCATGGTTTTGAACAACGCCTGTGATTAACATCAGTATCTGTTTCTGGTTTTATTTGTTTATGTTTGAAGTCAGAAGATACAGAAGCTTATGTAAGCTAAACATTTAATCAATCAATGACTACCCGATAAAAGCACACTGCTGGACATAAACATTAAATTAATGTTTATGTCCAGCTTTATTATATCTTTCCTAATATTTCAACATCATTCAAATAGTTATATATAGAATAGATTATATACATATATATAACTAGAACATATAACTATAATATATATATGTTGCTTCAAGGTCTTCGTTTATAAATAAAAAAAAACAAAAACATACATATAACAAACTTAACCAACTAACATGAACTATACAATACCTACTAGTGATAGGTCTCTGTTGCTGGAGTCGTGGTGGATGCTATTGCAGTGCCTACATGTGCTGCCAAACGAGAGAATACTCCGAACTGTTTCGGCTAGGAAGGCATGGCTACTGAACTTGTTGAAGTAACGAAACTAAGCATACTGATAAGAACAATGTAATGCTGTGAAGGCCATGTTAACTAGTGTCATGTTAAGGTCACAGGCATCAGTATCAAAAGAACCTTCTATTTGTATTGTATCTTAAAAAAAAAAGTGTGGGTATACTGCAGTGTCATAAAAGGCTGTAGCCTTTTTTTGTACTAATGATACTATCAGAATTAAAGTGATTTGTTAAAAGAAGGGTTGTTTTTAATTATTTTATAATTAATATACTTACATGATAGTTAATACTTACAACATACGTTTGTCGTGTACAATATATAGGTAATATATATGTAAAAGAGGCAAGGTGATAAAGATATACTAGTGGTAGGTATCTGTTGCCAGAGACTTTGTAATATAGATAGATACGACCCCAGCGACTATTTCTGTCGCCAAACAGAAGTGTGCAAACATTACTGTGATCCGGTCTAAAGGGAGTTGTAGCTAGTGAAATCACTGAAGTAACGCGACTATTAGAAATATTTTATGTCTCAAGACGACGAGCACAATGGGGTGCAGTGTATACCATTCTAACTAGCGCCACGTCGTCATGGGCAGATGTGTCATTCACCAACAGGTGAAGGTCCGGCTCATCTCGTCGCTACGTGGAATAAAAAAAAAATATTCGTATAGGAATTGTTTTATGTATGAAATAAGACAGGACTGCATTTATTTTAGTGAAATTCAGTTCGGTAAAGTTTCAATATTCTATTTATTACTACAGGAAGAAGATTTATTACTAGTAATTTTAGATTTATTGTTGATTTACCGTTAAATGTTTTTTTTTTTTATCAATTGAGAATTTATACAGTAAAATTTGTGTTTATTTACATGTTATTAAGTCATATCTTAACATGTTACTTATTATAGATCACAATTACCGTTTTCACTCACAGTTTTTCTTAATCAATATTATCGTCTACGGCCTTTTAAACCAAATAAGGTTTAACAGTCCCAGGTCCCCCTCCGTATGTACAGATAGTGATTATTTAAATTAAAGTAATTTACAAATGTTAGAACTAATTTACATTAAGTAGTACAAGTATAAACATGGATAGATACATTTTCTTTTTGTCTGTTCCTGAACCGTAATTGCAGAGGGAGGTGGTGCAGCAGGAAGTACAAGCGTACAGTTTCGTCCTTTCGCCAATCACGATGCAACCGGGCTCGCAGTGCTTCGTACAATTACGTTCAAGTGCCCACATCTTTAGAGCGGTCGTAGAATTTTCCGTGGAAGTAGTGAAGGAGAATCTTTTCACCTTAATATGGAAAAAAATCGAGTTAAATTTGCGTTGAATGTTATTAAAAATTTTAAAATAATGTTGCTACATCGTCCTAATTAATAACATTCCTTCCTTCTTCTTTGCTCTCCTTATTTTGAAACAATACGCAAAAGATAAGTTATCAATTGTTTAGGTATACTTGGTTAAAGTATTAGTTAATTTAATTATGCCTGTTTTGATAAACTATTACTAACCTATGTCCTATTTGTCATCTCATGTGATCTCATCAATGATCAAATCATGTCAATATCCCCTTATGATGAGATTGGATTGGATTGATCTCATCTTTGTCAGTGTTAAAATGTTTTAAATTGTTTTTGAGATATATATAACACACGAGTTAGAAACGTGTCAGCAGCTATTCATAATGTATTATAATTAAAAGGATATTATAATTTTCAAAATAAATTGGTTTACCATGCACATTCGCCGGTCATTTTGGCATTTGTGTATAAGCGCAGAGTTATTGTGGTGTCGCAGATCAGCACACTGGTCCTCCGGTACTTCGGCCAGGCATTTATAGCACCACAATTCATTATTAGGTCGTGCTGCAGCCGATGTCACATGAACACTGTCTCGTAGCAGATCGCCCAGTTTACCTGTAAATATATTCATTGTAAATATTATTATTTGTGTTTATTACACGTTTTGTCAGGTATTATAAAGATTTTTTTTTTCTATGTTTTCTCACTCCAAATATTATATTTGTACATGTTTAACGGTGTTAACATAGTAAGTCAATTTTCAATTAAATGTAACGGTACAAAAAAGAAAGCAACATAAATAATGTACAAGTAATAAACTAATGTAAAATGTCAATTAATAATAAACATGAAGAATATTATCTTATGAAGCTACAAAATGTAGCCTTGCTTTTAATTATGATTGATCGTGGTCGTGAAATGTATTATAAAATTAATGCTTATTAAGATCGAATCATTGTAAATTTAGATATTCATACATTTTTCCTTTTATACGTATTTGGTAGAAAAGTGCAAATACCATAGACAAGCGTTTGACGTTTAAGAATAATATGGAATGATGTTTCAAGCCCGTTATTGGCCGCAGTTTTTTATGTATCTGTCTAAATGATGCAATAGGATGTAATAAAAGGCTACATTAGTTAATAAATTAGTTTTGACATACCTGGGACGAATAATGACAGCGTGAGTAGTATCAGACAGCGCATGATGTTTGCAATGTACAGAGCGCATGATCCAGCATCTGTATCGATTTGATCTCGCTGCGACCTGTTGCTGTTCCCGGATGGCCCCGCCTACGACCCCCTGCCCCCCCAACCTCTCTCCATTTTATCTTTCAATGTCCAACGGAGCACTCTAATCGGAGAAAACAATCTCAACTTTCCGAATTCTTAAGAAAATTAAAAAGTTATACCCTTGTCTCTGTTGTGTACCTTCAATTTCAGTCAAGTAAACGTTTATTTTATACAGATTAAAAGTTCGGTAGTATAAAGTATTTTCAAGAAACATCCACGATGTTCACAAAGGTATTGAAAAGTTAAAACTATAGTCGAAAACTCTAAAAACTTTTCAAATTACCACATTAAACACATATATCATAAGACGTTTGTACTAAAATACCCTATATATCATATATTGTATTTTATTCGAGGTTTTGTACGGCGGTGAGAGGTAGAGACCAAAGGTCGTGGGGAGGTAAAATTAACGTTTTTTATAAACTGTAGGTAGTCAGGGATAATTGTTATAGATAATGATGAGTTTAGTCCTTCCAAGACCAAGGTTGCTGCAAAGCACTGTCGTACACTCGTAGTATCGAAGTAATATATAAATTAATAAACGCAATAAAACATGTAAACTAGTTTTATTAATGGTGTGTATTGAAATAAATATAAAAAAACCGTTAAAGTTAATTTCATTGTTTATTTTGCCATATGCAGGGTGTCATCTTTTATTTTGCTATTAACTGAATGGTCGTGGGTTGAGATCACTTATTATTCAAGGTCACTAATCCCGGTAGTAGTGATTCATCATAATATGCTTATTGATGTTGCATGCGCAAAATTATAGATCAATGTGGTTGCCGATAACACTTGTTTTCTTATTTTTGTATATTCCACATTAATTTTACGCCTTGCCTGTGTTATATGTTGGATACATATAGGATTTCAGAGGAAATATTTTTACGAAACATTAGGTTTATTTATCCGACATGTGCGCCGGGCAAATCCGTAACTAGAGACCGGTGAGGTGGATGAATCACTCGCCTGTGAAATTTATAACCTACCTGCTTGTACTATGTGTTATTTGAAAACAATCAGACGGTTTAATTAAAATGGGTTAGAGCTTCATAGTCAAACATACTTTAATTTTTATCTCTAGTTTATATTTAGGCAGCGTGTTTAGTGACCAGGATCGGGATTGAAGGCTAAATAATTGAAATTGTTTAATATAATACTTACTGTTTTAATTTTGTATTGGCTCCATTAATACAATAAAAGTAATTTAACTTTTATTGTTGAATTTTGGGTTTTCACATTATGGTCTTTAATTATGGAATATTCGAGATACAATGACGTTTGAAACCTATTTATAATAGAAGTAATTTTTTTTTAATGATATATACATGTTGCGTAGTAGCAAAACAGTAAAGTCTTACTATGTTCAACCAAAATTTTTAATTATGTTCTTCCTAATAATGTATAATGTGCAGTGTTGAATTCTCCCCTCCCTTTCAGTAACATTTCAGTATAAAATATAGAAATCATAGTTATAGTTTAAAACAAAAAAATATATAAACATAGCTTCTGGGAATGTATATAAGCTGCCAACCTTTATCTTTAGATCATCAAGAAGAGAGTCAAGGTCATAATTTATTATGTGGACGATGTTACGTGTTCTCATGTCAGCTGTTCTTTGCATATGAAGCTTTCTTCACAATATTTTCTTTCATCGGTAGCAGCAGTAGCTCAAGATAAATAGACAACGTATATAGAATTCTTTGTTTCGTATAGCGCGAAATTTTAATATACTTATAACAGTCATCTTTGCTTCGTTAAAAATTGTAATGAAACAATTGAAATAATTCTGAGAAGTAAACTTATGTTCAGTATTCATGTTTATTTGATGCATTAACGAATAGATTATCTGTAATGATTTGAAAATAATTATAAACAATGAAGTTATATAGTAGTTATAAGAATGCTTTTAATAAATTCATAACCTTTATAAATATTTCTACAAGTTTAATTGGATTCTCAACACTAAACTAATTAAACAGGGATGATCAGCATAAGTAACATAACAAGCGTTTCTAGATCAACTTAACAAATGCTGTAATAGTTTATAGTATACAAGTTATTAAAATTTTATACCCTCGATAACGTGAAATAATTTTACATAAAACTGAGGTAGTAAATTTTATTATTTTCTAAAATTTCAGCAAACAAGTTATGGAAACTTTTAAACTTTGTTTTTGATCCCGAAAATGTTGGCTTAGGCAATTATCTTGTAATCGCCTGAATTATAAACTTTTATAACGCCTTTGGTTACGAAATATATAGATTATAACTTTAATTTACCAGAGAGTAAAAGAAAAGATTCTAAGAGAAAATTCGAAAATGGGAACGAATGTTTTCTGTAATTCCTTCACGTTCCTTTAAGTAAACCGTAAACTAAGCCTCTATTATCCTTGCATCGTCAATCAGACTTAATGCTGAAAACTTTTACGATAGGCTCGTTAAAAGGGCATGGGTGTTATCCATCTCCTGCTAAGTACTTTGATGTCAACAGTACTTAAAATGTTAGTAAACGTGGGGTAGTTTAACAATTGAGAAATAATGGATATCTAGTTTTTTTCACAATTTTCACTAGTTTAAAGGGGGCAATGATAGATATACATAGCGATTTTTCCATTAAGCTGATCTAAATTTTAAATGAGATATAATCATCATCAGCGGATAGACATCCACTGCTGGATATAGGCTTCCCCCAAAGATTCTCCTTGCAAATAGTCCCGCGCTGCTCGCATGCAGCGGCTTCCTTGCGATCCTCAGGAGATAGTCGGTCCATCTTGTGAGGGGCTTTTCAACACTTCGTCTACCACTACGTAACCTTACTGCCCCATCTGCTGAAAAAGATATATAGTAAATAAACATTTACACAATGAGTCTACGCTCAGTTCATACGTGGTATTACACAAATAGTTTCATTGGGCTTGTATCTACTCTCACATACTCGTACTTATAATGATTTTCCTAGAAAGGAGAAGCTTATTAATGAATTGAATAGTTATTTTTAAAAAAGATGTCGGTATAAAGTATTTTTGGTATTGAACAAGAATAGTGACAGATATTTCCTTACGAAAATCATTTGTCATATGTTTAATTGTTTGTCATCTAAATAAGAGAGGGTAAATGATATTATTACATAACTGCTTTTATATAGAATGAATTGCAACCGTTAATAAAATAATGACGTAAAGATAATGATTGTAAAATCGTTGCATTGAATGTTCACCTTTAGTAATGTATCTCATTCAGAACTCTTCATACAGAATTTATTGAGAGCACTTTGCCACAGCCAACAGAATGTTTAAAACTCTACTCAAATAAAATATAATTTAACTTTTAATTACTGTATGTTAAGATGAAAGCGGGTTAATTTGACTAAGAGAGAAATTAACGTACTCCAGAACGAAGAAACATTTGATCCCATTCGTATAATATAAAATACCTACGTACCCCTTTGCTTATTAAATTCAATAAAACATTGTCGATTATTTTGTCATACATTGCTAAATTTAAACTTTACGAGTAAGGAAGTGAGTAAAGTTTCATTGTTATTGTGTAGGTTCAATTATTTAAGACAATATTTCATTTTTATATAGTCGTTCTTTAAAATTGTGTGTTAGTTGTTTTGTACATTTACTAGATGGAGCGGTGAGTACAAATAAGTATTGCTAAATGAATTTCAATGTAAAAACGATTAAAGTTTGTTTACAAGTGCAAAAAGCACATCATTATAATATAAACAATTAATGTCTTTATAACGACGATGTAAACAATAAAATATATATCTTATGAAAACATCATATTGTGCAATAGTAAAATATTTAATAATATTATATTAGATTCTATGTTCTGATATTAGAATTCCGAGGGGAGAGTTACTTTAACAGCTCCCGGACGTTTTTTTTTATCTTTACGGCCTTCTTTCTAATCACCGCATTTTTTATGGATCTTTTTTATATTTCTTTTCATATTAAACATTTTTATGAATCTGTAACCGTAAAAGGGATCGAAAACAGCGTGAATAACATTAAAAGATCTAGGATACTTATTGGAAAAGGTCCGGATACTATAAAATTGTGTTAATCGATGTTTGTATTTTTTTTAGTACATATATGATTATTTTATATTCTATTAAGCGACAAGAGGAGAGGTTACATGATGGTAAGTAATATTAGGGGGACCGGAAAGTAATGTCGTTTTCTTACGCTAAATACAAACACATACATTTTTAACGAGTCTTTATTTTTAATCAATGATGTATTCCCCATCATTGTCAATAACCTTTTGCCATCTAGTGAGTAAATTTTCAATCCCTGATCGATAAAAATTAATTGGTTTTTCGGCAAAATATCTAGAGATGGCATTTTGGATATCATCCAAATTTGCAAATGTTTTGCCACTTAAAAAGTGTTGCAGCGCTCGGAATAAGTGGAAATCCGATGGTGCAACATCGGGCGAATATGGTGGATGAGGCAGCACCTCCCACCCCAATTCATTAATTTTTTCTAGAGTTCGCCTTGCGCAGTGCGGTCTTGCATTGTCATGTTGGAGAATGACGCCTTTTCGGTTGACAATCGCTGGCCACTTTTCAATTAAAGATTGATTGACTCGCTGCAATTGTTCGCTGTAGAGGTCTGCAGTAACAGTTTCTCCAGGTTTCAGTAATTCAAAATGAACAATGCCGCGAATACTCCACCAAACACACAAAAGCGCTTTTTTGGGGTGTAAACCTGGCTTAGCAGTACTCCGAGGGATTTCATTTGGAGAGAGCCACTGCCTTTTGCGTTTTGGGTTATCATACAGGACCCATTTCTCATCTCCTGTGATCAAGCGATCAAAAAACGCTTCTGTGTTGTGTCGTTGAAGCAATAAGTTGCATGTGATTGATCGGTTAGCCTTATTCTGTTCGGACAGATTATGCGGGACCCAAACACCTGCTCTGCTTACTTTTCCAATCTGCTTCAAATGTTCTTGGATGGTCGACCAAGGTTTGTTGAGACTGTTTGACAATTCCTCGATCGTCTGACACGGATTTGCTTCCACTTCCGCCCTTAACACGTCGTTGTCTAACGCTGATGGTCTTCCTGATCGATACGAGTCGGAAAGATCAAAATTACCCGATTTGAACTTGGAAAACCACCTTTGGCATTTACGAATGTCCAGTGCATTTGGATAAACATCGCAAATGTTTTTGGTAGCAACTGTTGCGTTATTTCCCTTGCGAAACTCAAAGAGCATGCAATGCCGGATGTGTACCTCTTCTGGTATTTGGCTGGCCATTTTACCCAAAATTACAAAAAAAAATTGTAATTCAATTGTCTATAAGTAAAGAAATCACTATAACCTCACAATGTCTTTGGTACGCCCCTGAACAAAACAATGAGCTGACAAATGACAATCAAGTATTGGCATGCGCAGAAACGACATTACTTTCCGGTCCCCCTATTATTACCTATTACAACGTGGCGTTAGTTAGGATGATATATACTTGACCATATTGCGCTTGTGCCTTAGATATAATATGTTCAGTCTTGTTAATCCCTCAAATTAGAACACAGTAATGTTTGAACTACCGTTTGGCGGTAGAAAAAAGAGTTGCAGTGATCCCTACAAGGAGGATCTCCGGCAACAGAGACCTATTACAAATATTATATATTGTGCACATATAGATTGTATTGAAATAAAAGTTGAATGTATAGTGTACGATGTGAATATTTATTAAATACACAAAATTAATATGCCGAAAATCAAATACGTATAAAAGGCTGAAATATTTTTGAAGCGAATGTCGGCACATAAAGAAACAATGCGGTACGTGTATTGAATTCCCAGCGGTGCTCGTAATGGTTCGATTGTTCCGAACCAAATCTCGTTTTTCCTTTAGATTGCGCCACTTTTTTGTTGTTGCAGATATATTGTAATTTAAGCAGAAAAATTATGACGTACTGATCAGGATGTGATGCTATTAATAACTTGATATTATTTATTATATCGTATTCAATATATCTATCATAATTAATATAATACAAGCTGTTCTCCGCTCGCTTTGATGACCATAATAAAAAATTAGACCGCGAATGACTTAATAGCATCCGTTACTATGGTAACCGCATAAACAAGATGTAATGAAAATAATTATAAAAGTTAATTAGAAATAAAGTTATGTAGAATCTATGAAATTCAATAAATAAATAGTCTGTAATCATCTACAACGTTCACTAAATTATATTGGCTCCAGCCGGTGGTAGCAAAAAAAAGCAATTTATATTTAAGCTATTTATTAAGATTAATTACAAACTAAATTAAATCTAAATAGGTCAAAGCAATATGATGTTGGGTCTTTGACTATATCTTATTCGCTCGCCGTACGGTGGGACGCGGGTCTACAACGGTTATGCTGTTTTGTTACTTTCCGCTAAATGCTGATAAGGAGTCGCAGGTAGACCCGTGTGTGGGAATAGATGCAACTCAGCAGGATTAATATTAGGGGTCCGATATATATATATATACACGATGGCATTCTATAGGAGATATTCTTCCGCCACGGTACATCGTATTCAAATCTGGTTTCAATAATATTGTTAGAACAAAATACAGAGACAAGTTTAAGTTTAATTTTTATATATTTTTTTTATATAATCACGCCTTTTTCCCAGTAGGGGTAGGCAGAGGTGAATAAACACCCAAATTTCGCCAGATGTGGTCAGATTAGGTTCCATGTAACAAGGGGCGAGCCTGTTGCCACTTTATTGAGCCACTACACTCACACAAAGATGATTTCAGTGTGCGGGTTTCCTCACGATGTTTTCCTTCACCGTTTGTATCTCACTGTTGTAACTAAAGTTCACGAATGTATATAACTGAAATTAAGTCATCGGTACATGTCGAGATGCGAACCCGCGACCTTCGAAATGAACGCCACACGCTCTAACCATTAGGCCAGCGAGCTGCAATTTTTATATTAGCCTTAAATAAAAAAAAAATACAGAATGTTAGTCATTTTACCTTGTTTCTAAACCTAAATAATATGAGATGATTATAAAATTAAAAATTAAAAAAAATCGTTCAGAAATCTAGCTTTGCTGCTGGCAAGGCGGCTTATATGTAATAGCAAATATTAAATTTTACTCACACGCTATCATGTTATCAAACAGATAAAAATGGCGAATATACTAAAGAACGAAATCATTATTAAAATTTATATAGTATTTAAAACATAATATATAGCTAATACACGAAGAATAATATTAAAACAAGAAAATAGTTCCACGGGTTAAAAAGAAAACAACAAATCTAAATTATATTATAATATTTTAAAATCACTCTGTAACATTTTCAGACATTTAGACACAATGGCGTGTATATATACAAGAGAAATTCATATTTCAGTTGTTTTAAACAATATATATATATTATGTATCACAAGGACGTCGGGGATGATAGAAAGAGGAATAAATTTTCTTTACAGCGAATAGTATCAATATTTTATACATTTATACAGAATCACATCTTTACGTAAATTACGATTTGTGTACATTCGTGCAGATGGTGCCACAAATTCAGAGTTGCTAAAAATCTATAATACTGCTAATGTCACCTTGTTCATGTGTGTATTAAAAATAAACCCCATTGAAATTTAACGTTTGATGTAATATCACACACACCTTTGATATTAATGTCATGAATATACAAATATACTGTATCTTATTAAAGGATTCTTAAGATATACTATAGCAAAGGATATAGTGACGTTATAAGATTTAAATTAACTTCCTACTGCGATCACTCGAAGCCTTCATTTACAAGGAGACAAAGTCGTCTAATATCGACGTGAGGTATTCATCAGCCCACTCTTGGCCTGATGAATACCTCACGTCGATATTAGATGTTCATCTTCGAAACATGTCAATATCGTTACGATGTGTTCATTCTCCGGAAGCTGAATCTGTGAGGATAGTTTCTAATTTACTAACTGATATATAACTACTTCACTTATGTAAAATTCTATAACTGAATAATATATAACGGTTCTGTATTGCTTATATCGTAAACACATGTTGCTGTAGAAATGAGCTTATGGTCTCTAGCTTACTTTACAAACTAAGATATAAGTCTTAATATCTTTAATAAGTATAAACACATGTGTAGAAACATTATCAATTTGTACAGATGTCTCATGAAGTTTATATTAGCAAAAGGTTAAGTTTGTCGTTTACAGAGACGATTACGATTTTCCTGAAATAATTTTCAATTGTATCAGTCGTTACAAACTTATTAACAAAAATTATCTGTACTATTATAATATGTATTTAAATTATCATTGTACCAGATCTTGCCTGTGCTTTGATAAACATCCGTAGTGGCACTCGGGCTTAATTCGAAGCTAATCTTCGAATCAACCACGCAGAGCCTTTATAATTGAAGGATTTATAATTGAGAGTGCTCTCAAACCATAACCTCATTCCTTAACTCTACAGAAGAGGATATTTCGAGATATTTTCGAATAAATTGGAATTTTTTTTGCTGTGTAGGCTTACTTTTTAGGCTTTATATAATTTGATGTTTTTTATACAACTAATTTTAGAAACTATAGAGCTGCCGCGGTACTCCGGAAACAGAGACCTACCACCAGTAAATAGAGATGTAAGATTTTTAATTAATGTTCGGTGTGAACTGAAAAGTATTAACAAGCGTGTAAGCATTGAAAAGTTCTGAAATGAGTCATGTTGAAAGTTTTTCCTAAAATTTCTGCTGAAAGTGTTCCTACGATTTGATATTGTTGGTATTATTTTAGGAGGATGGATTGTTGTGTAAAGTGATGGAGAAGTTAGAAAATGAACGATATCATAAAAGAAAGGAAATTTTGTTATATATAATAGATAACTCTAAATTCAGTTAAAGCAAACTTAAAGTAAAAATAGCATCGTGACTTAAGTTCGTTTTAAACAGGAGATGACACTTGGATGGAGTTTCATGAAATACAACGTGAAAGTTGCAGAGTTGTTCGAATGTTCCAGACACTCTCTCATAAGCTTTCGTGAAGTATGATTAAAGTTTTGTTGCATGAGTTTTTTTTTAAAAAAAAATTATATATTATACAAATATAACGCCAAGTTTAATAAATACTATAAAAATGAATTTTCTGTTTTATAATATATAATTTATCATCTTCATTATCCGACGATAGACATCCACTTCTGGACATTGGCCTCCCCCAAAGATCTCCATATCGATTGATCCTGTGCTGCCCCCAAAACGGACAGGCACTATGGGTCATTGTTTTAAGGAGTATTTGGGCTGGGTCCTTTGAGTTGTTATGCGGGACTCCTTACACCCCTCACTATATAACTTATGAATGATTGTAATAAATGAAATTTACGGTTAAATATTCATTATCATCCAAATTAATATAATAAATGGTGAATTACTAGAAAAAGGTTCCTTGTAATGTATTCATCACTGTATACATGTATTCGACACTACTATTTGTGTCTGTAATTAACTAATTATATTAATTTTCACGTTTACAATAAGTTGATTGCAAAAATTTTTATAAAGTTATTTGTTATAAGTTAGATGCGATCATTTATTTTTACATGATTTTCCTATCGTAGCTTAGATTTTATATTACTTTTACTTGTCATGCTTTATAAGTGACAGCTTGACAGTAATGGCGACGATGTCAAATGAAACGGCAGGTTTATGTACTTCTTTAAACTTTATTTTTGCTTCTTAAAACTGAATATAATATAAATATTAAGCTCTAAACAGTCTATTCAATATTTTTAATATTTTCGATTTTTGTTTTATAAAGTTTTACTGGTGGTAGGTGTCTTTTGGAGGAGATCGTCTAAGTAGGTACCACCGCTGCGCTTATATCTACCGCTAAGCTGTAGAGTGTAAACATTATTCTGTTCCGGTTTAAAAGGCACTGTAGCTCATGTAACTTCTGGGGTAATGATACTCAACATCATAAGTTTCTAGGCTAATGTAGTGCTGTATATACTATCGTAACAAGTGCCACGTTGTTATGGGCGTGCGTATCACTTACCAACGAACGTTCCTGAAGTAATAAATACGATGAATCATTCACATTCAAAATGTTACAGAGCAATGAAATGGATATAATAAAGGTAATAAAATGATTAAAGAAAACTAATAAACAAAGTCGGAAGTCTCGAGTCAAAGAGACTCGGAATTTACATAATAACCCAATTAAGTTAAACTCGATACCAGATGTTTTGATCTTCATTTTCCATATCTTTCGTTACAAATTCTATTAGATTAGTATATGATAATTGGTATTTCTAAATTATGTTGCTGCGTGGGATCATAGATCTCTGTTGCTGGAGACCGTCTAAGAAAGTACCACCACAGCGCCTATTTGTTCTGGCAAATAGTACTAAGCAAATATTACTGTATTCCGATTTGAAAGGTGCTGTAGCTAGAGTAATTAGTTGGGTAACGAGACTCGACGTCAAATGTCGCAGGTGACGAGAGCAATGTATACACCACATTGCAATGTAGTATATTATATATTATCGTAACTAGTGCCACGTTGTTATGTGGATGCGTTTGATTTATTACCTAGTGAACAGTCTGCCCGTCTCCTAGCTCAATGAATAAAAAAAAATTAAAACTACGATTTCAAAGATGATTATGATTATAAATCTTAGTTTAGAATCAATAGCTTTTTAGTAGCGATGTCGTATATACTACCTGTGGTGATTACAATTGCTGTATTAAAAATGTTGAAAGGTATGTTTCTTTTTTATAATGTATATAAGAGTGTAAGGGGTTCCACACAAAATCATACTGAGCCCAAGTCAACCGCATCTGTTCACGGCGCACCCTGCTAATCAATGATGAGGCTCTGACCATCCACTGGCACATTGTGCTGGGGCTAAGGCCCATTCCCTCCCTAATGTCTATGCTTGAGAGAGGCCTTTGCCCAGAAGAGAGCGTTAAACGGCTGATAAGAAGAAATGTATATAAAATCGATAGTTTGCATCCGTGCATGATAAATGTTTTTAATATTTCTGCTTTTTTATGTTATTTTGAAATCATACAACTATAATTTATTTCCTGTCAATATTCCAGCAGCCGATCCTTGTTATTTGTTTATCATTCAAAATAATCGGAACTCTGAAGCTAGCGACCAATGATTTTGTATAACAACTATGAGATGAAAGTAAAAGTAAAGAAAACACTTTTCAATTAAATTTAATAGGATTATTTCAGCACTGTTTCCATGATCTCTTGTGAATTTCAATTATATACATATATATATATAACATATGTGCAGTGTCGGACAGAGACAGAGGTTAGAGCAGTTCATTTGACTACCATTGATGCATATACAAAAGCCTCCTTTGAGAAAAGCGACGCTGTAAATTGGGGGCGAATATGCGTGATATTACATCATATTGATCTCAGATTATGGGGGACGGAATCCTTTGATCGATTATTGTCTGAAAATTTTGTCAATAATCGTATACATACAGTATATATTTAATGAACAACGAATCTAAAATTAGTTATTGAAGCTTGAATTTAACCTTTTCTTTCTCATTTTATTTTCAATTTCGCTCATGTATCAAACTTTATACAAAACAAACATGACAGTCGATCACAATCCATCACTATGTTTCGCACTTAATCGACATCTACCTTAATCCTTGATAATCTTAAAATAAACACTAGTTTAAAAACCTTTCTTCGTAAAGGAAATAATTCGGTCATGTGAAGTTTCCTTCCGAGCAAACAGTGAATCGATAAAAAAAGTAGTATTAAAATATTGGATTGGTATTGAAGAAATAAATATGCCCTTATGTACTTCTAAATTTACCATATACATACATAGCCAGTCCTCACCTTGGGGCTTGTGTAAATACAGACCCCAACGACCCTCCCCTCAAAAGGGCATAAAAATTATGCACGGCGTACTGAAAGCTCTCGTTTGTAACTTATTCTACTTATTTTATTAACTTAAGAGGCAGGGGTCTGCCGGAAGAGGGTTTATTACCATATATTTCTTTACCGTGTGAAATTACAATTATTGTGATTTGCTCCCAGTTTCACGCAGAGTGAAGTAAAATAAAAGTTATTGCACTTTACATGGAAAATAAAAAGTTTTTGAAAGATTTTGTGTTTTACGTACATTAAGTACTTGTAGAATTTAGGAACAATAATTTGTATAAAACAAATTGAACTTTTTTACGTATGTAAAAGATATCCAGAGATTCTTTGACTCGTGACGAGATCTCCGAAACTAATAGATGTAAACACTCAAAGTTCAGTAGAGATATTGTTTCCGCCATATAGAGCTCAGTTAAGAATGGATTTTACAAAATTCCTTCCCCAAAGGGAATTGCAGGGGTATTACGGCCAGCAAAGCGAACAGTTAACATCTAGTTAAAATTATACGTAGACCTTTAAATTTTAATAATAATTAAAAATTTTCAAATACTACTTTATCTTTCTCGAACAAAGCTATGAGATAAGCAACCTATTCATCTGATGGTAAGAGTTTATTGGGCAGGGTAAATAGACAAGCATGAGATCTATCACGAGAAAGCACTTTATTTTCTTTAATCTCAATTATAAGTAAAAAAAATTACCAATATTTATCATAGTTGTATTGAACTAGTTAGTATTAACCTTAACTTCAATAATGGTAAAGTTTTTAACTACAAACAAATCTTATGTCTAATTTGTATTTGCTTTGTGCATAATAATAATTTGCATGTAAAATGGTCATTGTAGATTTTGTATATATTCTATTGATTTTATAAAAGTAGAAAAGAAACGGTTTTCTTAAAAGATATAATTGTGTTTCAGTTCAGGTAACCTATAAAGAAACAATCGTTAACCTAACGTTGGGCAAAAAGATTGTATTGAATACAAAGTACTTTTAAATGTTTCTAGATGTAGAAAACCTGTGTCGGTTGAATATTGAATATTTAAACGAAAACATTATTCAGCCATTATTCATGATTGTATATGTAAAGATTATTTTAATTTTTTTACAATACATTAAATGCTTTTATGTTAAATAAATAGTATGTTTATATCCATCCGCAATAAATATTGAACGATTTGTATGCATGTCTCACATTGCACGCGGGCTTACCTTTGGGTTGATCTTTCAAAGATAGTATTTATTTAGAATATGCCTGAGAAGAAAGGAACCGTAATGAAAACCCAACACTACTAGCTTTTGAAAGCTTCTACGTGGGTGGAATAGACATCTGAATGCTTTTATTTTTTATTTTTAAATCCGTGACATAATAGGCAAAAGCGAATTGTATTTTCATGATCTTTATAAATCTTTCACGTATACTTATTGGTTCATTAGTTTATAAAATATGTAGGAGATTTATAAAGTTGTAATGATTTCATTTAACGTTAATTAATATAAACATATTAATAGGTAACAAAAAAATAAAAAAGAAAGGATGATCTTTATCCCATACAAATTGCTTGTGCTCCATATAGGCATCACTATACTTTATTTGTAGGAACTTTAACGTAAATGAAATATATGTTTCAGTCAAATTTACTTATATATGAAACAATTTTTTATATAAGCTGATCTCTGTAAAAATCAAATTGGTCTGATATAGCTTCATCATCATCAGCCGATAGACGTCCACAGCTGGATATAGACCTGCGCCAGAGATCTCCACGTCTATCGGTCCCACGTTGATACAGCTTAATGAACTACTATTTGTATTGAACTCAGATACGTCCATGAATACAATAGTTTTTATCGCTCTCTGATGAAAATTAGACCTAAAAGAACAAAAATGTAAACCATGATGAGAAAGAAAAAAGAAGAAGGAAAAGCCGATGACAAAGGGATGATTTTATTTTCAGATAATGAAAAAAAAAATGATTTGTTTCAGCAATGACGTGGCGACGGTCTTCACACAGCGAGAGGTATGGAAGAAGGAAATGAAATGGAGAATGATAGGAGAGAAGGAATGAAAGATAAGTTTCGGAAAGGAAGAAAAGAAAGGATGAAAGAATTGTATAGTGATAAGAATAAGATGAGTAAAATAAGATAATAAAGGCCCTGACACACAACACGCAAGGGAACAATTAAAAAAAAAAGAATACAATAGTTAGTGATGTAAAATTATAAGTATAAATCAGATTATTTATCTAGTATACTGTAACAAATTTGAAAAATTTCATCATGATTTTAATTAAAAATCTTGAGCACTGTTTTTTTTCCACTCATTTGGGTCGTCTTACTCAAATTGTGGAGTCGGTCCGGTGGAAAATTCATTAAGATTAGCGAACTCCTGAAGAAATTAAATATACATAGCTGCGTTGTGTATTGTCGGTTGTACATGTACATGTACATAACATAACCGTGGGTTTAATAATGGCAAAGCTTACTATTTGTTCGTAACGTATACGTTAAATCATATATGGAATATTTTCGTAACGTACATGTTAAATCATATATGGATCTGTGTTGATAGAGACCTTATCAACAGATATTACCACCGCTCATATTTCCATCGCCAGACAACAGTCTGCAAACATTACAGTGTTCCGGATGGATGGGCGCTGTAGTTAGTGAATTACTGAGGTAACAATACTTAAGTTATGTTTCAAAGCGACGAGCATGTTGTGGTTCTGTGTATATCGTTTACATCATCTACCATCGGGTGAACGACATGCTCGTCTCGTCGTTTTGTAGAAGAAGCAAAATACTATAAAGTATTTTGTAGCTAATACTTTACACCATTCCTTATGTTCCAGGATCTTCTAAATATAAACACGTAGGACGTTGAAAGCTGATGACATTCACAGTGACCGTTAAAGTCTTCTTGGTCGCAGACGTCATAAATTTGCTTCAAAGACATCAGCAATAACCTTCACGCAAGCGACAATCACATATGAATGCTATATTTTCTCATACAACGTACGCTGTAAAATAAACTATAACTTCATACACACAAGGTTTTTAATTTAACAAAATGGAATATCTAATTGCGTCTGATCTGAGAATTTCACCTTTTTTTAATAAAATTTCTCACTGAAACACGGCAGATAAAATATATCTTAACATCCCATAAAGTGGATGAAGCAGCTTTCACATATTAACTTCTTAAATTTCAAGCATAGAAGCACCTAGTAGGAGCTAGACGAAAGCTTTTTACCAACATTTACACCATCAAGTGAACGTTCTGCTTATCCCGTCGCAAATTATAATATATATTATGCAAACATGTTGCCTAGAGAACTTTTATTAAAACTTGTAGCGCAATATTAAAACATGAGACTGGTTTAATAAGATTATGTAAACAAATCCAGGTGGTTTGTTTGTAATTTAGATTAAAAGATTCTTAAGGAAGTTTGCGCATAAATTTCATTTCGCTTCTTCTTTGCTGATACAAGTCTTAGAACTTTCAGAGAGCGTAATATAGTCAAGTCATATAATATTGCTTTCAAGATAATGCTGTATTCAGAATCGATTAGCAATACCATAAATATGTAATAATTATTATAAAAACCTAAAATCGACGCTTATAGGTTTCTTATATAAATTAAACTTCAATCCCAGCCTCGAAAGGCTTCATGGTGAAGAAAAAGGTATATGTCAACTAAATTTTAAGATTTCTGAGAAGCAACAAACTGAAATTTTCAGGCGTTAATCATGAAGGTAATACAATTTGCATGTGATTAATCTCATGAGTGTTGAGGTACAGTAATGCTACTAGTGAAGCTGGTGTATAGCTGAATGTTCGAGACACGTAGCCCCCGGCTACTAACTTCGTTACGAGTGCATTCGCTCGTACTCTACATCGATTAACATGTTCAATTATCAGTTACGTTAACTCGAATATAAAAAATTGCGCATTATTTAATTAATTGCGATCTTTTCAAGGATTCATCATCAAACCCTTCTCTCTCCTTCCTTCGATATCTCACACCGATCTTCCCAGCGCCACCCGCGCCCGGCGGGACCAAACGACCTTTACCATAATTTGAAATGAATATTAGATCATAATTATATTCGGCTAGCTAAATTTCAGTAAATCCTTGTAAAATCTTGTTTTTTCAGTTCATTACATACATAATAAATATCTTAATTATCTATTTAAATTAAACTATAAATGTATTTCGTTGTTTTAATTTAACATGATGTTTATTGTTCACAAGTACTTTAAATATACCTCATCTATAAATTAATTATTTTAAGTTACATCTGGCTAAAATGAATAACATACTATGGTCAATGATTAGCTAGAAACCATCATCATCATCAGCCGCTAGAGATCTCCCAAAGAGGCTTCTCCTAAAGATCTCCACATCGATTGATCTTATGCTGTCCGCAACATCGCCAGGCACTATAGGTCATCGTCATTGTATATTATATTACTACAGGGTGTCTGGTGGCAGATTTATGTTTTCAAATTTAAATAAAAAATAATATGTTTGACATATAATTTTATTAAAAGTATTAAAAGATAGAGTACAAATGCGGATTTCATTTTTTAAAGATAATGTCATCTAAATGTCTTCCATCCTGTTGCACACACTGTTCGAAACGGAGCCTCGTATTCCGTGCCACACGCTGCAGTAAACTTGGTTCAATTGCGCTGATTACTCGCCGAATATTTTCTTTTAAGTCCACAAGAGTTCGCGGATTGTTGGCGTAAACTTTCTCTTTGAGGTAGCCCCACAAAAAAAAATCCATTGGAGTTAGGTCGGGTGACCTCGGTGGCCACGGGATGTCCCCAAAGCGACCAATCAGTTTTTGAGGGAGATTTTCTCGCAACAAATCCATCGAAGCTCTGGCCGTGTGTGCGGTCGCACCTGTACCGCATCCTGTTGAAACCACGTGTGTGATGAGAATGATGAATGAGCTCGCAGGTTCGGCAAAAAGAAATTCGAAATCATGAGCCGATAATTCTCACCATTGACATTCGTCGCTTGGCCCCGTGCATTTTGAAAAAAAAATGGCCGTCTCGCCTATCCGTCGAATATTGAAATGTGAACAAAACTGTCGACGAGCGAGTACGTAAGAATCGTTACTCTTGAAAAATGCTTTAATAGCGAACGCGCGATGGTCACCCGACCACTGCGACATCGTGACTAAGAAATCCGCACGATCGGTGATTCTAATGACACCACCTTCCCCCGCACTGTTTATAACTTATTGAGATATTCGTTTTTTATAATATAAATCTGCCGCCAGACACCCTTTATTAACCATTTGGTTTTTAATTTTCCGTATTTAGTTACTAATATATTTCTAAACTTTTGTTACCTAATTTACCATAATGAAAAAAAGTAGTTTACATTAGTGTTATTCAATTCGTTAGTATTATAAAAAAAGATTGTGAAACAGTTTAGTGTTGTTAAGTTTCTAAAACAATAATCCTGTAGTTCGTCGTTCGTAGTAACTGAAAGTTTCCGTGTACAAAGTTGCAGCATAAAGTAAGTAATTTCAAATGTTCATCATTTCTCTTTTAAATAATATATTAATAATGAAAAGTAAGTATATAAATATAGTATTTACTTATGTATGTTTACAAACAGATATTTTGGACTAACTAAATTTATTACTTATTCGTTACTGGGATAAATTTTTAATCAGTTATGTAATATATTTCTAAAATACGTATCGAGGCTTAGTTTTTTGTACTTGCTGTTGAAACAAAAAAAAAATAAAGATATAAAACATCTTCTGAAACATTTCGTAGCGGTTAACTGATCGAAAAATCTTGCTTCTGTTCTAGTTCTCTTCAGCTCGGTGGAAAATGATTTAAATCGAATTTACTCAAGCAGACTAGATCGAGTCGGCGGCTCCAATGAGGAGGAAACGTTAGTAGATTTTTTTGTTCGCAGCCATTTTACTAAGAAAAAAATATTTCGATTGTAAACAGAAAGATACTTTTTCTTCTCGTTTCAAAGAATATTACTATAAAAATTTGGGATAATCCCCTACTTTTGCAGAGTTAAGTGCTTTTGCGGTTTTCTCACTAGAGGTCCGTGAAGGTTTATGGGGGATTACTTGACGTTAAGTGAACTGGGTTCACATCTTATATAAAATCAATACTGTTGTTATTACGCATATATATATTTGTATATATAGGCTTGTTGATGATATTGGGGGCGGGCTATGTCCAGCATTGGGCGTCTACCGGCTGATGATGATATAGTTGTAAGGGGTCCTGCTCAAATACTCACAGGACCCAAGCCTACCTCACATGCTTGTGATGCATCCTGCTAATCAACAAATTAGTTTCTGGCGGCCACCAATCCGCATTGGGTCAGCGTGGTGGGATATGGCTCTAATCCTCCCATATTGGGAGAGGCCTATGACCAGCAGTGGATGTCTATTGTCTAATGACGATAAGCTTATTGAACCCAGATATATTGACGTTTGTGCTTATATGTTAATAGTGGTTGTTAGTGTGATACCAATTATTGTCTTAGTGGTGAGTTATATTTATTTGTAAAACAAAAAAAATACATTACTTTATGATTATAGGTACAAACAGATGTGCGTTATAAAATAATTTTACAGTCCATTCTTGGTATGTATATAAAACGTTCCATAACAGCAATATACGTTCCCATTGTTGGGGCACAGGCCTACTCGATGGCGATGTGGGCCATAGTCACTACGCGGGCCCAATGCGGGTTGGTGACTTCACACACAACTTAGAATAAATTCTAAGTCATGTGCGGGTTTCCTCACGATGTTTTCCTTCACCGTTTGTATCTCGCTGTTGTAACTAAAGTTCACAAATGTACATAACTAAAATATTAAAGTAATCGGTACATGCCGAGATTCAAACCCGCGACCTTCGGAATGAAAGCCACATGATCTATTAGGCCAGCGAGCTGTAGGAGACGTTTGGTTAAATATTATAGTTTTAGTTTATTTAGTTATTTGGGTAATTTAATAGAGACATCGTTTAACAGTTTTTACAATTACCGTAATTGTATAAGACTTTATTGTATTTGTATTAAAACACTTTTATATGTATATTATTTACTGTGAACAACGATAACATTATAAGAATAGTTTAAATCAAAACAGATGTTTGATTATTTCTTTTAATGTCCTCTGAGCGAAATCTTTTCAATCCTTGTGAGTATGCGGGCGAAGAGATTTTCAGCACATTAACTCAGAAAAGTTCATTTTCCTTTGAAACGTTCCAGCAATGTCGACCGGTGTGAGAGTTTCATCTAAAGTTCTATCAATATCTACTCTTTTTTAAAAAAATTATTTAAATAACATTCCTTACATAGACTGCTTTTTAATTTTGTATGAATTTTGATCAATATCTTTCTCTTTCTCCCTATTTCTCTTAGGAATTCTAACAAATAAAATTTGTTACTTCGAAATAAGTAATGTTTATATACTTCTCAGTACAAAGATGTTATGGACCTATTTGATTATTTGCTTAATTTTTTCACAATAAAATCTTTTGAGATCCAACTTTTTTACTCTGTATATTCATATAATGAAAAGAATAATAAAAAAAAAATTAAAAAATTTTTTGTAAAACAAAACTATGAAATGTATAGTTTAGTTATAATGAAAAGGTCCTAAAAATCGCTAGTAATATTTTATCTATTAAAGATTTGTACATTTCTGTTCCTTTCATCGTTTCCTTTGTGTATTTATCCTTTTTGCGTAATGTATATTATATTAAATAAATTTACCGAAAAAAATCGCTGACCATGATCCTTTCCAGTCACGTGGTACTGTAACAGATATAACAGATTCATATCCTGGAAGATGAAACGTAATATTACTACTTACCGTCGCGCTTCAATATATTTTTATACAATGTATAAAGTTTATTTTGATAGATAAAGAAACAGAAATCAAAAATTCAGAAGTACCAAAATCGTGTAAAATTCCATAGTATTTTATAGTTTGAAATAATTACCTAATATATCCATTCTTAAGTATATATATTATTGTTTTATATTATTTATTTGTTTATATGTTATATGAGTAACATATTGTTAAGTTTTGACGTTGCGGAGCTTTTGAAAACTATCTTAATTAAATTAAACTAATTTTGAAGGTTAACAGAGTGAGTCTCTATGGGCGTTGATGTAACTCGCCGATATTAGCAATGTGGTCAGATCCAGACTTAGTTATTCTGACCGTTAGTGCCTTCCGGGTACTGAGGACCTATTCAGCAGTCACTTATCGTTTAATATGAACTGTTGTGCTATGTCGACACTTCTATCGTCGTTGGTAAGGTTGACTTAATTAAATATATATTTAATATGTTTTTGTTGATATAGACATTACTGGCTCGCTATTCTCTAGATACTCGGCTTAGCTGGCGTAGCTCGCTGGCCGAGTATGGACTAGTAGTAGTACTTACTTGGTTAGAGCGTGCGGCTTTCATTCCGAAGGTCGCGGGTTCAAACCTCGACATGTACCAATGACTTAATATTTAAGTTATGTACATTTGTGAACTTTAGTTACAACAGCGAGATACAAAACGGTGAAGGAAAACATCGTGAGGAAACCCGCACACTGATATCATCTTTGTGTGTGTGTGTGTGGTGGTCCCAATAAAGTGGCAACAGGCTCGCCCCCTGTTACATGGGACCTAATCTGACGACATCTGGCGAAACGTGGGTGATTTATTTACCTCTGCTTACCCCTACTGGGAAAAAGGCGTGACAATATAAAAAAAAAAAGATATTACAGTACAGTAAAAACTGATGGTATTTAAGTTTACTAGACTCAAAGTCGGCCTAGGGGCAATGGCATAAATAAGGAGATCGGTATAAGATATAAGATCCCCGACATAGACCAACGCTAAAGCCCCTATAGACTTATGTCCCCCTATAATGTTGATGTTTTCTATATCTTACTTTGATTAATTTTTTTAATATATATTTGTGCATATTATATTTATTGTGTATATCATATTATTATATATTTTTTGACCAACGAGAGTCACTTATCACATATGTAGTTAGAAAGCTCATCTGTATTTTTTCAATGCTTTTATGCTTTTGATTATATCTTACTTTCTTTATGTTTTTGTTTGTACAGATTTCTTGTATAAGTTATATTCATAAAACACTAAGCCTTTAAAAAGTAACGGCTCGTAAAAAATTATTTAACTTTTAATATCTACAAAGATATTGAGGGTATAGACAAAAGAAATTTTAGGACAAGTACTTGCTGAAATAAAATAATATTTTTTTGTGATAATTCTGTGAAAATTGAAACAATTTATAGGTTCTTTGTGTTCTTTGGTATAGGTGAATAGGTAATATGAATTATTGTAAATATTCTGTTGCCTACTATAAACTCCACTACTAAATATCTAACAATATTTTTATAAACAATTGAAATATAATGTTCAAGATGTGTATTCTACAATAACAATAAACTTAAACACTTTGTTATTATTTCTTTGAATACGTATTAAAATTTAACTAAAAAGAATAACGTGAAGGAACAGTAACTCCTTTGTAAAGTAAAACAACTTTGCTCCATTCTTCCGTTAGTTGAACAGAAGCTGCTGAATATATTTTTTGTTATAGTAATGAGTCAGTCATGTGTACTCTTGGTCTTGTTCTTTGAAACTTTCGATATTTGCGAATAATTTGTTTCGCAAGTAGCACTTTAAGAAACGATTTTATTACTATCTAGTTGTAATACAAATATTTAATACGAAATATAAAGAAGCTTTCACTTAGTTGAATGATTTGTTGGTGATAAAAGTAATCTGAAATCATCAAAAATGTGTAAAAATTCTTTTGTACGATGTAGGTTTCTTTAGTATCATTTCTGTTTTAACTAATAATCATGGTTGACTAATATCTAAATTTTTATTCTGTTCTGATTTTCAAGAAAATAAATGGTATGTAAGGGTTTGTAATGGGGTGTAAAGACCATGCTAATCTCAACAAACATAATCAAAAAACGAGGCCTTGGCACCCAGCAACCCGCATTTCGACCCGCGTGGAGGAAAATGGCCCAAATCCCTTCATATGAATCTCGATCGATGTAGGAATCTTTGAGAGAGGCCTATATCTAGCAGTGAACGTGTAGCGGCTGATGATGAAGTAGTATGTGTTTGTTTATCATCCAATTTAAAAATACACTAGCGGGATATCGTCCTTGAAATCCAATTACTATTATTACACACTGGTGGTAGATATCAGCTGCTGAAGACCGTCTAGGTAAGTACCACTGCAGCTTCTATTTCTGCTGCTTAACAGTAGTGTGCAAACATTACTATGTTCCGAATTGATGGAAGTTGTAATTAGTGAAATTACTGGGGTAACGGGACTTAACATATAATACTAATGGACACAACTCAAGGACACGTGCGCAGTGTGGTCAAGTGTATACCATCCTAACTAACGTCACATTGTTCGTGGCAGGCGTATCACTTACTTTCAAGTGAAGGACCCGTTTATTTCGTCGTGTCGTTGAATAAAAAAAAATATTTAACTTATTTATTTTAAAACTTTATTGCATGCGTCGTAGACGTGAGAATGGGTAGAGTTATTGCCTAGAGGCATTACCAGTAATACCCGAGAGAATGCTGAAAATTGAAAACTGAAAAACGCTATAACAATAAACAAATACGAATAAAACTTGTAGCTGTCTTCAATCATCAGGGTGTTCAATATTTTATTTACTTCAAGAAGCGACGAAATGATCTGATGGTTAGTGACACGCCCGCCCATAATGTGGTACTACTTAAGATAACTTACATTACAACACATTATATTCGTCGCTTTTAGATACATGTTAAATTTCTTTAGCTTCGGTTATTTCACGAGCTGCAACTATCTTCAGACTGGATAACAGTAATATGTGCACACTACTGTTTGGCAGCAGAAATAGGAGCTGCAAACCTTCACAGTTGTAAGAACCTTTAAAACACAGGTGTAAAGCTCCAAATTAAACTAAAGCTTTACAAGGTGAAAATAAATTCGCCACCTAAGGTCGTTAAATATCACTTTGCACGTAATTTGACTGCTTCTTTGTTCTCAGAGCTTTTATTATACTCATTAACTGTCGTGAATTGCATTTAAAACTTCTAAAAGTATCCTTTTCTATATAAAAACGAAAAAAGCCTTTTTATGTTATTTTTAAACGTGAAAGTCTCTTCGCGTTTTGTAATTATTTGAAATTAAAGCCCGAAAAAGCCTTGAAATTTAAAACGAGCAAATGATTTTAGTTCGTCGACTATAAATAGACTTCTTAATATTCCCACTACTGGGCTTTCTCCGATAAGGAGTTAGTCAAAGATTTTTATCCACCACATTGGCCAAGTGCGGGTTGGCTGTTGTACATAAAAGTTGTTTTTGGAACTTCACGGTTTCTGCATGACATTATTTTTTATCGAATGTTCAAGTAGTGATAAGCGGTAGATTGACAGTCGACTTCTATTGGCTGATGATGATGATAAAAGATGTAGGTTTGATTCCCACTTCTTTGAATTCTGATACACATTTATATTTATTATCTAGTTTCAGGTTTATAATTTTGCTTTAAAGTTTACAATGAAGAATAATTGAATCATTATATATACAACGTTCAATGCGAAATTCGAAGGAAATCTGAGATTCTAATTATAGGGTTCACTTTGATTCGTTATTAGGGTTGCTTGAGCACGAATGCTTTTCATGTTATCTCTTTACAAATTTCAACTTTTCCTTTTATTTCATGGTGTTTTAATACTGCATTAACGCAAATACGAAAAAAGGAATCCAATCGCAATGTAACAAATGGCTGGATGTTTATCAAGCCGCAATGATTTTAGCTTGTTAGTGAAAACCAAGTCGTCACAATCTTTTTGGGGAGAAGCAGCGAGCTTTGAAAGGATTTTCGACGAACCGAAGACGTACGGGAGGTTCTCTTGAAGACACGCGAATGTGGTTCTAATTAGAACGTTATTCACTGCACCACATTGTAATCGTCACCTCGAGATACTAACTCTCCTTACCCGAGTAATTACACTAGCTATAACACGCTTCAAACTGGAACACAGTAATGTTTGCGCACTACTGTTTGGCGGAAGAAATAGGAACTGCGGTAGTAAAGGGTGTCTGGCGGCAGATTTATATTTTAAAAAACGAATATCTCAATAAGTTATAAACAGTGCGGGGGGAAGGTGGTGTCATTAGAATCACCGATCGTGCGGATTTCTTAGTCACGATGTCGCAGTGGTCGGGTGAGCATCGCGCGTTCGCTATTGAAGCATTTTTCAAGAGTAACGATTCTTACGTACTCGCTCGTCGACAGTTTTGTTCACATTTCAATATTCGACGGATAGGCGATGGGCCGAGTGTGAATTTAATTCGTTCGTGGGTGGAGAGGTTCCGCGCAACTGCTTCGGCTATGAACACACCACGGCCAGGACCTAATCGATCGTCAAGGACCCCCGAAAACATTGAACTGGTTGAACGCAGTTTACATGAAAATGCACGACTTTCGATACTGAAAAGGGCAGCTTCACTGGGACTTCCAAGAGCAATTGTGCATGAAATTTTGAAAAAAGATATGAAGTTTTATCCTTTTAAAATTCAAATAATTCAAGAATTGAAAAAAAATGACTTTGCGTCACGCAAATTTTTTTGTGAAACCATGTTGGAGCGTTTTCGCACTGTGAATTCCATTTTTTGGAGCGACGAGGCTCATTTTCATTTAAACGGACACGTAAACAAGCAAAATTGCAGTTACTGGGCTCTAAGAACTCGCAATCCTCGACTGAAGCACCAAAAACCATTACATTGCCCAAGGGTAACTGTTTGGTGCGCTTTATCCACGAATGGGATAATCGGACCATTTTTTTTTGAAAATGCACGGGGCCAAGCGACGAATGTCAATGGTGAGAATTATCGGCTCATGATTTCGAATTTCTTTTTGCCGAACCTGCGAGCTCATTCATCATTCTCATCACACACGTGGTTTCAACAGGATGCGGTACAGGTGCGACCGCACACACGGCCAGAGCTTCGATGGATTTGTTGTGAGAAAATCTCTCTCAAAAACTGATTAGTCGCTTTGGGGACATCCCGTGGCCACCGAGGTCACCCGACCTAACTCCAATGGATTTTTTTTTGTGGGGCTACCTCAAAGAGAGAGTTTACGCCAACAATCCGCGAACTGTTGTGGACTTAAAAGAAAATATTCGGCGAGAAATCAGCGCAATTGAACCAAGTTTACTGCAGCGTGTAGCACGGAATACGAGGCTCCGTTTCGAACAGTGTGTGTGTGTGTGTGCAACAGGATGGAAGACATTTGGATGACATTATCTTTAAAAAATGAAATCCGCATTTGTACTCTATCTTTTAATACTTTTAGTAAAATTATATGTCAAACATATTATTTTTTATTTAAATTTGAAAACATAAATCTGCCACCAGACACCCTGTATTTATCTAGACGGTTTCCTACAACAGAGATTTCCCGCGTATATGAGCAGACATTTTAAAGGAATTACTAGATGTTTTCAATATTATATAGTTTCTTAAGCGATGACTTTTGTTTCAAAGGTTTTCTATCTTTTATTGGTATCAGTAAAAAGGAAACATTATACCTAAGGCAGTATCTATTTAAAACGTCTCCTTTACTATTATTTCCACAAATGTCCTTCCAAGTTTATGCAAATAACAACCTGAATAAGACATTTGTTGGAATTTTATTAAAATGAGATTATAGTTTTTTTTTTTTTTTTTTTTAATTCTTGATGTAGACCGAGCTGCAAGCCACAGCGGCTCTTACAGCTCATCTGACACTGGGCTCGTGGACCCGGATCCACGGCCTGAGGGTTTTTTTATTTCGTTTATTATGAGTATTTCAGACCATGACCTCACTTGGTTAGTAGTGGTTTGAGGCAGTAAAGCACGCCAACGTAGTAACGGCGTATTTACTCTTTTATTGAAGATATCTAAGTGGTATTTGAATGGGAACAATGACGCTTGCAAGTTGTTCTACTCTATGCTCTTCTTATGAAGAATGAGGAGCTAATCCACGTTGATTCGCCGTGCATATCGTCCTTCAGCGGTAAATAGGAGATGTGGAAATCATAAAGAGTAATATACACACCTCCATTGAAAAGTGGTTACAAAATTAACTTGGCCCTGACGATAAATTAAACTTTTGGGAAGCAAATTTCATTAAGCGCCCGCCGATGGAAATCTGAAATGAGCTTAATTGCTCGAGAAAGTGCCTGCGTTTAAAGTCATTATGAAATTTTGATTTGTGGATTATTATAATGTGATCTGTTGGTTTAAAAAAGGTCTTCATATTAATATACGTTAAGATTATTTACAATTAAACCAAATAATATTCATCAGTCATTTTTAAACTTTTTAGAATTAAATAGATCATCTTTAAGTTGTACTAACTTATATATAAAAAGGTAGTTTTTACTTTACAACATTTTTCGCGGATATCATAGTTCAATAACACGGCTACTACACTTTAATAGGCGAACTTCAAACTATTAGATAATTGTAACATTTTCTGGTTATTTAATTTCCTTTGACGAATAACTAATCGATTTTTACTTAGAGTAAGCGTAGCGTGGTATTAAAGAAAGCGGAAAAAGATCATCATAATTTCGATAGCCAAATAATAGTTAATACAGTTCTAAGACCTGGTAAGCTTCTTGGGAGACGCAATTATACAGGTATGGAAACCTTATAATAGTAGTCTTAGAATAGTCGCGATTACCGTATGGAGTAAGATCTCACGACGTTTTTTTTAACACGAAGATATATAATATATAAAAAAGACCATAAACTTTCAGAAGGGAATCTATCTTTGCGAAAGTTAATAGAATTAAAAATTTAAACTTGGTTAAGTAAATTTATGTGCCGCCATTTCATGTCGTCGCTTTAAGGCCATTTTACGTTATCCTGTCGACAAATCCACATCTCGTTTGTGATTTTTAACTTTTGATCAATTTTCTAACTAGTATTTAAAAGTTTTTTCATAAAATATTTAATTTTTATCTACATAGATAATTCTTATATTATATATGTTCAGCATGTTTATGCAATTTCAATAATATATAATAGTAATAGGAATAATAGGAATTGCACTAAAGGATTTTCAATGAGGAAATTTCACAGGAAATTATTGTTGAACAAATCTATACAAAGTTAAATTAATCAACTTCTTTAGAGGCTTCTTTTGCAGGAAGTTCTATAAACGTATGAAATGTTTGCTTCAGTGCAGTTTCGAAAGAACTTTATTACCGCCCCATTCTTATATATGGAAAAGACAATTGTAAGTGAAGATTCTCTTATTACAAATGTAAAGAACGAGTAAGACTTCACAACTTTAAGTTTTCCTTATATTTCTAGAACTGTTCTAGATTTCAAGAAGGTTTGAAGGCAACCGTAGTGACAAAGACAAACAACGTTTTACCAGATTATATTTCAAGTAGGGTACCGAACTTAACTGTGTTTAGTTAACACAAACTCCTCCGACAATTGGCCTAAATAGGATTAAAATATTTGAATATTCATTTCACCAACAAGTTAGCTCGTTTTGTGCCCGCAATAAATTGGTTTTGTTATAAAGCATAGTAATTAGTTTGATTGTATAATTTTAAATTTTCTCTTAAACTGTTTGGGAGATTTTTAATAGTTAAACACATTTTAATATATACATATAAAGATAAAATTCAACGCAGTGCCAGTTGTAACTTTGTAATAAGTATTAACCCAAGAGTTATAAAATGGTAAGTTTGTTGAATAATCTTTTTTTTTGCACTAATATCATTGCAAGTTCAATGATGCATTGCTAAACATATCCTTAATTGCATTAATCTATCCGTAAGTATTTTTTCTTCATTAAAACGCCCTATGCCAGGGATAGATTTATCCTCGGTGTGACTTAGTAGCTGCTTAGAAGCGAAAGGTACCAAAAGGAGGGCAACAGCTGTTCCTGTGATCTTTATTAACAATCTCGCCTTATTTTGGTCTACGCCATTTAGCCCTATGTATAGCTGTGAACAACTGGAACAAGAAAAACTCATTTCATCTAGATTTTGTGTCTTATGCTTGTTTTAATATAAATTTTGTGTTATATAATAATTTCATAAACTAATACTTTGTTCGATAAAGTAAAATGAAATGATAAAATATATCCGTCTTTATGTTATGAATCGATAAGGTAAGTAAAACTTTCTATGATGGTAAGAAAGAATCTCCTGTCTTAATTTTTTGGTATTGATAAATACTGTGACGTAGTCAATGATTTACTAAGTATAAATGTAAGTTGGTAGTTTAGGTTTTTTAATAATCGTTCAGTTCGACCCCAGCACCGCCTCTCATCGACGTTACGTAATTACTGGATAATTTAATCTGGCCAGCAAACAATGGCCGCGTATATACGACGCATTCAACAGTACATTATCTTAAAACGAAATAAAACCGGAATTGTTGGTGCCCATGTTAACAACGGTGGTAGGAGAAGCTACATACTTCCTGATGAGTGATTCTTGTTCTCCAAATCACTCTGAAGATAAAACCTTTTAGGAGTTAGTGAGTTTAGTGTCCGTGCATTTGGAGCCGCACCGCTCGGAGATTGCCGAGCGTCACGTGTTCCGGCTGCGCAGATAAAGGATAGGTGAACCACTCATGGAGTATCAACAAGAGCTTAAACATTTAGGGATAACTTTCAATTTCGGCGTTAGGGTATAGGAAACCTTGCAGCACCAGTTTGTGTCGGGACTCGCGAGCGAGACTATGCGCTCGCGTGTTTTTGCCGAAACAACATACAGTACAAAGAGGCGGTGAAACTGGCTCTGGCGGTGAAGGTTGCAGAAGCACGCAGAGGTGAGCAGCATCACGACGTCGGCGATAACTTCACGCGTCAGTGGGTACAGTGCGGAAGGAAAAGAGGGTTTGCATCAGGCGAAAGCGGGACGGCTGAGTAAAGGGCGCGACAAGTGCGCTTGGCCAGCTCGTCGGTGGAAAGGCGATGGGAGCTGCTGTGCGCCAGGCGAGATCAGGAGACCGATGTCGTTTTTCATACTTTAATTGTGACGAATATGGTAAGTCTGGACATCTCAAAGTGATGCGTCAGGAAGTGAGCGACCGTGGGGGAGTGACCGGCTCTCAGCATTATGTGAGTCACATAAGTTCGGATAGAGAGGACTTTTTCAATATTCAATTGAAAACAAAAGGTAACGATCCTTATACCGTAGCTTCACGTAGATAGACATCGAATAGATTTTGAAATAGATACAGGTACTTTCATTTCAACAATGAATGAATAATTTTATTTACGTCGGTTCTCGCACAAATCGATTATATCAGATAATGTGAATTGATGGAGTTAGTGAATTGAATGCTTAGGATTTATTTAGGTCAATGTAGTAGTAATGGATGAGGGCTTTAAGGGTAGACCAAATTAATCTCAGTTGAAATAAAATTAAGTAAGGTCCATTCGTAAATCATCACACAATCAGCATTGCCGAATTCACAGAAGTATTTTGTAATAGGCTGTACAAAAACCATTAATTACAACATATTGATAAAGAACCGGTATATTTACGGTCGCGACCTATACTACTGGCACTTCGATCCCATGAGGAACAGGAACTTTGTCGGCTAGAGGCCAAAGGTATCATTAATAAAGTAGAACACTCTCTATTTGGTACACCGATAGTGCCGGTTATAAAGGAAAACGGTGATAACCGAATATGTGGGAATCGAAAACCGATTCGATTCTCAGCTATACTCATTAACTTATGGTATTTAAACCCGGTCCATTCGTTAATGTCATCAAACCATTTTTTGCGCTGTTTACCAGGTGCACGTTTTTCAGGAATTATGCCCTCCTGCACTTCACACAGAGAGGAGGGATGAAAGAAGGAATGGAATGTAGAACGATAGAGAAAAAATAGGTATGAAAGATAAGTAGAAAGCTAAAGAGGAAAAGAATGAACGATGATAGATAAAGTAGAAATAAGACAAATGTGATAATAATAATGATAATGATAATAAGGATAAGCCCCCTATAAATCTAACACCACGTCCAGCACGATCATCTGTCGCTACGTGGGGGGCGGACACTGGCAACTTATAGTTATAATTACCCACCAGTGGCTAACGGTGCACTAGTATGTAGCATTATGCGATGCGACTACGAAGTAGACAAATTCCTCAGGCGGGTCCTCGTGAGAGGGAATCCCGCCCTGGGCCAGAAGACCCAGGCAGCCCCAACGTATCTGAGGGGGGCAACGCGTCGCTTAATACTGCCCAGTTTAGAACTGTTGCAGAAACAACACCAAATGCCGATACTTTATCCGGCAGTAGTAGACAATCGAAGAGACGAACCTTTAAAAAGAACACCAGAAAACCTACACAACAGATACAAAACGACAATAGAACCCCAAGCCCATTCTCAACAACCTCATCATCCTCAGAAATTTATAATCCAAGTTCAATATCTAATTCATCCACAGCTTCATCAGATTATAGTTTAAGACGTTTAGTAAGTCCATCCTCAGATGTTGCACGGGAGGCGAACGCCTTTTTACCCGTGTCCACTAAGGCGGGAAAACCTAGAGTACGCATGACATGGAGTAAAGATGTAAATATTTTTATAATGCGTACCTTTTACTACATAACTAAATTAGAAACAGATAGGACATGCTATAGAAAAGTATTACACGAAAAATTTTCGAATCAATACCCAGATATTAAAGTTACAGAACAAAGGGTTGCAGATCAAAGGAGAGCTATAATTAGAAACAAATTTTTATCACCAGAAATTTTAAATAATCTTATAGAAGAAACTAAAAGCCAATTACAAATAGATATTAACACTGAAGAACCACTACTAAACACTAACAGAATCGAAACACCACATTTAACTCCATTACTAAAAACAACGACAATCTCAAATTCAAATATAACATGTACCGACTTCATTAGTAGCCAAAACATTAGTGTTGTGTCAGTAGAAGCTGAAAACATTTCCTTGTCAAATAAAAATCAAACAGAATCTTTGACAAACACATCGCAACAAATAGAACCTAAGCATGATTTAAATAAAAAATTCGAAAGAGTTTTATATATTTATTCAGGTATGGATCCAACACAGCGACCTAATTTACCTAAATTAAAATACAGTAAAAACTTGACAAACTTAGTAAATTTATTTAACATTGATATACTACCGCCATTTTTAACAATCGACTCTCAGCTTACAGACATTCACACACTCGTTTATTGTACAGCAGTAGTAATATCAAAAGAATTAGGATACGTTATTAACACAAATACAGTTCATAGCAGAAGTAATAAAAATAAAGGCAAGCCTCAATGGCAAATAAGATTAGAAAAAAATATAGAACAACTGAGAATAGATATTGGTAGATTAACGCAATATATAAATAATAACAGATCAAAAAGAATTGTAGACCATGTTGCAAACATATTTAAAAACGCTGCTATACATACGAAACACGAAGAGACTAATAGAAAACCAGAAGAATATTTAGATACTTTGAAGCAGAAATTAGCTCTAAAAGCCCATAGACTAGCTAGGTACAAAAAAGGATTCGAGAGGAAAAGTGATAATAAATTATTTACAACTAATGAAAAATCTTTCTATCGCAAATTAACTGTACGAAATCAAAATTCCGCTAATACTGTCGATGAAACACCTTCCAAAGAAGAACTAGAACGATTTTGGGCAAATATTTGGGAAAAAGAAGTTCAACACAATACAGAAGCTGAATGGATAAAACAGGAAAGGAGTAAGTGGATAGATATAGAAGAGATGAAATATGATGATATAACAGAAATGGATATTAAGGTAACAGTTGGTAGGTTGCACAATTGGAAATCACCCGGTATTGATAAAATACACAATTACTGGTTTAAATATTTGCATTCTATTCATAGGACATTAGCTAGAGAGTTAAATAAGATAGTGACAGGAAAACAAGCGATTCCATATTTTATTACCAAAGGTATAACATACATGCTCCCTAAGAGTGGACCTTCACAATTGCCTTCACAGTATAGACCAATAACATGCCTTCCAACCGTATACAAGATCTTAACATCTGTTATCACAAACAAAATAAACAAACATGTCGAATTTAATAATATAATTGCAGAGGAGCAGAAAGGATGCAGGAGAGGCCATATGGGATGTAAAGAACAACTTATAATTGATTCCACAATTCATAAACATGCAGCAAACAACAATAGAAATCTACACTGTTCTTATATAGATTATAAAAAAGCATTTGACAGCATTCCTCACTCTTGGTTAGTACATGTCTTGGAACTATATAAAGTAAATCCACTAATTATTAACTTCCTTCAAAATATTATGCAACACTGGAACACAACTCTACTTTTAAACACAAATAACATTACACTAAAAACACGGGAGATATCAATAAAAAATGGCATTTATCAAGGCGATTCCCTTAGCCCTTTATGGTTTTGCCTCGCCCTTAATCCACTTTCTAATATATTGAATTCACAAAAAGCTGGATATAGACTTAAACACGATAACACCGAAACCATTTTGTCACACTTATTATACATGGACGATATTAAACTATACTCAAAAACAGACAAAGAAATGAAAATACTAATAGACTCAACTATACAATTTAGTAAAGATATAAATATGAATTTTGGGTTACATAAATGTAAAACAATACATATTATCAAAGGTAAACTGCGTCCCGGCGACTATCCTGTATCCGATTTAGATATAATAAAAGCTATGGAACCAGGTGATCTGTATAAGTATTTAGGTTACAATCAACACAAAGGTTTAGATCATAAAGCTATACGAACCAGTTTAGAAAATGAATATAAACGAAGAATTGTCAATATTTGTAAAACACGTTTAACTAGTAAGAATTTAATAAAGGCTATAAATACATTTGCAATACCAGTACTTATTATACTTACTCATTCGGGATCATCAAATGGACAAAAACTGATTTACAAGCAATTGAACGGAAAACTAGGACAACTTTAACAAAATACCAGAACTTACACCCAAAATCTGCTATCGAAAGATTAACCATTAAAAGACAAAACGGTGGTAGAGGTCTTATAGATATAGAAAGCTTATGGAGAAAGCAGCTTAAGAACTTGCAACAGTTTTTTAACCAAAAGGCACTTACAAGTAATATACATAGAGCAATACAATGTAATGATGTAAAATGTACCCCTCTTAATTTAAAAGAAACCTGTGTTAATAACCCGGAAACAATAAACCATACTCAACAAGACCAGAAAATCGAAACTTGGAAAAGTAAATCCTTACATGGACGACATCCCCACGATTTGCAACAATCTTATGTAGATAGTGTGGCATCCAATAAATGGCTTAAAATAGGTTCACTTTACCCTGAAACTGAAGGTTTTATAATCGCTATTCAGGATCAGGTTATAAACACGAAAAATTACAGAAAACATATAATTAAAGATCCCACCGTTATTAATGATAAATGCCGTAGATGTCACGCACAATCAGAAACAATTCAGCACATAACCGGAGCATGCACTACGCTTACACAAACAGATTACACGCATAGACACAATCAAATAGTCAATATAATTCACCAAAAGCTTACACATAAATACCAACTAACCACGGATGCCACATACTTACCATATTACAAATACACCCCTCAACCTATCTTAGAATCCAGCTCTCATAAAATGTACTACGACCGCGCTATACTTACCGATAAGACAATACATTATAATAGACCTGACATAACACTACAAGATAAACTACATAAAATTACATATTTAATAGACATCTCTATACCCAATACACATAATTTAGTTAAAACGATATCAGACAAAATTCACAAATACACTGATTTAAAGGAGGAAATAAAAAGAATTTGGAGACAAGAAAAAGTATACATAGTACCTATTATAATATCTTCTACAGGGGTGGTTCCTAAACAGCTCTTCACTGCACTGAAACTCTTAGGTCTCCCGGATAATACCTTTATTCAAATGCAAAAAGCAGCGATTTTAAATACGTGTAGGATTGTTCGTAAATTTTTACAAGATGACTCTCATTTACTTGGGGAAACCCCGTGAATGAGTAAATCTAACCGGCTATTAGCTGAGATTTTAGAACAAAAAAGTATAAATAATAAGGATAATGTAAAATCGTAAATGAAAAAATTAGAAATAAAAGGCTATGACCCAACCTACGTAGCAAGATTAATTATAAAAAAAAACAGAAACTATACTTTACTAGGGAACGAGATATGTTGATAGACTTAGGCTGTTTGATTTATAAATACTGTGTGGTAATAAAACTGAAGTAACAGCAACAGGTTCTGGAAGAACATCACGAGGGTCGTTGTGGAATGAACTAAATGAAAACTTTGTCACGAAATTATATTTATTGTCCGGGTTTAGATCAAGATATTGAAAAGATCTGTCTTACATGTGAGGCTTGGCGTTCTGTTAGAGAACAAACCGCAACAGTTGACTCTTCATTCATGGGAATTTCTATAATATTACATGTTTGGCACCGGTTACAGGCAGATTTTGCAGAATATGCGGAAAAAAAAAACCTTATAATAGTAGACGCCCATTCTAAATGGATCGCACTGATGTTGAGACTACCATCTCCATGTTTCGCTTAGTTTTAGCCCTGTTTGATTTGCCATCGCAATTAGTTACGGATAATGGTCCCCCTTTCGTATCAGTAGACTTTCAAAAGTTTTGTAATAATAATTCTATTAAGCACGTGTCGTCAGCGTCGTATAAGCCCCAAGCAAATTGAGCAGCAGAAAATGCAGTTAAGATTGTACAGAAAATAATAAAACGCGCAGTGTTGGAAGGAGAAAATATTTCACAAGGTCTAAGTAAATTTTTATTGCGATACCTTAATTGTGATCATTCAACTACGTCTGTTTCACCAGCTGTCGCCTTATGCGGTCGCAACTTACCTCCAAACGTAGCCGCAGTAATAATCAAAACTCAGGAGAAACTTATTATTAATGCTCGGATAGGGAAATCAATATTGGGGAAGCTGTGCTCGTGCGCAATTATACTCCAAGAGGGATAAGTGACTCGAGGGTACTGCGGTGAAGAAAACAGGACCAGCTTCTTATAAAGTAAACATACTAGATGGTGTGAAGAGTAGAAGACATCTGGATCAGTTAATACCTCTTACTCGTACATCTCGGTATTCTTTTTTGCGTCCTAGCCTCGAGAGAGCCGCTGCTGAGAGAGCAGCTCTAATTAATTTTGATCAGGTGACTTTGACGACACTGCCGTGGTGAGAAAGGGTGAGTAACGAGATATGGATGATGCCATTTACAGAAATACGTATCACTAAATCGCCAACTAAACACCTCTACGCGTATACTACGTGTGAATAAGAGAGCGGAAAAAAAACTTGTAAATGGAAAAATATCCTAGTATAAAACTTAAAAGTGTAAAGGTTAGAATATATGGGGTAGTTTATTGTTTATGGGGTTTTTTAATAAACGTTCAGTTCGATCCCAGCACAGCCTCTCATTGACGTTACTTATACGAAATATACCTAACTTTATAGACTTCATAATCAGTAGGTTTATATATTTCAGAGAACATCATTTACGTATTCTGATCCCTGGTCTTCTGTTTAAATTACGAAGAATTTTGTCAACGAGGAGAAAGTGTGCTCTTTGTACCGTGTACGGCAAAGAAATAAATATAAAACATTCGTTATATTATATACTAACTAGGTACAGAGAAGTCTAGTTAGATGGCGGCTTTGTACAATTATTGATTTTGTTACAGAGGTTGGATGGAGCGTGTAATGGAAGTTTTGAGATTACGTCTCGCTGCGGGTGAACCAACAATAGATGATAGATACTGATACGGTATTAAATGTAACAAAGTGTATATACCTGTATATTACTAAGGAATTAGTGAGCTTTTATAAATGTATTTGTGATTTAATGAAAACACTAAAACTTCCTGTTATAAACAAGAATATTTTATTAGTATTCTTGTAAACTTTGACTGAATAAAAAATCATTTGTTTTATAATAACTACGACCTAAACTATTTTTAACGGATTTATACAACAACGGTGGCAACATACGGCATGGTTGAAGATGTAGAGACGAATATAGAGAAAGGGATGATTAAATGGTTCGGCCATGTTGAAAGAATGGATGAAAGAAGATTAATGTAAGAGGTATACAAGGTAAGAATGATTGGACAAATCGGTGCAGGACGACCTAGGCGGACATATTCGGACCAAATGGAAGATATCCTAAAGAAAGGCCGGGTCCATAGTACTCGCAACCGATGAAAATGCATGAAGACGCTCATGAAAGTGAAGGAAGCGAGAGAGGTGCATCAGGATCGAGGCAAGTGAAGAGAGGTGGTCTCTGCCTACCCCATTGGGAAGGAGGCGTGATATATATGTATATATGTATATATACGACAACCGAACGAGTGGAGAGATACACAATTTTCCCTGGTGGTCTCGTCATTTGAGACCAACCACTATTACTATGTTATACAAGCGATAGAACTTAGGTTATAATAAGCGTTAACGCCTCTTTAGTCAAGAAGATATACGTAGAGTGCCCGTGGCTACTGCGCGCCCACAACTTTGCTAAAGTAATTAAGGTCAGCTTCTTGGACCCAGAAGTTTCTAATTAATTTTGAACTTACCAAGTCATAACCTCATTCTTATATATAGTTTTTGAGTTGTTATATTTATATTATAAATAATGATGGCACGTTTACAAGTGCAAATATCTTTTGAAATAACGTATAGGGTATACACATATCTACATATCTTTTAGTTAAAAATTATTTTCATAAGCCGGAGTGGAAAGATTCCTTATTCATAATTTTACTATATAATGTTTGAAGAGTGAGAAGTTTTTCCAATACTTTATTACTTATGCTGCAATGAGTAACTTGAATTTACTTCTGAATATAGATTGTTTAGCTATAACACCTATTTTTTTTTGCAGAACTAAAAATCAAAAATGTTCTAGATTTGTAAGGGTAGTAAAATGGAAAAACAAATAGTAGCTTTACTTAACAGGAAAAACGTTTTGATTATTTGAAAGTTTTTATACGTAATTAGATAAAATTAAGAAAGACGAGATATTAGTACTGTCGAAATGTGTAGCAGGTTTTTAAAGTGAGAGTTACCAGCATACTTTGGTCTACAACTTACATTCTAAGTGGAATTTTTTTTTTCAATACAGGTCATAAATAATTTGATATTGTAGTAACTCAAGTTATATACGTAAATAAGACTAAAATGACTTACTCCGTGTGCATTCAAACATCTCATCGTCTCTTATTTTAACTCGATTATAATTTATATATATATGGTAGACAATGTACACTTTAAGGTAGCGGTAAGACAGGAAATGCTTAATGGTTTGTTATTAGAAGTATAAACAAAAAAAAATCTAAGATAATTTCGATGAGCTAGTTGAGACTAAGAATGGAGGAGGAAAATATTTGACTCCAAAAGAAGAAAATGTATTCAAGAGGATATTCGTGACAAACTTTATTTTAGTAGTTTATGAGTGGCAATTGCCTACACTGTTGCGATTGACATAAATAGACACTTTAGAATTTTATGTCTCAGCCCCAAATCGTATATCCCGGTAAATCGGGACAGCCGGATATATATCTAATATCAACCGACAGTAGAAAGAAGTTCCTAGCTCGTAGTGTATATTTTTTGTCCCCTTTCATTGTATATAACCAAGCATACATTTGTACCGAATGGGTTCTCATTGATACCTTCTTATTTTGGAAAAGATTTCTTTAAACTATTGAAAAGCTTTTTTCTTTCTATGTCTATCAGTACTAGAACATACGTTTTATAACTTATTTTCAACTCACAACTATATATTTATTGTAATACGGTTACAAGACAATGTCATTTGAAAGCTTATTTGTTGAAAAATAAGTTTAACGAAAGATAAAGTTTCTTTTTACAGAAGATTTGTTTTCTCATTTAACTACAAGCTAGTTGTCTATACAGCTATTTGCAATACAAATAGTACTTTCATAAAGCACAAAGCGCAAGTTACAATTACATATACTTACAACTTTACGTTATTTTCTTTTGAGTATGTTTTAGTTTTTTAATTGAGATTTAGATTAAAGCAAATTTAATGTCACTTAGATAGAACAAATACTAGTGTTTTGTGTCTTTCCCCTAAAATGACATATATATCAGAATATTTAATATACCAGAAATAACAAAGTTATCATTTAATCTTGTGAATTGACACAAGATAATGTGTTTCGTACTACAGCCTCGTTCATGAGTGAGTTAACTCTGTACAAGTTAATTTATAGCTAAACCATGAAATTTTTAAGTTATGTGTTACCAGAATATATGATATTGTTGTATAGTATTATTAAAACGTTTAACTTACAATAAAGTATACGTCAAGTAGACTCGTAATCTACAATTTAACTTGAACAGTGCTTAGGCAAAAGAAATACTTCAATTGTCATACATTTTCTTTTACAAACAATTTGAATTATAACTTTGAATAACTATTTATTGCATACGATCTAATGAATATTTCAATTTAAAGGTTTTTATATATATATATTAATTAGTGTTACAATGTTTAATCCGCCATTAATATGGATACGTAATTGAAAAGAGACAAAGACGAAGATTTCAAATGTAAGTTGAATGGATGGAGTTTCTTTAACAGGTTATTAATCAAAACGATTGTTATGCTGTATAAACTTAAGTGAGATCGACAAAGACATGATAAATCTTAACTTAGCTAGTTAAAGTAAATGGCTACACATAAAAGCTAAGAACGTGAATCAAATTTCCGGGACATTGGTAATGGTCGGATTGTTAACCCAATCTCGTTATTTTGTTAGAAGTCCACTTTGGTCATGACGAATCACTTGTGTCACGTGAAACCTTAATTTGAACATTATATATAAAGATTCTTAGAAAATGTATCCTTATTTATGATCTATATATATATTTCATTTTATAAAAGGTTTTATACGAAAAAAAAACAACCAGTCACGCGATGAATTACAACAGTTTTGTTAAATCATACATTTCATGAGAGATTTATGTGACACAAAAACATCAACGGTAGTATTAGATATTTCTGCGTTGTATGCTTTCTTTGTTCGTATGATAAATAATATCCCACACTTGGATTACTATAGAAAAAATATTTATAATTCTTGTGTGGTAATTGTTTACGGAATAATCTGTTTATTTAAATTTACTGGTGGTAGGTCTCTGGTGCCGGAGGCCGTCGAGGCAGTTACCACCGCAGCTCTTATTTCCGCCCCGAAACAGCTGTGTGTAAACCTTACTGTGTTCAGGATTGAAGGGAGTTGTAACCAGAGAAATTACTGGGGTAACGGGACTTATGTCTCAAGGAGACGAGCGTAATGTAGTGCAGTGTATACCATCCTAACTAACGCCACGTTGTTACAGTCTCACTTACCATCAGTTACTATCAGGTGAACGTCCTCTTCGCCTCGTCGATTCATTGTATAAAAAAAGACACAAAAGGGTTTTTTTAACTTAAAACTAGGGACTGCAAGATTTTCTAAGAGATACTAAGAAGAATGGTTCATATTTCTTTTAGCGTTTATGAATAATAAAAGTATTAATATCTATAGTTGATAAAGAGAACAAAAGCTGTGCTAGCAAATTTGTCGAACATCAAATTGCTTTCAACGGCTGTTCAACTGTACCGCAATCGAATATATTTAAACGAAATTTACAAAAGTATGAGAAGACATTACATTATGTATAGTATTAGAAAATGTAAATATATAAAACAAATATATACATAAGAAGAGAAACAAAGGTAAATTTTTAGTAAAAAAGAAGCATATGTAATTGCAAACAGTGTACTTTTTGAGCAAATGGGAAACGACATATTGATGTATGTATAGCTTCTTATAGGAAAGATTACGTTTAAGGAAGGTGAAGGCTGTTATATTGGATTTTGGTAAAAGGTAAACATGCAAGCGAAACTAGGTTGTCGGTTGTGACCAACATAGCGTTGGTGGTGTTGCTGCAAATTAATCGATTTACTTACTAGTGAGAGAGCCCGTTATTAGGTTGACAGGTCGGAGCTGGCCGGCTATGCGGATACTTCATCAGAATTCAAATTGAATGGACACAACAGCTGTGTTGGTTAAATTGTACACATGAAGAGCGAATGATTCAATTCAATCACTTCAAGACATTGGGCACTGTACCTTACAGACTAAGTTTTTAGATTATAGTTACTTTTTTTTTTAATTCAAGTAAGTTTTTGCTTACTTTTCTTTGCTTACTGTTCTCTGAGTGATCGAATTAGAAATGAGGAGATCCGCTCGAGAACTAAGGTCATCGACACAGTCCAAAAGATCGCTAGCCTCAAGTGGCAATGGGCAGGATATATCGCTCGAAAGATTGACAGCCGATGGGGTACTAAGGTCCTCGAATGGCGACTGCGTACCGGTAGACGTAGTGTTGGCAGGCTCCCCACCAGGTTGTCTAACGACCTGGTGAAGATTGCGGGAAGCAGCTGGATGCGAGCAGCGCGGGATCAATCGATGTGGAGATCTTTTGGGGGAGGCTTATGTCTAGCAGTGGACATCTATCGGATAATAATGAAAGTTTTTGCTTAACATTACAATCTGTTAAGTGGCAACCTTACTTTAGGTAATAAAACTCATATAACTGAAATCCTATATATTTAATTTTATAAACATTTAACAGACGGGAACGTTGAGGCAAGTTATTCCAATCTGTTGATGCTTGTATTATAACAATATTTATCTAACCTTAAAAAACATTTAAGGTGTGTTTTCCCTATTTACTATTATATCTTAGATCATTACATAGCAATGATTATTACAATTGATATTTAAACGTTTACCTATTAATAGATACATAATGTCAATGACTACTAAGTATGTAATGGTTACTACGCGATTGTAAAAATCCATTTTTGTATTATAATACATGTCGACACATACAAAGGATATGTTAATGCGTCATGAATAATTTAACTTGAGAGTCTGCACGTTAAAAGTAAATATGGAAAAAAATCATTTCGTAACAAGATAAGAAGATTAGATTTGAGGTGTCATCGTAGTGTTAGTATTTGCTGAAGCAACACAGTGAATACCTTGTGAACGTCAAACGGCAACATTGATAACTGAAGATAAATATTTTATTCTAAACCATACAGAATTCGATATACAGATCGCGTTAGTTAAAATTTCATTTGCCTCCATTCAACATTTGTAGCTATTTATCATTTTCAGATTATACCTACTTCGCTCACTTGAATTATTTATACTGTTTACAACTGAATAGTTCATAAATATTTCATTTCAAAGGTGTTATTATGACAAACTAAAATATATCTATTACATAAATTTATTTCTTTAACTACCGACAGATCCTTTTCTTCATGGTAAGTGATAATTCATAAGTTAAACCTTTTGTATGTGTAATATAATTATTGATTGACCAAATTCAACTTCATATGTTTTCAATAATAAGCAGATATTTATATATTTAATGTATGAATAAATTAGTTAATAAATCTCAATTTTTAGATAAGTAACCATAAATCTTTCGACCGATCATTGAAGAAACATCATTAGTTTGAAGAAATGTCAAAGAGTCAGTGTGGTCAACCATTGAAAAAACTATTTGTTTCGTACCAGAATAATTATGCTGTATTTATTGTATTTGTATGGGTTTTTTTAAGAGAAATTTAACAATACTATGAATAAAATGAATCATTGCACGATGAAAGGTTATTTGTATTTAGTAATGATACTATCTTTTTGGTCCTCTGAAAATATTTTTTCTATTCAACGAGATAAGGCATTCATAAGGTAGTAAGTTATAGATTTATTTATAGAAAATTGGATTTAGTTAGGAAATACACACATATATGTGGTGTATAGTGGTATATGTGGTAGGTTAAGTTGCAACCACAATAATTTTACTAGCTTCAGCGCCATTCGAACCTGTACATGAGAATGGCGCAATACTGTTTGGACAGTGTTATGGTCTTAGATAGTCTCGGAAATGATTGTTTTATATTGTCTATTAAGAACATATTTTTATTTTAAAGTTTAAAGTCTGAATACATTAGGCGAGCGCACTTCACCACTTCAACTTCATGGACTGATCATTACGTGGAAGCTAAGATTAAGTAGATAAAAACAGCTGATTGTGGTATATGTTAACTTTTGGTGGGTAATTGTAAAATTGTAGAAATAATACTCAAGATAACATCGATAAAAACTTTTATTGATAAATGCGACCGAAATCGACTTTGTCTATTAAGCGTACATTTTATCCGACGTCTCATTATAATCGTTTGCTATTAGATAAAGTTTAATTGTTAATATTAACATTGGATTACAATACACAGATTATGGTGGGACACCGGGTGGGGAGAGAGTAGGGAGCGGGCGCGCGGTGGGATCGCCGGCCGGGGCCCGGCTCGGAAAGCGCGCGCCCGACAATCACGAATACTTACAATTTTCTATCTAACAATAAGTCATTTTCACGATTTGCTAATATCAAAAAATTTACAATGAAAATAGAATTTACTCTAAAAATAATACCGCGTCGAGCTGGCGTCGGTTGTGCCTAGGTCGAGGCACGGCGGCCGTCGCGAGCGCGCAGTCTATCACATCGAAAGATTCATAAAGTAAGGTACACCGAGCACATACTAGACGACGCCGGCGGCGTCTCATCATTCCCCCATCGAATGAAATATTAATCTGTACTGGACAGCTAAGTTATCATTTAAAAGATTATTAAAATGCACCTGAGGCGCCTACACGAAAAGATCTTTTAATGATGAGCATATTGATGCGTCGCAACCTTCCGCTGCTTCGTCCTCCTCAGGCCTGTTAGTACCCCAGCGCTCACCCTCAGCGTGCATCCCTTGCTTGCTTGTGCTGGGAGTTTCGAGAGATTTTATTCGGTTATCTGCTCCCTTTTTAAGTTCTTTTTCAATTTTCTTATTTGGCTTCGGCATTGTTACACCCGATGTAGACGGTGTCGGTTCGGCTGCACTACTCCGTCTTAGAAATACTTCTATAGCGCTTCCGAGAGCACTGGCGTCGACCACCGAGCCTGTTGGTTTATCCCAGATAACAGCAGCAGCGTCTCCAGGTGCTTGCTTAGAGTCTGGAGCAAAAGTAACTTTGGGTTTCTTGGGTTCATTTTCTTTTTTTTTAGTTGCCAATGTTTGATGACGCCGAGCAAACCATGTAGTACCCGATTCTGCTGATTTTTCACGAAGGGTAGAGGCATCAAAACTGCTAGAGCGCATATCGGCAAGACGTCTAGTTCTTTCTGGTTTGCCACAACGATCTATCTCTGTGGCAGAAGATGTAAGAGCATTGAGCATTAAGCGGAGATCTGTATCAGTGCAGACAACTCCAGCTCCACTGCGAGGTGGGATAGGAGGCGGCGGTGGCATCTCTGAGGCGCGGCGCCTAGCTGGGATTGGAGGCAACGGCGCACCGACGAAGTCCGAGTGGCGGCGGCCGCGGTTTGTGTATCTGATAGAACCACTTATAGGAGAACGTTCATCAAGTGGTTGCACTTCGCAAACTCTTTCATTGGAAGTGTTCCAAAGACGCATTCGAACTTTACGAGCCTGTACGATATCATCCATGATGTCTAATTGCAGGTTGTGGGAACTGCCAAAGGTGTCAGTGGCGGGTGGACCTGAAGAAGAAGTTTCCGTATGTAACTTGTTACTCAAGTAGTTATTTTACATGTTTTTTATAGTATAGAATTTTTTCATAGCAGCATGTTATATACGTGTTATGTAATTATTAAAATGAAAGTTAGTGGAAAAAGAAAGTACTCACATTTCTTAGCTCCTGAATCACGGCGACGAGCAAGAGCTGGGAAAGCGGCGATTGATTCGCGACGTCCGCGGCCGAACAGCGCTTGGGGCACGCGAGATATTGTTACTACGGAATGTCTGCAAAAAAATGAATTATATTGAAACGTTAGAATACTACCCTATACATACCTATTGAAATAACGAAGTTATTATATATTTTATACAAGAACAATTGAAAAAATAAAAAAAAATGAAACATGTTCCTAAATCTTTAAAGTTTAACGTTGACGCTTATTGAGTAGAGATGTTGTTAAGCCTGTACAAATATTTACCATGAAAGTCGTGCGGGTAACTTTAACTAGCAATAACAGCAGTTCAAGTTAACCAATGGTGATTACCTTCGACCTCCCGGCTGTGGCGGAGCTTGGCTCAGCGTGGCCAGGAAGGCTGCTTCGCGTGCTTCCTTAACCACTCCCTCCCCACGCTCTGACAGGCGCCTCACCTGCGCGATTATAAAGAAAATTAGCGAAAAGTTTGTTATTTTTTTTTGGGGGGTTCATATTTAAAAAGATTAAATGATATGTTTGTATGAATATTTATAAAGGTCGAATAAAACCAAGATACTTGCTTGTTTCACGTTTGCTTATCGACCTTTTGAAAGACAAAAGTTTTTATTTTTTAACTATAAATTATTAACCCTTTGTTAAAGTTTGACCAGTAAAATATAGGATTCAAGTTAACAACCTTTGTTTTAACTGCTTGTTTTATCAATCTAGCTTTTGTTTGGATAACTTAAGATTAATAAATAGCAATCAGCTTAGGCTAATATTTAAGAAGTTTGTATTTTGTTGTAAACGACAACATTCAATTAGAAAAAGCAGACCTAATGTCAAGAATGCTTAAAGTTAAATGGAAAACGAGAGATATCACTAATAAATCACTGACCTGACTGGCTGTTGGACCAGTAGTGCATGATGGTGTCGGCAAGGAGTGCTTCCTGGTTTCACGCCAAGGAGACAGGTGGTATGGATCCGGTGGTGACTCCTGATCAACGGAGAGATCACGGGTCGGCGCTAAAGAACGCGAGGAGCATTCCGTGTCTTCCACTCCACTTTCCTCAACCACAATCAGCGGTTCTCCAACTCCAATCAAGGCCATCGAACCGCGCCGCATCGTTGCTATTATGATACACATAAAGTATTCATTGGTATGTACAGGTTTTTTTTTATGCCGGTATCTGATGGTAAGTGATACTTCCGCCCATAACAAAGTGGCGCTACTTAGAATGTACACTACACCACATTGCGCTCGTTGCCTAAGACATAAGATATTAAGTTTTGTTACTCCAATAATTACACTAGCTACAACGCCTTTCAAACCGGAAAACAGTAATGTTTGCACACTACTGTTTGGCGGTAGAAATAAATGCTTCGGTGGTACCTATCTAGACGGTTTTTGGGCAACAGAGATCTACCACCAGTTAACTATCAGCCTTCATGTGAAAATATAAAAAAATTGCTTATTAATAGATATCCTATTATAAAACGTTTTAATAAAATTAATTTGTCCAATTTCGATACATTAAAAAAGGAAGAAAAGTAATAATAATGGGCACGACACGGAGTAAAGGTAAAAGAAAAAACCGTTGCGTTGTAAGTAAACGTTTTTGGCAAATACGTTATGTCATCCTTTATTTTTCTTCTGGAGAAGGAAGTGACAGTCGACAACTCATTTAACTCATGCTTTTCCGTTACGTTTTATATCATTACGAAGATTTCATTCAATCACATTTAGAACTGAAAATAATACCTTTCAATTACATTAAAAAAAAGTCTCATCTCCCTTAAACGTAATGATAATATGTTTACCTACATCAAATACAATGCGTATACACGACTCATAAAATTAAAAAAAATACAACAAAATGTGTGCGGAAATAGCTAATGTCCCAGTCATCTCCTTTCTATTTCGTATGTAGATGAATTAATAGTAAATTTAGTAGAAAATACAAAATACTACGTAACAATTAAAAACTGAAACTAATTAACAACTATTTCATAGTAAATATTCGTAAAAAACATGCAGTAGTACGTCATTGGTACAAATGAAGACAATCATCACCAACAAAGTACAAGGCTTTGGAAGTAGTTAATGATGTTCATAAATTTTAAATGATTATGTACATTAAATATACTGATTAATATTTGAATTCTGCATGTTATAAACTAGGATATTTATTGTTATAGACGTCAATGTTAAACAAATATCTGCGTCTGTGAACTATTGAAACTATTTATCGCGCAATCGCTCATCGTCCGCGGGGCCAGCGATCGTGGTAGCTCCCACTGAAATTCTTCGTTTAATCAAGTTATAAAAACTCGATTTACTTTCATGAAAGTTAATTTTCCTAATGACTTCGTTTGTTAAGAAAAAGAAATATTCAAAAGTTGATTTCCTTTTCGTTTCTTATTAATCTTATTATATGTTACAATGTATGATTTAAATCGTTATATATGAAAACTTATCTGTATAAGTGTATCGTTGGTCTGTATGTTATACAATTGGTTGGTACTTTTAAGTAATAATTATAATAATAACTATAACGTCTATTTAGGTATTACACCAACGTTTATAAATGAGAAAATATATTTATTGGCTTTATGGCTAGAGATTAGATTATTAAAGGAAACTTATGTGCTAAAGAAACGAGCACAATAAGGTCTTAACTAACGTCCTAATATTATGAACAAGTGTTTCATTCATCACTAACAAACTCATGAACGTCATGTTCATCTATTCGTTTTTAATAGATTGTAATAATTATAAAATAATTACTTTTGTGTTTCTTTGAGTAGGATTAACACCTTCATATCGAATTAGTTACATATACTAATCTTGCAATATTTGTGATACTAAAAAAAGAAAACTTTTTAAGAGCAGTCAGGGCTTTAGTTATTATAAATTGGTCCACTTTAAATAGTACAGTTTCCTTTATGTTTTAATAAATTACAGCTTTTATACAAAAATGGGATGTGATGTATCATTATTATGGATATACCTGAACAAACAATTGTTCAACAGGTCTCCCAGCTACGGTCTTGTCAAGGCTGTTTTGGCACTGACCTATTTCTGTGACCTCGACCGCACCCGCATATTCCTGGTTAAACCCATCTGATGAGCTGTCTTGTTAGCCATAATTGTATCAGGAATTGAATAATTTAAAAGCTTTCTCATTGTGAGCAATTTGATCCTGGACTTGTGCGATCTCAGATAATAATATCGCTGAGGCAATTAAAGTTAAGTGTAAAACTCATTTGATATGTCAAAGGTAATTGAAATTAAATAATTTCTAAGCAATCCATTTTTCTTTGTACCTTCATTTCGAGAACAAGACAGGAATCATTATTAAGTCAGTGAAATAAGTTAACTTATATATTTACTTAATATATGTAAACCATGAATATTTATGCTTTAGATGATTTGTGTTTAATTTTAATATATAATATATCTTTATATGTTATTTTAATAGAGTAATTAAGTATTCAGTGTTTAAACAGACTTTATGTTTATAGGAAACTGTATTATTTTGTTGTTATCATAACAATAGATTATGTTTAAATTGTTTTTTTGTAACAAATGTAACTAACAACAAAGTGGCGTATAAATTTAAATTAGTTTTCTACACTTATACACTTTTTTCCATTATATTATGATTATGATTTATCTTAATAAGTCGCTCATTGTTTCGTGTACCGCGTATACAGAAATTGTTCGTCGTACATATAAAACTTTTGCTGTCGCCATTAGATCCGTATCAACGTCGACGTAATTAAAAAATAATCAATCAATTATCAACCGATAGAGGTCCACCGCTGGACATAGGCCTCATCTAAAGATCTCCACTACGACCGATCCTAACAGTCGGCATGGTCTCTGGGTTCCGTCGTTTAGAGGGGTTCATGTGGACGGATTCGGGCCATTTCCCACCACACTGGCCCAATACGGGTTGGTAGGAACCAGAGCCTCGTTTATTGATTAGCAGGGAGCACCACGAGCAGATGAGGTTGGGTCTCGTGAGTACTGCGGAATCCTTTACACCCTACTTCTAATATATTATTCGTAATTATAAATTAATATTTTGTTTAATATTGATATATAATTATCAATAATATAACGCACAGCTCTTATTCTCTGGATAAACCTAAATTATATGTTTCATTAATCGAAGATGCTACTAATAGTTAACAGTGGAACCGCCTATATTAGTTTATTTTAACTATAGGGAGAAACTTAAAAAAAACGATACATAACATATGATACATGCAGTGCAATGCATATTTGCATGCAATATATTCAATATACCAAAATTATTAAAATTAACGTTTCGGTCTTAAGATCTTAGGTCTCATTTGTCGAAGTCTAGGTAGTTTACACTGTAGCGCCTATGTTGCCAAAATATTATGGCAAACATTACTATTATGGTACGAAGGGCGCCGTCGGGATTGATTATAGTGTTAGGTACTCCATTTAGGATTTCATTACCTAGCATAATTTTAGTTAAATTTAACAAAACACTACATTATTCAAGTTTTATTGTTAGTTATTATTATAGTTAAAAAAAAATTTAATCTTATGCACTTTCTTCTTAAAAAAAACTTTAAAGTTAAGAAGGTATATTATAGAGTAAACCTTTATGTCTATTATTATATGAAACCTCTAGATTTCGTATTGCTCATTTACATTTATTGTATGTGTTTATATGTATATATTAAGTCTATATATTATTAAGAAATTCAAAGACTTTTCTTTTCGCGAAATACTATTTTAAAAGTTGTAGCCTTTGTTAAGCTTTATATCAACTTTATGCTGTACGAGAAAGTTCGCACAAAATCGGATCTGCGGATCCAGAGATAACTCGAAACGAAAGATAATAAACTACTTGTTAAACGTGGAATAATAAATAAGGTTATTCCCTAAATAAAAAGCACGAGTAGAAAAAAAATTATTAAATGAATGTGCTATTGTTTTAGAAGCTAATTCCTAAAGAGGTTAATTAAACATGAGAGCCATTCTAGCTCCCCGTTGCGCGAGGTTTTTCAATTGTCTGAACGAGATGTGAACTGAACAACAGAAGCTTATTGTAGCTTTGTAAGTACAATTGTTCTCACTTGACTCGAGAACCGTAACATTTCGAGCTTTCTCTTATATTCAGAGCATACAGCAAAACACAATTTGTCACTTGATAATTAAGCGTTGATATATTTAACTGTCGCGGTCTTTGTGCTTGATGGATGAAATTGATACGAATGTTACATGCTTAATTTGTGCTTGTAACAAATTATGTAAAACTGAAAGTTGAAGTAAGAAGTTTAAAAAAAACTAGTGTCTATTGGAAGCTTAAAGAGAGAGGGTACGATTATTATACGGACAGACTATATCATAGCGCTTTTCTAAGTAAAGAAAATATATTTAAACTATCTGTATTCTTATAGTACATACTAATATTATATATTAAAATATTATTGATATCATGATAAAAAAAATTGTATGTATGTGATTATTAGATTACTATGTGGTGATTTTAAACTATAGACCACACAATCTCAGTACATTATCAATTTTTCATTAGTATCTTCAAAGTACTCAGAAGAGAAGTTATATGATGGATATCCTGGATATATTACTATTATGTTAATAAAGATTATTTATAAGATCATCTTTATTCAGGTATCCTAGTAAAAAATAGGTTTTTTTTATCGTTTTACAATATATTACTCATTTATATTTACGTTAACAATATGCGTTATAGAAGTAATTTGTTTGCAGATATACAGCCTCTTCTATGTTTTTCATTACAAGGCTATTATTATCTAGATAGTTTTAGTAATTAACTAACTAACTAATCAGAAAATTACTGTTTTTTGTAAAAAATTTAAGTCGTAATAAATAAAGAATTGATATAGTATAATATGTGATAAGCATCGGTCTTGTCTTTCTTGATATATCTATTTGTGTATAATATAAGGTAGTTTTAAAAGTTCTGTTACAATTATTCCCATACTGTTAAAAAAATCTTATTTTCAGTTTCTGAAAGATTTATTTCATATTAAAATGTCCCTGTTTAGTTTAACTTTCACTTTACATATACATTATATGGTCAGTTTTGTCGAAAAAGATAATTTATGACGTCTGTTAAAAATTTAAGCAACTTTAAACCTAGAATGGAAAAGCTCTTTAATAAATATTGAACTATGTTCTTTTTTCCATAAAGAGGACATTAGCTTTTTCACTTACGATGTGTAAAAGCTTTTAGGAAGCAATCTCTCAAGACGGTGTGAGTACTTGATAGAAAAAGTTTTAAAAGCTTTGAAAGGGTGGTAATGTGAATTCATTATGCTGGTTTCATATAAAAGTTATCATTGTGTGGTAGCTTATGTATTCCGAAGTTTAGGGGTAAAGTTTAAGCTTAATTAAGATAAATAAAAATAACAGACAGCTAATTTCTTTTTAAATATTGTTATATGAAGTTTTCGATATGTAACTGTGCTACTCGTATGAGAAAAGTTTATTCTTTTGGATATATAGATTATTTATATTTATATTTGTTATTACGATTTAATGTTCAATATAGTTAAAAGTGGAAATCAATATAAATAAATTGTATAATATTTCGTTAAATCTACTTCCGTTTTAAAAATTATTCTTTGAAAATGAAAATATATATTGCGACATATCCGACGGAGGAAAGAAAGGACCGCCGCTTACTTATCAACCACTTGTTGCGTTTACGACCTGAGCATAAAAGTTGTTAACGTACAAATGTTTTTCCATATGAGGTTTTTTTTTATAATCTAATACGTATAATTTAACGCAGTACAGTTTTTTTTAAATAAGTGATAACATGAATATTTCTAAATACAAACATGCAAGCGCACTAACTATCACTAACATAGACAGCGGATAATGATTGCGTGATTGGTTATTATAAGGTACAATGTATGTGCATCGCGCAATTAGTATCCACCTTGAGGTCACCGGGGCTATGGTGTTCGGTTGTGAAATGTGGGGTGGGGAGTTGGGGGACAAGGGTTGGGGTGGGTGGGTTCGGCGGTGGACGGGGGTTGCATGCGTGTGCTTGTAAGTGTAACGCGTACCGGCGGGTGCGAGGAGCGTTGCGGCGGCGCGACGTGCGCTTAGTACGGCGGTCGGAGAGTCACTGGGACTACGGGGCGGGCTCGCCGCTCGCCGCTCGCCGCTCGCAGCCTCACCCGGTCCGCCGCCCGCCCAATCTCACGCTTTCTCTCCGCTCTATCCTATGCACCTATTCTCATACAGACAGCCACCGTACTACTTTATTTTCATATACTTTTTGAACTCACTTTCTGCAAAGTCAGCTTTTTTTAATTATTATATTCGTTAAAAAAACTTTATTTGCACACACAAATAATATACAAAGAAAGCGGATTGAATGCCAAAGAGGATTCTTTCCTATTCTACTATAGCGTTAAGGTGAATAGAAAAGTAAGAATGCAGTATCTTGGAAGTATATAAGGCAGTAAATAAAACTGGTACTATGTCTCTATTGCCGGTGGTACGACTACAGCTCCTATTTCTCGTAAAAATACTGAGATAACGAGACTTAACGTCATATGTTTCAAGGCTACGAGCACAATGTGGTGCAGTGTATATCATTCTAACGAGCAGGCGTTCAACCATCAAGTAAACGTGTAGCTCGTGTCATAGCATCGGAGGAAAGAAAATTTAAAAAGACATTCTGTCACAAGCCGAATAATGCGCACTCCTGAGCATGGTGTTCTCTCTAGGATCTCCTCGGCGACCGGTCCGGAGTTGCCCACATCCAGCGATATCCTGCCATTTTCTCTAGGACTAAAATCCTATCTACCGTCAGTCCTTCGAACAATTCTGCTCTTTGCCACTTAAAGTGAGCAATATTTTCAGGAACGTCTTGGCTCGTGTTTCTCCTGCAAATATCGTCATATCTGATGGGATCAAAAAAGGTTAGTCCGAGCATATCAGTTTTCATTGCCCGCTGTGCGACTTGGAGTGTCTTCGTGATGCCCACTGTAATCGTATAAGATATTATAACCGCGAGCATATAGTATTCCTTTTTTTTTGACGACGAAATGCTGATGCTTTTATAGTTAGCTTTTCTTTATATAATTGCGATAAATTAACAAGATGTGTGCCTGTTAGTGATTGATGCTTTCATACATAACATTGTGACGCTAATTAAAATGTTTATATAACACCACACTGTGGTCTTTTTGAGTGACAAGACTTTCAATCTCCTTATTTTAGTAATATCGTTAGCTACAGTGCCCTGTTAAACCAAAACAATATTTTTTGGATGTTAATGTTTGGCGGCACGTGAAGGTGCTGCACCTAGACAGTCGCTGTGAATAGACGCCCACTATCAGTAAATTTTGTATAGCGAAATATCTTCACAAAGGCGTAAATAAATAACGTGTAAAATTAATCAGCAACGTTTGAAAATATTTCATTACTTAGACAACTTGATTATTGACATGTATTTCACAAACACATTGTATATACGTAACAATTTTTTATACATATTTAATAAAAGCTCCTTGAGCAAAATATTCTTATAATGAATCCTCTAGAAGTTTAGAAACTTATTAAGTTGTCGCTGTGTCCTTTATAGTAAGACGGGGAACTGTTCTATTGGAATAACTAATCCTGACATTGTACAGAGTACTGATTCAATTTCACATCAAAGTTTCCACATTGATAGTGTTATTGAAACACCTACGCGACAGTTTCTATTGATAGTGTATTGACTTTATGATGACATTAATTGATATGTATCTGTTCAATATAGTTATAAATTAAGTAAACTGGAATAGTATAGAAACAGAATAGGTAGTAGTGTGGTAGGTAATGAATGAATAGGTTTAAAAAATCAAAGTGTGTAAGTAGATTTATTGATGAAAGGTATCTAGTGCAGTAAACCGTCTAAGTAGGTACCACCACAGCGCCGATTTCTGCAGCTTAATAGCAGTTTGCAAGTATTACTGCGTTTCGGCTTAAAAGGTGCTGTAGCTAGTGTTATTACTAGATGACCGAGACTTATAAGTAAGCTCCGACAATGCGCTGTAAGTACGTAGAGGCGATGATAATGTACGCACCAGACCGTCAGCCCTGTAGTCTCGGGTTTGTGAGAATAGGACTAAGGTAAGCCCTGTGGAGAGAGGTAGTCTCTGCCTACCCCACTGCGAACGAGGCGTGATATATATGTATGTATGTATGTAAGCTCTGCCTGACGTAGAAGGCGACTAAAAACGTCTAGCAGTTTCGCGGGCTTTGAGGGTGGGGGTCCTAATCGTTTTACGAGCGAACCTGTGTGGGGCAGCTTTGGAGGATTAAGCTCCTACTTAGAGACGTGTTCAGTGTACCGGTGCGGCGTTCAATAAGAGATCCCAAGGCATCTCCGAATGCACTGATACAGAGTACCGAGGGTGTTTTATTGAGTAAATATATCACATAATCCTGACATCGTCCCTGAAGCAGGGTATCTTTAAAAGATTTGACCCCGAAACAAAAAAAGGGCTAACGAGATTTAATATTTTCTGTCCCAAAGCGATGAGCGTAATGTGGTGCAAAGTATAATATCCTAAATAGATACTACATTATAATAGGCAAGCGTATCACTTATCCTTAGGTGAACGTCTTGTTGCTTCGTGGAATAAAAAAAAAGAGTAAATAACAATTTTTTTTCATAAGGGTAGTGCCAAGGCCATTTATTCAGCACTCTAAATCAGTGCGGTTTGGGAAATGTCACATGTCCACGAAAGCTGTTGTTCTTTGAACAGGTCGGTTTTCCTTATGTTTTTCCTTATCATCGACCTTGATCGATCATATTTTTTTTTAATTGTTGTAACATTGTTTTTAGAGAGTACCGCCCATAAAACTCCAACATCTTACGGAGCCGAATTCAACCTCACCTGCACTATAAACAGAACAAATGCTCTCATCCCCTCAACCGTATGTGGCCTGCTTGATGGGCTAGGGCCCTATTCCACTTAATAAGCTTTGTTTAGATCCTTGGGTGAGACCTATGTCCAGCAGTGGACGTCTACCGGCTAATGATGATGATGAAATTTTTTTTTGTTAAGTCATATTATTTAAAAAAAAGCCTTTTTATCAATGTTGCTTTGATTTTTTCCAATATCTAGTGCCCATATTTTTCAATGAAATGTTTGTCGTAATAATTATCGATTTTCTAAACAGTCTCTAATATAATATAGTAATCAAAGCTTTAATTTTTTTATCTGTGCGTATTAAGTTATTCGCATTAATTATGTTTTTACCCTGTTTTTAAATAAGGTGAAGGTAAAAATGTATAACGTTTTATACGATATTCTTTAAGGCTTTTCATTTTGCTGGAGGTGCTTCCAGCTAAGCTAAAGATAGAACGAACTGGGCCGCCGTTGATATTTATAAAGTATACTTTATAAGTTATATGCAGCTCGGAAGGGAGGCTGGCGAGGAATCTTCTGTTATTTAGAACTTTAATTTTTAATTTAAGTTGCATCAAACTGTAGTCTAAGCACTGAGTTAAATATACAAAGAGTTTTATAATTACCTCAGTGTGTAAAGAAATTTTTTTTAGTTGACGATAGGATAGAGGTATAAATTTGAGGACTTTTTTAAGTATAACTTTTTTAGCTGTACCTACCTATACTCTACTTTTCTGTTAAAAATGTGACGTTATACGAGTATGTGATATATTTAAGAGATATATACGTCAACTGACTATGTATGTGACTACTTGCTGAATACTCTGTAAACTATTGATATCGATAGATTAAGTTGGCTTGGTTGAATTGAAAGTTCATGATTTCCGTTCAAGCTTTGTGAAGCATTGAAAAAGCGGATGAGTAGAATTTTTAGATAACTAAAAAATCCTACATTGTATTATAGTCAACAATTGATTGTTTAAAGCGAGAGGAGTTTATTGATTTTGATACATTTTCTGTATTTTGTATATATACAATACAATATAATAAAGCCTTGTTGATAAAACTGTTATTTTTTGTTCATACTTTTAATAAGAATGTCATAGAAAAATACTTAATACATTTTTAATTGTGATAACTAGTACTTTTACAGTGCAATTTGATTGAGTGAATTTTTACTGTTTGTTATTAATGCATTGTGGGGTACAAGTTAGACAAAATAGAATTATTTTCAATGTAAATGATGTAATTTAATATGTATATTAACAGTTTTCAATACTAGCTCAAAGATCACAAGAGACAGATATCGATTTAAGCTCTTCTCTCTTTCATATATTTGAATAAAAAACCTTTTTACGTACAAATGTAACGCGTGAGCAAAAATCAGAAGTGCTTTACGAGTAAACCTGTTTACAAAGTTCAGTAAACATAATATTTCAAAGTGGCTTTTACAATAGCAAATTCTGAACTGTTCGAAAGTAGGTCAACCTGGGCAAAGCTACGATCGAAGAAGAGGATGACATAGTATTGCAGAGTTTACTTCATTAAACTATAATAGATACGTATGTTTATGATTTACCAGCGGTAATGATATTTTTATTATTAATAGGGTTTTAATCTTTAAAACGTCAAGTTGAAGCTCTGTCAGTTTTAACAATGAACAACATGGCACAATTTGGTCAAGAGTTATCAACTTTGGCCTTTCTACTCCCATTTGCATAATATTTTCACTACCACCATCAGTTTTACTACGAAACAATTAGAAAAATAATATTAGTTTTAGTTTCTTAAACCTTTTACGTGTGCCATACTGCAACATTCCACTGTGCTCCATTTAACGAAATGCTAGTTTCCATTGCGGAAAATGGAGCTCGTAATTCAGACGTTAACTAAATGAACACGGCGCGGAATGCTTTTGACAAATTTGAATAGAATGTCATTTTGTTATAATACCAAAAATACAGGAAATACATAACCACAATTTCATATAGTGATAGTAAAAATGAGGTCAAGTGTTCACTCTGAATACTCTCGCTCTTGTATGCTGACTGATGGAACACACAAATCTTGTCACAGCATCAGATATTTATAATACAGTCAATGAAAGTTTTTGAGATTAGAGTATCATATAATAATTAAGAGAGGTAACTAGAGAAGAGGGTATGAAAACACCACCACCGTCTAGAATCCTCTACAAACGCCGCCAAATCCAGGCACCACGGTACTTTCAGAGAAGCAATTAGCTCTTATGTAACCCATACGCCTTAAGTCTGCTTTCCTGTTTCCTTAATCAACAACATAAATCACAAAAAGATCTTTTACTTGTAATACAATGGATAGAGCTAAGTTGTACGTGTAAGTTAAAGTAAGTAAAGTTAACTGACAGATGAGATTTATTTAGTCTTGAGAGAATAATTACAAATATTGTGTTAAACTTGCTTATTATGCACAATAAATAAATTGTTCCCAGTAGGGGTAGGCAGAGGTGAATAAACACCCACTTTTCGCCAGATGTGGTCAGATTAGATCCCATGTAACAGGGGGCGAGCCTGTTGCCACTTTATTGGGGCCACCACACACACACACACAAAGATTGATATGATGATTTCAGTGTGCGGGTTTCCTCACGATGTTTTCTTTCACCGTTTGTATCTCGCTGTTGTAACTAAAGTTCACAAATGTACATAACTTAAATATTAAGTCATCGGTACATGCCGAGATTCGAACCCCTGACCTTCGGAATGAAAGCCGCACGCTCTAACCATTAGGCCAGCGAGCTACCTACAAAATAAATAAATTGTTTACTAAACTAATCTTTAATAATATTTGTATAGGCAAATTGTGAAACATCAATAATGACGATTAGGAAATTAAATGCTTCCCGCAATGTTGTAAAACTCGAATGAAAACACCCTTTCGAAGTTTAAGTGAAGTTCAGAATTTCCAATTTCCATTTCGCCGCATTGTAAATGTCACATCTACGTAAAGTTGGATTTGTATTTCAATTTTATCTCTTGAATAGAAAAAGGACGAGCCCGCCTGAAAGCAAAGTAAGGGAAATAAAATGAAACCTCTCCATTAGTTATTTTATACGGTTAAAGGTTATTTATCAAATTCCAAGAGTTCATGTTACAGATTTTAAAATGTATTCGATTTCACGTGACATTGATAAGACTTCTGTATTTTAAATGATGAACAAATATATAATATATAAGAAAGTACATACTTTTTAACGACACATTGTATTCAAAGGAAATAACTTAGAGAAACGTCGGTTCACAGCAATCGTGGCCAACTTAGAATCTGTACACGACGTTATATTCAATAATTTCACAAGAATCATAACATTTATTAACAAAATTTAAATAGATATTACCGAAAACTACACTATTTAATATTATAACTGACACTATAGAAAAAACGAAAGAAACATGTTAATATTTCTATTTACTAGTATAAGGTAGTATATAACTCATATAAAATTTACATAAATCATCCACAAGGGTCGGGAATTTATTTTCGCTCCGGGCCAAAATCAACTAAAAGGTGAGTATTCAATACAGGTTAAGGTCAGACATTTTTCATATTAATTCATTTCTATATATTATACCTAATTATTAGAAATAAACTGGGTTAATTGAATTTATAAAAAGGGGTAGCTAACGATTCTTGGTTTCAAATAGGTTTCAGGTCGAAGGGTTTATCTTTAATGTTTCTTTTACTCAAAACTAATTGTTACGAATGAAACTTAATGAATGATTAATTTGCATCAGTACGTTTTAAGAGTGATTTATTAACAAGTGAATTAATTAAGATATAAAGTCGCTGAAATCAAACGGCAGAAATATTTTATGCGCATACTAACTCGGAAACACCATTAGACGGGAAGTGTGGACGTGAATGAGGGCGAGTTTATCGTTGTGTTTAAATATACGACACCATTTCTGGTTCACAGTCCACGTGATACAATTTGTGTTACAAAAATGAACTCTTTACACTATGTCCTTTACTTGAAACATGATAGATATTTGTGAAATACTGTATTATTTATATATCTATAGAAAGGTGAGCTGTCGATGAGGTCTCTGTTGAATTTCAATTGCGATTGTCGTGAAGTTGGTGGTGTAATTTTTCAAACCCCTCTAGTTAGTTATCACTCTTATATTGTAAATCAGTCACCATAATATACTATTGTTCCAGCTGTCAACATTAGAGGTGGTAGTCTGGGTAAGCATGCCATCTACGGCCTCATTGTGACATGTGAAATTGAGGACAATTGTCATCCTATTGCAGACGAAGATGAGGAAGGTTGTGAAGAAGATAATGGGGATTATTTTAGAAGAAAAATTAAGGATAAAAATGAGTATGTGAGATAAGAAATAAGAAGAGGAGAAGAAATAGATAGCGTAATACAAATATTCTGCTCTGAAAAAATATATTCATTTAAGCATTTATAAAAATCGTTCCAATCAATATGGAAAACTTTGGGGGAGGTCTATGATCAGCTGTGGACGTCTATTGGCTTCGATGATGATGATGAAGCCTTTATAAAAATATAAAACATTTCCTATATAAATTGTGTTATACGAGGAAGATTACTTTGTGGTAAAATAAAGTTCCGCTTTAAGAGGGGTGGAAAAGGAATCCTCGTCAACCCTATTACAGACCAAAAATAAACACATTGAACTTAGAGGTAACAATGAAATTTTCTATCTTAATTTAGTGATATTTAGATTTATACTAAAGTTTGTAAGACTAGTTAAGTCTAAATATATAAATTCATGTCCTAAGGATAAAATCTATGTAAGAACAAATTGTAACTGGATATAATTGTTCATAACAGTTAGTTTTTCTTAAAAAAGATAATAAAAAAAAGGTAATATCACTTAAAAATTACGGGTTTAAGTTGTTGTGGACCGTGGCCTAATTAAAATTTTAATTTTAACCTCTCATTAGAAATGGTGGATAGCTTTTACATAATATTTTCGAAATTAGTGACAGAAGTAAAAACTACAGTGACATATATTTAACCTTTCATCAAAATTCTCTTTTTCGCTGAAGCATCGGAAATATCTGAGTATCGTTCAAAATAGCAAAGTCTTTATTGGTTTCTCGTAAAACTAATGTTGAACTTTTCATTAAAGTCTTACAAGCAACATACCGAAGGCGGGGGAACAATACAAGCTAAAGAAAAGCTCGACGCTGGTGCAAAGAAAACATTTTAATTAAAACTGAAAAAAAAATCCTTTATATTAAGTTACAGTGTTTCAATCCATTTTAAAAACATTTGTATAATGAAGTACTTCCTGTTAATATCATTGTCAAATAAAAATTGTATTTATTGTAACGGAAAAGCAGAAAAGCTTTGGAATGCTCTCCTCGTGATATCTGAACCTGTATATCCTTATTTATCTTTAAGGAGAAGGTAAAGGACTATTATCTTCGATTCTAGTTGTTTATTTTTATATTATGTATATAGCTATATATGTGTTGTGTATTTTTATATGTTTTTTTCTTTCTTATTGTTACTCATATATATATACTTACTTTATCATAATTGTTGTTTTATTTGCTGGGATTTGCTGAAAGAAAACTCTTTTTTAGTTTAAGCTAGCCTATTTTCCATACATACGTATTTATATTTTAATAAATTACATATATAAGTATATTTCCCTGTAAATATTCGTTAAGAAATATATGTAATAAAATCCCCTTATTATTTGATATTTCATTCTATTAACTGCAAAATCTTTATAAAATATTGTTTAGATTAAATTACTGTTAGTAGGTTTCTGTTACTGGAGACTGTCTAGGTACCACATCAGCTCCCATGTCTACCGCCAAACAGTAGTTAGTATAGAGACATTACTGTGTTCCGGTTTAAAGGGCGCTGTTACCAGTGTACTTTTTTTTATAATAGCTAAGAGGCAAGAGACAAACGAGCAAGACGAGTCACCCGATGGTAAGTGATTCACCGCCGCCCACGGTTACCAGCGACGGCAGTGCGTTGCCTACCCTTCAGGTAAGAATATGCTCTTTTCTTGAATAACCCAATGTCGCAGTTGTTGGGGAAGACCGCTGATGGCAACGAATTCTAGAGACAACAGAGACTTACTGGAGTAACGAGACAACACCACATGTCTCAAGGCGATGAGCGCATGTGGTGAAGTGTATACTATTATAGCTTGCGCCATTTGTTATGGTGAGACGTATCACTTACCATATTCACTTAGTCACTTAGTCACTTTGTACAACAAAAACCAACTATAGAAGTAAAAGGTAAGATTAGATCATCGCAATACTAAACAAACGATACGTGCGCAATATGACTGTGCGACTCGTATGACGTACTGAGAAACAGGTATTCGAGTAATGAAAAGATGACAAAGACAAAGCACTTTGTACGTGGCGCAGTGGTTAGGTTTCTAACACGGTGTCCATACTTCTAAACCAGAGCCATGAATTAGTGATAAGGTTTTATCGAATTCACGTGATTAACTACTATTTATTGTAAATCTATCTTATAAAACTGTTACTATATTCTGGTTGTCATCACATGAAAGCTGTTATTCGCTGCGAGCACGCATCATCATTCAAAGCATCATTTTCACTTAATACCATGTAAAAATGAAATCAAGTTTAAGGCTATCTTAGATAAAAAAAACCCTTAAAATGCGAAAGTAAGTAATTTAACGAATTATACTTAAATGATATTGTTTATTTCTTGTAGATCTATATATGACGTGACGTTACTATTAACCTATTTTGTAGTGACAAAAACATGTTGATAACGAATTTATGTCAGAAACAGTATTATTAAATAATGCTAGAATAAATACAATAAAATAATACGTAAGTTTAAATAGGAATAAATACAAATTATCCTTATGAATAGAAAAATAACGTCGAATACTCATTTGTGGCGAATTTTAGTATGTAAGATATATTCAGTCTTGATCATTAAGCTTTCCACGACGATATCGTCTGCGTGTGATCAAAATATCGTGTTAAAGTGAGGAAATAATATAACAAAGTTGCTAATAACATGGAGTTAATAAACATTTCGATAATCCAATGCAAACGAGAAGAGAAATCAATCCGACCACAAAATACGCTCGCGAACTGCACTTAAAATTTATCGTCGCAATTTCAGGCGGTACGTAATGTTACGTTACTGAAATATCGAAATCGCCAACATTGTTCACTCGAAACATTAATGGTTCTTCACAAATACGTACATTGCCCATATTGAAAATATTTAATTAATGATATATCTATTGCTATCCATAATATAATTGTTATTGATCAATGGAAGTAGTTTTCACGAAACTGCCTGACTAGTTACCGACTACATATCAGATGCCATAACAGACGTAATCCGGTTCCGGTTTTTAAGACATGAAAGCCAGATTATTCTGGTTGACCATGCTTCACCATTAATGACCCTATTGTCATCTAACTTTTTTTTATATTGTCACGCTTTTTTCCCAGTAGGAGTAGGCAGAGGTGAATAAACACCCACATTTCGCCAGATGTGCTCAGATGAGGTCCCATGTAACAGGGGGCGAGCCTGTTGCCACTTTATTGGGGCCACCACACGCACACAAAGATGATTTCAGTGTGCGGGTTTCCTCACGCTGCTTTCCTTCACCGTTTGTATCTCGCTGTTGTAACTAAAGTTCACAAATGTTAATAACTTAAATATTAAAGTCATCGGTACACGCCGAGATTCGAACCCGCGACCTTCGGAATGAAAGCCGCACGCTCTAACACCATATATAATTATAGTCAAGTGTTATTCCATAGTTTTAAAATAATTATAAATCATTATTATTACTAATATACTAAATCCTTTACTTACATATATGTTCACATAAACAGTTTTCTTTCTGTTGCCACTGCTGGAACTACACTACAACTATTTGCTTTTAAACATTATATACAAATGAATGTGCTTCAGTGTTTTAAATAAATAAAAACTAATTGAAACATCCGAGGGCCGCATATGAAATACATATCCGTTTCCGGATCGCTTTGATAGAGTTTTTCGAACTGAAATTTGAACAACTGCCTGAAATGTATTATTCAATGTAACTCTGTAAAACGACAAAGCAGTAAATCCAACAAGTTATTAATAAAGTTTGCCTACGATATTCAAATTTATTTCGTTTCTAAATTGAATGAATAAAATGTTATATATTTGGGGACAAAGGAAATCTAAAGTACAACAATTTTATTTCTAAAATCTAGAATTATTAGATAGCCTTAAAATAGTTAACGGTTATACGTGTTGAATAAGACTTTATAATTCTATTGTTATCTTATAGCTTTATTAGTATTTCTAACAATCTACTAATTCTAACAAATATCTTTATGTATTGTGTTTATTAGTATATAAGATTTTATTCTACATCAAATTACGAATCAAGTTTGTTTTAAGTTTTGTTATCATAAAGATAAGAAGCGTCATATATGTTTTTAATCTTAGCATTCATCAGGTCCCATGTGTATCTTGATCTGAATGGGTTTCACAAATTTTCAATCACAATTCGAGTCATAGTCAGAGTCAAACGATTTCAAAATATGGATAGAATAGATCAAGCGATGAATCGTGAATAACATTTGATGGTAAATTTTGCTCATCATCATCTTATAATTTACCTACTTAAGTATGTTATGGTATCTTATTCATCATCATTAGTATTTCAATCTGATGTAGTTCATTGATGAACATGGTTATTTCCAAAGGAAATCGAGCCCGACTGGTTCGATCTCGCTTCTAACGATCCCCTACGATGTTCATCAGATCGTTGTTCGTAGGTTGTTATGTTACACTTGCTAAAACGTGATATCCATTTGAAAATAGTCTTACCAAGTATCTTGTATTAAATATATTATATACAAACTGCTATCACTGAATCAATCTTTTCATTTGTTGCTCTGACAAGATTCAGTTATAGTTAACCACATAACTGTGATTATATGTTATAACTGTGATATTACACTCGTCTATTGTGGTTATAGAGAAGATTGTAATGTACTACTTTTATTGTGTTATTTGTATATTATATCCACATACTATTGAAGGTCAAAAGAAATTCATGCGAAAAATTTCAAATTACGAAATGAGGCCGGCTAAGTGTAATAACGTTCCTGAACTTCGTAATTACTTCCTAAAAATTGTTAAAACCTAGTGTTGTGCCTCCGAGATTCGTCCGAGGAGGAGAAAACGTAATAATCTCAACAAATAAGAGGAAAGGTAAAACATGTTTTCCTTATTATACATACGGAAGATATTAAATAAAATTGCAATGGTATTCATTATATACTTCATTATGATGTCTAGGTCTAGGCAGTTACCGTGTAGATGTTCTGATTTGAATAGCGCTGTAGCTACGGAAATTACTGAAGTAACAAGACTTCATATCTTGTCTGAAGGCGATGAGTACAATGTGGTGCTGTGTATATCATTCAAACTATCACCACATTGACGTGGGCGGGTGACATTAAGATATGGATATCTTACCCGGTCCGTGAAATGAAAACAGCAGTTATAAATATACTTACTAATTATGTACGTACACAACACTTTTTCAGTTTTACTTCTTTATTTAATACTTCTAAAGTTTTCCATTTCCCTTTACAGAGAGCTGTTGCATGCCAACTGTCTGTAAAGTTTTTTTACCTTCAATTCAAAGCTGTTTCAAGACAGCAAAGATGTTTATCATTTCTTGTTGCACTCACTCAAAGCGGGACCTTTTTTTATATACTTTACATAATTTTTCTTCAAGTTACAATAAACTTATGAAACTCGAATGGACTGTTAAATTGTGATATATTCTATCACCATCATTAACAATCTGCACTTATCTACTGTTGGATATAAGCTATTACTTAATGTCTTTCACCAAAAGCGCTTGGCAGCTTTTCAAATCCAAATAACGTTTACTATTTATAAGATACACTATAATCTAGTGATTTATATTTAGTATGCATATTATCGTCGACTTCTATCGGGTGATGATGATGATAATGATGCATGTTATAGTAGTTCTGTATATGGAACTTTATATATAAATAGAATCAATATCTAGTACATAAATACTTGGAATGATTGTGTTTGTAATATTTGTCTTAATATTTTAAATCAGCTGCGATGAGCTAAGGGAAAGATAAGATTCGGCTATCAAAACACGAGAGTCCACGTTGTCAGATAATATCATGTGTAATAATGGTTAACTGCTTTCCCAATATTTGTAGAGTAAAGTCAGAGATCATTCTTGTGTATTATTGTAAGGAATTTAACTCAATGGAGAAGAATTATGAAACAAAGTGGAACTTTAACTGGAACGAGTTACATACATAGCTAAAGGCCGTATAACGTTAGATACATTTGTCTTATTGCTTATTAGATAAACTATAATTTTGAAATAATGTTCCGTTACTTTTGTCCGTTAAAGTGTAGACCATCATCACTGTTAATTGGGTACCCAAACTCTCTCCACACCACACCCTGCGTTATAGACCCTTTTACATCACAAATAATTTACGGTCGCTGCTGGGTCTATGATAAACTATTGTATTTAACCAGCTCTGTAAAAAAAGGTTTATATTTTACTTTGTCCTCAATCGTACACCCCTTGAATAGAATAGAGCTGATCTTATCAGCTTCCTTTACTCTGCTTCAGCTCGTTTTTATCGTAAATCATTATGACAGCGTAACTTTCCAACTATTATTATCGATGTTCACCGAGGGACTGCTCCGAGAAAATATATTGCGACGTTTCAGCCTGTAGTGTAATATAATTAAATTATTGTGTATATACAACTAAACTTTCTCTATCCTCCATATCTCCTTTTCTACTACATTAAGAGTTATCATGTCACCCTCACCTTCACTATTATTTTCGGTAGTTACGGCTGCTGTTGTTAGTAGCAATGGTAAGATTAGACCGAACCCGTGAAACACAGTAGAATCGTAATTTTCTTTTTCCTCCTCTCCTCTATTGTTATTTATAATACTAATTTTACTAATAAATATTATTGTTCATTTGGACCCACGCTCTCAGATTCTTGTGGCGTCTCTAAATCAACAAGCTTCAGCCGCTTCACTTTTCTGTTCATTATACTTAAAATAATACAGTTTCATGAATTATAGATAAACGAAAATTTGTCTTGTTAATGTAATTTCATATTTCATAATGTATGAAAATCACTAATTATCATAAAACATTTTCACTTTGAAGAGACATCGCGAAGGGTTATTATAATTTCAACCAGTATATGTTGATACTTATTGTTCTTTATCCCTGTTTTGATTATCGGCAGCAACAAAACAGAGTATATTTTAAGATTAATTAAGATATGTTGTGTATATATATTACAACATAACCCTATAATATTTTCACCTGCTTCAATTTACTCCGAGCATCATACGAGTTCATGAATGTATTAAAAACTCATGCATAATACTATGCGGTTTCCTTTATACGAAGATAAAGAACTTTCTCTCCATATTATTTATAATTTTTCTTCAACTATACGAGTACGATGTTTACTTGATATAATAATAAATTGTACTATGTTGTTATTATATGTTAAGTGTCGTTATCGAATAATTTCAGAAGCTTTTCTCTAGTAATAATATACACTTGCATTGATCTGTATTTATTTACTATTACTTGTATTTATACGTGAATTTGAATTTTATTTAGTAACGTTGAATCAATTGTGTGCAATTGGATGCAGGGGATTCATCAAAGGTCAAATGCGGGAGCGAATTACTGGAACAGCGAAATTCAATACTGACAATACATCTCTGTCACTTGACCTATACAAAGTGGAACTCTCATTGGAAGGGGATATATTGCTACAGTCCGTATTACGAGTAATATTAGAAAGTAGCCTCTGTCAGCTATATTTGTACCTTGGTGCTTAATTAAGAAAAATGCACATATGTCGAAAAATGTAATAAGTGAATTACATAATAGTTTGATAGTACTTTGTTCATTAAAATTTAATTCATAATTACTGGTAATTGGGCCTTCAAACTTATCTCTTTTTATCAATTCTTCTACATTATATCCAAGTTACGGATATTGCAGTCTTCTACAACAGTTGTGAACGCAAATAAAACCTTATAGTTATACATCTAAGTATTACACAAAATAATACTTCCAGTAAAGGATTTAAGACATTATCCGTCACTGTTATTGTCTACGTACATTTATAAATAAATAAATAAATATTGTTTAGGTAAACAATAATAATTAAGAAAAGTTAATTAGAGACAAAATTCTAGGTTCATAGTATCTTAAGTATGAAATGGAGCTATATTTCCATACGTACGTTTCAGAATCCATTTCGTATGAAACTCAACGCGAATATGCAATCGTCGCTACAAATTAACACATAAATTACTTATTTTCACAGTTAAACGGTTGAAAATATGAAGCGCTAGTGAATGTCGCTTTAAAAGTGTTTTTTTTTTTATTCGACTAAGCGATGAGACGAGTGAGACCTTCACCTGATGGTAAGTGAAGCTTGTGCATAACAACGCGGCGCTAGTTAGGATGATGAACATACTACCACGTTGTGCCCGTTGCTTTATAAGATGTGAAATCTCATTACCTTAGTAATTACATTAGCTACAGCACCCTTCAAACTGGAACTTTGCACAGTACTGTTATCTAGACGGTCTATAGAACAGAGACCTACCATCGGTCCAAATCATGTTATGTTTAAGAAAGAAGGAAAGTATGTGAGAAATTGTGACTATTAAATATTAATGTGTTAGTCATCTGCCCACGGCAATTCGCTACTGGGCTTAGGCAGTTCACTAGTGGGCTTAAGCAACCTCCAATAATTCCAACTTATCGCTTGATTATATTGTTATACAGTATCTAATATAATTACTGTCATAATAAGGAAAACAATATTAAATTTCGTTGAATTTTACATGACAAGGGTTCGCGGGGAAGTTTTTTAATGTTTAAAGGTTAGGTAGGATAAGTATAGCACGGGTTGCTGCTGTTTAAAGGTTAAATGAACGCTTGTTAGCTCTAAGATAAACATAATTTTTTTGGTATAAATAAAGTGACGTATATTTGTGGTTACAGTAATGTATAGATTTTGTATTGAAGATTACATTTTACAAGAAAGAAATGAGACAACGTAAATGTCTTTCCGATACACCATTGAATAATACTTCTTACTAACACAGTCTATTTTTATCACCATGTAGTAATGCGCAAAATGTACCATATTCAGGTTTGAATGGATCTGGAGCTGATGAAATTATTGGGGTAACGAGACCAGTACTTTCCGTCACTGGGTCACCAGCTTAATGTGGTATACATTCAATATCATGAAGTGAATATTCCGTTTGGTTCTTACCTAAATACTACAGATTTTCATAGTAAATTAAAAAGTTTAAAAACAAACGCTTATTACACTATTTTGTTTTATTATAGTAATGTATAGAGTAAAATGGTTGATACTGTAAAACAAATAAAAACAATCACTTCAATGAACTCTGTGTCGTGATTTTAGACCTCTTCTTAGGAGAGAGACGAGGTCTTTTATACATCACAAAGGCCAAGTGCGAGTTAATGGATGATCATAGATCCATAAAAAATGCTTCTTGGAACTTGTCCGCCTGCTTATAATGTGTTCTTTCACCGAATGCTCAAACTTAGTTCGGATAGTACTCTCACCGTTTACATACTGTGCTGTTACAGATGTTTATCCTTTAGTAAATGATGTTACTGAGTTACGATTGTATAAAATTCTAATGCCTTTTTTAATGTATTGGAATCAGTGATATATTTATAATCTTTTGCTTCAATTTCATTCCAACATATCGCATTTTCCATAATCCTCATATCGTAAGCATACACATTTCGCATGCAATTTTCCCCGACACTGAATTTAAAAGGCAATTTATTCATACAAAATTAAAGCTTCAAAGCCGTTTTTTGTTTTATACTTTACCTTGTAAAGTACTGTACTTTGAAAGCTTGTAGTAATGGAATTTAACCTTTTTAAAAAAACTAAATAATGCGTATTCACCTGAATCCTTTCAAACTTGTTTTAAGTAATAAATTATTACTAGTCTATATACTACAGTATTATTTACATAAAAAGGGTTTTTTCTTCATAAACATAAGGAAGTATTTAATATACGGTTAACTTTTTACCACAAATACTACAAATCCGAAAGAACTTAATATTGTATTAAGTAAGACTTCATTTAGCTTTAACTTTTAACTTTAAGTTTTAACTTTGCGATCAGCAATATTCTTTCCAAAATCGTTGATTTAATTAGTTAATTAATCTCTTTTTCATATGAAAAAGATATTAATTAACTAATTCAAACAGTTTCTTACCAGATTTCTAGTAACGTCTCTTTAGTGAAACAACATATCATTTTTAAGATAAAATGTAATGCGAATAAATCTAGGCTTTCATCCTCACTCGAAATCATCTCATGGACAACCTCAAGTTATCCTTTTTATAAAAGCCTCTAGACGGAAAGTAATCGAATGGAAAAACTCAATTCATGTGAAAAGGGTCAAATAATATTTAATATACGAATTACTGGCGAGTAGTAGATATGAAATAATATGAATTGAAGAGCAATATAGTTGATAGAAATGTAATGAAATATGAGTTTTTCATATTATAAACGCGGTTAATATCGTTGTGTACATTAAGCTATAATTGTTATCAACACGCATACATTTTGATTAATACATGTATTTCATCGATGGGGACACTGTTAACATTTCGTGGGTTTAAGTGTATCACCAGCAATAGAAAAATAAATTTTAATCAATAACGTGGAAGACTTTTATAGGAAATTACTTTAGTTTGTACACAATATAAAATAGGAAAGCTTAATTTAATCTTCCTGTAATTAACAGTGTGCTTAGCAATTGAAATTGTAGAATGATTATGTTAAGCTACAGTATAATACTTGAAATATCATCATCATCAGCCCACAGACGTCCACTGCTGAACATAGGCCTCCCTCAAAGATACACATAGCATGGCCTCCAGTACTGCCAGGCACCGGAAGCTTACGTTTATAGGGGTTTATGTGGAGGGATTTAGGCCCCCCACGCTCCCACCACGCTGGCCTACTGTTGGTTCATGGGTTCAAGTGCCTCGTCTATTGATTAGTATGGTTCACCACGAGCAGGGGAGGTTGTTTTAGGTCCGGTGAGTGCGGGACCCCTTATACAACCCCCTGAAATATATTGTCATTTAAAAGTATCGCATGTATGATTCAAATCTGAACAATTCTTAACGAAAAATCTAACTGAATAGTTATGAAATATTCTCATATTAAAAATTTAAATGTTTACTTTTAAATATTTATGATACTTCCAGTTTTTTTAAGTTATGTTAAGTGACAATGAAACAGAAGATGGAGAACCGTGCCGGTCGAAGTATTCAGGCTTTCACATCTATGACTGTTGGAATACGGCGACTGATTGATAATCATGGTAGCTGTATAAAAGGCGTGCTCTATATCTACTCGGAACAACCCTAAAATAACGAGTGATATAAATATAAATAGTAATAATATATACGGAGTGTGTTTAAGTAGTTAAATTAATTAGACGGTAAGGAATCAAAGGATTTATAGACTGCGGCGGGTTGCTTGCTTCTGTAATATTTTCATCTCATCTGAACGTTGTAGTCTATTGATTTTTGACGAATATTAGGTAAATAATAACAAGATTAATAAACGTAGATAAATACAAATATACTATAAAGTACAGTATTTTTTTTTTTTAAATAAGTGACTATATCTAACACGTTACGGCTGGAGACTACATAATAATGTTGTACTGTTGATACATTTTAACTAGCGTCATATTGTTAACGATTACTTTTTTTTTTTTTTTTTTTTTTTTTATTATACAATTATTCCCCTGCGTATGGCGGGTCAGGGCCTTTATTTTCATCATAAACATCATTTTCAATTTCAATTCATTTCGTACAGTTTTCCTACATACTCTCCTTTCACACTTTCTTATCTATCATTCCGATACTTATCTTTCATGCCTTATAATCTCCTCCTCTTTTCTTGCATTCTGCATTCCACTCCTTCTTTCATACCTCTCGCTGAGTGAAAACACCGTCGCCTCGTCATTTCTGGAGCTGTTCTTCCAGTCTGTAATAAGTCATCCACTTTTCTCCCTTTTTATTTGTTACGCTTATATTTGTATTTATTTGTTAACGATTACTTAGATGTGGATCGCTCAAGTTGCTTTGTTAAATAAAATAACCACGGTAAGGTTATGGACATCGATATTATGATGAATGGAGGTGAATTAAATGTAACGTTATGTGATACTTAAATTTTACTAACACTGTAGGAAGCACGTATTAATTTTATGTAGAAAGAGGCAATCATTTATTTAAGGCAATACAAAGAAGAGAAGATGTTATGTATTCTGTTTAAATCTATTCCACACATATTAGCTAAACCTTAATGATACGTACTAATTATTGTTATGAATTTTTAACGATATTGAATTTTACGTGACGTATCCATTGGAAATTACAACAAATTAGTTAATAAAGGAAACTTAACTATGAATTCATAACTTTTTAGTGGAAACAAGTGTACATTGTAGTCGAATGTCTAAATTTTTGAAGATATGAACTTCTATTTTAACAAAGTACAATACATAAGGAATTAGAAATATATATAAAATAGGAAAGATTGCGCCTGTTATACATTTTGGATAACATTCGCAAGTTCATATAAAATATTCTCACATTTAAAGATATGGTATAATTCTTGTTACGTTCAAGATTCAGAAATCACTCTAGAGTATTATTGGTTTTATCATCAATCAAAATTATGCCTCACTCTATCATGAAACTCGAAGAAGAAAAAAGGCGCTGTTATGGAGATACAGTGAAAGATTCGAAGTAAAAAGTTGTATTGGTTTAGTCGATGTAATAAAGAGTCGATATAAAGGAAAACGGCAAAAGATATAAGCGAATTATATACGATAAGAAAATTGTTTAATTACTAGCGTTAACAGTTTTAAAAGAAGGTTGTAATGGTGTAGTAGGGAAGTGAAAAGCTTGTGAAGGTGGATAATGTATATTAGGAGAAACACTTGTGTTATAGAAATGGCTGCTTCTGAACGAGTGTGCGGCTTGCCTTGCACTTTACCATCAGCTGCTTGTTGCGTTGAATAGTAAGCAAATTAGAAGGAATATATGAAGATGAATGAAGTAAAAGGAATGTACGATGACAAAGGAATTAGAAGGAATGATGGTAAGTGAATGAAATATACGGGAGCCGCGTCACTTTGTGGGAGCGGCGCGCTAATTTGCGAATACCAGCGTCAGTAAAGGTCAATTTATAAAAGTTTACTTATAATAATAAAATTAATCATTTCGTTTGTGTTCAATGCTCCTAATCATATAAATTACGTAACTTATCGGATACTAAGCTTACGGATCCGGTTTCCGCGGCCCAAACTAGGATTAGCTTACGACAAAGCCAGAACGCGAACAGTCCAATATGTCGATTCTCTTGTATTTAGAAGCTTAGAATTAATAAATACAAACACTAATCATTACAAAATTCAGTCCATTCGCATCACTATCTTAATACGAAAATATAGAATTAAGATGATTGTGAATTAATCTCTGTATTCGCCATAAAAATATCCAGATATTTATCAGTATCTTTTCATTGTAGCTTTCCATTGTACGAACTGATATTGCTCTATACATTTCAATGACGTCGCCGCGCTGCGGAAATTGAAACCGTTTCGATTGCTAAAATGACAGTGGAATTTGCATTAATCGCTAGATCGATCTCGCTCGTATAGATGCTGTGTGGACCGCAGTTTTAATACTGATTGCATATGCTAATATTGAATCATTAAAACTACTGCTTGTCGGTTGTGAACATTTTAGACATGCTAGATAACTTTTAGACTGTAGTAGTATTACTACGTTGCAGCAGACCATCTAGGTAAGCACCACAGCAACTCCTATGTCAGCCGGTTAATAGTAGTGTGCGAATATAACTGTGTTCCGATTTAAAGGGTGCTGTGGCTGGTGTAATTAGAAAGGTAAGGAGACGCAACATTGAGACAAAACAGGACGAGGAAAGTAATATGATTCAGTATATATCATACTAACTAGAATCACATTGTTATGGGCAGGGGTGTCATTTACCATCAGGTAAACGTCCCGCTCCTCTCGTATCTTAATTGAATAAAAAACTATAGATAAATTGATTTTGTTATCTATGAAATAAAAGATATCGGTTTGAAATAATTATACCTTAAAGAATTGTCTAAATGTCGAGCGGACTATTAAAGGGAGGTTATTGTGTAATTTCTTTACTCACCGAAAACCAGTGGATGATGATGTCCTTAACATTCACCATTATCAGTGGTTTATCCCTGCCAAACTTTCATGAAGTTTTCGTTTTTGAATCCGGAGTTTTGAACTCGCAAGGGTTTTGGAATGTCCGAAGTTTATTAATATTTTATCTGCTAGAAAGATAATGATAATGAATGTTTATACGTATATAATGTATATGCACGAGTAGCTGAACTGAATTGAACTCGTAGTAAAATGAGGTACTTGTTTAACTGTACAGTTTATTTGTATGTACTGGGTGGAAGTTTGTAGTGAATTAGATCAAAATACACCTCTTGGTTCAATTCTTCATAAAACTACCCCACAGTTTCAATAAGTGTTCAACGAAGAAGTTAAGTTAATGAGGTTGATAGGGAGACTGCATTAATAATGATTTGTTTACAATTCCATATCATTTTCATGTTTTGGTTGATCTAGACTTTTTGCTTTAACTTGCTAAATTATCTGGTAAAAAAATTTACTTTACTATTCATGTGAGCTCGTACTAAAGACACAACAGGGCCCTTTCAATAAATTGCTAGGAGCGTGATGAAAGTGCTTATGAATAATTAAACCCTTTGGATTATCTCATTGCTTTAACCCTTTTAGTAAACGTCCTAATTATATATGAACCACGAGTTCATGAATTTTCATGTTTCAATCAGGGATAAAGTATTTTCTTGTTCATAAATAATCGTTAAACTAAATTAACATACAAATAACTTCACTCCTATTTAGAACAAACAATACAAAGTCTAGATTGTGTCTTTTAAATGAAACCATTCACAAGAGCAGTTAAAAGAAATAAGTATTAAAATTTCAGTTAATATGCGAGTTAAAACCGGTGCATCACCATCATCATCATCACCATGTTTATGCTGCAGTTTACTGTGGGATATATATATACTTCTCCCAAAGAATACTATTCCCCCCAATAACTTTAAATGCGGAAAGTATTGCAGTATTTAAACAAATTTTAAAGGTATATAAAAGTATAATAATAACTTATTAGCATAAAATAAGTGTGAGTTAAGTTATTCGTATATTAAAAACTTATCGTGGATATTTCCGGTTACATTTTGTAAATATTTTTATTTTCATTGCAAACGTGTCCTTTCTATTCGTAGAAAAAGGCGTTGATTTACTTAAGACCATAGAAAGAAGAGAAAGTTAAATCCTAATGATACACACCAGTTATTATCATGAATTTTAAGGATATTAAATTTTACGTGATGTATCTAGTTGAGATTATAACAAATTACTTAATAAAAGGCCTAAGTCTAGCAGTGGACCTCTATCGGTTGATAACGATGATGATGTTGACTTAATGAAACAAGTGCACATTGTAGTCGATTACTTAATTTATTAAGGACATGAACTTAACAATTTATACAAAGCATAAAAGATAAGGTATTAGGAATATAAATAATATAGGAATAATTGATTTTTTTTATTTGTGTTATAAATAACATATTGTCAAAGTAAGCGGTTGTTGGTCAGTTCTAATTTGATACCAATCGATCCGCCGCTGTTATTGATCCTGCCCCTACTGTCTAAAAATTAATAACTCACTTAAGCAGCCTTCTTTTAGCGTTTTTGTTATAGTTGTTTAATAATTGTTTTTATTTAATATTCGTTATAATGTTTTTTGATGTATATTACATCTCATAAGTATAGGTTGTTGGATGAACGCTCCTATTGTAATGTATGGGTAATAATAGCGTTTATATCAAAAGGTGTATTTGTGTACAATACTATTATTATAATAGTTATTTTTTAATCAATATAGTTCACGAATAAGGTGGTTTTTTACGTGTACTGATAACAGAATGAAGAACTAACTAACTAACTATTTTCTATAAAATAATTAGTAAGAAGATACGTAATCAGTAATCAATAGATTTGTTTCTCTTACAATTGAATCTTCAATTAATCACAAATCGTGGAGTAAAGTCTATATGACTTAACAATATCTAACGTAAATCAGTAATCTTCTTATACTGATAAGAAAGACTAAGACTATCTTTTGATAAGGGTATTAAAAAAAAGTTCCTCGCTTCAAAATCGTAAAATGTGAAAGTTGAAAGCGTTAAAGTCATATTTTATGCATTCCTTTCATCGGCTTTGTACCGCGACGTTTTCCTATGCTCGTGAATTTATTTAGAAACTCGTGTATACGAACTTCACCTGTACACCGGGCAACTTTTGAAAGGCATACGAGTACATCGGGATTACATTATATTGTACGTTTCTATGCTTATCGAAGGCTTTAAGCATGTATATTTAAAACCTTAAAAAATGTGTAAAGTATACATATTGAAATTGATTAAAAAGATATCATACAGTTGATTTAGATGGTGTGTCGATATGTTAGCTCTTTGTAGATTTTGTTGCCTAACCTAATAGATATACAATATTGAAATCTTCAGACACCTGCGGCCAAATCTTATCACACCAGTAACTTCTCTCGAAACAGCTTTCTTCAAATCGAAGCACAGTTTTTTTTTTATTCTCAGCGACGAGAGGAGGTGGACGTTCACGTGATGGTAAGTAAGCCTATGTATAAGAACGTGGCGCTAGTTAGAATGTTATATTATATATAAACACTGGATCACATTGTTCTTGTTGCCTTGTGACAAAATTTTGAATCTCGTTACCCCAGTAACAACAGTAGCTAAAATATCGTTCGAACTGGTACAAAGTAATGTTTGTATACGACTGTTTGTCGGCTGCAATAGGCACTACGTCGGTACCTTAGATGGTCTCCGGCAACAGAGACCTACCCCCAGTTATTATATAGAAACAGGTGGTACCACATACCACCTTGATACCTACTACCAGTATAATTATTTCTCTTATATATATATAAAAAGGGAAATAATTATACTACATATATAACTAGAAATGTTTGTACATTACGCCGTACGTCAATTTCGGTTTCGCTATAATAACTATTCAGCGAAGGTAATACGGTCTGATACCTTATCCGTTTTAATTGAAATCCCTCCCATGAATAGGTGCCTCAGGTCAGTTATCAAATTATAGGGATTAATATAGATACTAAAGGGTAGAACTTCAGATGTTAATCAAGAGCAGGTACGCCAGTAAGAACATGAAAATAATCTAAAACGAAATATATAAAGTCAACAACTATTATAAAGTAGTAGTAAGAAAAAATCATATCTGATTTGAACTTTTGGTGGAGTACTGGCTTTGGAGTTTTCATAGATTACCTTCACTTGATATAAGAATCTTATTGATGTTTTATCATTTCAAAAATTAACTGTTTTCCTGCACAAATGAGAATGAGAAAAAATCCTTTTTTTCTCTTTATAATTGCAGTGATATAAGTTTGCAGCGCTTATAAATTTTCTACAGAATTTGTGATTATATTTGTGTTTAGGTAAGCAATGAAACAAATCGTAGCGACGTATTAATATAAGGATATACCCGCGGCAGTAAGCAAATATGCGAAGACTTTCGGTACTAATTTGATTCACGAGCTGCTTTCGTAGTACATGCTTTTTAATATACTCGTACATCTCAACAACGATGTACAGATTGTTTAATATGAATTTTAGTATATTTAATGTTTTATTTGTTACTCTACAGACCTCAACCTCTTTAAATACCGGCCAAGAACCTGAAGAAAATCACCGGTTTTGGCTTCACTGTGAATGATTTACAATATGCATAACATACAGAGTAATATCTGTACGTATAATAGAGACCACTCACGACTAAATTGATTGATGGATTGAAATCCATCCTGCGCAACCGTGGAATCTTATTAAACGATATGGATAGCAATAGTACCGTGTTAAGCTCAGGGCCAAGTTGAGTAATACTTACTATTAGCTCCTAATGCATCACTTAACTAAACACCAGATTTATTAAGCAATGAATGTATCGACAAGAGAATTAGTTAAAAATATTACTTTTTTCAATAAAAGTTCTAGAACATTTTGCTTAAGACAAACTTGAAACTAAGTATATAAATTGCAGGACGTTCAGGTAATTTCCACCGGACCTGTTAAGTAACATCGTCTTTGCTTAAGAATGGTCTGCTTACGCAACCTCCTGCGCTGTTAGCGAAATTGGCAACCAGGCTACATAGTTTTGTTGTTGTTGTCTAAGTATATTGATGTACTGTTGTACATCGAGATTATTAGAATGAGTAGATAAACAAAAGGCTAATCAGTTATGGACAATTTGCCGTACTCCAAAATACGGTTGGCGAAAGGCGGATACTGATCTTTACGTTACGTTTAGGGTAGTTTCGGTGGAGACCCGTCTTCTGGCCGGGGGTTTGTAGTTTAATCTTATTACATAAAAAAATTACTTTCGAATATAAGTTTTCGTCAGGTTACAGATTACTTTATTGCAAACCACACAGGTTACTTTTACGCCATATTAATTTATTAACGATTATTTCTTATATACATACCGCACATATTTAATGTTTCTGGATTTCTTACAAGAAACTCATTACAGGTAAAGATTCTAATACGAAAATCATCATCAATCATACATCATCAGTAGGTCTATCTATCTTGCTAGAGACTTTGTAATTAGGTATCAATACAGTCCCAAAATCAGTCACCAAACAGTAGTGTACAAAAATTACTACTTAATGGAAATCTTTTTGTAGTACAGGGTGTTGAAAGTTATTACGTCTCATGGTAATGTCATCATATTACTTGTTATAACTATTTGATTGTTACAAATAGTTGTATCGTTCGCCATCATTACTATTTTGTCGCTTTGTACTATAAAGAGATATACATAATTAATAATTCTAAACCATATAATACATTAGACAGTATAAAAATCGACACCTACTATGCATTTAAGCCTTACGTATAATACAAATTTCCTATACTATATGCTTGTTAATATATAATCTTGAAGTGATGTGGGTAGCTACATGGATCCATCTAGGCTGCTTGTAATAATTAAGTGGCTGAAATTGTCTCTGTAACAGTTTATTACTTTACATTAGATGGTGCTTTAGAATTTACATGGCATGATTAAATCAAATACATTATTTGTATCTAGGTTTAGTGAAGACGTTAATGAATTCAAATCTGTCTACTTATGTAACTACTGTAACTTAATTTATAGTGCTTTATCTGTGTTAAGTAAGATTGAGGTCAAAAATAGCAAAAGGTGCTTATCTAGTATGGTTATGTTAACAGTATTGCTGTTATGCAGTGATCCATACTCCACTACTTGTGGGTCTGAACTTTAACTGATGATTTATATATCCTTTACAATGGTTTGTCGTGAAACGAGATTTCTTTTTTAATAGTTAAAGTATCTACTGTGTAGTAAATGTAAGTTTATCTTAATTTGCAGATTCATCGATCGAATCATCAAGATAGATGGATATAGGCCTCCGACAAAGATCTTTGCATCGATTGATCCTGCGCAGCATACATCCAGCAGTTTCTTGATCATATACTTCTTATGATTTATATATAATTATTATCAAATTGTCTACATTATTAATATAAAAATATACACTGTCAATTAATTAACGAAAGAAATTAATTAACTAAGACGTATATAAAGTAATGTAGAGTTGTACTGTAGTATTATTAAAGGTTGTATTGACGCAAAATGTTGATTGCTGTTAAATAACAAAGAAATTCTTCATCGTCAGCTTGCTTTTTGTGTTTCATGAGATTTTGAATAATAAGGGAATATATTAGCAGATTTCCAGCGATGAACAACTTGAGTATAGCTCATGGGTGCAGAATTTAATAAATGTCTACCGCCTCTCGGGCACCGGTGCGTTTTATTACAATTTGAAACAAATTTGCGAGCGATACGCGCAGGAATAGAGTTAGCTTTTTGGATTATTTTACATGAGAAAACTAAGAAATTAAAGTACACGAGAATGCTTACATTTCGTTCTTTAGTTTTACAGAACTTCTTAAAGCGAATCCTGATTGAAACGTTACAAAGCTCTGTTAGATTCACAAATGAATACGGTCATTCGTTAGGTTGCAGAACCCTTAGTCCGATAAAGCTGTGGAAGTCAACATTTAATCTTATAGAAAAAATTGCGGTGTAAAAATATTATTAACTTGTTTATTAGTTATAGTGAAATATATGGCTTATAATGAATTATGTATTTTATGTGTTATGGGCACTGTATTCTAATATTCTCGAAAAAATCTTTGTCAGTTTTAATTATTACCTCTACGCTCAAAGCTTAAATGATTATTAACATTCACCTATAAAGAAGGTACTTGGGTATCTGTCCCATATATTAAATAGTTATTTTACAAAGTACATACGTATGATATAAAGTGTAGTATATATAAAGCTTCCTGCCCAAATTTATTCAAAACCGTAATCAACTACGTAAGCGTCGGCGGGAATACGACGGAAAATTATTAGATTTCACAACCAGAAACTCATTACACTCAACTAAAATAAAGCTGACGTTTTTTTTATACACACACACACATATATATATATATATGTATTACTTCAAATAAGCGAGGATTACCTGATGGTAAGTGATACGTCTGCGTATAACAACATAGTGCTAGTTATAATAATGTATACTGCACCATATTGCGCTCATCGTCTGAGACATAAACAGTTGCGTCTCATCACCCCAGTAATACACTAGCTACAGCGCCCTTCATACCAGAATACTGTTATGTTGGCACACTACTACCTACTGGACCTAAAACCAGTACATACACATCTATGAGTGTACTTATTTCTTTTGGAGAGATTTTAATTGACACGAGGACTTTTACAGGCTGATGGTTTTGTATATGAAATATGTTTGAAATTCAATTATTTTTTTGTGATCTCAGTAAACATTATTCATACTTATATTCATACTTATTATTCATACTTACATCCTAAATGATATGAATAAACCTAAATACTTTGCTGAGGAGTATATTATATTCTGAAGAGTATCATGTATTATGAAATGTATGTAGTGCGGTTTAAAAATCGTATTATTATAAGAAGACATTTGTTTGGATTTACTTCTTAATATTATATATAATTAATTTCCCAACATGAACTCATGATTTAGACAGTGTTAAGACTTTTAGACTTTAAGTAAAGATAATTTTATCGTTAGTTTAATGTTATTTTTTAAAGTAACGTAAAGATGTGTCTCAGTGCGGCGTTCTAGGTAATCCGTAATCTGTCAGCAAGTTCTGGATCATCCTAACTACTAAACACATCGCCGGTGGTAGGGCTCTGTTACCGGAGACTATCTAGGTACCTACCACCGCAACTTCTATTTCTGCTGCCAAACAATTATGTGCAATCATTAATGTATTCCGGTTTTTACGAAGTTTGGTACTTACTAATAAGCGCCATGTTGTTATAGACAGGATTTATCACTTACTATCAGGTGAACTTCGCGCTTGTCTTAGCGCTTAATTGAATAAAAAAATACAATCTATTTGATAGTAAATAAATTCCTATCCAAAAGTAGGTGTCGGTACCAAGGATATTAAAATTAAAAAAAACATCCTGTTTTCAAAATGAACCATACCCAAATGATTGAACACAACGAGATGAAGGAATGACACAGAGAGCAATGAAAAGGGCTATGCTCGGAGTTTCCTTGCGTAATCGAATCAGAAATGAAGAGATCCGTAGGAGAACTCAGGTCACCGACATAGTCCAAAAAATTGCTAGCCTCTAATGAAAATTGGCAGAACACATCGCTCGAAGGACTGATAGCCGATGGAGCACTAAGCTCTTCGAATGGCGACCGCGTACCGGTAGACGAAGTGTTGGCAGGCCCACCACCGACCCGATCGATCCGGAGATCTTTGGGAGAGGCCTGTGTCCAGCAGTGGGCGTCTATCGACTGATGATGATGGGATGAAGGAATCATTGCCCAATAAAGTTTATCAGAGAGTATATTAAAATAAATAATGATAAAGTCCGTAAATAGAACATTTATTTTAAAATGGAAGTCGTGTACATTACAATATGGCACTTCGTTCCGTTACTTATTATTAGAGAACAGTATCAAAAATCTTAGGACTACTTACGCAATAAATATTTATAAAAGATAACAGAAAGCGTGAGAAGATAACAGAAAGGAAACGAAATACTGGTTATATCGATTCTCATATATTCAAAATACTCAATCAAAAGCATTCATTATCGCACGCGCTCAGGATAAGTTTAAGTTAAGACGAGATGAACTTTTCATTTATCATCCATTTATATTCCTTACGCTTTACGTATAAGGTATCCTCATTCAGTAATAAAAAAAAATTTTGTTCAATATTATAAATTAAACACGTAGTAAAATAGATTAAGTTTCGAAAGCTGTATTTTTTTTTATTTTATCCATTAATTCAAACCAATCCTTTAAAACGTACGTATTCAATTTAAACTCATAAAAACTCGTAAATTTCCATATCAAAGGCCAGGTAATACAGAAATTGTAGATGTATTATTGCAGACTCCGCTCCATGACCTAGACTTTTTGACATATGTTTGAACAGTATTCAATCCTTTGTTAATTGTCGAGTTTAATTATTTAGTTTATTTTTATTAATTATATTTTTTAAATTGAAAACGATCCTTGGAAAATATTCCGACATTCAATGAAAATGTGATGATTGCTTTCATTATTTTCCTCTTCCAAGAGATTGACAGTACACAGAAATTTAATTAGTTAAGATCGAAATTTCTTCTATTTTTATTTTTACTAATACAAACGCTAATTAAAACAAATACTTAAAAACATTCCAACATTTCACGTTTTGACATACGTGTACATGACTCGTTTCGAAGGACCCTAATGACCGACGTCCGGTTCGATGGAGCGGCAGGTGTTGCAGCAGTACTTCTTGAACGGTAGGATGGCACAGTGCCTTTCCAGTTGGTCGCGTGTGAACAGTTCGCAGTACTGGGGGCCGTCGGTGGCTGGGCACTGGGTCTGCGGGCGGGCGGAAGGCGGACAGTGGCGGATGCGGCAGCGGCGCCGCCGTTCGCGCGGTTTGGTCCCGCATAGCGCCTCGTCTCTGGCCGGGCACACCAACGGACTCCGCGAGATGCCCCGACCACACGTCACCGAACACTAAAATTTATATAAATTATTGTAAAGTAGAGAAGGAAACAGAATCTACCGGCTCGATGATCTTTGAGAGAGACTCAGATCCAGCAGTAGAGGCCTGATGTTTGTCAGATATATAGCAAGTGTTGTTTAGAGGTTACAAATCGCCATCACAATCACCAACATGAGTTCAAGGGCACCTAAAGAAGTGGAAGTCACATGGTACTTCTTTCTTCTTTATCATATCGACTTAATAATTATTTCTCTGAAAGAATAAAAACCTAAGCCAAAACGATAACGGAAGACCCAAAAAATAATTAAATGTAACATACGCTAGGTATAGATGATGATGATGATGATGTAGATTAGTATGGTTAGCCATAGTATGATTTACTACGAAGTGTTTACTTTAAACTTGGACTGTAAAGTTATACTAATATTTAAATACGTAATTGTTAATATAAATGAGAAAAATCATTCTATACCGGAGTCCATGGCATCTCTTGCCAATATTCGGGGCATGGTTGACGATTACAAGGTTGCTGTTTCTCTGGCTTGGATGGAGGGCAAAGAGCTGGTGATACACTGCGTCTTATCAACTCTCTTCTCGATAACACACTGGAACAAATGATCGATCAGTAACTGTTTTTTTCGCATAATTCATAGCGTACATGGGTGATGAAAAAGATGTAATTTGCTTTATCTGTGTACATAAAAAGAATAATTAGTGAATAGCATATTTGATAGCGATAGGTAATGATAGCAGGCTGCTATGGCAAGCGACGCGAAAGGTTAACAAAATAATATTTTTCACGTCCAAATTTCAAGTATTAGAGATTTATTTTTGTGTGAGATTTTTCATAAGCAAAATCTGTCCATCCGTCGCAGGATTCATCCTCGATGTGAGATTAAAACAAATAATATACCTAACATTAGCGGGTACACAGAACATTTGTCTCTCTTGCACGCCCTCATCGCCACATGTAGCGCTGCACTCTTCCCACTCGCCGGGCGCCCAGTTGAATTCGCAGCTGAAATAGTAATCGAAAAGTTAGCTATACGTCATAAGCGCAATATGGTGCAGTATATATCATCCTAGCTAACGCCACGTTGCTATTTTTTAATCTACTTAAGCGACGATACGATCAAGGCGTTCACCTCTTGATGAGCGATACTCCTGCCCAAAACAACGTGGTGCTAGTTACGATGACATATATTACACCACATTGCGCTTGCAGAGTCGTAAGATGTTGAGTTTCATTACCCCAGTAATTACACTAGCTACAGAGCCCTTCAAATCAGAAGAACGTAATGTTTGCACACTACTGTTTGGTAGAAAAAATAGGAGCTGCGGTGGTACCTACCTAGACGGTTTTCGACAATAGAGACCTACCACCGGTCATGGGCGAGTGTATCACTTATTATTAGGTGAACGTCCAGCTCATCTCGTCGCTTAATATAATAAAAAAATGGTATACTGGTGACAAGTTTCTATTGGTTCATTTAAGCCTTTTAGCAGGCCGTGTAGCATTGCCGTGAAGTATATTTCTTAGGCCCGACAGTAATGATCAAACATTGGTAACTTCCGGTTTGAAAGACACCATAAGTAATGAAACTGCTGCATTGAATTAAGAGACTTAAAATCATCTGCCACAAGGTGACAAGTTGTCAGTATGCTGAACTGTCACTATGTGGTGTTGTCATCTTTACTAGCGCCATACATTATTAGGGGCTTACCATGAAGTACACGTGTTGTTTGTCTCGACGCTTCATCGAAAAATATCTTTATTTTTTTTTAATGTGCAAGTAATATGTAGTAAGTATGATATAAACCATTAAAGTAAGTATATATTTTTTTTTTTTTATAATAATAGCTAGGAGGCAAACGAACAAGACGGGTCACCTGATGGTAAGTGATTCACCGCCGCCCACGGTTACCAGCGACGCCAGTGCGTTGCCTACCCTTCAGGTAAGAATATGCATATATATATATATGAATTGAATATGTTATATTCTTTATTAATATAATTACCATCTTAATAAAGAACGAGACGTTTTAATATATCATAGTAAGTGAATCATTTGATTCTCTAAATACAATGGTAGTAATTTAGTTATAAGGTTTATTTTAACTATCATCATCATCATCAGCCGATAGACGTCCACTGCTGGATATATTAACTATATATATATTTTATTGAATTCAGGCTTTAAAACTTCGATATCTAATAAACAACTTCAAAGCTATAAACAGTCGTAAACATTAATGAATGACTATTATCCTAGCAATTAGTTTAAGCCTGCAAACGGAACAGATTTCGCAGCAACTGGCGGCCATTATTGCTTCATTTATTACGTTGTTAACGTAAGTTACTAGCTCGTTGCTATGTATTTTCGAAGGAGAAACACTGAAACATTTATCACGATACACTGATAAAGGCTTGTCTTTGAAATGCAAATGGGTTTTCTTTATTTAACAGTCATTACTAGTGATAATACTTAGTATATTATTACTAGAAAGTGAAACAGCTTTTACTGATATTGTAGTAGTTTTATTACTATCATTTTAATCGGCAATGAGATCCGAAATGGTGTAGTGTGTTACTCCAGAATATTCTGGCTTCCGTATATGAGCATCAATACACCCCATTGCTATTTTTTTTATTGTATTAAGCCACTACACGAACCAATTCACCTAATAGTAAGTGTTACGCCTGCCCATAACAACGTGGCGCTAGTCAGGATGATGTATACTGCACAGCATTGCGAACGTCGTCTGAGACAGACGGTGTTGTGGCTCGTTACCCTAGTAATTACACTAGTTACAGCGCCTTTCAAACCGGTACACAGTAATGTTTGCTCATTATTGTTTGGCGGAAGAAATAGGCGCTGCAATGGTACCATCCTAGACGGTTTCCAGTAACAGGGAGCTATCACCAGTAAAGTATTTTTGTAATCAGCTCTACGACTGGTTTTCTACCCATATCTTAGGTATAGCATTTTTTTCAGGTACGTTAGAGTCTTTAGTTCATTTACATAGGACCTCATTTCTGATATGAGCTTGGAGAGAAACTTCGAGCATAACCGACTTTCTTACGGTGATTTAAAGAGTTAAACTTTTTAGATTAAGATGTTTCTTTCATATGAATTACAATCCATTTGCCAACGTTTTAGAGTATAATAATAATTATTCACGAAACTATATAGGTTTACTATTTTTATTTAGATTTTCACAATGTAATACCTGTGGGTGTTGCATTGTTCAAACCGCGTGGGCGTGCAGCGCTGGTCTCGGGAACATCTCTGTCTCACGACTCTCATCCCGCCACCGCACGACACTGAGCACGGACCCCGCTCGGTTGACCATCTACAATCAAATAAAACTATGAATAGATCCATGAACATCATAATTCACTTGCAAGCTAATAAAACAGAACGAATTTAAACACGAAACAAAGTAACTGTTACTGAGAATTAGTCGATCTTATCGTTTAAAGCCATTTTCTTCCAGACAAGTTGTAGACATTGAATCGAAGCTATTGCTTACTGTAGTGTAGAACTTAAAAAAAATATTATTAGCTGTAAGACTCTCGTAGCGGGTTATAATCTTATTTCAAGGATTTGCACTCCGTTCTTTATTTTTCTACGAAGCGACGACTCGAGCGACAAGTTCACTTTATCGTAAGTGCCTGTCCATAACTTACCTAGATGAACTACCTAGACTAGATCGATTAATAGCTACTTGTACTCAGCGGCGTTTATATGTAATCAGATGAGTTTTGCGGAGATGGTATCTCTGAGATGGTATAGACAGTCTCTTTGAGAATGACATAAAATACATTTTGGCCTCCAGAGTTGTTTTCCGCTCTTATAGTGGCGGAAAGGCTTGATAGATTAATTAACACTGGGGAAATATAGTTAACCAGGGGTAGTCGATCACCAAATCAGTTATAAGAGAAAATTTATTATAGTAAAACTGGTGATGGAAACGTATATTGTTTACAAGATTCAGATTTTTTTTTTATTTTCAGCGGAAACTCAGTTAAAAAAAAAGTAGCCAGCGAAGGACTGATATAATTTAACCAATAGTTTCGTAGGTCTATCGTAACAAACAAAACTATTGAAATTTGTTAGTTTTTCTCGAGTTAAAGTAATAACATAATATGATTTGTAAGAAGCTATTAATTTGATATACCCAACAGTAAATGAATTTTATTTAATTGTGTATACAGTCTGAGATTCTAAATGTATTTTGAACCATACATTTAACGTTAGGTAGGAAACCACATGGTCTGACTTTAATGCGGGCGCTGGTATGGCATTAAGCCAATTTGTTTGAGAAATGTGTTTAAAGAGATGCGGGTAAAACCACGTTATTAGAGGCTCCTGAAGTTAATGTTGTAAAAAGCTTACGCATTGGAGTATATATACATAAAGAAAATAAATATTCTGTATTTAACAACAATACTATTACATTGTGTCTGCCTTATTATAGATATAAACTACAGAAACTATAGTTGTTTTGCTAGCTTTGTCCAGTAAAAGGTTAGTATTTACAATGCGAACATAACAACAGCAGTTTAATTAAATAATCTAGATATAGAAAACAATACGGTGATGATATTCACTAAGACGAACTTAATTTTCCAATGATAGATATGAAAACTCTTAATAGGTTCAATACTATAAATTTACTTGTTAAATTTATAGCACTCCTTTTTTTATTTAACTCAAGAAAAAGATTGCTATTGATCAATAAGTCTTGAACCTTGGCAGAAGCAGATATATTTTTAAAGTCACATTTTTCAACGTGCGACCTTTCATCTATAGAATACAATTCTTTAAAGAAAGAGCAATACCAATGTATTCAATACAATTATTGAAAGTCAAAAATATAACGAAAGTAACTGATTCTCATCAAAATTTTAATTACCTGGTTAAGTTTGTCATATTTACCTGTATTCTAAGGGTCTCGCACTCCCCTGCGCTGCTGGTGTGCTGTAGTTCACTGATACCTCTACTCTTAATATCTCTTGACCAGTGAGACTTTCGGGAACAGCCTAAGAAAAACACAAGGTGTATTTCACATTAGCCTAACAGTAGCTTTGAAATAGTGGTGAAGTAGAAGCCTTTAAGAGACTGCATTTGTAGATCACATCTCCCATGGGAAAGAAATGTTCATGAGCAAAAATGTGAACCTACGTCCCGGTTGCTGAATTAGGAGCAACTATATAGAGCTATATGTACCGAAAAATCTCTGTGATATAGACTTTCAAGTAAAATAAAAAGTATGACATCAAATAGGTAAACAAATTTAATTAATATGAAAGAAATACAAAACTTTCACTAGTGCTTTCTGGTAACAAATACTGTGCAAACATTACTGTGTTCCTGTTTGAAGGGCACTGTAGCTAGTGTAATTATTGGGGTAATGAAGCGCAACATCTTGTCTCAGACGACGAGCGCAATATGATGCAGTATAAATCATCGTAACAAGCGCCACGTTTGTTATAGGCGTTATGGGCGGTTATCACTAACCATCATGTTAACGTCCCACTCATCTCATCGCTTAATTGAATAAAAAAAATTAACGTAATTATAGATAAAGGATAAAAAACTAAGAATTATTAAGTGATAGAGTCTTCTATTAATCATATTGTTTATCTAGGTGAACCAGCAGGTTTTTAAAGAATAACCATTAGTAGAAATAACAATTCATACTCCATTACATTACAGGTATTATAGTGAATTCCGAACAAACTTTGCTATCCACGTTGAAAGCGACTCTGAATAATTAAACCTGTATACGCGACCCAACCCCGCTCATCAAACGGTTCGCTTCGTTAAGCTTTTAGTAGTTGGATCCTTTTGTCGGCATAAGACCATATTTTTCAGTCAAGTTTAAACTTCAGTAGTTAAGAAAGCTCCCATTAGAACGAAATGATCTGGATTTTTCTAGAATTTTAAAGACAATAGTTTGCAGATGGGATATCGTTGAAGAATTTTATTTAAGATTTCAAATATTACTGATTAAAGGAAATATTTTGTTAATTTATACCAATTAATCTAGCTAAATACTGAACTAAGTAAAAGAGGCAAAATCTAGCTATATTTTATTACAAATATAGCCCATGGCTCTCTCGAAAATATCTTTAAAACAAAAATTAATGTATAACAATCCACCAAAATGAGCTTTAAGCTTAGCTAAGTCTATGATAATGCTGCCTATGAGTATGCTATTTACAATAGTACTTATTTTTAGCTCATCACCCTCAAATACCTTTCCCCTAAGGTGTTCTTCTTCAACTATAGACACAATCAAATGGCTACGCCTAAAATCAGTTTTGTGGATGTACTACATGATCGTAGTCCATAGTTCTCCAATTATGTAATATATAAATATATTATGTGTATTATTTTAAAAAAAGAAGAATCGTATATTTTGGAAGTATATACTATTTCTTTCTTGCTGAAACTCTCCACGGCTGAAACTAGTTTCATCATTTCCTAGGAATCATCTCTTACAAAAGAGACAGACAAGCCATTTATACCCCACACTAACCGTGTACGGGTTGGCGGATATCACATGGCCACGAAAGCTGGTATTTTTGCAATATGTCGGTTTCCGGACGATGTTTATTTTCAATGAAACCTAAAGGTCAGTGGGAATCGAGTTTGTGCACCTTTGAGTCGTATTTTGCTGTCAACTTCACTGTAAGTGGGTTGAAAGCATACTTCCTGAGATACCTCCGCTTCAACGGGAAATTTAATCATATTTTTTTTTGTCGGATCTCTTTACAAGCTCGGTTAAATTTTTACAAGACCTTATTTAAATTATTGGAAGTGGATCGAATTTGTTTTCTCGATCTGATCGCCAAACTTCAGTTTGAAGAGAACCTAATGATGATGATGATATTTAAATGATTGTTTCATTAACTAACAACAGTTGTTTTTATTTTAACCTTTAAACAATTTTAAAACCGCTTATTGAATCTTTTTTTTGGCGTTTAGCAAGTTTCATTGGACTTTTAGTTAATTATTGTTTGTGGATTATTTATCTTAGGATTTTTATATATCAATTTTATGTACAAGTCTTTATGTTCAACATCCATAACAGCCAATTTACGTCCCCACTGCTGGGGCACAGGCATACCCTCAATATAAGGGCGATTGTGCCATAGTCACCACGCTGGCCCAATGCGGGATGGTGACTTCACACATAGCTTAAAATAAATTCTAATTCATGTGCAGGTTTCCTTCACCGTTTGTGTTTCTATGTTGTAAGTAAAGTTCACAAATGTACATAAGTTAAATAATAAAGTCATCGGTACATGCCGAGATTCGAACCTAGTACCTTCGGAATGAAAGCCGCACGCTCTAACCATCAGGCCAGCGAGCTACTACTGTTGTGTTCAACATAGTCGTTTACTTCTTATGTTCGGAAATCAATAAACCATCTAACTTAATACACACCTTCAATAACTTCAATCACAGCATATAAAGTGTTCAAAATTAAACAGATTCCTTTAGCGTATTTGTAGTTGTCGCGTTCTAAATGCCAATTCCACTCACCATAATCATTAAATCCGTCTGAAGACGGGAATCCGATGTTATAAACACGTCCGTATCCGTCTGCTTCCATCGCACCTGACTCCCTGCGGCCACCACCTCGCCTTCCCACCCGTACCTATCCCCGCCACCCTCTTTGATGTTAATTATATTGCTATCGACTTCTATTATCTGCAGATTTTGCGGAACGTTCGGGTCGTATTTCAGGTATTTGTCTTCTTTATTGTCTAATTCGAAACGTTTCGAGTGATGCTTAGTCAATTCTAGGATCGGTCTGTTTTTTTTACGCTCTCGAATTGCTATGTTGAGTGGTACAGGTGTGGAGATGTGGACGGAGAGGAGGCGCGCCTCGTGTGGTACCACCGTCAGTCGTGTCCAACCTTGGTGAAAGAACTTTATGTAATAAAATCAGCACTTCACTAGTTATTTGAAATGATATTTAAAGAACAATTTTGAACAGAGAAGAACAATAAACAATCCTTTACGGTCGACTAAGTGTTGATTTTCTTTTGTCCCTTCTAACATTCCTCAGATTTTTTTTTAAGTATACTTGTATTGGATACAAAAATAAGACGGTATGTTTAAATTCGATTTGCAGCTACGAAAATATTATATTTTTGGAAATAGAAAAACACGAATAATAGTGTTTTATAATATGTGAATGTAAAGGATCATTCCCTACGGAGAAAAGTACTAAACAATTTAAAACAAAACCAAATGTAACTTACCTTTACCAAGTTGTCGTGAATAGATGTGTGTGTTATTATTACAGTATCCATCTGGGCACCAGTTGCAGGCCGGGTCGGTGTTGTTACATTGCCCTTTAACACATGTTCCCTGTTAAAAAGATATAAACTCTAAATATAACGAAATTACGAGCTGTCAAAAGTGATATAGGTTAACTACATACAGTTTCAGTTCTCGGCCAAGTTTTTTTTTATTAAACTTATAGAAACAATATGACAACATAATTCTGAAAGCGTAGTTGAATATTTTCATAAATTATTGGAATAATGAACAGGTTTTTATAGTTTTTTCGCTTTTCTCTATTTAAACTTTTTTTAAAATAAACCTTTGTCTTTTGACGTTGTTTGTGAAAACCGTTTTGACGTTAATAGTCGCAAAAAATTTCCTGTTCGTGTTCAATAGTTGATTTGATTAAGCTAAAATCTTTGTTATTTACAACAAAAGCGATCATAGCAAGGACCGGTCACGTTCGAAATAAAGAAAACAATGAAGTCTGACTTGAACTTTACTTTAATAAGCACCCCTGGAGGATATATCCATACAGCAGTAACGTGCTACCCCTCTTCGATGATCTCATATTAAATACACGTTATATAAAATGTCAATGATTATATCGTCAAAAAAATATGATACTCTTAGAAGAAAAAATTTAGATTGAATTTATCCTTACAAAGGATAAAAGGGTAGACGTTGTGATGGACAGTAAACTCATAATATAAATAATAAATTACCTAATAACTACTGTGACAAAGGGATAGAGAGAGAAACCTTGTATGACCTGAAACAAACACTGTCTTGTTTCAGTTCAAAGAAGTTATCTCTTATTTGAAATATAAAGTGTAATTAACGACAACAGCACTAAAGTAATTAAAAATGTCCTCTTGCAATAATAATTACTTTTGCATAACTCGAAACATTTTTGTTGATTTGGTGTCGGATGTGAGATAAGGGGCCAGCATTCTTGCTACATTTGAATTATTAGTTCAATATGAACGGGTGTGAAATGGTAATATTTACGTAAAAAATTATTATATTGTCTATACCTGTGAGCAGAGGTCGTAAGGTCTTTCGTAACTGCAAGGGGAGCCGTCAGGGAGAATACCAAATTTAGAAGGATCGCCTCCGGCGTAATCCACACACCAGGTCTCGCAGCTCTTTGTTTCTATTGAAACAAAATAAATCAATTACAAACATTTCAAACCTCAAATATTTCCCAAATTGTATAAAAAATTCTCGATAACAAATCTGCAAAGGTTGTAGAAGGAAATAAAAATATTTATAGAAATGTAGGCCCTATTTTGTTACTTAGCTGATTGATCTCTGCGCTGACATATATAATAAATTTCTGGTTTCTCTGATGTTATATTATTAAAGTATTTACTTATTGGATATGCTATAAGTAATATATTATGCATTTAAGGATGTGGTCATTGTCATCTGTACGTATATATCGAATATAACATAAATTGAACATTTATCAATTCATATCTTCAATTATGTTTATCATTCGCGACTGACCTTTGAATTAAACCCTTAAATAACATGTATGGACAGCGTCATTAAAATTTCATTTATCTTCAAAGTTCTCTCTGGCCGGTGAAATGTTTGTAACGGGCGGCCGTCAATCATCGTTGGGACAGTCGGGTATAAAAAAGGATGTGGAGTGCAACGGAGCGTTTCATTACCATCTGGGTGCACGTGGGGTATGAGATGGCTGGCCTGACGCACGCACATGTCCGCGCGGATGTCCCGCGTCGCCGCACACGCGGACCCCTTCCAACAGACGGACACTTGCGAACCGGCACCTTCGCAAGCGGTATCCGAATCCAACCTGAAATAAACGAAGCCTTTGTAATGCATTTATTTTGAGAAGCAGGGACCATGTTTTTTATTCGGCGAAACGACGATACGAGCGAAACGTTCACCTGACACCAAGTTAATACGCCGGCCTATAACGTGACGATAGCATGGTATACATTGCGCCACATTGTATTCATCGCTTGTAGACTTAAGATGTTATTTCATAACGTAAGTAATCACAAACTACAGTTCCTTTCAGACCAGAGCAGATTAATATTTGCACACTGTTATTTAGCGGAAGAAATAGAACATAATATATTAGCTGTCAAGCAATTTAAAAACAGGAATCAGATAAAAGAAGACATGTAAAAGAAAGGGAGATTGTTATAGAAAGTAACAAAGGAAATGATAAAATAATTTAAATAATGATATTTATGTGAACCTAAACAAAAATAATAAATACAAAGTGAAAATAGAGAAAACGAAATACCTATAGATATTACTATAATGTAATAAGATTCAAAATAATGAGATGAACTTATCATATTTTTGTTCTTTCTTATATTTTTCCACTCATACACAGCGGCACTTAAAGTATCTAAAACAAGTATCATAATACCTTGTCATGGTGACGACAGATGGTTCTTTAGTAACCGTAACACCGCAGCGTCTGTTTCTATCCCATATCCCATATCCCATATCCCATATCCCATATCCCATATCCCATATCCCATATCCCATATCCCATATCCCATATCCCATATCCCCACTGCCCATTGCCCATATCCCCACTGCCCACTGCCCACTCCCACTCCCCACTCCCCACTCCCCACTCCCCACTCCCCACTCCCCACTCCCCACTCCCCACTCCCCACTCCCCACTCCCCACTCCCCACTCCCCACTCTCCACTCCCCACTTCCCACTTCCCATTTCTCATTTTTAATCTCCACTTTCCCATTTTATATTTCCCAATTCCCGTTTCCTATTTCACATTTCTCATTTCCCACTTTTCACTTTCAATTTTCTATTTTCTTATCTCTATTATTTCTATCTATTACAAAGAAACGCCCCAGGTCACTCCCGTACCGCGGAGTACGTAGCAGATGTCCTCGCGCCGCTGGATGGCGGATGAATCAATGAAACGATATCGATAATGAACGAAATTTGATTCTCTTATTTTAGAGCGATGTATGCGTTAATTACTATTTACTAATTAGAGGTTATGGAAGGATTAAAATAAAAAGGTATGAAAGGTAAAGAAAGAACGATCGAATGAAATATGAAAATATGTTTTATAGCATAACAAAATATGTATAAGTAAATAATACTTAATTGTCTTATCGATGAAGATCTGAATTTAGAGTTTAGGCTTTTAGGTGTAGTAGCACTTCACATCACTAGCAAGTTACGGTTGTTATGTTCAATAATATTACTGACGTACAAAACAATATTATGTATGCTTCTTAATAAGATTATTTTCTTAATTTAAATCTGTAACTGTTCATCGAAAAGGAATTATTTAGGAGTATTAATATCCATCTGAAAGTTTGGATGGGTTTAGAATTTTCGGACCTTCTTGGTCGTGTACCATCTTATTATAAACCTGTCGCGATAACAGCACGGCTGTGTTATAGTCATTTAACATCATGTGGAATTAAAGCCAAATATTAATTAATTGTACGTTAAAATAGTTGGCCAACTGATAATAAAACAACGGATGTAAGTGTAAGTATATATAAGTAGGTTGTAAAAGTAATTTAGAGTCAATCACTCGCGATGCCAACGCAATTCATCCGTAATTCATGTCGTTTATTTGCTGTACGCTGTCTGCCGACCGGAGAGAGATGGAATATTTGATTGATGATGCGAGGATAAGAAATTTACTTAGCTTTAACTAAGGTTGTGTCAGTTCTTTTATCGCAACACATGACTCACACGATTCACGATCTATTTAACTGTTTGTATTTTGTGATATGTTTTTGATATAGCTACTTTTTAATTCCACGAAGCGATGAGACGATCGAGACATTCACTTGATGTTGAAAGATACACCTGCTCATAAAACATGATCCTAGTTCACATAATGTACATTGCTCCACATTATGCTCGTCACTTGTATGTGTCAAGGCGTTGATTTAGTAAAGTCTAGTTATCTCAATTCACCAGCAAATTAAACATTTCGTGACCAAACTTCTGAATACTGTAGTTACTATAAATAATATGAACCATGTTTCAATTGTATTATAATGTAGAGTATAGTATGTCGTTAAAATCTACTTACCCTTTATATCGGCAATGACGCGTCCGTGTACGGATTCCATACCCGCAATCCGTGCTGCATTCACTCCAGGCCCCCCACTCCCCCCATTCCGGAGTACTAGGTCCAGTCTCGACATCGCGCACTTTACTCTCAACACCACGACCGGGCATCAACTCGCATATCCGATTCACGCACCACTGTACACAAAATTTATTAAACTTAACATATTTTACACGTTGGCGATTATAATTAAGTTAAATTTAACTCGGTGATATTTAACTAAATCAGTGAGTGGCGTTTACTTAACAACGATTACAAGAACCGTTGATATTAAATTGTTATTAATGGTTTCAAAATTTTCAGGTATAAGATCAAAAAGAATGTATTAGGGGGACCGGAAAGTAATGTCGTTTTCTTACGCTAAATACAAACACATACATTTTTAACGAGTCTTTATTTTTAATCAATGATGTATTCCCCATCATTGTCAATAACCTTTTGCCATCTAGTGAGTAAATTTTCAATCCCTGATCGATAAAAATTAATTGGTTTTTCGGCAAAATATCTAGAGATGGCATTTTGGATATCATCCAAATTTGCAAATGTTTTGCCACTTAAAAAGTGTTGCAGCGCTCGGAATAAGTGGAAATCCGATGGTGCAACATCGGGCGAATATGGTGGATGAGGCAGCACCTCCCACCCCAATTCATTAATTTTTTCTAGAGTTCGCCTTGCGCAGTGCGGTCTTGCATTGTCATGTTGGAGAATGACGCCTTTTCGGTTGACAATCGCTGGCCACTTTTCAATTAAAGATTGATTGACTCGCTGCAATTGTTCGCTGTAGAGGTCTGCAGTAACAGTTTCTCCAGGTTTCAGTAATTCAAAATGAACAATGCCGCGAATACTCCACCAAACACACAAAAGCGCTTTTTTGGGGTGTAAACCTGGCTTAGCAGTACTCCGAGGGATTTCATTTGGAGAGAGCCACTGCCTTTTGCGTTTTGGGTTATCATACAGGACCCATTTCTCATCTCCTGTGATCAAGCGATCAAAAAACGCTTCTGTGTTGTGTCGTTGAAGCAATAAGTTGCATGTGATTGATCGGTTAGCCTTATTCTGTTCGGACAGATTATGCGGGACCCAAACACCTGCTCTGCTTACTTTTCCAATCTGCTTCAAATGTTCTTGGATGGTCGACCAAGGTTTGTTGAGACTGTTTGACAATTCCTCGATCGTCTGACACGGATTTGCTTCCACTTCCGCCCTTAACACGTCGTTGTCTAACGCTGATGGTCTTCCTGATCGATACGAGTCGGAAAGATCAAAATTACCCGATTTGAACTTGGAAAACCACCTTTGGCATTTACGAATGTCCAGTGCATTTGGATAAACATCGCAAATGTTTTTGGTAGCAACTGTTGCGTTATTTCCCTTGCGAAACTCAAAGAGCATGCAATGCCGGATGTGTACCTCTTCTGGTATTTGGCTGGCCATTTTACCCAAAATTACAAAAAAAAATTGTAATTCAATTGTCTATAAGTAAAGAAATCACTATAACCTCACAATGTCTTTGGTACTCCTCTGAACAAAACAATGAGCTGACAAATGACAATCAAGTATTGGCATGCGCAGAAACGACATTACTTTCCGGTCCCCCTATTATATGTAAGAATCCTCGTCTCAATATATCGTTGCTGTAAAATTAGAAGTATTACATGAATACAGTTTGATTAGACATGACTATAATAAAAAAAATTGTTGTGAAATTCAGCCCAACTCTTCTATTTATATAATCCTTTGATTTTTGCTAGACTCTCCAGCTTAATTGGATCCTATACTTATATATACTTAACCAATATTTTGTCTTTTATCTCTACCGTTTACTGCTTCGTCTAACGCACGCTGAACTTAAAATTCGTAATTTACTAGGTTTGTTACAACTTTTATGTACTTGGCTTTATGTAACGTGATTTTAATGTTCTTAAATAACTTTCTAAACTTAACAAATTTCGTACATTTTCATTAATTTTGAATGTGATTATATAAAGTTCATATACAAATAATGTTTCCGTAATGAATATTTGGCATTGCTTAAAAGCTTTCGCGTGTCTTTAAAATATTTTAATCTGTCGTTTCTCGTTCAAAAGGAATTCATATGCCACGGGTGGTATTAAAAAAAAAAAACAGATTGTCTTTGTTTTGCGAGCAGAATGATCCGATATTGCATTTCTCATTGCACTGTAATCTAATACCGTCGAAGTCGGCAGCTAAAACCACGAGTTCTTGCTGAATGAATCAACCACATTTTCTCGCTTTTGTGTTATTAAAAAAAGGTATAAACAGTAAAGTAAAAATCAATCTTTTTTTTATTCAACGTAATGACGAGACGAGCGGGATGGTAAGTGATACGCTTCCACATAACAACGTGGCGCTCGTTAGTATCATAAATAATAAATAAACAAACTTTATTTCGGTCTCTGTAGCTATAGTGTTAATGAGTTAGTGTGAATTTTTACTTAATGACTATGTTAGTAACTGGGTAGTAATTTCATAATTTTAAAACTAAGTTAACTTCTATTTTACTTAGTAATCAATTGTGCAGTAGACGTAAACCACCGCACACAATAGTCTAAAAAAGTTGAACCATATGGTCCAACAAAAAGCAATGAGCATTGAGACAATCTTTTTGTGTAGAATTGCAAAGAAATCATTTGTGTGTGTCCACACCCAGTGCCGGAGCAGACCCGTCAAAATCCTAAAGCCATTGTTATATTGGACGCGTAGGTCATAGATAGTCCACTGTGTATATTTTGTCCACTTATGATGCACCACATTGCGCTCGTCGCCATGAGACTATATTAAGGCACATTACCCCAGTAATTCCACTAGTAACAACTCCCTTAAATCCGGAACACTAATGTTTGCACACTACTAATTGGCGATCAATATTATTAATAGTATTTACTTTTGTTACAAACAATAAGTATTAACACAGGTAATGATACTATCAAAGAATGTAATACATACAGCGATATTAAATTGTTCTGAATTCTTGTAGGAAAGCTTGGAAGTTAGAGACCGTCTAGGTGTCATAGGCCATATGTTTCAACTACCAAATAATCATGTCAAAACGTTATTGTATTCCGGTTTTAAGGGTGAAGGTGAGTATCGAGACCACAATCTTCACAAGCCGTCAAGCACAAAGTGGAGCAGAGGTTATCATTTTAACTAGTTCTACATTATTATGGGCGCATAATACTATCAGAAAATTTCATATTAACCCGCCACAGTAGCTACTTAAAACGTAACATTGGTACTTCCTACAGTTTAGTATTAAGTCATGCTTAAAAATAATTAGATACGATAAATGTTAGATACTTGAAATTACTAAATGAAATCTTAATGTATGGCATTGGTTGCAATCACTCTTCCGTTTGTAGAAATAAATCAATTCAAAAGCGTTTTTAAATAGCATCCAGGGGTAGTATTGTTTGTGCACTAAAAATCTCGGTGTTTGTTTATCCAGCGAACTCGACCCCCGGCACTTGCAGTCCGAAATGCATTTGAAAGGAATTTCATTGAATTTATGCGCACACACGAACGCGTGTGGTGGTACGAATGGAAACGTTGATGGAATCCTGAGTAGCTGACACGTCACACGGGAACGATTGCACTGCTATACAATTTTGCGAATACATCCTGTACACAGTGTTATAGACCATATTACGAGACGGACATGGCAGATTTTCGGACTACTTCGCTTCAAATGCAAGGACAGTCCGGTATGTATCTGTGACTCTTCACGAGAAATCATATACCTAATTATTGGATGCACAGTGTTCGGAAAAGAATTAGCGATATTAGAAGACTGAGATTTAATAGTAGATATAGAATATTTAATAATTTAATAGCAATAGACTTCTATCGGCTGATGATGATGATGATAGAATATTTATATTATTTAATTAGCAATAAGGGAAATGTTTAAAAGTCTTAAGCCTTTTGTTAATACAGTGCACGATGCGAATATAAATAGATATGTAAGAAAGAACAGTGGTTGTTTATTTAGTCATTATCTCTTATATTAAGATGTTAGTTTAAAGTACTTTATAAATTATTCAATATTTTTTTTATTTCGACAAAAGGAGGGGATGAACTAGAGGATTATTTGATGGTAAGTTAAATACCATAACAACGTGGCTCTAGTCAAGATGTTACACACAGCACTATATTGTGCATACCTCCTTCAGATTTAAGATGTTAAGGCTTATGATCCCAGTAATTTTACTATCTACAACGCCTTTTAAACCGGAATACAGTAAAGTTTGAATACTAGTGTTTTAGCTAAAATAGGAACTGCTGTGATACGTAGCTAGCATCCGATAACAGAGACTTACGACCAGTAAGAAAATATGAATGTAAGTAAACATAAGGAGTTATTAATAATTATAAGAATTCGTTGTTTAAATAAACAAAACTCTTATGCCTCATCACTCTAAATAGTGCATTAACTAATAATATATACTATAGTGACTAATTTAAGCGCAAATCGTGAAGTGCTTCTGATTTGTAAACTATACAGCGTTTGAAACTCATTAAAATTTATGACAGCAAATACTGTGCTTCCGTACTTTTATCATTGGTTCCAAGTAGCTTCTATGTAACTTATTTATATATGAATATCTAAATTTTATATGCGTATAACAATCGTTAACATATATATTTAATACAATTGCGTCATATTTAAACCGTTTGCTATCAATGTATGCAATTTTGCGATATGATATCATTGCATCAGTTTTATTTTGTTAACCTAACGAGAGCTTTTAGACATCTGTTTTTAACACTTTAGACACTTATGCACTCGTAATATTGTGATGTAATGTTGCCATATTTATTTTTGCGGTGTATCATCGGCTTAATAAAGTTTCGTTTACACTAGCTACTTATTAATATACATTTACTCTCTATACTAAGAAAATATAGACTAGTTTGTGTGCTTGAGATAGGAACAAATCTATTAGCCTGTCTCGTAGAAAATTGTGAAAAGATTCTTTTTTAGTTTTAGAGAAGACTAGTGAAGACTAAATAATGTTAATGTTGATTAATAGAAGTAACAAAAAACTTTGAACGAACCTTCAGTCTTTTTATTAGAACTTAAAATCAAAGACTAAAAAAAGAATTGAGAAATAAAATTTTGTTAAGACAAAACTTGTGTAGGTTCATCCTTATTAAATACTTTAATAGCTTATATACCGACCAGAGCTAATCAAGCTTGTGTCAGACCTCTAGACAAATATTTGCGGCACCTAACTCAGGTAAAATATCTTAAGATATTTGCCAACTGATAGCCATATCTGTTTTGTAAGCATACTATAGTGATAACCGCCTAAGTTGCAGAGAAACCAGTTCAACTACCCTTGTGTAAATTCCAGTGAAGTAAGTACATCGTTTACAATCAGTACGCCGCGTTTGTTTTTATTTCACTCAGTAGACCATTAAACCTTGCTTGGAAATATTATTGGCCTTACCATTTACGTATAAATAACACCATTAGTATACACGTAACATAATTACAATTGCCAGTTGTAGGCGTAAGAAACGTAAAGGTTTAGTCAGACATAAACAAGTACATAAAAAAGTATGCTGGGACAACCTATTTATATTATATAATAAAGAATCAATGGCCGAGGATCCTGTAGATACAATTTCTTTGATTTGAACAGGTTTGCTTAAATAAGTACTTATTCCTCTCCTCAGTTTGCTGGAAGACAACTCTTAAGAAGTTAAGTTAGGTTTAGTTTATATTTCTTATAATCATCAAAAAATAAATTTGATCTCTAAAGGATTTCCCAAATACCTTAATTTCTTTTCAACACTGTATCGAATAAGTTAACAATGAGGGCCCTATGTTTATCTGCCATAATTCCTAAGATTAATGTAGCTTTATATCCGCAGGCCTGTTGCTGGAGATTCTCTATATAATAGTAAACAATAAGATCAGTGTTCCTGTTTAGAAGGCCCTGCAGCTAGTAAAGTTACAGGAACATTTAATATAATCAATCTCTAGTTTACGAGTATAATATTCAGTATTAAAATATTCGCAAATAATTACTACACAAGAACGTTTTGTTGGTCGTTTCGCTTTATTGTATGAAATAAATTGTTTATGAGTGTTTTTCTAAGGCAAATAGTTTTAACAATAAACAATTTCCTCAAATTAAATACGACAAATAGAATCTCCATATTCAGTTCGAAGGTATAAGGATATAAATTTCACATATTCGAACTAAATAGCAGGATTTATGAATGGCACGCCCGCACTCGAATGACTAACTCCTCCTGAAATGTGCTTAGTTTTGAGGAGCATTATTTCGAAGTATTGCATGTGGGAGCCGGGTTTGAATATCCCTACTATTACTCTAACATCAAAATACTAAAGAAAAGTAATAGGCAATAAGTTTAGCTAAATAGTAACAGCTTGTTCCGTGACCTATACACTCATACTATGTTTACCAACAGGAATACCAAGCGTGATGAATAGCTACAAAAGTTTTGAAGTGTATATTTTAAAATTGTCGCTCATATTGTTTACTGGAGCGAATTAAAGAAAAACAACGTTATTTTGTGTTAGAATAACCAAAAAGTTTTTAATGCTTATTTTTCATATTAACCATAGATGGTAAACGTTGATTAGGAAACCACTAGAGATTTCATATTTTAAAAGGGACAAGAAATGAATAGCAGAGTGTTGGTGATTACTATAATGTTAACAACTATCAAATACTAATCTCTATTAGGGACTTATGAATCGTGAACACCAGAATGTTTAGTTGTTTTGATATTAAATGATTTCTTCCACAAAATCATTAACTGTCAGTACATACTTCTTAAAAACCTATTAAGATATCTAAATATTTGAGGTTATAAACGGTTTGCGTATAAAAATGAACAAGTCACATTGATAACCTCTTTCATGTGGTCTGCAATTTGTGAATTGATATTGACTTACCCGGTTAGTGCCGCATGGTGTACCTTCAAGTGGCGGTGCTCGTTTGGAGCGGCACACGTGGGGCATAGCACGATGGGCACACCACAGCCTGGCGCAAACCGAACGCAGTTTCACAGTCTTGCATACAGAAAACCTGAATGGATACGAACGTGTGAATTCAGAAGCATAGCATTAATAACAAAGTCAAAGTAAATGAGTCAATTCCTTTCAAGTTATAAAAGGAACACACACGAAGAATCACTTCAATTCTTACCTATTACATTCGCTAGTAGCTTAAATAATATTTTATGATATTGATTAAAAACTAATTTTTCATAATAATAAAAAAAATATAAAACAAAAGAATCAATCACAACTATCAACACTCTACTATCTATTACCTGCTCTCAGCTTAGAAGTATTTAATGCAGACCTATGCAGGCAATCCCAGAATAACATCCTATTTTACATTTTCTTTTCAATCGAATCCTATTGAAGGAATTTAAAGGATTATAAGAAGACATAAATATTTATTGCATAGTTAAAAGAAGGAATATTTGGATAAATAACAGCTTCACATAACAAAGTACGTAAGTAACGAATAACAATAATCTTATACGAGTACGATCGCCTATAAAATGAACTGTGTAACAAATTGTCTTCAATTATTTAAACTGTATACCGTGCAATCTCAGATAACTATCTCAGTCCTTTGTTTTCGATAATTAGGCACAAATTATGGGTCCGAATGGGGCCGAGCCCAAATTCCCGTGACTCACATTTGTGCCGAAACAATTGACTCGATTTCCGTATATAGGTGTTTAATGGTGCTCCTTATATGTACAGCGTATACCAAGCGAAGTTGGTCAAGGTTCCTGTTACATACCTGCTAACTTAGTTATAGCGTTACTATTTGAAATCATATCCTAAAGTCATAATGAAAACTCAAATAAAAAAAGTCATTACTTTATGAAGATCAAACTTTAAGCTTAGGTAGTCAATATATTGATTGAAGAAACTGGTGAATTACATCTAGAAGAAAATAATAAAAGTAGCAGCTGAACGAGTTCAGTTCGTTATGAGATCTAAAGGATCTACTACGTATCTTTCTGGTGCGATGCCAAAAATTGTGTACTCTCTTTCTGTGCGAGAAACAATAATTTCTTTTTTTTATGTATATATATACATGCTTCCTGCCTTCAGTTGGTTTGAGTATGTAAATCAAAAAAATGTGGATCCTTTAGGTCCCAAATGCACTGCGATTGAGGACGGTTACGAAATCTATTAGGTCTCTAAAGCATAAGCCTGTAGTATGTCTTCTAAAAGTATGTCTAAACTATGTCTTCTAAAAATGGCTCCACAGCGAATATGTTTATCACAGATTTTTTTTTTTAATATTTTATTGTAATACATTTAAAAGGTTGAAACGAAAATGTGATGAAAATTTAAACAGTTTTAATGTATGTAACCTTCCTTTCATTTAAATATCGTCCATTACTCTTAGTTTTTTTAATCTATCGTTCCGATTACATATATTAAAGTTTACATAACTTTTACTAACATATACACATTTCTTAAGCTGTCCATTTATTTGTAATAAAACTATAAATAAATAAATTTAATAGTAATTACTACAGAGTAGTATAACACAACATACAATACGTTATTTTGTATTCATATTGATGTTGACAAATGTAGTGTTTACTATTCTCAAACTGATCGATGTGCGGTTGGTTTATGTTCAAACATCACATATGGACGTCAACTTTATCTCCTCAATTCGTTATTATTTCCTTGTTGATGTCACACAAAAACTGAAATAACATTAGTGATAACCTTGGAAATATTTTACAATATCGTTAAAAGCATCTTTTATAACATCCACTTATTTTAATGCTCCGTTAACAAATAGTAACGTTAAGACGTATTGATTCATTATATATAACATAATGGTTATAAGATACAAGATAAAGTATTAGCATGTTTTTTTTTACGAACATTAGCATAGGCTACAAAGTTTTAGCCATGCTATGGAAACAAGGTAAAATGAATATTGAGAGCCGTGAATTAGTCATTAAGGTTGAGGTTAAGGAAGGTACTAGAGCGGCGATCGCGTACTAAATGTAGTGCTAGAAGGCTTTCCACAAGGTAGACCTTCGATCCGGTGAAGGTCCGATCGACGTGGAGATATTTAGAAGTCCATGTCTAGCCGTGGACATGTATCAGCCATTGATGATGTACGTTTCTTTGCTATTGTACTTCTCCTTGGGCATTAAATTACTGTGCGACTTACATTTTAACTATTATTTGGAAGAAGAATAGTATCGTCCTGTTTTATATTAACTATTTAGTGTAATAGTTTTTTTTTTTTTAAGTGTATTTATCTTCATTTCCTGTGCTGTGCACGTTTACAATGGTAGCTATAAACTAATACCTTCTGTTCTTTGATTAACGTAACTCTGTATCACCGCTGACGTGTCAAATTATATATTAACAATGTTCAGTTACTATTAGAAGAATAATAAAATTCAATTTAAACTGATCCTAACCTAAAAGCTTGTTAACAAGGAATGTTAGAAAGTTTTTGAACTGAAACACGTAACGAGTTTTACACAACCTCGTTGGTAAATTAAAAACAAAAACAATTTCCTTTTACATAGTAACATAAGTAACTATTCGGTCCGCTGGCGATGACTGCGAGCGGATTTCATTATTGGTAAATGGATTATCGGAAAAATCTCCGGCCCTGATGTCGCATCGCAACTGGCTCCACCGTATTTGGTAATCTTTATTGAGATGGACACGTGGACACGTTCTGTGATGAGCCAATTACCAGTGGCGCGTGTTTACCCGTATCCTACTTCATCATCATCAGCCCGCGTATTCTACTTAGTGATGATAAATCATTACCATGTCGCTAAACAAATTTGTTCGAGTTTTACCCGGTAAACTAATTTTTTAAATCATTAGAGGGTCAGCGGAAAGATAGTCTTATCGGTATTCGCTTGCTAAGTGAAATGGCACTTGACGCGTGTAATATAATACGAAGAATATCTTCTTGAATCTACAACATAATTAACATCTATGTCTGTCTTTTTATAAGCGTTAAGTGGAACAGAGCGTTGTTCTCCTCGTGGTAACATACACTTACGCTCATAACAATACGGCGCTAATTAAAAAAAATTATACAACACCAAATGTGCATGTCTTCTTGAGACATAAGATAGTAAATCTCATTATCTCAGTAGTTTCGATAGAGTAAGTGCCTTTAATACAGAAGTAGACCAAAGTTCGCTAAACGGTTATCGGTTACTAACCTACTACTAATTTTGAGTCTTCACGTCGAATAGTTTCTGAGATCTCGTGTTGAGACAATGAATATAAAATATAGGAGATTATATATACATATATACATACATATCATTATTTATATACACATAGATATTCATTTATATATAAATCCAATTCATTCCGAATGGTCACTTCTTGTTAATAATTGTACAATAATAGTTCAAACTGTATATGTAACATACATAATCATATTAAACCAATTATTTCTATTTAACTTATAACTGGAAAGTCGTATTTTTTATTACAAATAGGTTAAGAGAAAAACATTAGGTGTTTTAGTAAATTTTTCTTGTACAATTTTATAGTAGTCTTCTCCCTATATAACTTAATATTACTTGTATCGTGATATAAATTAAATACCAAAAAAGAATTACATTGCAGTAAATATATTATTATAATCTAGTGATATTAAGTAAACTTTTAGTCAATGTAATATCATTGGAAATAACCTCATTGTATAACATAAACAGGAAGTTGCATATCAATATTTATGATAAGGAACGAACGCGGTGTAGGGGGAGAAATGCACAAGAACTAATTTTAGGAATTGCATTCTCGGTGATACAAAGTCAAATATTTCTATAATATTCGTTGAATTATATTAAAATAAACAGAACTTAGCTATAGTTATAACATTGGTAGTTTAAAAAACTAAACACACAACGATTTTCTGATGAATATGAGAAAGATATACTTTTGTTATTTAATGTATGACGGATACTGATACTGATTACGATATTTATAACGTTTACTATATTAACTTTTATTAGATTAATCGAATAAATGCTCGTTTGTCCAGTGTGAGTCAATGAACATTTTAGCTAATCTCGTGTCGATATCAAAGAGCGCCTTTGAAGTACCATTTGATTACAAAAACTTTAAGTTTTTTCAAACAAATTGGACGTACCGCTAGTTTCCTATGTATGTATACAGATATTTACAGTAATTATTTAACCTTCAAAAATTTCCTTTAATATTTATACAATTTATAAAAGTATATGTACGATAGATATATCTCACAATAATAAATTATCAGTTCTGTTTATAGGTGTTTAATTAATATTGATTTATATAGGAAGAAGAAACTTTACTCACCCTTCGCCGAACTCTGTCCGACATTGTTCATCCATTGTAAATGCAAAGTTTGAAAGTTCCTTGGCACCTCCAAGTTCAACGCCGTCATCTTGACTTCGTTCGTGCAAACACCACCATTTCCTACGCATTTAATATATTTTTATAATATATTCTTGCTTAGCTTACAAATGAAATATCTCTTGCTTGCGAAGGCAATAAAACCAATTGGGCACTCTTATACTATGTTTACTGTTACCTATTTTATATCTCCTTGTATGTTCCTACTCTATGTTTACTGTTACCTGTTATGTGTCCTAGAAACAATTAATTATGACATCAATTAGGTATTGAAAAAAATATCTTTTAGGTGACAATTTGTGAAGCAGCGTCTACACCGTTACCCAAATAGAAAACACTTTGTCTATTCAAAGTTTTATTTAAACTTAACGTATCTTATCTTGTCTCACTTTTATGCTGTTAACACATCTTAAAGTAGCTAATTCTTTAGTACATAACGCTATCACGGTAAATTACCGTACAACGATTTTTTTTTACTGTAATCGTAATTACTAAGACGTTTATTATATGAGTTATATTACTTAATTCAGTGTCAAAAATCATTATAATTTCAGTCTATTGTATATGTGAAACAAATTTTAAAAAATTTAACTACAACATGATGAAAATAATACCTACTTTGAATTCTCGTGAAACTGTTCCTTGGAACAGGAAGACCATGCGAAATGATGCAGCGTTGCGAGAACTGTCGGTGCCATGACTGATCCGCGTTGTGACTCCGACTGGCATTTCCCTTCGCCGTCGTGAGTTAGGCCCAAGCTGAACACAGAATTAAATAAAATAAATGCTCATACTCAATCATATTATATAAAATACTAAAGATTATATTATTGCTTATATTAAAATCTAATTTTTACAATATATACTACAAACATCTAAAATAAATTCGTTAGATTATAGAAGAGAGAAATAACTTTTTTGTGATCTTGAGAATCTTAATGTCAACCAAATCGTCTATGAATTTCTATTCATGTTAAACAGATACCATACATTTCTAGAATCTTACAATGGGGAAATAAAGTGAATCTAAGAATCTTTGTCGGAAAGTATTCGTTATGATTTCTTCTTCCACTTTTCCAATGTAATATACTAAGAAAGTTTTACCTTATTTCAAGAATTTATATTGTTTTTGAATAACACACAAAGCGTTTATTTTTAAACCACATTGCACGGCCATGCGAGATTCAATTCAATACTATTTATAAAGTTCCAAATGCAATATAATGGCCCTCTAAATATATTTCCATTGAATGTTGTACCTCTTTCACTGAACTATCCACAATAGTTTACAAATAGCTACTTCAAAATTTACTCATAGAATATTTAATGACATTATAAAACAGTTATAGTTTTCTTTAAACGTTTATCTATTCAATTATCATAAACATTTTATAAGAGTCCGACTATTTTGTGGATAGACTGTGGGTGGTTAATAATATGAGTATAAAGCTATTACTGCTTAGATGACGGATGTTAGTGAGAAGACAAAATAGAAAATTTAGTTAGGAAGTAAAGACTTGTTATAAAAGAACTGTCTATATCAAATACAAGATATAGAATAAACCTAAGCTGAATAGAAGTAAGTAAAGAATTTCCTTTATTGAAAACAAATTAAAAAAAGGTTATGTAATTGAATCAAACCTCGCCTCAGGCACCATTACAAAGGTATGATCATCCATACTCTTGCAATGGTGTCCGGTAATGGATGTCCAATCCAGAAATAATAATTTTGAAAATAGGTTACAGTCAAATAACAAATCATTCAACAGATCATAAATTCTTCTTCTTTCTCTTGCCCTTTTCCCAGCTTTGTGGGGTCGGCACAGTATGTACTTCTCTTCCATATCCCGCTGTCAGACGTCATATTTTAATTCACACTCTTCTTACACATGTCCTCTTTCACACAATCCATCCACACTTTCTTCCGTCTTGCCCTTATAACCATCCACGTTCATTCTCATTACTTTCTTTATTATAAGTCCATTATCCCTCCGCATAACATGATTGTACTGCGCTAACCTCTTGCTCGTCAATTTCTTTGTCACTGGAGCATCTTCAGACTCTCTAATATAATCATTAAAACTATATTGTATAAAACAAAAATGACAATTGTTTAAGTTGATTGTATATGCGATAATGTTTTTCTCTTACCATCTTGTCATTCGGGACTTCTGTTAGTTTCTACTTCACTAAATTCTTTATCTTGCATCCAATTTAAGAGGATTGTTTAAAAATCAATAAGATATAAGAATTAAAAGTAATCATTTAAAATACATATTGTCTTCCAAAGTCAGATAATCATAATTTTATCGTACATTTGAAAAACCCCAAGCTAGCGGCTCTTTGATGTATGACACCATTATCTTTCGCACTAAATATGACGAACTGGATGTCTCTCCCTAAGTGGTGCGGTCGCTTTGAAGACAGCCTCATATAAATTCGTAACAACCGAAACGATTGTAATTAGTTCCACTTCCAACTCACTCTTGTATGTCTTTAATAAGAATAATGACTCCTAAACCTAAATGATGTGTAGTAGTTCTGTTTTTATTTCTGATGAAAGAAGGTAAGATATAACTTTTACGCGTATTTGTAAGATCGTCTAGTTTTCTACTTCACTGGATCTTTTGTGCATCATCGTCATCATTTTTATCAGCCGGAAGACGTCCTGTACTGAACATAGGCTTCCCTCAAGAAACACTGATCGTTTTCGTACTTGTGTACCTATTTTTATATTACAGCTGACTAGTAAAGGAAATTTTTGTTTGTTTATTATTTTCTGGAAAAGACAACTGAAATACAATTAAATAGATATATAAATCTTTTAGTATGTATATAAGTCTTTTTTATTTTTATTTAACAATTAAAGTTATAGTTACGGTGTTTTAAAGAATATTAAATTTTTCAGAGTAGTTACCTTAAATTGTCAAGAATTAGTTAAAAATGTTCTCGATGTGAAATTTAATCAAACAATTAAGGTGAACTCGGACTAAAACAGCTAACGCCTTTCAAATTTCACTTAGTAGAATTTAAGGTGGATTGAAATGAAATTTGGAGTTTCAATCGCCACTAAACGAGGGAATAGCCTTAATTAAGTTTAAGACGAATCCTTTCAATGGGGGTTGAGCGTCCTTGAAACGGGGAATAAGCGAAACCAAATCTGTTTGTCCTATCGAGTTTACAGTCTCATTTCCTAAATCGCAACGTGGAAATTTGTGCCTTAATTGAAATAGTTTAATAATGTGTAGATTAAAATTGATAAATATATTGTCTTTATTATGAACTTATTTCATTCCTATGAACACTTAAACTTGAATAAGTCTAGAAAATCACACAAAGTATTTCAGTGAAAAATGTAACCTGTAAAAATTAACTTTAATATTTTTATAAATGTGCTGCTATAAAGTATTAACCTGTAATTATTGATTATTTAATTTTTAATCTTATTATCTATAATAATATACAGCATTAAGTCAAAAATAAGTAGTACAGATTACAACGAGAGTAATCTTTGACAAACTAAACAATTGTACTAAACGAAGCCAATTGCCTGCATGAACAACTCACAAAGGAACGGTATTAAGAAAATTCTAAGAGAGTATTTTGCATACAAAAACATTAACGAGATATTATGAGATTTTCACACTAAATTAGACACTTTGCAACATAAATACGAAAGCAAATGTTAAGGTTTCATCACCCGAAGAATTAAGTAGTGTTCTTTGCGACCTTATAAATTTTATTTATAAAGTACTAATTAATAAACTAGGAAGTCAACTGTCAGGGATAAGAGAACAATTCTTCAGAATTATATTATATTTTCCCATCCATCTTTAAAGAAGTGAGAGGAAAGTATCAGTAGTTGTCCGATGTATGACTCTCGAAGTCACAGTCATTTTGCTTTGTATCCAGGGAAAATGTAACAAAATAATTAAATTTGTTACATTTCAACCAGTAATATTTATGACTCAATAAATAACATGTCTCTAACCGTAGAACATATTTTGTGATAACATCCACCAGAGCATGTAGTGAAAGCTCGTTTTATACGAAGGATGCCAGAAACATTTGATGTAGATAAAACCACAGCGTAGTCTCAGCTCAATTGGTAACTTAAGCAGTAATGCGAGCATAGCTAGATGTAATAGATTAATACAATGTATAAGTAAAAATATCACATTCAGTTTAATATAATTACCGAAAGCGTTGAATCTACTGTATCATGTAATCAAACATAAAGTTTATCACCTTTTGATCCCAGAAGTTCAAAATTTCACGTCTGGAATAATCTTTAAGCAAGGTTTTATCAGAGCCTATTTGTATGGGATTTCGATAGGTGTTATCAAGATGTATTTAACATTTTTCCACGTGTCAGGATTATTCAACACCTATAAAATACTGAGAACCAAAAAATATTTGTATGAATTTCTATCCAAAATATTAATATTCCTGTTTTGACATATAGCTTTTATAACGCTATGCTGTATCTTATTATCTGTGTGTATAGATTTATTAATTAAAACGAGTTCGTTTGATCTTTACTAATTAGCTCTATAAAACAACAGAAAAACCTCAATTGATTTTTCACTTTGTAATACTCTTTAGCAGGATGACCCAATTAAAATTCACGTCATCAACGCGTAAGTGGTGACCAAAGAATTTCCTTGTACGAATTTAGAGCGCATATTATCAGTAGTTTATTGTTAGTTTGGGTTTTACATTTAGGTTAAGGTAAGCTTTATATATAGATCATAATTCATTCGAAGTTCTGTATCCTTAGCAGGTGCTAGATGTTTACCTTTAGTAAACGCGACCGAGTTTTGTGTTTCTTTGATATTTGTTTAAACAATCGCGTGCTCTAATTTAGATCATAGATAATTTACATAAATAACATAAACAATTTATACTTGTGATTGTGATATGGAATTATTATATTCAATACTTAACAATAAAGACACTGACATTAATGAAACAAAGTTTATTTATTCTGCGTACTAATGATTAATGTTTATGCAACCCCTACATACATTTAAAAAATCATCTACTTAGTAATAATAGTCAATAAATTCATCATTAAATTACCTATAGGTTAATGAATCGATAATGATACTATTGTCTACAATGTCAAATGTTTCACTTATAACCCTCCTAATTCAAATAATACTATATTTTAATAATTTTCTGTATATACGTTCTAGATATTATTCTTTCTCAGAAAGAGAAACATTTTATATATGAAATTTCTTCAATGCAATTAATAATGTGGAGAAGCTAGAAATATCACAAAGTGCGCAATTACTACCGACGCGGGAGCGTTGTTATACGTTTTTGTCCGCTGGGACCCTCGTTTAATCCGATGACAGATGACCGCAGCGAAAACACATATAAAGAGCGCACAATTCTCGTCAAAAGGTCACGCACGGTACGTAGCATAAACTTGAAATATTATTAGCACTGAAATAAATGAGCAAGAGAAATAACTTTCGAACCTTCAAGAGGAACTTGTTATATAGAATCCTTTTCTCATTATCAACACCTCTTAATGTTTCCGCAATGAGAGAGTAAAGGACATTTATCCGCCACGCTGGTCAAGTGTGGGTCACATGTTACACGTCTACGAAATCTGTTCCTGGATCGTTTTAGTTTCCTTCACTATAATCCCAAATTCAGTATCGAACCTCAGGCCAATTTCAGATGCGCGTACAATGGCCTTACAAACTGAGCTGTCACGGCTTCTATATATATAGCAATACTCTTTTTTTATTAAAATTAGTTTGTAGTGAAATCACTACTACTGTACATCAGCATTATCATTATCAAACGATAGACGTCCACAGCTGGATATAGGCCTCTCCTTAAGATTCCTACATCGATCGGGTAGAGATTAATATGGGGGAGGTGGTAGGGATATTCCACATGGAATAAAAATATTTTTTAAATATAATATGATTTGTCAACAGTTGTGTCGTTTCATTACAAAATGGAAGCATATTTCCTCAAAGAGAAAAGATTTAATGTTCTGTCAAATCAAAGACTGTATTATTGTCTCCTATTAATTTTACCACCTGTTGAACAATGTATTATAATATTTTTGGGTTTAATAATAAAAGTTCTGTTTCTAAGCTAAACTTTTTAAGCTTTTTAATTTATCAACTACCTATAACTAAGAATGTCCATTATAAGAAATATTATAGTATAGTGGCAAAGAATAATAAGTCCAAAAATAATAACGTGTAATGACTTTAAAGTGGCATTATAGATCAGCAAGTAGTATTTGAAAAGATTGCAGAGCGCTTTATTTACAATGATAAAAGTAAATGACGAGAATGTTTCGAGGAAACCATTAAATAGCTTTCGATCGTAGTCAATAAAACATCGCCGAATGTAAACTTCCAATCGTCGGACGACGTTGTAAGAGTACGTACAAATTCTGACTAACCTTGCTATTTCACATCATCCAGCTTGGATCAAATGGGACAGAAATAGCATAAGCTTGTAATACGTTGGATGTTGATACCGAAATAAATCGAGTCGACTTTTTCCGGTCCCTGCCGATTACCGAACATCAAACTCTATAATTTCTTTCACGGTACTGATGATATAATAACATGATTATATGTGTAACAGTTTACGAGAGGTCTGAAATTAAAAAGCCATTGACTCGAGTGGAATCCTGTGTAATTTTTATTTGTTTCTTTGAAACTAACGGTGCTTTAAAACTGTTCATGTATAATTTTGCTATGAAACTAACTCTATGTATATTTGCTTATTTCATCAACACCAGTTGTTTATTTATTAAAACCTATGAGAAAGGTTAGATAGTTCAATAGAAGAAGAATATATTTGATGAAAAAAACTATAATCATTTACAGTCTTGTCTTCTTTTGCTATATTAGAAAAATATATATGGTTTCTAATTTGTAATAAGAGAGAATTTCTCAATTTTTTTTTGTCATTTTCATGTATAATATGTAGTCCTTTTTTTAATTTAAAACAGTCCTTGAAAGTCAGTTATATAACAAATTTTCAACTAATTCCGACATGAAAGATGGGAAACAGGAAGCAATAGATTTTTCACCAGTAGTTATGTTATAAAGAGTAGAAATTTAAAGTTTGATATTCATTATATCTTTTAGATTTGTAAGAATTAATGTTGCTATCATTTATAGGTACATTTGACTATTTGCTTGATTTGAGACTTTGGATGATGATGTGTGCTCGCACAGAATACTCTGGCTCTTAACGTTACGCCATACAACACCTGAACATGGAAACGAACTAGATACCTCCGTGTCACAAGGCAAGCCCTAGCGGGTGCTCCACAGAGGTAGTCCGTTTATGGGCGAGTTATTAAAACATCGTTCTCGAAATAAAAACAAAGAGTTTCCTTTTAGGAATGTAAATGGTCTGTGAGGATTTCTGCTGCTAAATATATTACTTTGCAGTGAAGTCATCGCAGAGGTATTTCTTTAACAAAAACTAATTTTACAGTACAACAAAATAAGAATAGCTATTGTTATTGTACGTTGTTTTGAAGAGGTTCATGTTAGGTGGGTAGGTAGCGGTATTCAATTGATCTTATCTGATGGATAAAAAATTAAGAAGTCAAAAAGCAATTCGGCTTATTCTTCGACATTGATTATAAGTAATATCTCTATACCTAGTAAATGCTGAAAAAATTGTAAATTTTTAATTCCTCGGACTATTCCTTGATCGCGATGATGTCCGGTACATATTGGATATATAAATAGATTATTGTACATACATATAAAAATGTAAAAAAAAAATTGCCGATTTTACCGAAAACCATTTAACTACAACCAGCTAATAGAAACACTATTTGCCCCAAGTTATGTTGTATAAACATTGTTGTAGTTAGGTTTGACGTTTGATTAGTAAAATTACTGGTTAATGGTTAGATCATAAGTTCACTACGGAGGTAGAGAGAGAGAGAATTAATTTTTAATTTGTGGTTATTAATATAATATACAGATAAGAGACAGACGTATAAAATTTACTTTGGATTTTTAATTCTTGTAAAGACAATTTCCATATAAGTTCCTATAAGATAGGGAGAGGACCCATAGGAATGGGTTAGATGATTAACGAGATTTGATGATCACAATGTGTTATACAAACAATCTACCTACTGTCCTATTATTGTGGACCTGCAATGTTTAAGTTACATACATAATAAATTGTTTAAAGAAATTCATTGCATATTTGATGTGTTCCGTACTCACAGATGTCCAAGTTCGTGTGCAATTACGAAGGCGCTCGTGAGACCCTCGTCTCTATCGATGGCAGCTGAACGTGTCCGGGTACAGATGCCCCCGACTGAGGCAAAGCCCGAGGGTCCACCAAGCGGCGCTCTGGTCAACCAAACGGTGGCATCCCATCCCGTACTATCTAAATTTGTGCAGAGATTGTTTTGTTATACAATACTTAAACACAATAACTTTATTCAAACAGTATTTTGCAAATATTACCGTGTGCGAGTGAAATTACTGGGGTAACGAGACTTAACATCTAATGTATAAAGATGACGAGGTCATAGTACTGTATATAACATAACTAGCATTATATTTATATGAGCAAGCCTTTCATCTACCATAAGGTTAACGAGCAAGACCTCCACCTGATGGTAAGTAATACGCCTGCCGTTGACAACGTGGTATTAGTTATAATGGTATACACTGCACCATATTGCTCTCGTCGCCTTGAGACACGTCTCGTTACCCCCGTAATTTCACCAGCTACAACTTCCTTCAATCCAGAACACAATAATATCTGTACAGTATTGTTTATCGGCAGAAATATCATCAGTAAAAGTTCATCTCGTCACTGAGACGAATAAAAAAAAAACAAACTATGTAAAGGTTATTTGCAATAACTTCGCTACTATATTTTGGAAACAAACTGCTTCTTGTCAAATATTTAACTAAAGCATATCAATAGTTGATAACGTACTTGACTTTACTTATTTACTCAGGGTTTACTATGCACATATGTACTATTGATTCTATCATACAAATATTATCATTTGATGATTACTGATACTAAAATAAGTATCAAGTACTTGTTTTTAATACGTTTAAATTTTTATTTGTGTTTGTAATGAACAGTCTCATGCAAAGTCAATAAACGTGCTTGCTATAACACGGTCCCTGGTTCAATTTCGAAGCTACACTGTGTTGTTTTGATGATGGTAGCTTTTTTTTAACCATCGCTTACAACCAACATCAAATCGCAAATCCGTCAGTATAACATCGCCGTGTTTCGGCTGACAAACTATACACTTCATTATCAACGACCTCATTATTACTTAGAAGTATATCATATGTTAGCTTATTGTAGATAAAAAAGGTTAGATATAATCTTGCACAGTTTTAACAGATTTATTTAACTTTATCCAAAAAAGAGACCTAAAACGGTTGAACCGATTTCGTCGTAGCTTTTTCTTGTTTGATTGACGATTTAATTTCAAGTGAAAACACTTAATCATTTATACAAGTTCTTCTCTATTCTAGCTTCTCATAGAGACGTACTAAAGTATTCTTTTTAATGATATGACGGTTGTGTAATAAATTAAAGAATTATTGGATGAAGTTAAAAATAATATCCGCTGTTAGTAAACTATCAACGATTAACGTACTGTGGTCCAGTTCGATAATATATTTTACACGGTACTAAAACGTTATATATATCGTATTCGGTAAATATTAATTAGGTTATCTCTAATTATTTCATATTAGCAATATTTTTATATGTGCATACATATATACGTACGTAATGACACAAAACGATATTCATTTCCGGTCTGAGTGAATATTAAATGAATAAGCTGTTAAAAATTACTTACCAGCAGGTAACTTCATCAGGTGTTTGTAGTTCCATTTATTCGCACCTTCCAAAGATTTTTTCACATTTCCGAATTTTATGATTGGATCCTTTTCTTCGTACAAAAATAAATTGTTGATGACGAGAGTTATGTTCGAATCAAGCGAGGGATCGTTGAAAATGGCACTGACCTTTAAAGTATTACATAAATGTGAGTTATCAGCTGAAGCGTCGCATCAGCATTCCATACGGAACCATACTTACAATATTCATTAGAGCTAAAATGTAATGTTTCACTCGCTCTTGACCATGAAACTTCAACATTGTATGGTCGGCAACAATGGCCATTTCGAGCCACAGTCCCTTTACGCCTGCAATGTAAATAAAAAAATGCATTTCCATTCAACTTCGCGAAATATTACAAAACGAAATCGGCGCGCGCGCACGCACCTGACACCGGCCGCGTTACCGGCCTGATGTTGCGGTAATAGTCAACACTGTCCGAGTGGTCACTGTGCCGCATGCGGAGGTGCGGTTTCGGAGGTCCATCATCGAAGTCTATGTCGAGATCGGTGACCACATCATCGGTCAAGTTATAGGCGGTAGGTAACTCCGACAGCATCACGTCGCGTCGGCGCAACACGTGCGAACTCTTGCCGTCGGGCCTCGTCGGCTGTAGCACAAACTCTTCACCACCAACTTGGAGCAGGCCGTAAAGCTGCCCCCCACACTCCGTAACGGTCACTGAGGATTCTTCCTCGTACAGTACACGTCCTTTGTAAAACTGACACTCGTTGTAATACGGCGAGCGGATCGCGCGATTTTCTTGCAGTTCCAGGTGCCATCCGAATATGTGCAGGTGATGGATGGAGTGAGCGTGCCGCGCCGACCGCGTAGGTGATGAGGGCGAGAGCAGAAGGGGGTTGGACGGCGGCCTCCAGGCCTGCACGGTAGTCAGGAGCGTCACCGCCCACAGCCAGCGCGCCATCGTCCGCGCGCTGCCGCGGGCTCTGCCTCTCTGCCCGTTGCCGCGCGTTGCGCTTACGCATCTACGCACATGGCGGCCGTCTCGTCGCATGGAAGGTAAACGACTCCGCAGTTTATAGATTGCATTGAGCCTCATGCCTCATGCCTCATGCCCCATGCGTCACTTAGTAAACAAAGGGCGAGCGCCTGTTTTGTGTTATAATCGCCACGCGTGTTACACATGCGTAATTAGGTACGTATATATTTGTGTAACAAGTCTAACGCGCTCCGCCTGCTGATTAAAACGTCTTCATCGAATAAATCACCAACTTTGTAGCGATTATCGCTAACTTAGATGTAGAATTATAAAAACTTAACCAGTTGAACTTTTCTTATAAGTAAGGAGAAATAACTACGTTCGCATTCCCTGACCGAAGACGGCGGCGGCTTTCGTCGGAACATTTTTTTAACAAAATGAACTCGCGACATCGGAATGTACGACCGTAAAAATGTGACATGGACGTGGCATCGTATAAAATCTACAATGGCATTAATACAGCCGAACCACCCTCAATAAATTACTTGTCCTTTTATTACGAACTAAGAAAAGACAATGAACCGACCGACCGAACAGAATAAAACGCTGGGAATGCAATTATGTCCGTGTAATAATAGATATTATATTTCATATTGAAATGGACAAGATCTATGATATCATCGTAGTAAGCAAACTCGTATCATATTCGTACCACATCAACTGGGGTACGTGAGGCAGGTGAGTGACCGTTGCAGAGCGATGACGAGCAGCCGCGAACAAGCAAATTATCGATGGAGAGATAACTACACAATGTAATGGCTTACTAGCTTATAAATTAATGGGAGGCGATTATATACACAAGCGCATATATTTATTAATATAACTGATGATTACTAATGGTTATTTATTTTTAGGCTAAAGTAATAAAAAATAGAATAATATCAGCTCACTCTTATTATATTATTCAATTAAGATTAGGAATTAGGTACTTTGAAGAAACCTGTATATCTGATAGTTATATAAAGCAAAAATGCACGGTCGTGGGAAGGAGGTGTATACGGCGGCAAAGAGCCGATCGATGTGGAGATTCTTCCGGAAGGCCTTTGTCCAGCTGTGGGCGTTTATCTGATGTTAATGAATTGCACATTTTCTTAAGTACATCCTGTGAGTCGACGCTCACATTTTTGCTTTAAATGCAGTACTTATCCTTGTATTAACGCAACTATTTTTAAAGTTCTATCGTTGACGGCTGCGAGTCGCGTCTCTATTTTTAATATCAACGAAACATTCTTTCTAGAATGTTAGCCGGGTTAAAAACAATTTAATCACTTTTTTTAAACTTTCAAAACCTATTTGAATATATTTTCTTCTTGAGACCAAAATTATAACCTTTTTGCTATAACGTATTTAAGATAAATAATCGATCCGAGATAATCGTAAACATTGAAAACTAAGAGAAAGTAAACAAAAGATTACATATATATTTATAACTATATTTGCGGTGATTGTGGTAATATTACATGTATTAGAATTTACCTTTTATTTATAATTACTATGTTAATAATATGTATTAATTCTTAAATGGTAATCATACCTAAAAAGACATTCATAACATTTCGTTCAATGAAATGAAGATCTTTCATCGCGGCTAGATAATTCTTGGTATTCAATACAAGTGCTCAAGTATTTGAACGATATGTATTTATGGGTAAGGAGAGTAGATACGTAGAAATATATAACAAACAACCATGTAGGCACGTAGCTTTGTACTGTTACAATGTTACGTACATAGGTAGTACATAGATAGTACATAGGTAGGTAAGTCTCTTTTTTATTACTAGTGGTAGATCTTTGCCAGAGACCGTTTAGATGAGTGACACCGCAGTATCTATTACTGTCGCCAAACAGTATTGTGCAAACAATACCGTGTTCCAGATTGAAGGGCGTTGTAGCTAGTGTAATTACTGGGGTAAAAAGATTCAACATTTTATGTTACAGACGACGAGGGCTGCTCAATATTGCCCTAACTACCACGTTATGGTAAATTATAATTTACCATCAGGCGAAAGTCCGGCTCGTCTCCTCTCTTAATTGAATAAAAATAATTAAAAAAAAGAAGCTATGTCTAAAATGATAGAAAATTATTATAAATAAGTATTAAGTTACTTTGTAAGCTATTAAATTAAACTTCATTAAATTTATATAATTGACGTATATATAAGAAATAATTATTATACGAAAACCTTCGCATTTGGACTGTAAACACAGTCACTTTGATGACTTGAGACGGACATACTTTAATTATAATAATTTTATGCTTAGCGCAATCTGATAACGTGTTCAATGATTATTTATCCGAGATACGACAAATCTAGATCATCGTAAAGGTTAACGTATTCATTTGCTGTGTTTTAGAATAATTATCTTGATAACACAATCTGCTCTTTCAACTGCCGACTGAGGGATTTGTAAACTTAAACTTAGACCTTACAGAGATTTTATATGAAGTTGACAGCATTCTTAAGGATAATATCAAAAAGCCTGAACATAGAATAGAAATTAGCTTATAATTTGCTATTATAGTAACAGAATTTATCTTTTTTTCAGTTTAACCAACTCATGGTTTGTTATTGAAAGCGGAGATATAAGCTGTTCACTTGATCGTAACAAAAAGGCTTTATCTCTGTCAATTCGCTATAGAAGTAATTAACTTAGTAATTTTTATATCAAGGAAAATGAAATTTGTACTTTTTGATTTATGTTATTGATAGTTTTTTATATATTGTCCCTTTGTTATTACGAGATACAATGTCATTTGTTAAGAAGGTATATATTAAAGATAAATATAGGACGAGGATATGATATTTTTGACTTTGTATTTAACTTCATAACAAAATTAATAACATACTATAACATAGTGTAAAATCCGTCTGCTTATTTCGTGATTGCATGTATTTGCTTTATACTAAAGCAACAAAAATGCAGACAATGACGTATACGTTAAATTTCACACAAAGAGTTAAAAATCCGTTTGGCACAGACCTAGCTTTTGTTCATTCGCAGTGTAAAGTTCAGTAAAGAAAATAACATTGTATTTACCCAATTGTTGGCATAAGTAATCATATTTTTAACTCAAACCGTTTCATTCATTGTTTGTGAGTAATGTACTCTATGACACCGGAAGTTATAGCTAAGTATGAAATACTTTTACTATTTAAGGTCTGAGGTGACATAGAAAAAAGAGTAATTGAAATTTGACACTTCCTGTTTGTAAGATAAAATGTTTCTCATAACCACAATGCCAAAGGTACAAAGGTATTAAGGTTTTATCTTATAAAAACACGGGTATTAACAAGAAGATTTCATCTCCGCTTATTTTTAAAAGTAATACCAACTGTAAATAATTTATTTTTTGGTTCTTTCCTTTTATTTACATATGCTCTATTTTCTAAAATTTAGATATTTGATGAGTGAGGACGGAAGTCGCTAAATATTCATGGATTACAGCAGGAAAGTGATAGAGGAGGTAATTCAGAGGAATAAAGTAAAATAAAAATTTTATTAAAATTAAAGAAAACTAAATCAAATAATCAAATAAATAAACAAAAATGTAAAAAATAGGAAAACGGAATTCAAAAACAAAAGTATAAAAATAGAACAAAAAGGAAGAAAACAAATAAGAAACAAAAAGGATGACACATGGATGATTTTTCTTTTAGGATATGTGAATGGTGATTTGTTTTTGAGCAATGAAGAGGCGACGGTATCTTCACTCAGCGAGAGGTATGAAAGAAGGAAATGGAATGGAGCAATAAAGAAAAGAGGAGGAGATTAAAAAAGAATGGAAGATAAGATTTGGAATGATAGATAAGAGAGAATGAAAGGAGAGAGAGCAGGTTAAAAAAGTTGTATAGAATAAGAATTAGATGATAAGTGATTTGTGAAATAAAGGCGCTGACCCACAACATGAAGGTGAACTATTAAAAAAAAAGAAGTTTAGATATTTCTTTTGAAATTTTACAAGATACTTCAAATTATAATATACATATATAAGAGATTTCCACCTATGTCTTGAAACTTGAGACTTGAAATTTGGTAACATTATTCCTTTTGTTGATTATAGATCAGTTAAGAATAGATTTTACGAAATGTTACCCCCAAAGAGAGTTACGGGGTTGTTACGGCTAATAAAGCGGGCGGGGAAGCTAGTATTTTAATAAAATATCTATCAGAAACTATCTGTTCAGCAGCTATTGTGAGCCATGACAATTTGTTATATATTGGTATTTTTTTCTTTCAACGTAAGTTAATAATACTTTAATATAGACATTTCTTTCTACCTAGAACCTAAGATATGTAACGTAAACAGTATTTCAGGTTGCATTACCAAAGGTTATTAAGCTTTAAAAAAGGATATAAATTTAAATTAAAATTAAAGTTTATTTCACGGTTTCACATCTAACACGTAACATCGATTTCTCGGTATGAACGATTTGTATTCGAACATACTATCGGATTTTAAGTGTGCAAAGCTTGAGGACATTTTGTTTTGTTTGAATATAAATAAGTTCAAACAATGGCGTATTAACATGTCAATGAGAGAGCCGCGTAAGTTTACGATATCTAAAATCTCAACCGAAATATTCCGTAAGATTTATTCGTCATAATTTTTCAAGTTACAACCTGACAATTTACTTTGTATCAGTTTGTTCTCTCTTTCATATTTTATTAACATTACTTCTTTGATAGAAAGAAGTTGGAGTTACTGTTTAGGTTATAAAGGAAAAATTTTTAGAGCTCCGTCATAACAGAATTATATTAAGAGCATTTCCATTAATACATACGGAATAATTAATTTAGAAACAATTACATACATTTTTATATAGAAACAGTTTTGTTTTCATTACATACATATCTTTCTAATGTAGCAAGCTGTAATAATAATAAAAAAATGCTACGTTTACAGTCTTACAACCAAATTACCTCCATCTAAAAATTTTAACACATCAATGAAAACATTCTCGTCACAATTTTTTTTATTTTACAAACTATCATGGTAAGTGGAACATCTGTTTACAGCAAAATGGCACTGGTTAAGATAATATACACAGCATCGCATTGAGCTCGTCGCGTTGAGACATAAATATTGCCTCATTATCCCAATAACATCACTAGCTACAGCGCCTTTCAAATGGAAACAGTAATAATTGCTCAATTATGTTTAATGGCCGAAGTCGGTTTCAATTTAGACTATCTCCGGTAACAGAGTCCTATTACGAGTAATATTGGAGGAGCAAAAAAAAAAATTGGTCATGATTTTAATCAATTCAGCGTCATTTATTTGTAGCTCATAACATAACTGTGCAATTTCGTGAAAGCAACCGTAAAGTTCAACTATCGTGTGCCGTAAAACGGTAAGGTTCGTTTTATGTTGTAGACACCTGCTCAGTCGCCTAACGACGGCACGGACCTACTATGTTATTGATACTCTTCTTAACACGCGTCTAACGAACGTATAGTAACATTTATATATATGTACATTAGACTTTAGATCAATACGCTTTAACATCATTAAGTGAAAGCAACATCATGTTATAAATTATTATTATATGGCATATAGCAAACTGTCTAAACAGCAAATACTGCAAAGGTAATCGATAAAATTTCTTTATGCTATTTTCTTTGTGATTGTAACATAGCAATCATTACAAAGCGTAATTTAAAGTGCAATTAGGATTTAAAATATTTATGGGTTAGTATATGGTCAGAGATCAAATATTATCCACGACGAAATCGCAGCAACATCGTAAGACCACTGTACGACGTTTTTACCAACTGCAAAGATAAAAGATATATAATATGTTACATTTCTAAAATAAAGTTTTATGTTCTTATACTTTGTAACTAGGTTGAATTTTACAAGGAAATAGAATATCATAAAGGTTTGCTATTGTGATGATAAGGCTGTTTTTTCTTCATTGTATTTTAAGGTACTTCATCAATTAGATGAAGGCAACGCGATTGTTTTGAAGTTTTTAGAAGGAGCTCTCCGTTTAGAGGTGAGCGTCGTCTGATTAAGGATTATAGTGAAACTAAATTATTCTCAATTGATAAACTAAATGCTCAATAATTACATTAGCATACGCCTCCAACGATAGGTCGTACATCCCCCCGGCCGAGAGCACGAGCGGTTTGTTAGCGCGTATGAATATTAACAGAAGACACGAGCGAACTCTGGGAATCTTCGACAAACCGCGCTCCCATCCCGAACAGTACAAATTCGACCCAATGCCTGCACTCTGAAAAAAAAATTTTTAAAATAACAGAAACTGTGGTCTATACGTGTATAAAATCAATCACAGATCAAAATAAATTTTACGTACCTGTATAGATATTTCTTCACACCAATGACAAAAAACGTAAAGTATTATCATATTGTATCCGAGATAAAAGAATCCCATGACAGACTTAGTTAAGTTAGATGAAACAAACTGAAAATAAAAACAATTACTAAACACTTTGATGAAACAATTAACAAAGATATTGCTAATTAACATCATCAGCATTTATTTCAAGAATTTCTTACAAAAGAAACAACGTTCGATGTTTAGGTAAGTGATGATAGAATTACTACATTCTGCTCGTGATATTGAACTGTAACGAGTTAAGCGACATTAGTCTGGTATTTCGTGACTACAGAAATCCTTCGAATGGAAAACGTTAATGTTTAGGGAGAGAAATAAACATGACACCAGCTTATACGGGTTCCAATGAGGTAGAGCTATCATCGTTAATATCAATCTCGGGCTGCAATGAGTCGATTAGTGTAAAGTTTATTGGAGAGACTTAGGCTTAACAGTGAGCATATATCTGCTTACGTTGACGATGTTGATGACGAAGATGATGACGATGGCGGGATTTTCACTGCTGGGCATAAGCCTTAAGTAACTAAAAAAAAATTCATAACAGATATTGTGCGCATATACTCACATGATTAGTGCAGGACTTACCGTGACAATTTGATAGCCGATAGAACATATCAGTACAGAGCTTGTGGCCAGGTGACCCAGTAAAGGCATGCTTAAAACCTTCCGCAGCTCCAAAGTGTTACTGAATATAAAATTAATAATTATGATAAATTAAAAACAGGTAATTTAAATATATAGGGTTTCCTTTGTTCGGCAGTCACGCGAAAAGTAAAGATTGAACCTATCGATATGGGAACACAAACATTTTTTTTTATAAAATCTTTTTTTTTTTAGTTCTACTAAGGGGAAATGCTTACGCATACTCGTGCTCGCGCGGGGGCAAGGACAGGTTATGTCGGACTTGCACCGACTAAAAACCCCACGATGTTCTCGACTCGTCCCCATATGGCAAGGGTGTCTTCGTCCACGATCCTCACCGGTGCTGGCCGCTTGCGCAGCCCCACCTCAGTAAGAAGGGTTAAACCCCCCTTCCCTGCAGGGCGCGCCGGAACATGCACCGCGCCCCCACCTCGGCCTCGTTTGTGCGGACGACGGATTCCCCCGAACCCGTCGCCCAGAGACCACGGAAGCCCCGGGAGAAATCCTCTCCGGGCTCCCCGTGGCAGACAGATATTAGGCCTGCCGCTACCCGTTAGCGGCCGTGGAGGATAGGGAGAGCGGCGCATCGTAATACCGACTCTCCTCTTCCCCCGCGGCCCCACCGCCGCCGCATCGAGGATACGTCCTCCGCAACTCCACCTTGGCTGCAAAGGCGGTTTTATACCGTCTCTCCCGCAGGTGGCAACAGAAAGCCGCCCCCGGGCCCCTGGCCACTCCGGTGAGCTCGGCTTCGGCCGGCCCTTCGCCGCGGGCCGACCGGGTGGGTTCCGCTTAGCTTCACCGTGTTGGGCCCAACGGTTACTAAGCCCTTCCACCACGACAAGGCGGGAACCCGTTGGAGGGGTTATAAAATCTACTTTAATGTATTATTTATCTAATTAATAAACCATTATAAGGGTAAGGCATTGGCAAATATCTATTGAATATTTAAAAATTTTTGTTCAAACATCAAGGTTTACAGGTTAAATGGAATTTCTATTATCTCTTGGTGTACCGTAAACATGAAAAAATACTTTACTTCAGTATCAATCTGTGTTGATCAGTTAAATCTCGTAGCCTGTTATTGATTTTTTTTCTAAAACGTTCTTCGCCGAATATTTGCCGTTCAGGGACATCTAAAAATTACAAATGTTAATAAGTTTTGCTAATTATTTAACAAATGTTCATGATATGGACATAATATTACAATATTCTCTGTTTATATATTATTTACGCGACAAAATCAAAGATATATCAGATATCAGTTTAAATTTTTTAAATATGTTCAAAGTAAAATTATGTCAGTACAGAACCTTAAACACTAACAAAAACCATCGATTTCCAGGAAATTTGTGAACTTACCATTAAAATCATTCAAACATTCGTTCAATATATTACTGAAGCAGTCCTGCAGTACTGTGAACTGACACAGCTGATGTATCAGATAAGTCTGCAAAAGTATATCGTTCGCTATCACGAAATATGATACGTACGTGAACATCACCATTACCATTACGTAAGCAACCGGATAAACGGACGGAGTTTTGTAATCAAATGGCAAATGAACAGCTACCATCAGATTGTAATCAATATCATCCATGAAAGGGAAACTGTACCTGAAAAATATTAACCATTTCTGTTCATCAAATGTGATATTTAAGTCTAGAAAGTATATTGTAACCTTTAACAAATGATCTAAAACTTTTGTCTTATTCGTAGAATTTTATCATTGGACTTTTGTCTAGATCAATATCAAAGAAAAAATGGAAAGATTAGAGTTTAGATTGGTGAAAGGAAGTTATAATAATGTTGAGAGCTTCAATAATTTAGAAATTTTGATCGAGTATAAAACCTAAATAGACAACTTCATCAGTAAAATGCCAAGTACATATGTTATCATTTATTATGTTATTCAACCTGTTTTATGACCAGCAGTCTACGTAAATTATGATAATATTATTGAATCTATAATTTAATGGACTTGATAAATTACCTAATCATACTTATTATAGTTTTTATTGGAGTTTAATGCTTATCATAAATACCAGTAGTAGTAGTAGTACATATTAAAATTACCAAGCAACGAGAGTACACGAGCCCATCATTAGTAAAAACTTCAAGTAACTTTTATTTCTCATCACCCATTCGTCTATCAGTTTTCTTCTTGCTTCAGTTGTTATATCAAAGTTCGACGATTCCATCGATGATGCTAAATTTTTTAATGTGTGATGATGGATGACCTATGAACATATACAGATAATGTTAAAACAAAAGTTACAAAGATCAATCAATCTTCTCTATTTTTCACTACAGGTTGTATCACTTTTAATTTTCATAAGATCAACTTCGAAGTATATATCTATATATAATAATATATATCATAAGAAATGCATATAAATAGAAATGAATACCGGTATAATTTTAATGATTCCTTATATTCACACGAATATTAAAGATTTGATAAAACTAAATTTGATATAAAAACCATTCTAGTGAATTTAAACAGTTTCACTATTTAGCAAGTAGATTTCGGCGCTTTTATTTTAATGACACTGACATTAAGGAACAAATCTTGCAATAAAAATAGATCTATAAAAATTATGTTTGCTATTACTTTTATTCAAAGCCTAAGTAAAGCATTATATATTGAATAGACAAATTAAATAGAAGTAATACGCAAAAAGTCAGTAAAGAAAGTTTACCGTCGGATCAAAGAAGAAGATCCTTGTTTAAATTCCTGATTATAAATTAATTTATGATGTTAAAGTATTTCTCAATTATTGCTATGATGAGGAAATTATCTAACAGTTAATAACTTCTGTTAACTACCAAAATAACTTTTATAACCTCGTTCAGTGGTTAAAGTTCGATTACTTTGAACAAATAAAACCAATCAAGTAATCATTTCGCCCTATCGTATAATTTAAAAAACAATAATAATTTTGATAAATCGCAATAAGAAAACGTATCAGTGAATAATTCTCAATCAGAATAATAACGGTATGCGTTCTTCGCAAATTAAGTCGATTCCTCTCGATAAATTATGCAATTAACATCAATGAAAGGGGCCTTTGTGAGTTGTGCAAGCGTAGCGCGAAGATTGGAGTAACGGTGTATACTGCGATCACTCATACGGTATTACCACATACTCGACATTATACAGCTACATGCCTGGTTCATCCTCCTTTTGAATTAGACTCTACCAAGAGAGATGTCTATTAAATTTATGTATAACACACCTAAGATTATTCAATCACATTCTTAACATGGAGACAGACGTTAATATCCAAAGGATTTGATATGAAAAGTATAAACAAAATTTAACAATTACTAACAGCTTCCATTACTCTATAGGATAAGTAAGAATTCTTTTGTAATGTATACAAAGAATTTAAAACAAGTACATTAAATACAATGACAATTTCAAGAAATGTTTGACGGTTCTTCATAATCTTGAGATGTTAAAATTGTTTCATTAGTATAAATTCAAACTAGAAAAATCGCAAAAAGAGAAAATCTGAAAATGGCTGACGATCTAAAAACAGCTTCAATGATTTTTTTAAATGTATTAGAGAAAACTGACTGCTACAGGAATTAAATAAACTTTACCGATATTTAGGAGCTGCTTAACCATATACAAGTACAGACCTAACAGATACAGAATAGTTGTGGCATTTGTTCTGATTTATACAAACCATATTCCTGTACTTGAAAAGGCAACTGAACTGGATAAACGTTATGTTGACGGTGTCGATGATCGTGTCGACGTTCCATGTCACTTTGAAGAAGTACCACAATTCGCTAATAACAATTAGGGTGATGAACAACTTTACTATACTGCTGTAAATAAAATATCCCCAGCTTGGTTCAACGGTAGATATACCTGCAAAATATGATAACTATTCAATGAAACATTGTTTTGATAAAAATGTTTGTACGTTCTATAAATGTAAACTGTTTGGATTTAACATCATTATTATCGGCAGTCTACTAGAACTACGCCTGTCCCAAGGAATTTGTTATAAACTGAAATAAAGCTATAACTATGTACATAACGATTGTGTAAGAATAATTGCATTGGTTAACTTTGTACAGAAATTTTGCATAGTTTTAATTTAACTTATATAACGGATAATAATTTGCAACTATCGACATATTAAACTGATTTTGCTGTATATCAACAAAACAGCAATCGATATGTTTAACACGGAATTTATATTAGCAAAATGTACAAGGTATCTACATTCAATTGTCACACTGCATCGATTTAACGAAAATAATTCCTTTGTGTAAAATTGACAAAATACTTTCTTAAAATTTATGTAGTAAGTGATTTTATGAAAATACCTATTACGTAAATCATTCTATAGACGGATTCAAAGAACAGAGTTTCCAATTTTCCACTAGATTCTTCTAAAGCTTTATTATGTGTAAGCTTATTCCAAAGGCGCAAGGCGAACGTCATTTTCACAAAAGAGAACAAGCTATAATGCTTAATTATCAATCATTCCTTTTACTTTCACTGGCTACCTATTAATTTACCGAGACAAAAGCCTTTAATGATCCGTTGTTAATTGGTGAGGCCGTTTCCATTGGACATACGGCAAAAATATTGCAATGTTTATATTAATCTTCATTATTTCAATGTTTGTTGTTAAATAAACGTATAGCAAAATTTTAACTATTTCCTATCACTAAAGACAAAAGTATTAAGATGCCCAATAGGTGAACATATAAATTCAGTTTATTTGAGAAATGTAAGAATTTTTTTTCTTCAATGAAGCAACATGACGAATAGTCGTTGTCTTGAGACAAAAAATGTTGTCGCGTTTATAATAGGTTGGCAAATATCTCCCTTCCGCCTTTTTGTCTTTTGAATTTCGCGGCTATGTACAAAGCGCTACAGAGCTCGTATCTGGCAATACTATACATAATTTGAAAGGTCTTGACATAACCTACAAAACGACGCTATGCATAATTAGTTTGGATATTGCGTTCAACAGTTATAGACGTGTAAACATATAGTTCACTAACGCCGAAATTCGCGCTATTTTAAAGTTTTCCTTCGTTAAAGGTAAATCCGCTAGAGAAACGTTCCGTGAGATTAATGGTGTTTTGGGGGATGGTACTCTATCACTTCGAACCGCGGAGGAATGGTTTCGACGATTCAGAGCCGGTGAAAACGACACCATGGATAAGCCAGCCGGCGGAAGACCTGTGACGACAAATACCGATCAAATCATGGACTACATCGAGTTAGACCGGCATGTGGCATCTCGTGACATCGCCCAGGAGATGGGAGTTAGTCACCAAACCATTTTAAACCATCTGCAGAAGGCTGGATACAAAAAAAAGCTTGATGTTTGGGTGTCGCATGATTTGACGCAAAAAAACCTTCTGGACCGAATCAACGCCTGCGATATGCTGCTGAAACGGAACGAACTCGACCCATTCTTGAAGCGGATGGTGACTGGCGACGAAAAATGGATCACATACGACAATATCAAGCGAAAACGGTCGTGGTCGAAGGCCGGTGAATCGTCCCAAACAGTGGCCAAGCCGGGATTGACGGCCAGGAAGGTTTTGCTGTGTGTTTGGTGGGATTGGAAGGGAATCATCCACTATGAGCTGCTCCCATATGGCCAGACGCTTAATTCTACCATCTACTGCGAACAACTGGACCGCTTGAAGCAGGCGATCGACCAGAAGCGTCCAGAATTGGCCAACAGGGAGGGTGTAGTGTTCCACCAGGACAACGCCAGACCACACACTTCGTTGATGACTCGTCAGAAGCTACGGGAGCTCGGATGGGAGGTTTTATCGCATCCACCATATAGCCCGGACATAGCGCCAAGTGATTACCACCTGTTCCTGTCCATGGTGAACGCCCTTGGTGGTGTAAAGTTGAACTCAAAAGAGGCTTGTGAAAAGTGGCTGTCCGAGTTCTTCGCAAATAAGGAGGGGGGCTTCTACGAGGGAGGTATTATGAAGTTGCCGTCTAGATGGAAACAGATTATCGAACAAAACGGCGCATATTTGAACTAAATCCGATCACTGTAACACTTTTTATAAAGCATTGAATAAAGAGCAAAAAAGCGGAAGGGAGATATTTGGCAACCTTATATAATAACACTAGCTACAGTGCCTTTTAAACCGGAACATAGTAATATATGAACACTACTATTTGGTGGTAAAAATAGGCGCTGCAGTAATACTGACTTAGACGACCTCCGGAAACAGAGACCTACCACCAGTGATGATGTTAAAATTTTTAAATAAAACTATAGAGGTCATGAGGTCGGGTGCAAGTGTGGGTCTCTGGTGAATGTCAACGCACGCAGCAATATCAGCACTATATTGGTTGATGACAGAGCGATTTAAAGTACAGAGCAAGTTACTGAATACAACAGTATTGCGAAGATCCAAAGGGATCCAGTCTATGGATACAGTTGTATACTCAGTAATGAATTGTTCAGCTAAGTCACTGTACACAGATGGGCAATGGTTATAAGGATTTGCGCTAAGATAAACGATAGCATGATCTATAGCGTGATTTGTTCATGGTGGCGCCATCTGTTGAGTTGTTTAAATACTTTTTATTACAGTCTCCCTCTCTGTCTCTGATGACGACTCCACGAGGAAGACAGGAACTACGAGCTTTTGTTTTGTTTAGTGTTTTACTTTTTGGAGCGAATATTTGCGCCGGGGGACCTCTGTTACGTATGACACGTGTCGGTGCAGACAGGGTTTTAAACTCGTATCCTGTGTTGTTTTTAATGAACGGCTGGCGTATTTCCCAGATTATTTCTCTATTTCCCCCTGGCCTTAAACAGTTCCTTTTGCTTTTTGGATTTGAAGACAGACGAAACTTAAATGTCTTGATATACTCGCTTGACGAATCTCGTCGACATCTCCCTTCATTGATCAATACAGCACAGTCGAATGGTGCGTAGTGGTAGCAGGAAGTTGGGATCCATAGTCGATCAGGTGCGTAGTCCTAGCAGCGAGTAGGTCTCCAGTTACGATTTAGTGACCCATGTCTTCGCATTACAGAAACCCACTAAATGGATACAATTTTATACTTCGTAAATGAGCAGTTATTGAGCTAAGTAAATGTACGCTTTTTTTTTTTTGATGCTGATGTTTTCGCCGCAGTTTTATTGACAACTATAGCGGCTTCATCGGACTCAGGGCTCGCGGATCCGGTATCCGCGAGCTAAACTAAATGTACGCAAAAATGTACGGTCCTTATAAGGGTTTATGCTATGATAAACGATAGCATGATCTATTGTTGTAACTTCTTACAATTATTTATTTCACAAAGCTACGGACGAGCAGTATGGTTACTTGATAAAGAAATAAAGAAAAAAAGTTTGGTGATAGGCGATTGGGTTAGGATGATAAACAATGTGTTTTTTAACTCGTTACCTCGGTAATTTCACTATGTACAGAACAATTCAAGCCAAAATGTAGTAATGTTTGGACATTACTATTTAACGTCTTTAGTTCTTAACTTTATTAAGCAATAAAATTGAAATCACGGTGAGGAACGCTTGTTACTTTATTATATACAATAGATTGTTAAGGATTCAATTACTGTTGAACGGATTTTTTTTTTCTAAATAACTATGTCTATTTGGATTTTCACAAACAATTATTATTTAAAAAGACCCAGGTATATGGATACAAACTATGACATCTGGTTAACGTTTATTATTTTCGCATTAGTATACACCGTGTTTAAATTTTCCGTTTATCAATCATATAGAAACCGATTTGAAAATTTCATTAGAATATTAATGTCTATATGTAATGTATTTGAGTTCAAAAACGATATTTAATAAATCACAAGTAGGTATTTTTTATTATACTTTTACATTAGGTACAAATAATGTATTCAAAATGTTAAAAAAAATAACGTTTCTTTGTAATCAGTTACCACTAATTTCTAAAATTGCAGCTTTGTAACAAAGACTATTCCTTCCTAACTAACATATAAATCTATTTCTGGAACAAAGAGGCGTTATTGAAAATTGTTGTAAGATAGTGAGCAAAAAATTTTCATGGATTTTTTTTGTTATTAATTAGTGATGAAAAAGTAAGTAATCAATGAATATATGAAAGATATGCTCTGCGAGCGAGTTCGCTCTCGTCGGTTACGTAACCCGCTTGTTACTATTTTTGGATTATTTTAGTAGTAAAGGACGATTGAAGCGCGTCTACTTTCATGTGACTTTCACATGTGCAGGCAAAACGTGTTCGTTCAGTTACGAAAGTGCTGTTTATTCTTAGAGGAGTGAACCGCGAGGGAGCGTGTGTCATACGAGTGCTTTTAATTAGCCAACATGTGGCCCGGTTCATTTATACACGCTGCTATGGAACCCGAGGCGTCCCGATTTTGTCGACATGTTAAACTTGAACTACTAAATAATACATTATCGATACTAATTAACCAATAAAGCAAACTGAAATAAATTTTCCGAAGACCATTCTTCTAGAAATTGTTTTAACATCGTTTGTAAACCCTTACAAAGAAGATCGAGTTTGGTAGAATATATTAAAAATGACCTATGTTCAACAGCGGATCTATCGGTTGATATATCGATAATGAAAATGTAATAATATCTAAATTTTACGCTAGTATTCTGAATTTAATAACACTAAATATGACGGAACATGACCTTCTACAGTAATAATTATGACATCATCTGTCACCTTAACCTACCCGAGACTTTAGGTCATGTAAAACTTCTAACGACAGGATAATATATAAATAAATAAACGTATTAAAACCCCAAAAAAATATCTTAATTGAATTAATATAGTTTGATTAAAAAAAAATTACTTCTTCAAATAACAAACCGTAAGGTAGACTAGTTTTTCAAGTTCGTTAACGTTCAATTTAATTATATAATACTAGTTAAAACCAACTCTTATTAATAATTTCCTAATTACACACGGTTAACCTTAATGAAAACCTTTGTACCCTTAAATAGACGACATTAATTCTTAAGATTTCTCACCACTGGACACCTAACAGAGTAGGAACAAATTAATGTCATGTTGCCATTAAAAACTACTCTAACTTCGATGTCAGGCCGTTTATGGAGACAAATTGTAGAGCAATTATTTAATCCAGTTTTGAACACGAGTACTAATTGAGTCTCTAACATTTGTAGTTAGATGTAGATGAATTTGTTTCAATAAAGTATTATTTAATTTAATTTACGTTTACACAGCGAAACGAGCATTTGCACTAGTTGGAACATGATTACAAATATCATTGTAATGGTCGTCGTCAGTTGCTTTTTTATCATATCTACCACAACCCTCAACATCGATATCGTTACTATCATCAACGTTACCGTCATCAGGATTAAACACCTATTGCTAGTAGTTGTTGAAAAAGTTAACAATTTGTTTAATTGCTTACCTTTTACATGTTTATCTTTGATATCTTAATAGGTCTTCAGTGACATGATGACCTGGACGTTACGTACGTGATAAGACCTATGCCCGAACGATAAATATGTCCATATAAAACCTTGATGATCTATTAATATCGTACTTTTACACAGCTGCGTTTATTGTTATTAAACAAGACAGTAGATAAGTCTCTATATTCTAATATCATTAGCTATAGATCTGCGATTATCTAGAGAAAGTTTTTGATAATAGAGACTTGTATGAAAAAGGATAATTTACATAAGTTTGGTAGCTCGCTAGTCTAATGGTTGGAGCATGCGGCTTTCATTCCGAAGATCGTGGGTTTGAATCTTGGCATGTACCAATGACTTAATATTTAAGTTACATACATTTGTGAACTTTAGTTACAACAGCGGGATAAAAAAAAATCACTTAGTCCGGACGCAGGGCGCTGGCCGCAGGGCACCCAGGCTAAAACGTATAACATCACTGCGGTGCAGAAGGCAAGGGGAAACCACTGCACTATCTTCCCATGAAACTTGTCATGAATGATGCGAGATACTAAGAGAGAAGAGTCATTAAGAGCATTTCAAGACAAGCACGACCTTCAGTCATGAAGTACACGAAAGAGAAGAAGAAGACACAAGTAAAGCCTATGACAAACGTTTTAATTTTTTAGCTGTCAAAGATATGAATTATAAGGTAATGTAAATTATTTTTTCACTTCAACAAAATATGTTACAGATGTGTCACATGCTGCTTAATGTATTTCATTTTGGTATTAAGTCATAAATCGAGTCTTGTTTAAATGTGTTAATAATGATATCAAGGTTAAAACACATGTTAGATACACAACGTACCCAAGGTTTGATTATGATTAAAAATGTCATATGTTCTTACTAACAAATACCAATGTATCCATAAATGGTTTGTGAATAACGAATAATGGCATAGTTATTTATTAAGGAAAATGGTAACTACTGAATTACATTTTATATATGTGTATCATGTTAAAACATTGGTTCAATTTTAAAGTTCAGTTTTTAGTGTGAGAAGAGAATAAGAGGAGCAATTAGGAAATCTGCACATTCTGGAAGAAAGAAGACTTTTAACATTATCAAAGTGGGAATCGTAATCTATACGGAAGAATATATGCTGCAAAATCATCACATTCTTGTTTATCCTTTTGCGGTACAATTGGAACAAAAGGTTTTTCCAATATTCTATCAAAAATTTAGACCTAAAATTTAATATTACATCATAATTATTGTCATCTCTCTATCGCTCTCCGTATTTTATGGAAAAACAAGAGATCTATGATCAACCGTGGGGGTCCAATAGATGGAATAGCAATGTATCATTGCTATTCCATCTATTGATTGCTCTCTACTGCTTCAGCAGCTACATCACCATCATTACAATTCATTTTATTATGCTCACCTTGAAATCGATTAATATTTAATAGGTTATTATATATTTCTGGCTGATGTGATTTTTTTTTTTTTTTTTTTATTAACCTTTGTAACAAAATGCTAACGGAAATGCACACCCCGTCGCCAAATTGGGCCGGCGTCGGTGGTAGTGTCGGGCTCCAACCGACTAAAAAGCTTCACACGGTATTCCACTCTCATCCACGTGTTCGTGGGGTCGCGGGATAAAGTATTGCAGTTCATCGACGACTGGCTGATGGGGTGCTTTCAGTGTAATGTATATATGAAGTGAATAGTTAATATATACCGGATATCACCATGATCTAGAAATACGTAACTATTTGAGAATTACACCTAAAGGATAAAGACAGGATTATAACATAGATGGAATAAATTTTAAAGAATCCTATATCCTTTTATTGACTAATGATGATATTTCTATTGGTATCGGCCATTAATTGTTATATATTTGAATAAATTTATTAACGTAGACAGTTCTGATCATAATTTTGCGAGTATTTGGAAGGTTTTTTTAATGTTGTACAGCATGTAATATTCTTTTATAGTAAAACATTTTAGTACCTACCTTACAAAATATCTTTCGCGCCATAAAACCCTCTGTTGTTACGAATCTAAATTTTATAGAACGTAATAAAACGACAGGACAGCTTTAGAATTTGAAGTAAAATAAACATAAAGTTGAACTTACAATATTTTCATTTGGATTGTTTTAAAGAAAATTTTGATTGTCGTGCTTAAGTAATAAAAGAAAATAAAGCATGGAATTAGTATTGTAGTACTAGTTTACCGATGAACCATTATCAAGCCATTGATAATTTAATATATAATTATTTAAATCGAAACAAAGGTATATTTGCAAACTTGTTTAGCGGCAAATATAAGTGCTGCCACAATACACAGTAAACAGGAGATTTACCACCAAAAACAGTAACGCAGTAATACACAGCAAACTTTAGAGATTTTTATTTGATACTTTATAAATCCATATCAAACGCGACGAGAGAGAAAACACTGAAGCTAAAGTGTGTTGGTAGTTGCCGTTTACACATTTTATGATGTAACAAATCTTGAATGGACGGCGTATCCTGATAAACATCAACACACGAAAAGTAAAAGTATAAAGATAAAAGTAAAGATAACATGTACAACAAACAACAGTGTGTTAGAAGCCGAAAACTGTTACACAACAGTTTAATACGGCGTCTGTCCGTTTGTGTATCTATATATTTTTAATAAAGCTTCCTAACGACTATTAATCTTAATGGTTTGTATGAAAGGCTATAGTTAACAACTTTTTTATACACATTTAAAAAAATATCAACCAAAGATTTGAATTCTTTTCTAGTCTGACTTTTCCGATTTCTAACCTAACCTAACCTAACTCTAGAGTAAAGGTTTTATAAATTAGTTTGCATATTATTGTGCTTAGTTTACCAAACTTAGTAACAATTTTATTTTAAAACCTAGTTACATATTCAAATAGTTACTATTTGTTTTAAATGTAACAAATTATTGTTTTGAAATTTCTTAGTTGTTATTTAACGTCACTTATTGTTTTCTTGCATCATTGAAATATTTATACAAACTAAGAGATGAACGGTTAAATCTCGTGGAAATGTATGACGCATTAATCTTGAAAGCGAAGCAAAACAGTGAGAGCGCTGTAGGAAGTTTTCATCAGCTGAAAACAATATTAAATATAAAAATATTTATAATAATAGGAAAAGTTTGTCAGGAGTAGATAAAAATCTAGTCTAGCAACTGTGATGTTAGCCTATTTAAGACGAAGAAAAAACAATGGGTAGTCCAAATAGATTAGTACCGAATAAACTTATATCGTATAACATTGAATTATATATCTGGTTGTTTGAACTTTATGTTTGATTGACAGTAATGAACGTTTCCAGGTGATCATTCATCGTTACATTGGTGAAACAATTTATCTTTATAAGTCACACCCAATGTGTATGGACTTCCGCCTATTTGATCTACACGTTCTAGATCAATTGTTCATCAATTTAGATAGTTGGATCCTCTTCCTAAATACTCCAGACTCTATTGGAAGGAAGAAATAGTGTACGACTTTAATCTGTAATATGTTAACATTATAATTTCTGATTTCCAAACCTACCGTTGTAAAGGTGACCAATGAGAGATCAAAAAATCCTCCAGCGGATAGGACAAGTGGTTTCTGAGCTCTTGCGATAACTATCATTATTCTTGACCGTACCCCTGATAGTAGTGCAATACCAGATTCCCAATTTGAACAGTATACCGCATTACTGATATTTTCGCTCTGAAATTTTAATTTTTACGCATTAATCTATACTTCAGGAGAAATACATTATCACAAGTTTATTGTACTAGAATAACTGATGATATAGAATTCCCTAACTTAGTTAATTACCCGTGTTTTAATTACTTTAATATTCAAGCTCAGTTTCTCTTTGTCTGTGTAAAAATATGCAATTAACTCTATACATATCATGCATAACTAATTTATTAGTGTTTTTGGAATGTTTATTTTGCAATAAATAAACAATATGTATTCTCAAAAGGTGTATGACCAAAATAAACCGTCTGACCTGGATCTTAATTTCATCGCACCACCGACAAAAAATAAACAGTTCGAACACATTGTAACCCAAATACAGCAGGCTCGTCAAAAATTTCGTAATACTCAATTTCACAGTCTGTGAAAAAAGAAAACTATGAAATTATACAGAAAAAAAAAGGATTTGGGGAAGTAAAACATTGAGCGATGTTACCTAAAAGTGTAAGTTGTTCGGTAGGGATCGTTTTCACCGACCATTGGGCATTGACAACTTAATTCAATATTTTTTTTGTTCAAACAATTTTCCGATAGACGTTTAAAATATATATAAGTAAATTTATTGAACAAACATAAAGCATACTTACTAAAGTAACTTGATAAGCAGCAAAACATATAAGCATCCCGCTAGAAGTAAGTTGACACAACATCGGTAAACTTAATGTACTCCTTAACTCCATTGAATTCCTGTATTTTTTAATCAATTTGCTGTATATTAAATAATTATTGAAAAAAAAAAGGAAATTTAGTAATGCTGTGAAACTCGAAGAAGCGGGTGATAAGTACCTACTGACCTTGAGCTTCTGGTGATTGAAAATATCTCGGTCAGTGCGGTTGATCTCTCTCTGTGAGAGAAGATCCCAATACCAGAAGTGGAATTATTAGTAGGGTTATTTGTGTAATGTTTAAATTAAAGGATAACCTTGTCATAAAGATTAATTGACATTTTTGTACAGGTTTAAACTTTTAACAATATAAATTGTGTGGGATATGTTAACAATTTCAAGGTTTGTTCGCGAGAGAGGTGTGCCAGGATCGTAGCAGGTGGAGAGAGGTGGTCTCTGCCTACCCCGCTGGGAACGAGGCGTGATATATATGTATGTATGTTTGCGACAAATTATAACGTTAAATAGTAGCTTCTAATTTATCCTTCCGACACCGATTTTCGTATTAACTAGTACTTGAAATCGCAATAAACCGTTTTACTCTCATCATTCTCACGATTCAAGCTGTTAAATTTGAAAAGCTCGCGCTACCTCAAAGCTATAGTTTTTACTCTATTTAGGTATACCGTTCTCTACACCTTTCACTAAGAGTCTGCATCCCTTATTTGAATATTACTAAAATTATGTGTTGAACAAATATGACTTACTTTAAGATAAGTTTATGCTGTATTATATATTTATTGAATCTCCTTAAATATTTTATTTTGAATTTATCGTTGGCAACGAAGTGTTTTTGTTGAATTCCTGCAAAAATTGTTTACTTCTCATATATTCGTGTTACTCTTAGTTGATTACATACTCATAGTTCTTTGTAACGTGCGCCAGAATTTATTTGCAATACTTTTAAATAACATACCTCTCGGTAAACAATCTATTACCATGTTCTCAAAGCAATTCGCCAGTACTGCATACTGACATATTAGATGAATTAAATGTGATTGCATTATAATGTCGTTTGACATAACAAAAAATCCAATTTGATTAAATGCAATGAGAACTATAATATAGGTTGGAGGATAAAGTGTGGGATTACGGTATTCATAAGGAAGGCGCATCGTCACAGTTAAGTTGTACTTAACGCCATCCACCAAGGGGTAGATATACCTGAAAGTGTGAATAAAAAATCATTATGTAGTGTAGTTAAAAGTTAGGTTATTTTATATACGGAATATATAAATTATGATAATTAGTATTTGCTTGAAATCAAAAATTAACTGTACTTTGTTTTGATGAAGATATACTAAATTTAAAATATTTTATCGTTTTATACAGTCTTGTAATATAGTATTTGTTTGTTGGCTTCTTGTGTATATCGTAACAAGAAATAAGGCATAAAGTGTAATTCTGTTATATACCACACAGATAGAGTGCACATTCCCAAGGTAAACAGCAATTTTAAATATTTTTTATTTTCGGATGCCCAATATTCTACCAATTTTTTTCTTTCATTCGTTGATACATCGAAGTACGGTGATTGCATGGACTCCGCTAGTTTTTTATAAAGAGCTTTATTAGATACCTGAAATAAATTACGTAGAAATAGTAGAGTCCTCACTTTATTTAACTACAACTAGCACTTAGAATTTAGATAAAGCGTAGTTCATTAATTATTCATTTCTATTTCAATCAAATGTTAAAATATGTACCATGTTTAAATATCTGTATCCAGCAATGATATGTATTAAGGTGACATTAATATTAGCTACAAATTCATCCAAACTGTTTGCCTCACTTATTAAGTTCCATAATTCACAGCAAATGAACAAACCGATAACGGTTTTCACACACACACTGTAAATTGAATAAACAGTGCTTCTTTCGAATGTAGAAAGACCTGAAAATATATAACTTGCAAAAAATAACCTAGTTTATAATACAAAAGATATAAGAAGAACTAAATGTTAGCCTGATGGTAAGTGACACATCTTATTAAAGAATAATATAGCACTAGTTACGATAATATAAACTGCACCACGTTGTACTCGTCGCTTTGATACATAAGTTTTAGTCTCAACACGTTAGCAATTTTACTAGGTACAGCATCCTTAAAACAGAGATACTATATCATATAACCAACTATTTGGCTTATGAAGAAGTCACTGCGATTGTAGGGTTCCGGTAAGAAAGATCCATCTACAGTAAATTAATAGGTTTAATAAACACTACACATTTTACAACAATGCCATGATTTAAAAAGGAAATAGAAACTACCAAATGGCATGAAGCAGAATATGGTCAGAATAATAGAGATTTTTTGTGTTATAACTAAAAGTTATAACGTTTATGTAATTGCATAGCTATGAGGATTTCTTACCCGTTACATATACAAGTCTGTAAGTCGTTGCAAAGAATTTCCTTTCCAATCTCCATGAATTTTCTAAAGCTTGAGTCGGTGTTAACTTGACCCATGTATTTTTGAGAGCTTCCATCGTTCGTGTTTAATAAACTGCGACAGTATTAGCCTTCACTCCGATGTGTCAATATGTACGAACAAATATTTAAAAAAGTATTCGTGTTTTTAATAATATTGACTTTATTGCATATGCTTCGGTCTTTCCTCAACATTAATAATAAACATTCTGCAAATCTGTATTTTCGATCAGTATTAAATATTTTGAAGGTGAAACGTTTATTACGGAAACAAAATATAAATAAAAGTTTATCTTTCGTCTCGATACTTCTATTCATCCAGCCATATGAGTATTTTTTTTAGTCCTTATTCTTTAAAATCAGAATATTATACACTACTACTACATAACATTCAGCTGAACATTTATCTGCCAATTACAACTTTCATCAGTATATACCTTATTAAAAATTTAAAAAATATTTCAAAAATATAGTCAATGTTTTGGAGTATGGTCAAACAAAGACGAACAGCTCCACTTTCGACTTAAGCAACAAATAATTCATTATTCCTTGTAAAGGGTGTCTGGCGGCAGATTTATATTTTAAAAAACGAATATCTCAATAAGTTATAAACAATGCGGGGGGAAGGTGGTGTCATTAGAATCACCGATCGTGCGGATTTCTTAGTCACGATGTCGCAGTGGTCGGGTGAGCATCGCGCGTTCGCTATTGAATTGAAAAAAAATGACTTTGCGTCACGCAAATTTGATGACGAAAAATGTTGAAGCGTTTTCGCACTGTGAATTCCATTTTTTGGAGCGACGAGGCTCATTTTCATTTAAACGGACACGTAAACAAGCAAAATTTCCGTTACTGGGCTCTAAGAACTCGCAATCCTCGACTGAAGCACCAAAAACCATTACATTGCCCAAGGGTAACTGTTTGGTGCACTTTATCCACGAATGGGATAATCGGACTATTTTTTTTTGAAAATGCACGGGGCCAAGCGCCGAATGTCAATGGTGAGAATTATCGGCTCATGATTTCGAATTTAAAAAATGAAATCCGCATTTGTACTCTATCTTTTAATACTTTTAGTAAAATTATATGTCAAACATATTATTTTTTATTTAAATTTGAAAACATAAATCTGCCACCAGACACCCTGTACATATTAGAAATTGTAGAAGCGTTGAAGTGAAGGGGCGAGGTCTCTGGTGAACACAACCCACGCAGCATTATCAACACTATATTGATAATGACAGCGATTTAAAGTAAAGAGCAAGTTACTAAATAAAGCAGTATTACGAAGATCCAGAGGTATCCAGTCAATGGATAAAATTTTATACTCCGTAATGACTTGTTGGTTCAAAGCAATATAAAAAAGATGTGGATTTGCGCCGTGATAAACGTTAGCGTGATCTATTGTTCATGGTGGCGCCATCTGTTAGGTTGGTTGAAAAAAATTGTTTCTAGCTACATATTTAATTAAACAAAATAGAGCGATGGTCGGAGAAACCATCTATGTGTTTTCTCTGGTGATAGGTTCCCAGCTGCGTCAACTGCTATTACTTACCAAAGGTAAAGTATTACTTGTATCGTCGCATGGTCGTATAAAAGAAGTACAAACGCACATAATTACAATAGACGCAAACAAACAAACTAAACTTGCTGCTTTAAACATTTTATTTAACAACTTATTTATATCACGAAACTGAGATCAACACTGTGTAACGAGTTTTTTTAAATGTCATAAGTTATGAGTTTAAACAATTTATAACATGTACTGGTATTAGTATCATCTTAAATTTTTATTAACTGTTTCCATACTTTAACTGTAATATTTGTAAATAATAAGTGAAGTTATTAAATTAAACTAGTTTTACCAAATAACCACGTTACAATTTGTGGTAGTTTTTTGCTGAAATTGGTGAGAAATGTTGTAGTCGCTAAGGTAGAATAGCAAAGTATGCTCGTCACAGAAAAGGCTCTGCTGAACTTGATATACTGTAACACCATCTGAAGGTAAGGCAGATAACATATATGTACAAAACTTTTTCGTGAATCAATACATAAACGTTTTATTAATACAGTACTCACTGCAAACCTTCACAAAGATTAAGAAAGCACTTCTATATCTATAAACTTCATAACAACATCACTTATAATCAAGTATTGTCTAAAATCTCAGGTTCAATACGTTGAACCATAAGTATATTGTTTTTTATTTGGCTCATGCCTTAAGAATAAAAAATACTTATAACACTAATTATACATTTTCTAAGTTAAATAATTATTGCATTTTAATGTTTTCAAACAGCTATCATTTTTTTTTTTATATAGTCACGCCTTTTTCCCAGTAGGGGTAGGCAGAGGTGAATAAACCACCCACGTTTCGCCAGATGTGGTCAGATTAGGTCCGATGTAACAGGGGGCGAGCCTGTTGCCACTTTATTGGGACCACCACACACATACACACACAAAGATGATATCAGTGTGCGGGTTTCCTCACGATGTTTTCCTTCACCGTTTTTGTATCTCGCTGTTGTAACTAAAGTTCACAAATGTACATAACTTAAATATGAAGTCATTGGTACATGCCGAGGTTTGAACCCGCGACCTTCGGAATGAAAGCCGCACGCTCTAACCATTAGGCCAGCGAGCTACTTCGGTAGCTCTTCAGTACAGCTATCAACAGTAGACAAAAGTAATTTATATGAAAATTATCTAACTTGATATAAAATTGCTATTAATGATAAATTAATGTCTAGTATCTCTTACATACGATATGTATTGCAGAGCAAAATATTTGAAATGATGAAGATAAATAGTAAATATATTATTGAAATAGTTAATTCTATTAGAGATCGAGATAAGTTATTTTTGTAGCGGTGAAAGCGGCGGCCGCAGCGAGTACGGCCGCGACGGTCACCACCGCAGCGGTCGAACCCATTGCCTTCACAGCGAAGCCCATGATGAAGGAAACCAACAGTTGAGCTACGAATACACAGCTGCTAACCACTGCCACGTCCGTGCCGATGCCTCGCTCTTCACCACTGCCACCGCCAGTGCTGTCCCACTGTAAACAATGTTATATATATATTTAACTTCCATAAAACAAATACATTCAGCGTTACCATACGTCGTGAGTCCGAAACTTTATATTCCTGAATTTAGGGAATTAGTTGAATATTAATTCTATACGACTAATATACTTATTTTCGTTTTATAAGTCTGTTACACGATAATCAAATCGATCTTTTTTTTATTCTACGAAGCAACGAGACAGTGAAGACAGTGACATGATGGCAACTGATACGCCCGCCCATAATAAAATCCTAACTAGGTCCTAGTTAGGATTATGTAAACATCATTGTGCTCGTTGCTTTTACACATAAGATCTCTTGTTATCCATTCTCCCATCTCTCTCTCCTATGCTCTCGTTAGTAATTTTACTAACTACAACTCTGTACAAACCGGAATACAGTAATAGTTCCACACTACTGTATGTCGGTAGTAGATGGTCTCCGGACATATTATTCTTATTTGATTTGAATAGGTAATAACACTTAAGCAAAGTAAAAAATCTATTAGTATTATATGGACAGATGTTTAATAAAATTTGAAAATGATAATGATTTGATACGTATATGAGTTATCATGAAAAAAACGTTTCCAAGACATCATAAAAGCTTTTTTACAAGTAAATCGTACAACATATATAGTAAAAATGGGTTTTTATTTGTTCGCCAATCACGTGAAAACTAGTGAACGTGTCTAAATGAAACATGACCATTCGATGTGGAAAGATTTGTAAATGGTTATAGACTATAATATTTATTTTTTGAATTTCGTATATCCTTCATTATTTTATATCTAAATAACTTTTGTAAACAGTCTTCTTTCATACCATTTATGCGGTTGCTCTTTAACAATATTTCACACAAATTCCAAGTCTAATTGTATATTAAGGCCATTAAAGTTGCCGTGGAACAGCTAGTATAGAATATAATTGTTTTACGAATGTTAATTACAAGGCAATGGCGAACTGTCTTTGTTTGATGAATCGATTAAATTATGCAGTCATCGACGTCCGATTGTGGACTACATACAGGCGTTGAATATTTTATGCGATGGACTTGATTTCCCTTTATCGCATTGTACTCGATCGCTTTTAGTCAACTAGAATTGGTGATAGGGTTTTATCGAACCCGCTTTTGTATCTACTAACATGATTGTTGTACCAGCTGTTAACATACGAATATTCTGAGCGAACATCCTCCACCATCCATAACCTCAATGGCAGTTACCACCACGTAAAATTGAGTTTAAGTATTAGCGCATTTGATGATATTATAAAAAAAAAGGTTTACGAGAAATAGTGGGTTGGATAGTATTTGTTGAGTTTAACTTATCCAAAATGAAATATAACTTGTGTATGTTTATATTTTATAAATATATACATAACATAGAGTAACCTTGTAACAGCATTTTTTCAGCAAATTTAGGAATGAATCGAGATTGAGAAGCTTTTTTTTTCAGAATTTTTTCTTTTAATTATTCTTTTAGGTTAATGCTAATTAAAAATCAAAATTATTTCTCAAAATAAATATAAAGATTTTATATACATACATATGCTATAGCTATACATATATATGCTATAGCTATGCATATACATAAGAGATATCCAAAGATTTATTGACACATCAAGAGATCCTCGAAACTATAAGACAAACACTCAAAATTTAGTAGAGATATTGCTTCTGCCATTCAGAGGTCAGTTAAGAATGGATTTTACACAATTCTTTCTTCAAAGCCCGCAAGGCGAGATAGGAACAGCTGTACTAGTTTTTTATTATGACCTGGATGTTATAATTCGACTCTTGCTATCGGCTCACGGTATATAATTTCTAAAAGTAATCTATTTTCTCAACTTATTGTTACTGAATGGAAATAAGGAAGTTGAAGAGAATTTATAGTATTAATAGTTAGTTTTAGAGTCATAATAAACAAACATAACAAATTTAATAACTAAAACAAAATAATCGTATCCATTTGTGTAGTTCCTTTTTCTGTTTCAACTTCCCTTTAACAAGTTTTTAAGTTTTTTTCACTATTCGCCGTACTCCTTTTGTTATGAGAAAATATGAATTTTACAACGGCTGCAAATATACATAACCAAAATTAGATTTCGCCCCTGCGAACCTTTTTTATTCATACTCACAAAGGGAATGCAAAAATCTGCAATTAAATACACGTTAGTGCTTTGTGTAAGCTCGCTTATAAACTCCATATCCTTTATTTAACTTAACGGACAATAGTTTGAGTACACGTAAGTTTTAAATAAATTCTTTACCGCAAGCAAAAACTACTCTAATGCATAGATAAGTTTATAAAGATATATACTATGTGCAACTCAAGTTTAAATTTTAGCACTTTAGTTCATATATATAAAATTAAATCTACATAACGAGTGTTCTACTTTATGCTTTCCGGTTCCCTTCATATAAAATGATAGAGGTTCATTATCAGGACCGACTACGTCCAAATTTATCAGAGCGACATTTACCACTAGCCATTATACTATTTAAGTAATTATTGAAACTTATGTAAGCATACAATAAAAATACTATGTTTACATAGTATTTTTATTACATATTTTACTACAAAAAGTCAATGTTTCATTACTGTGTAAATATTCTACCTAGTGCCTCATCGATATTAACATTCGAATCATTTACTACAAGGAGAATGCCTTATTTGTCTTATTAAGATATTCGCTGTCACCGTTTTTTAATAATATTGGAAATTTTACTAGCCAAAGCTAAAGTTTCCCGACATTTAGTAACCACGTAAAAAATTACCATTCCCGTCGCGTGATAATGTGCCACCAGTAAGTAAGGCATCGTGAAGAGTGTGGAGTACATAACACCTGCCGTCCAGCTGAAGAGGATCACCGCTGCCTTCGCACGCAGCAAACTCAGGAATATCATGCCGCAGCTATAGGTGCATAGACCACCCACATACACTTTTTTGGCGCTGAAAGCACATTAAAATGATAGCATAAAATTTTGAAACATACTCGATATTAAGAAGAGTTTTTTAAACTGTAAGGGAGACTGTAAGGCTCTCAAGGAATAGTATTTTAGACAAATTCCAAGTCTAAGGGCAAGGTAGGGCAATAAAGGACCGACCGTACCGGACCGAACAGGATAGAATAGATTCAGTATACAGTATGTAATTATTTATCTAATATCATATACGTTTATGTACATACATTTTATGTATTTATAACAGGTATCCAAACCTTCATTGCTTCATCACGAGATCTCTAAAATTAGACCGCAAATGACTTTCCACTGTAACCATAACTATAGCAACCGCATGAATAATACGAAATTGAAATGTTTACAAAAGTTTATTACAAATAGTGATGAAGGATCTATGAAATTAAAAAAATAAACAGCCTATAACCATGCACAAATATTCCGCGATGAATGGTCATGTTCCCATGTTGATACATTCACTAGTTTTCACGTGAATGGCGAACAAAGAAAACCTATTTTCATCATATACATAGAAATATATCTTTGTCTTAGAAGAGAGATTACTTAATTAGTTTCATTCAGAAAAAACGAGACTTAATAAAACTCTACAACCTATATAATTTTGTATTGATTTTTAATAACGAAGAAGCCATACAAATCCACGCGTCGTGTCAATCTTGGTGAAAGTCAAGGGCCTGCTTATCCTATTACTATAAGAAAGCTATTTCTACCCGTCTCAAGTTGAAGGTTTCAGAAGATCGTCTTCCTTATTCTAATCCCAGGAAAATATCAAACACAGCCTTGTACTTGACTTAATGCATTCCACACTGTATATGTATAATGAAAATGGGTTGCCTTTTTGCGCCAAACACGTGAAAACTAGTGAAGGTTTCGACAAAAAAACATGAGCATTCGACGCTGAATGATTTGTAGATGGTTATAGGCTATTTATTATGTGATTTTTATATATCATTAATCATTTTATTTCTGATTAACTTTTAAAAAAAAATTCATTTTCTATCACTTTTGGGGTTGCCATAGTAACGGTTGTTATGGAAAGTAATTCGCGGTTGCGGTTTCTCGCAAGGAATATTTCAGACCAATATCAAGTCTAATTTTATGTTATGACCAGCGAATCGGGCGGAGAACAGCAATTGAAATATATATTGTTAACATATTAATATGTATTCTCAAAATTTTCTTGCTATGAAGCTTTAATATACTAATTTTATTTTAATAGAGTCAGCAGAAGCATGAGCTAATTATACAATAATTTTTTTTTATTTTTTATATAGTCACGCCTTTTTCCCAGTAGGGGTAGGCAGAGGTGAATAAACTACCCACATTTCGCCAGATGTGGTCAGATTAGATCCCATGTAACAGGGGGCGAGCCTGTTGCCACTTTATTGGGACCACCACACACACACACACAAAGATGATATCAGTGTGCGGGTTTCCTCACGATGTTTTCCTTCACCGTTTTTGTATCTCGCTGTTGGAACTAAAGTTTACAAATGTACATAACTTAAATATTAAGTCATCGGTACATGCCGAGGTTTGAACCCGCGACCTTCAGAATGAAAGCCGCACGCTCTAACCATTAGGCCAGCGAGCTACTTACACAAATTATACAATAATCACAAAGGTAACTTATATTAAACAAATTCTTTAACGATCTACTTACATTGAGTACATAAGTTCTTTAATTAGCATAAAATATCTATCATGAAGTTAACCTTGTTAAGCAAAGGCTTTGATAAGTAACAAAAACGAGGCGTTAGGATTAATGATGGTTTTATTATTCAAATGGTTCATAACAGATAAAATTATTATATTCCCTTGTTAAACTACTGATCTTTATGGTTTTGAGTTATTTACTTACCCAAGTCTTTTAATAAGCTTTTCGATGATCGTTGAATAGCATGCGCATGAGAGTGAATACATCGCCATACCCCAGCACCCGAAGCGGACACCCGCTTCGTAGTCTATTCTACTAGGACTGCCAACAGGCGCCTGCGAAAAAATTTATAGCAAATGTTTTGTAAATGAAAATTGAAGCTATTTTTTATGTACATTTTTTTTATTGTAAATAGTAGTTAAAATCATATTGTATATCGTATAACACACGTATAATGCGTCTGATATTTGTGTATTAGTTTATATTTTACCCCAATCCAGTTAATTTAACTATACTGCAAACGCATCATTACTTAAAATCATTTTAATTGAATCAACTATAACAAATTGATTAAAATATATAATCTTTAATATTCTGTAAATATAGGACCCCTTTATTTCTTAAAGGTTGTATACATAATAATTTAATTCACTTACAGCAGGATTACCGCCGAAAACAGCCTCGCCGACGAAGTCTGTGAAGTACAACGAGTAGCAAACATGGGCCATCCAGCAGAACAGGTTGGTCAAGCAAACAATGCGCAAGGAGTTTGGCATCATCACTATTGACTTTAAGTAATGTCTGAGTGACAATGCCTCCCCACCATGAGGACATTCGGGCACATTGAGTGTTATGTTTGTTTCGACCTGAAAAGTATAATTTGTATAATGTTACAACTCGCTAATTAAAAGGCACAGTAGGGTAAATTAGAATGAGTAAGTTAGTAAGTAATATTTTTTTTATTATTTTAAGAAACAATGTTATAAAAAAATAAATTGTTTCTTATGTCGATCACCAATATCCACCTTACGTCGTACCATTTTGTTATAGAAAAGCAAAAAATAAAAGCAACTTATCATCAGATGAACTTCTCTCTTATAGCGACTCTTTAGCGAATATAATTCAAAGCAATAATGAATAGTATTTTTGTTAAATTCACGAATAATTCATACCTCAGGTTTATTTAAAGACCCATACGACGTGTTTTCTACTTTCAGACCATTCTTTTCCACGTCTTCGTCATCGGCATCAAAACTTTCTTGCAGTCGCTGACTTTGTGCTGGTTTCCTTAATTCTTCATTTCCATGCAGCTCGCTGAGGGGAATCTCCTTGAAACTCGTCACAGTCGCCGTGACGCAAGCGATGAATATTATTGTTATGAGGGAGAAGACTGCTCTTACGTGGCCACCGAAAATTTCACCTGAAGGATATATGAATGACCTTTAATTTAGATTTTATTACAGAAGAATTTAGTACTCGAGCTTTTATTAGAGAAAATAGTTTCAAATACTAGATATGAATTGGACTGTATTGAATTATAGAGTTGTTGGGACTGAGATTCCAGATTTATTATTACAATACTTCACAGAATTCTATACCGCTGATAATTTTTAATTGTAGTTTCACTAAAGATGTATAATTCTTCTTTATACAGAGGTAGTTACAACTGATAATGAGTTATATGATAAGGGATGAATTTAGAACTAAAACCAGTATTCATAGTAACTGATGAAACAGTTTTATTAACATAAAATTTCCAGGAAATCGACAAACTAAAATAGAAAAACAAGCTCTCAAATATTACTAAACAGATTTGTTTAGAGTTGGTAACTTTCCCGTATTTATTACTCCATACTCGTATTATTGCTTTTAACTCCCGACAAAAGCGATTTATTATAAATTTAACTTATATATGAATCAATTAATTTATCTGTAATGGCGTAGATGAAAATTACAGATTTATCTTTCAGAGCTTGTTCTTTAATGTAAGAGCTGTATGATGTTTTCATTAATTATTCCGTCTGTGAGAGTATATTTTAGCTTTCAAAATATATCTCAATAAAGTACAGTTTCTAAATTATCTAATATCTGCCTAATTATTTAAAAAAAATGTATATACAATACATTATCAAACTGAAGATAAAGCTTATTACCATTTTATAAATACTATTTACTTATGAGCTGAAAGGTATATGAAATTCTTTCGATATAAGGAAACAATTTCATTTCCGTTAATAGGCATGTACAAATAATACAATATAAATAATAATATTACACTTATATAACATTGGATACTTTTCAATAGGAGAAGAGACTGGAGAGAAGAAAGAAAACAAATCATTGCCGTGGGAGAACAGGCCTTACTATTACTTCTAAGCAAAAGTTTGAATTTAGTTATTTTTATGATTCACCAGTAACCATTATTAACTGCTAAACTGAAGAATTAGAATAAAACATTGAGATTTACCTAATGTAGTTTCATCCCAATTTATTCCACCAAGAGCGTATCCCATGAATCCTCCCAATCCAGCCATAATAGTAAAAGTGCTGAGACCTCTAGCATGATCCTCTGAAACATTTTAAATATAATTTTTGGCGCTTGCTTTAGCATTGTTATCTCAACCTATATAAATTGGAAGATCTAATAATCATTATGAATACTACAAATATTGTAATGAAACATACTATAATACGATCTGGTGAAGGTCACGAGAAACCGCTGGATGCCGGCAGCGCGAGACCAATCGTTTGGAGATCTTTCACGGACGCCTATGTCATATGATGTTGCCATTGTTTAATTTCTCTCTTTCATTTCAAATAGTCCTTACTACATTTAAGTTCTTGTAAATGTTAAAGGAATCAAAACCTTAACATAGCAGCAAAGGAACTAAGTACGTTTGAAGTTAATTTAGTTTAAAACGAAAGAATTGTTTTGTGTTAAACCAACACAGTTGTTAATCAAAAAACATATATTGTGTTATGATAACCTAACAGATTTTTCAGTAAATTTGCACAACAACCTTATTTACATTTTTCAATAAAGTAAATACGCTTCATGTGCTTAACGTCTGTCAACTTCCTGTCCAACAGAATTTTTCGTTTATTACAATTAATGATACATATATTATGTGACATTGTAATTTTATCGCTGTATTATTTACCTTATATAAAATAAACTAAAACCACTTTATTTAAGTAAAATATATGTAATAAAATATTATTAAAACTTCTACCCACATCATCTTTCGATTTTCTTCAAGTCTTTAAAGTCTTCAAGATTTTACTCTATTCTGATATAATAACGAAAACCTCAAAGATATTGTGAATACCGTCAGTTTATTAATTAATTTGTATGTCTAAAATGGTCTAACAAGTTTTTTTTTTAAATGTGGGAAATGCTCCGCATACGGGCCCTCGCCAGGGCATAATCAGGTTATGTCGGAGTTGCACCGACTAAAACTCTGACGATGTACCTTTGGCGGTGCCACGGGAACTCTTCGTAGAAAGAATCGCCGCCTACCTTTCTACTTCTGTAAGGGCGCGACGGAACATACTGCGCGCCTTCCTCTCGACCTCTTACTCTGCCTGGGCAACATATCTCCCCGAATCCTTCACCCAGAGACCATGGGAGCCAAGAGAGAAAATTCACTCGGCTCCCTGCGGCGGTTCTAGTCTTGGGTTCCGTCGCCAACCGTTACGGGGAGCCGCAATACCGACACTCATCTCCCTCGGCGACTCAACCACAGTTGCAAAGAGTAGTGGAAGCCTGCCCCCGCAGCCCACCGGTAACATGGATGGCTGTCCGGGTAAATTCCTCTTAGATTTATCGTGGGTGACCAAGCCACGACTACTGAGCCCCACCACCACCACAAGGCGGGTATCTATTCGACGGAATATTTCAGTAACCTATCGACCGAAACAAACTAAATCCAAATCGATCTAGTCAATATAATACCATATACAGAAAAAGAGAAATGTTTATTTTGTAACATTGTAACAAACAAAAGTTCTGGCTATATTTATAACGATTGAATCCAGTCAATTTAATAATTAGTAGGTGATAAAGCTATTAATGAAGTATAATTAAAACAAACCACGCATTAGTTTACACATATTAACCATGAACTACATAACACGAATAAATTACCGCAACCATTCAGTTCAAGTGGGGAAAAACACAAAAACGAAATCTCGCCTAGATAAATCAATCACGGCCGTAGCTGCTGATAAAGTGGTACATTTTTACGAACGCCAAAACAAACACGAATACGTACAGTCACATGCCTTACGTCGGCATCAGAGCAAATGTTTAATTATATTACTTACGATCTATCTATCAATGTAGGTTAAGGATGTGCTACCGGTCGTATGCAAATATTTCCGGCGAAAAACTACTTGATAACCGTATTATTTGACGAAATTTAATTTTTAACGTATCAACATTGTAAATATTGCAACTGAACAAGTTGTATTCACGAAAACGTTTCCAGAAACAAGAAAACCGTTATGTTTTTCATAGACTATTTTGTTTTTGCTTGAAAAAGATAAATAATTTTACACTGAGGACGAAAAAAAAAGATAATACTATCATGCTTTTAACAGAGTGATAAGATTTTAATAAAGTTATATCCTAAACTTAGACCTAATAAAGCTAACAACGAGAGTATACTTTGATTTTAGATCTCTTAATAATTCCCGTTGAAAATAAATTTATTCTGTTCTTTTCACGTACATTCGTTATTTTTGTCAATAAGTATTTAAGTTTTTTTTTAATAATATGAAAATGTAAAGTATGTTAAAGTTAACATTGTTTCGTAGAATATATAAGCATATACGTGAGCGTAAATCAGGTTTATGGTACCTGGTTATTTGCTGTATTGAGAATGGATTTTCCCGATAATCATTTGCATTAATTAAGTAAACTCCGCATATAAACGTTTTGTTATTTTACAAACAATGTAAACACATTGGATGTTGATTTGCAATCATTATAACTATAATATAATAAATATAGTAACAATAATTGATAATCATATAAAAGTAACAACAGCTCCGATGTCACATACAACCAAATACTTTTGTGGATAAAAGCAATACAAAATAGGAGCGCAAAGTAAAAGAAAATTTATAGTGTTTGAAATAATATGCTTCTCCATGAGGGTATGTACAAAAAATAATGGTATAAAAGAAACTATAATTGGAACTCATCCTTTGACATGCGAGATTGTTCAGTTTTGAGGATTGTTTCTCATCACATGAACTCAGCGTTGTGCTTAAAGATTTCATGTGTATTTCTTGACTTTTTGTACAGAAGAGATAAAACTAGCATTTTCTCCAGTGCTAAGCAATGAACTTAATAACCTCATCAATTGATGAAATCCTTTCAATCCTAGTAATTTCAATAAGCTAGACCTTCCTAACCGGAACATAGTAACGTTTTCGCATTACTTGCTTTCCCAAATCGTCTTTGACCAGGCTTATGAATCAAATAAACTGTGAGCTATATGGTTTTTGATTGGAAAATATTTGTAATAAGTATTTAAATATAAACAGAATAAAAAAACTACAAAAAACCAAAATCATGTACGAGTACATTGTTATAGTAATTGTGGCGCCAATGTGATCACTCAAATAATTGCATTGAACAAACATAAATATATCTTAAACATATACGTTATCAAGAATTTGGTAAGCTCGGTAGCAATGGTCGGTAAACAATCTGATAACATCTACACAGACTTAATAATAATATCTAAACCATTTAGATGTTCTATTCATCATCATCATTGTCATCATTAGCCAATACGTCTACGTCTATTCATAGCTAGTAATATTGAAATTGTTTAGCGGTGGATGTCTATGGGCTGATAATGATGATGATGATGAAATATGAAATTGTTAAACTTTGCTAGTGGTAAGTAAAGTCTCTTTTTAATTTGTTTCCTCGGTTGTGTGAGGTCGGAGTAATTTTGTTCTTTTGACTTCTCTTATATATTTCTTTATTTTTTCCTATCTATAGCATTTTTGTTTTCTCCTTTCATATTTTCCATGCTTCATACTATGTCATCCTTACATTCTTTCTTATTTTTACTTTCGTGCATCACCTCCCAAACTTCAATCGCATCTTTTATAAGATCTTCATCATATTTTATAAAGTAATTATTATTAATTACATTTCTTTTAATTTATTTACATAATCAAATTTCTACATCTCTTCTCATTTCGCTACATTCCTGTACCTCCTACTTTGGTTACTTTTCTTGGTTTGTTATTATTCCTTCCTATATTTATTATACTATTATTTTAATCTTTATTCTTTCTAACCTTTTTATCTACTTTATATCTTTAATTCTTGTTCCCGCTTATTATGTCTTCTATTACTTTTTCGCGAATTTTAAAAATATGAGAGGCGATGATATTTGCCCTTATGTCAAGGGACCAGAGCTTAGGATGTGCAGTACGGTCTGATGGTAGGTCTTTGTTGCCGGAGACCGTCTAGGTAGGTTAGTAGTGTGTACTTATATTACTACGTTTCGATATGTATCTGTAACTAGTAAATTTGCAAGTGTAGCAAGATTAAAATATGCTTTTTATCGTCTCAAAGCGACATTCTCAATGCTGTATTATATCCTATATCTATGGAACCTAAAACTAACAAACGCTTTGCTAAGTTAAATCCTCCGTTTAATTAGAGGTTAAAATGAATATTATGTTTTTCGTTATAAAAAAATAAATATTAATACGTCATGATCATCATCATCAGCCGATAAAAATCGACTGCTGGAAATAGACAACTCCCAAAGATCTCAAAACCGGCGTGTCCTGCGCTGCTCGCATATGATTATGTACTTGTGCTGTGTCTATTTGCACAAACTAAAATACCATTTAACGAAATAATTTAAATACATAAAAGCAACATCTAATAAAACATAATAATAGGTAAATATATGTGATTCCAATATATCTTAATGAGATATGTTTGCTTATTAAATAAAAGTTTAAATTGACGCCACCGACCTGGAACTGTGACGTCGAGGAGATAAGCTCTCGCGGGACTCTGGCAAGCGTCGGCATCGAAATCCAGGAACACGGTACCGAGGACTGTAAAGAACACCCCCCAGGGATGATGGCTGGTGCCAACTGTTTCTAAGGCTGAACTCCTAGGCCCCAATACTGCAGGTACCGCTGTCCTATTCACAGTACCCTGATCACCGAGTGCGTAACCTATTGCTTCTCCATTCGGTACAAGTATAAGTCCTGTAAACGTGTTATTAATAATGACATGCTAGAACGAAACCTTATCCTTTTTCAACGAGAACGGAGGGTAAGTTAATCTTTACTAAGAGAGACGTACATGAATAGAATGAAGGTTATGGTTACAGAACGTAACTTCAATTACTTGTAGGTCAACATAATAATAAATAAACCTTCGCCTTCCGCCTCCTATCAGCTAATAGGATATACAATAAACAAGCCCCTACTTCTAGTTATAGACAAATCAACCCTTGTACATGAAAATGTTATACTTTTTTAATTCTCAACACAAAGTAAACTAAACACTGTTTGATGTTGAAGGTTACACAAACGCAAAACCTATTAATAATATCTGGATTAAATTCTAAACGTATAACATGTTGTATGTTGTGTATTGTAAGTAATAATTGGTTTATAAAATTGTTAACTTTTCCAATAACAAGATCGTAAAAAGCTACTCTACGGGATATAATGTAGATATCTCATCATCTTTAGTTATTGGTTTATCGAACGAAGCGTGAGAGCGAAGTTATTAAAGTTAAGAATTTTCAAATACTGTTCATAACATACAACGTTATCGAATTATTAAATTATAACAATTGAAATCTGCAAAAACATCTCAATTGTCAAAACCACTTGAAAATGTCAATAAAACTGAAACATTACGTTCTGAAAATATTAAAAAGATAAGTAATACCTTCGAACCTCCTTCATACTTTATAATATCGTGTCATTATGTGAAAGCAGTTTCATACTAAAATATATTTTATAATCTAAGTTGATTGAAAATGTCAATAACCAGTTTTTTTATCTTTAATACAAATCTACAGCTTTAAAGCTAAAATATTTAGAACGTTTGTAATGAATTTTAAGGTAAGTAATTAAATATCTCATCATTGTTATCAACATCACCATCAGCCGATAAACGTACACAGCTGGACATAAGATTCTCCCAAAGATTCCCACGGGATCGGGTAGGGATTTATATGGAGAGATTTGGGTGAGGAAAAGGGCTCGGACCTCGTGAGTTGTTGTGTGGGAACCCATGTACCCCGATTTAGATCTGCTTTACAAAAAAATATGATTTCTTACCTAAAAACACGCCAATAGACATAAGAACAATAAATGGTCTTCTTCTTCCGAAGCTCGAATTGCACCTGTCGCTGAGGGACCCAAGAAGCGGTGTCATGAAGAATCCGATAAGGGGTGATAGGGCCCAAACAAGAGTCATTTGTTGATGTGGCACTCCAATTTGTAATAAAGTTGGAGACACGAAAGCTGTCTCCCCGGCGTAAGAGAACTCAATGCCCATCACAGCAGCTGATATTCTCATTAACTCTATTCGATTTTTGCGCCTGTGATATAATTTTTTTTTATAAATATAGTATATACGTTATGCATTTTTAATCAACTATGAATTAAATATATTTAATTATAACTTAAAAATAATACATTTTCAAAAGAAATTACAATGACTAAGTAAATCCTATATTTCTTATTGAATTACACCTACATCATCAGCCGATAGATTTAGGCCTCCCTCAAAGATCTCCACTTTTGTAAGGATTCTTTTTTTATATTAGTACGGCAAATTTCCAGGTAATTCAATACATCCGTACAATTATTTATAGCAAAGATCTATTCTTCAATAAACAATAATAATGTTGCTGACGAGCAGAAGAAATCGGACTGAAAATGTAGTATATCATCCCTTATCTTATCCGACAGATTTAAAATATATTTATTAACATTTAACGTACAGTAATGACCTGAACAAATATTTAAAAAAAAAAATAGTATTAAAAACATAATAAAATTTATCTCTATAACAAATTTATCTCGTGAATTCAAAACAAAAATATTTTGAAAATTTACCTATACAAATCGCTATATTCACCAGACTCGCCATCTTGTGTGACTCGCTCTGGAGCGTCGTCAGATGATGGGATACCGAAGAAGGTTTCCCTGAATACTTCTCTAATGCCACGGGGATGTTCCTCCTTCCACTGCGCCAATCGTTCACGGTATCTTTCCTTAGCACTGTGCAGTCTACCCGTTACACCCTGGTATTCGTTCAACTTTTCCGCCATAATTGAATTATTAAAAAAAAACAATGTACGCAATCTTTTTATATTATCAACATGACATTAATTGGAGCAAATTGGGATATTTTTAAATAGTTACGAGATGAGTTAAGCGAGGAGTTTTAACTGAACTGAGTGCATTTTCCGTTCGGGAACTTCAGCAACATTTTAACGATCGAAGTTGGTTGTGGGGAGGAATATATCGGTCAGCGACAAACCGCGGGTACGGGAGACGGAAGTTGACTGGAGCGCGCGCGCCGCCCTCGCCTACGAATGTCGCCCGCCCTGCGTAGACCTACTGATGTCGATTATTAAAGCCTCTGGAAGTGACTGCATAGCTTTACTTTCAACCTCTAAAACCTTTCTATGTATGATGATAAAGGATTTTCAATTAATGGTATTGGAATGAAAATCATTCAATCAACTAGAAGGTTCCATAGATTATCGAGGTCATTCTGCATAGATACGACTTTGAACAATAACTTAAAAGATTGGACCACGACCAGGTGATGAATATGACCGTGACAGTTATATAACAGTCTGGGTAATCAGTAATCAAGTCCGTAAGACGTCATCTTATTAAATTATTTAAAATTTACTTGCCGATTTTCAAGTTGTAATTCATGGATACATCATTTTATTAAGCAATAGAAGTAAACATAGAAAAGATTTTCTGAAATTAGTACTACGACTAATATCTTAGATGAAGTTCTTGAATATTCATATATCAATTAGTCAGATATTCAGTTATGTTTTAACCGTCAAACAGCAAAATTATGACATAAAGTCATGCACAAATGATGTCTGGTTAAATACTGTTTTAATCTTGTGGAGTTGTCCCGCAGTGGAAATCATTCAGCTGATGATGGTAATGATGGAATACTTCTTAAAAAATAAGTTATAAATTCTTCTATTTTAACAGTTTTATTTTTAGCTGAGCGTAGTGGAATACTCTAAGTTGTATTCATAAATTTAGTTGAGGTTTAGCTTCGTCATGGATTAGTTTACTAGGCAAATCTCGTAATCATACAGTTGTTATCTTCTCCATAAAGGAATAATCCACGTCATAGATTGAAGTTGATGGATGTTGTTATAATCAGCTGGTACGTCTGCTATGTTTAAATTCCTAACATCATTACATAAGATATTTTTTAGTGTTAGCTCACAGAAATTATACTAGAAGGAATGTTAAAAAAATATAAGTGAAAGTTTCTTTAAAATTTTACTCATAGATAAATGATATTTCAATCAATCATTAAAAAGATTAATCTCGGTTATGATGTTATAAATCTGCATGCAACAACTTACTAGGTTGACAATATACTAGGTTACTAGGTAGTCAATATTTCAATACACTTGTAAATCCTTAGAAATCATTGTTTGGAATATTTAACACCAGTTTATATGGACTGTTTAAATTTTAAAACGTTTACATAGAAACGTGATTATAGTTTAACAATTTAATATTACAGTAGAAATGGTTTAAAATAGTATAATATTTTTAATGATTTATAATCAATATTAAATACTATAATATAGGCTGTTTGTTTCGTTTTAAATTGTCGTTGATAAAGCCGCTTCTGACTAACAATGTCTCTCTGTCGCCGCCTGAGGGATCAGACTTATTGCACCCCAGGGTATCGCCTACTGATTTCTTCCTCCAATACGGCCCTGAATAAACAAAGAAATTGTCAGCTCGACTTATTGCTTTCTTTTCTTAGCAAGTTCACGACGATCTAATGTAAGCCTACACGGATTGAATTTACTGATTCGAACCATTCGCAAAGTCCTTTATGGTGTTTTTATCACATCCGTTTCAATTTCCTTTCGTTAGTGTTAGATCTGAATTGATAAAGTGTATAGTCTTTAAATATAAAGTTCGTAAAGTTCGTTTATAGCATATTTAATATTAACTGAATAAGTAAAACCAAGCTCAAATTTTAGACGACTGTATTTCTTTGTAATGAGCTACATCTATGTTATGAACTGTTACTTATTAAATTGATTAATTTCTTTATAATAGCATCTCTGCTCTACGTATACGAATTTTAAGGTATACATAAATACTCTAAAATATGATAAATATTTATGACGTCGAACAAAAAAGTGTGAAAACAAGTCTTTATCTGTGTATAGGTAATACATAGAATATTATTACTTGCTAATACTATTACTAATAACCTAACCAAAACCATGACAATTTTAAATTGGTTTTGTGAATAGTTGCTGAATTAAGACAACCATAAATCTAATAATTCTTGTAAACGATGTACTAAAAATGTGATAAAAATGACTATATGAAATCTAAATGCATTTATCAACCTTCTCTAACGCGTTATCAATAGAAAACATAACCACTGTTTACCGGTAGCGGTGAATGATTACTGTACGCTATTTGCATAGAAATTACTTATTTGAATGGGATTAACATTGTATTGTTAATTAAATAGAACAATGCATGCAAAAGAAACAAGGCTGGCTCCCGCACGACCCTTTTGCCCACCCCTCCATGGCTACAAAACTACGAGTAGGTAGTGTATACATGGAACACTCATTTAAATACCTTTGTGAAGAACATAGCGATCATAATGAAATAATGTTGAACGCGATGGAGGAAGCTCTGACGTACTACTGATTTATTACTGCACAGACAATTCTTACTTATACATTCAATAAGTTTTTTTATACTAAATAATGTTCCGCATTTATAATAATCTAATGCCTGTCTACATTTATAATGCCTTTATGTATTAGTACTTTATAAATTTTTTTCGGTGTCATAGGAAAGAGAAATGGAGGAAATTTAAAAGCATTTTCTACGGGGAAAGTTCCACATAAGAAAAACGTCATTGGCCAGAGCTACGGGAATTTTCGTTGATTCTAAGATGTCTTGAAAATAAAATATATCATTATTAGTATTTGTATGTAAATAGACAATTTTAAATATATAGCACTAAATGAATATTCGCTAGTATTCAACGTATTTCGTATGGATGAATTATTCATTTACCGGTGATGTATTTTTACAAGACAATTCATCAAAGGCTACTGAACCGAAATCCTCACTGTTTTAAAATCTTCATCTACTTGCCATGTGGATGATACAACTAAACATTTAAATCTCATAACTTATTAAGTAAATAAATAATTATACATTTCTTAAAGAAACATTTTATACAACATAACATAACAAAAAGTATATTTCCTTACATTAGGGGATTTTTAAACATAACTCTGCCTTTATTCCCAATGTGTATGTATATGATTAGTGGAATTACGCGCTGTTTCTAGGAGCCAGTTATGTAAACGAGAGCTTCCGGTAAAGAAAAATCATCTTCAGGAAACTGATGTTCCAAGAACCGCTTTCGTATATTGCCGTCAGACTGCATTTGTTTAGCGTGGTTGGCTAAAGAAAGCCATGAGTCCTGTGTGAAAACCGACGGAAGTATATATACGTCCTATACGAACTTATACATACGTAAATATACCAATAATTTCACTAGCTACAACGCTCTTGAAACCGGAATACAGTAATATTTGCAAACTATTGTTTTGACAGCAGAAATAGATCCTGTAGTTACAAATATCATGTCTTTTAACCTATATATAATACGTTCATTTATATAAATATATATTTACATAAATATTTATGTTTAGTACATATATACTGTTTTTTATGTACATATTCTTGTATTTAAAAGAATAATTAGAAGGTAGCTCGATGGCCTAATGGTTAGAGAGTGCGGCTTTCATTCCGAAGGTCGCGGGTTCAAACCTCGGCATGTACCAATGACTTAATATTTAAGTTATGTACATTTGTGAACTTTAGTTACAACAGCGTGATACAAAAACGGTGAAGGAAAACATCGTGAGGAAACCCGCACACTGATATCATCTTTGTGTGTGTGTGTGTGGTGGTCCCAATAAAGTGGCAACAGGCTCGCCCCCTGTTACATGGCAGCTAATCTGACCACATCTGGCGAAACGTGGGTGGTTTATTCACCTCTGCCTACCCCTACTGGGAAAAAGGCGTGACAATATATATAAAAAAAAAAAATATTTATCTCAAATTTCAGTCATTAATATATAGATATTTTTATTACTCTTTTCTTTCCTTCTCTAAATTTTATGCAACTTTAGGTCTCCGTTTAACTTTAAGAACCCCACAAGAGATCAAAATATTGTGTATAAAAGTGTTTAAAGTTACTATCTTCGTTTCGTTATTATTTCACTATGCATACATACGTCATCATCACATAGCTAACTGTACCTAACAATAATCAATGTAAATGCACTTCCACTTACAAATGACGTACATATAAGGCATTAAAGTATTTACTGTACTAAGTCTTATTTAACTTGAAATAATTATATGTATACTTATGATGAGGTACCACAATAACATTGTATAAATAAAGATGATTTATTAACAGTTGTTTAAAATGAAATTAATAGCTCACAACCCCGTGATTTGTAAATAGTATAAGATAATTAGTTACCGACTACACAGTGAGTCCGATTACGCGAAAAGCGTTTTACACTATATAAATGTTGAAGGCCATGTTCATTACCGTATCCTCTCACGAATAATTCCCGAGCTCGGCTGCGCTGGCCTCGCGAATCAATCAACCGGCGACAGGTGACAAGTTATTAAAAAACAAACTGATAGCGGCAACTAAAAAAATAAAATCGCGGCACTTGTGCAAAATCGGAGGAACTACTACTACTACTATACTTGATATACTGGTGGTAGTACTCTTTTGGCTGGTTTTACTTGAAATGAAACATTGCGATAATTTTTGTTTTAAACAAAACCACGAGATTAGTCAGACGCTCATTTATATGGTGACACGACCTTCTATTACAACGTGGCGCTAGTTAGGATGATACACACTGCACCACATTGCATTCCTCGCCTTGATACATTAGATGTCTCGTTACCCCATTAATTTCACAAGCTACACCGCCGTTCATTTCGGCATATTATTATTTGTTACCTGATATAGGAGTTGCGATGGTACCTAGCTAGACAGTCTCCGGCAACAGAGACCTGACACCAATAAGAAAATAAGTATCGTTAAGTAATCTCATTAGTTAAAAACTATTGATTAGCCGTCAAAATATGCGCTGCGATTGGTGTGACGGTATTTGAGTACTGTGAGTATTGTATTTCAATGAATGGAAATTGTCACTTCCGATTAGTAAGCAGACGGTAGTCGGAATTAAGTCAAATTAAAACAATAAGTTAGCGTTTAATCGGTCGACTTTATACTTCTGCTAATATGCCGAACAAATTACTTGACTACATTGATATATAAATTAATTTTATTCAAGACTTACTTAAATTACGCTGTAGTTAGCAAAATGACTAAGACATCAAAACTAGACGTCTTATGTTTAAAATGCTCGCAGTGGTGCTGTACGAATATTTTAACTAAGCTCAATGCACCCTATTTACTAACCATCATATGAAGTTATACTCTTCATGTTTCTTATATTATTATGATATATGATTAGTTTATTTTCCAAATATAAAACAAGTTAGATCTGTTTTATACAGAAAATGTGATTTGCTATAAATTTTCGTTACATTCAGTAAATAACTAAATATATTCATGAAATATTATATATATGTAATTTAAAAAAAATATATTTGATTACTACCCATTGGAAAATAGACAGTTTTCAAAATTATGCTTTCAGTTTTCAAAAATTCTAAGATATTTTTTCAGATTGGACAGACGAAAGTGGTTCGCGGTTTTTTAAGAGCTCAAAATTTCCCTACATTTATTTTACAAGATCATACTCTAATAATAAAAAATATCTAGTCTGTATCTAGTAATTTTAAATTTTGTAACCTCAACATCTAAATTCCAAAATGAAACTATATTCAATCAACTAGATACATTACTTTTCACAAATACTGTCCCGTATACTGAGATCTCAACCGAGAAAGAACGATCTAAAATAACAAAGGAAATAGAATAAGCTCAAATCTTTCATGAATTTTAGATTTTTTTCAAAATTTCAGAACGTTTATAATATACCGTAATGCTAAAAATCAATAGATATTACTTTTAAACAATATTATACATGTCCACAGATTATAAAAACAACATTACGTTTTAACTAAAATGTGAAATTATAATGTAATGTCTTTCAGAATTTTAAAAGGAAGTCCCTTATCATCAGTGAGGCAATAGCGTAATATCAAAAGGAAACAAAAAAAATATAAAAAAAAAAACCATTTGTTACTTAAATCACCTAAAAAGGAACATATTATGTTAAATACTTAGACGCGCCATTTATTGTGCGAATAAAACGAAACCCTTGCTGATAGAACAACGCGATAGAAATATTTGCAAGTAGATTTGCGTTTGATAAAACTTCCTACTTTGCATATAAATCATCAGTCATGGACTAATCGTGTCCTGATAATAAAATCTATATATCACAAAACTTACTGTTATCTGTCTGTATCTCGCTTTGTGATAAACTTGTTACCTGAAGCTTGGATCTGAGAATAGAAACATTATATAACGACACTTTATTTATCGGGCGAAATTTCTAGTGCCAACGGAAATGACAGACGTAAAATGAAACAGATTACGTTTAATCAGTCTAAAGAGTACTGTTGCTAAACCATCGTTTCTCTCGGTATCTCTCAATGATCTCCATCTCCTTGCTTGTCGTAGAACACGCGACTTCGACAAAGCGAGCCCGGCATGGACACTAAATACGAAGTACTATCATGTTATCGCAGAAATGAGAGGGTGCTAAATAGGCCCATGCCCTTCTTTGGGATGTAGCACAAGGGAACATAGGCGCTTTCATTAGTTCCTGAGGCCCGTCGCATAACACCGAGGGTGTCTACCAAGGGTTTTTCAATAGCTAGAAGCAGGATATCATTTGAAATTTTCCTACCCTGATAAAACAAACCGTATCCGTTGTCCATATAGTGAATGAAAATAAGATCAACATTCATACACAAAACAAATCAAATATCATTTTAACAGATCTTGAATGTTTCAGCTGTCTGTGTTACTTTTCCCACTTTGACTTTTAATGCGAAAAAAAAAAGAAAAGAAATATTTTCACTAGTAACAGTTACTCAATTAAGTTGTATATAGCTATTATGAGTTAATAGGATTGATCACTTCCATGGCTTCATCAGACGCGGCTAAACGCGACTTTATACATCCTATACTTCGATAAACTCTACTTGATATAAAATAATTTTATACTACGTACCATTTTGCAATGGTTTTCGGAAAACGTTTACATTTTATAGTTTTCAAGAACAACCCGCTCATTGCTGTACTTCTTAGTATTTATTTTTAATGTCCAACTAATGTGGAGTGCTAAAAGTAATAAATAAATAAATCTATATATGTATCGGAGATATTCAGAGATTCGTGAGTCATCGCGAGATCTCCGAAACTGTTAGACGTAAACACTCAAAATTTAGTAAAGGCTTTAGCCATTTAGAGGACAGCTAAGAATGGATTTTATATGAATGAAATTCCTTCTCCAAAGGGAGTTGCGGAGGTATAATGGCTAGGAAAGCGGGCGAGGAACAGCTAGTATTTTATATAATACAATAAATCAATACATATATGTTAATGATAAAATTTTGCTATTACAAATTTATAAAGGATTTTGTCATATCATAATCTGAATTACTAGGCTCCGATAACGTCATGGGAATCCCAATCACTACTAAATAGATCCAACAGTTTAGTGTTATCTATAATGGTAAAATTCAAACTTAATACATAATAGCTGTGTGAATAATACATCTTTACTCGACATCAGGTAGATAACAATTAAGTATTACAAAACATTATAATACACGTTTTAAAGGTTTTATAATCATATAAATCTCATGTGCTAAATTAAAAAAAAAAAAAAAAAAAAAAAAAAAAAAAAAAAAAAAAAAAAAAAAAAAAAAAATCTCATGTGCTAAATTCTCTATAAAAATATGAATTTAATACGAATACTACTACAATAGTTAAATAAATTTTGCTTTTCTATATGGTCCAAATTTACAAACAGGAAGAGATTTTCATGTATAATAATTTATCTAAAAGGACATGCTAATTTTAATTGCGGATGTGTGGCGGATGGATAAAATTAGGAATGGGAATATTAGAGGAAGTTTGAAAGTTGCTCCATTGACAGAGAAATTGGAGAGCAAGAGATTAGCGTGATACGAGCATGTTATGCGGAGGGATGAAAGACATATAACAAAGAAAGTAATGAGAATGAACGTAGATGGTTATAAGGGTAGAGGAAGACCAGGGGAAATGTGGACGGATTGTGTGAAAGATGACATGTGTAGGAAGAGTGTGAATCCAGATATGAAGACTGATAGAGGGATATGGAAGAGTACATGCTGTGCCGACTCTACATAGCTGGGAAAAGGGCAGAAGGAAGGAAGGATATACAAATTATGAGAGAAATGATTAAGTATTTGTTATTATTATTCTTTCAATGTTTTCTTCACTATCACCAGTAATACCATAATAAAAGGTTAATTCTAGAAACTTTGAAGGCTATTTAATATACTACTTACAGTGTAAGTTTTAGACATGAATACGATAACGCTCATACCGATCTAATGAAATATCTCCGAAATATTTTTTTTCCGTTATTCTCTTTGTAATTTAAAAACCATTGTTTTACATCATTGAAAGATCTTACAAAGAGCTAGAAAATTTCATTTTAATATCCGTAACCGCGTGATAATTTGGAAACACTTATTGTGATATTTATACGGCCATTGTTAAAGTTGCGGTCTACTTCATACAAGATAGGCGACAGTAACCACAGATTCTCTCATATCAATCCAATTTATAACTTTATCGATCACAACTATTACCAATTAATAGATGAATTCATTTAAAAGTTTATCGCGATGCTGATATATATGTCAATTATGGTTCCTTTTCAACAACAACAAATGATATTTCATCTTGTACCTATAGCCAATGAGTACAATGTGATGCTGTGTCAGTCATCTTAACTAGGATCACATTTTTTTAGGTTACTGCTTGCTCGTTTCGTCGCTTTGATGTATAAAACAAAATTTAGAGTCTTATTCTTTGCCATAAGGTAAAAACTTACCGTCAATTTCTTTTTTTTTTTATTTAACTAAATGATGAGGCGAGCGGGACGTTCACCTGATGTTAAATGATACGCCTGCCTATAACAACGTGGCGCTAATTAGGATGTTATATATCGCACTACGCTGCTTTCGTTGCCTAAGATGTTGAATCTCGTTACACTCGTAATTACACTAGCTACAAGGTTCTTCAAACCGGAACATTATAATATTTGCACGCTAATGTTTCACGGCAGAAATAAGCGCTGCAGTGGAACCCGTCTAGACGATCTCCGTCAACAGAGACCTACCACCACTAAATTCCTTTAATCATATGTGCGATTAATTTATATACGTTTGCACCATATATGTATAAAATTAATTAATATCATGATCATTATCTTAATCAATAGGTATACACTTCTGAACGTAGATCACTTGTAATGAATTCCTCGAGATAAATTATGAAAAACGAATGTAAATTTGTTTGCAAAGAATTTCTCGTCAATCTTCTAGGTTATATGAAATCCGCCTGCCATAAGGCCTCAGAGTGAGCAAGTACATTTTCAAAGTAATAAATAATACATTTATTAACGTTTATCCTCACTTGATGAACTTTCCCACATTCAGCTTTGTTAAGAGATAATGATGCTAATACACAGTCACGTCTCAACTCATTAACATATTAAAAGCGATGTTAATCGTAAACACCTTTGTACGACTACTAAAAGTCAAAGTCAGTCCGAGAAATATCAATCAAATGTTATTAGTTTTAGAATATTTGAAAGGTATCACAAACGAAACGGACTTTTACATGATTCATGTCATTGTTTATACTAGACTCATATCATGGAACCAGATTAAAAAAATTCCATTTGTAATGTTAGTAATATCTGAAACATCTGAAGCAGTTTTGTCAGGATTTTCACTTGGCTATAACTGATATTATAAAGCATAACTTATTTAACTTTTATATCAAAAAACTCTATTATATATATGAGAACAATACATTAAATAATTTAATCAGTGATCTCTAAAAGCATAGTACAAACCCTTAAAAAAAATTATTCATATATTAATGTAGAATTTTTCTCGTCTTATTATGCAGTCTTCCTCCTTCGTCATCGAATAATACAGACAGGACAACAAGTAGATCTCTACTGTAAAGATCGTCTACGTAGGAACAACTGCAACGCCTATTTCTGCCGCCAAACAATAGTGAGCAAAAATTACTGTGTTCCGGTGCGAAAGGCGCCATAGCTAGTGTAATTACTGAGTTAATGAGACTTAACATCTTATATCTCGGGCGACGAGCGTGTCACTTACCATCAGGTGAACGTCCGTCTCGTCTCGTCGCAAAATGCATTAAAAAAAACATCTGCAGGAAAGTAGTTAGTTAGAAACAACAATTAAACAAACTAATAATGTTAAATGTATATATATTGAAACTATTGATAATAAACTACAACAGGATGTTACTTTTGAACCAAAATGAAGTATATACATTAGTTAATAACGTAACATTAGTGTGCACACATTTTTGTGTTCCCTTTAGTAGTGTTGACGAAAATAAAATTACTAGGGTACCTACACTTAATATGTTAGGTCTCTAGACGACGAGCACGATTTAGTGTAGTGTTCATAATCCTAACTGGCGTCACATTGTTATACTGCTAGGTTGACGCATCATTTACCAACAGATAAACATTCCGCTTGTCTCATCGTTTCGGAGAATTAAAAAAAAACATTTTTTTTTTAATTCATCATTCACTCATCAAGTGGCGTATCACTTACCATTAAGTGATACGCCCGCTCATAACATCGTAGCGCTAGTTAGGATGATGTACACTGCCACCATATTGCACTCGTCACCTAAGACATAGGATATTGTGTATACCTCAGTAATTACAGTAGCTACAGCGACATTCAAACCGGAATACAGTAATGTTTACACAGTACATCTTCGGCAACAGAGACCTATCATCAGTATTAACTGTTCAAGTGTTGATTTTTTTGTATACTAATTAATATATTTCTATTTTTCTGTGTGGTGTAATGATCTAAGTTCAATTGCAGACAATAAATTATTTGATCGACATACGCAGAAATTTTTGTTTCGTAACTTGCAAGGAGGTCGAGGTTCTCGTGTCGGTATGTTTCCTTTAAATGATTTTTATTATTCCCTCCGCAGACACGGTGACCCTCCCGCTTATTACGTGGCTTGTATATTACCTAATTTCTTCACACCTAACTCTATAACATTGTAAACAAGTTATTTAAGTGAATCAGTTGTTTATATTATAAATGTTTACAACTTTTCTATCATATCAATTGATTATTCTTTTAATTTACAGTACACAGGCTATGATGTAGATAAGGTATTGTTTTCTAAAAAATATGAAATATTTATTCTAGTTCAATATAAATTTTATTATAAATTAAAACACTTAAAAAGGAACCATTTTATAAACCTAACTTAAAGTAACTTTATTTGGCACTAGACTATAATAACTCTGCTGTCAATATAAGTAACCACAATTGCATTTACAAAATATTTGGACACTGTTTTAACAATAGCAAAAGGAAAAGTACGTTAAAAATTTCAAATGCGTTTCTGCTGTAAAAAAGGTACAGCAGAAGGTGATATATTGTAAAATTTGGAATATTTTCACGTTAACTACAATATATTTATCGCGGTGTTGCCCGGTTTGAGGACACCGATTAGTTATTCCATCGGATGTCGAAATCGTACCATAAGGACGCAAGTAAAAATGTTTTGCATACAAATAAATGTCGATAATTTGATGACACGCGTAACAGTAGATATTTATGTCAGCAAAGTTATAAACATTTAGCGCAATGAGTTATATAATTATATAAAAAAAAGGATCTTAACGGTGATTTCGAACATATTATTAAATTTCAAGACATTCATTGTTAACTAATATCTTGTTATCTTAATGTTTCCTTAAAAGAAAAAAGACGTAGTGAAAATTAATTTCTACAGTTTAAGACAACCACGCCTGTTCGCGTTGCAACCTTTTAATCAACAAACTAGACTTTTGCTCCCACCGATCCTCATTAAGCCAGCGTGATGGGAAATGACCAAAATTCCCCCTACAAGAATATACTCGTTCGATGTGGGAATCTTTGGAGAAAGCCTATGTCTATCAGTGGTCATATATAGGCTCGTGATGATGATCTATGTTAAGGTATAATAAAGTAAATAGTATAAGTATTAAAAACAGCAATTCTTGGTCACTTTTGCTAGGATGTTGTTATCACTTCATTTTCTTAGTGCAAGTAATTCTATTATTTCGTAGTATATATTATATGTTACGTTAAAATTAAATAAAGATCGGGTATTCAAACAAAAAGAAATTAACATAGTTATCGGTCGAAAAAAAGAAACAATGATATTTCCGTAAGTAATATTAATTATTCGTCAGGTCCCTAACGCATTACAAGTTTTAGATAATCCATACAAAAATTACTGTGTGTGAGTGTGATAAATGCGTTTACGTTTCCGTATGTGAGCCAATTATTTGTGGCAACCCCAGCGTGTTGACTATAGAAGGCAAGTTGGCGCACTTGACCGCGCGATGCGGGGCCTTGCACGGCCCTCAGTCGAGACTTAGCCACAACATGTTTTTGATGATGCTACGTTAACTGCCTCCGAAGCGCAGTGGCTAAACACTTACCTTGTCACACGGTCCCTAGTTCAATTCCGAGGGTTTATGTATAGTTGACAATAGAATTTTACTAATCCGGCCTGGTTATCTACCGCTATAACAGTATTGATCTGATCTGGTGATCTACACATAAGAGCCTAAGTTTTCTGGGCGAACAACCTTCGCTATCTACTACCTCATGTATCACATAACACAATTAAAAATTATTAAAGCTTTGTTCATTATAATGTGACATTTTCTGTTATGTGATATAATTATTTTGATATAAGATATTATCCAAATAACCCCACTTTATTACTTCTCATAGTTTTAGGTTGACTATATAGAAAATAAACATTTTTTTAAATTACGTTAATACTAGAAAAAAATTGTTAATTAGCGTTTTGAGATACAATTTAAGTACATCAAAAAACTAGATAAAAATAACCGATATAATAAAACGTTACACCTTTTCAAAACCTAATCGTGAAATAACAAGTAACAACTTTTGTCTTCTAATACTCCTATTGCTAACAATACCAATTCATACCGTTACCAACTCATTAAAAAGTATCTGCGAAAGTAAATATTTAAAGAATATAATGTAGGTAGTTGAAAAAGATATTAACAATATTAATTTAATAGCGCTCTTGTTATTTACAATGATCTCGAAAAAAACAAATCGTCTCATTTCGTTGCTCATTAGCCACTGTACCGCTTTTGTTACCGTCCCTGTGGAAATCTAAACAATTTACTTGAGTAATAAAAAATATTGCTATTTGCATAAAAATTGAGAAATATACGTCTTTTCTGATACAAATACACTAGTAATAGGGGGACCAGAAAGTAATGTCGTTTCTGCGCATGCCAATACTTGATTGTCATTTGTCAGCTCATTGTTTTGTTCAGAGGCGTACCAAAGACATTGTGAGGTTATAGTGATTTCTTTACTTATAGACAATTGAATTACAATTTTTTTTTGTAATTTTGGGTAAAATGGCCAGCCAAATACCAGAAGAGGTACACATCCGGCATTGCATGCTCTTTGAGTTTCGCAAGGGAAATAACGCAACAGTTGCTACCAAAAACATTTGCGATGTTTATCCAAATGCACTGGACATTCGTAAATGCCAAAGGTGGTTTTCCAAGTTCAAATCGGGTAATTTTGATCTTTCCGACTCGTATCGATCAGGAAGACCATCAGCGTTAGACAACGACGTGTTAAGGGCGGAAGTGGAAGCAAATCCGTGTCAGACGATCGAGGAATTGTCAAACAGTCTCAACAAACCTTGGTCGACCATCCAAGAACATTTGAAGCAGATTGGAAAAGTAAGCAGAGCAGGTGTTTGGGTCCCGCATAATCTGTCCGAACAGAATAAGGCTAACCGATCAATCACATGCAACTTATTGCTTCAACGACACAACACAGAAGCGTTTTTTGATCGCTTGATCACAGGAGATGAGAAATGGGTCCTGTATGATAACCCAAAACGCAAAAGGCAGTGGCTCTCTCCAAATGAAATCCCTCGGAGTACTGCTAAGCCAGGTTTACACCCCAAAAAAGCGCTTTTGTGTGTTTGGTGGAGTATTCGCGGCATTGTTCATTTTGAATTACTGAAACCTGGAGAAACTGTTACTGCAGACCTCTACAGCGAACAATTGCAGCGAGTCAATCAATCTTTAATTGAAAAGTGGCCAGCGATTGTCAACCGAAAAGGCGTCATTCTCCAACATGACAATGCAAGACCGCACTGCGCAAGGCGAACTCTAGAAAAAATTAATGAATTGGAGTGGGAGGTGCTGCCTCATCCACCATATTCGCCCGATGTTGCACCATCGGATTTCCACTTATTCCGAGCGCTGCAACACTTTTTAAGTGGCAAAACATTTGCAAATTTGGATGATATCCAAAATGCCATCTCTAGATATTTTGCCGAAAAACCAATTAATTTTTATCGATCAGGGATTGAAAATTTACTCACTAGATGGCAAAAGGTTATTGACAATGATGGGGAATACATCATTGATTAAAAATAAAGACTCGTTAAAAATGTATGTGTTTGTATTTAGCGTAAGAAAACGACATTACTTTCCGGTCCCCCTAATACAATGTTTTAAATTAATTCATATTATTAGTTTTATAAAACCTTGTTCAATCCACCATGACATCCTTTATACATAACAGCTCCTTGATATCTGTTGAAATAATAATTTCAGTTATATAGAGTAGAAATCCTTTGTGGGCTTTATTTATATTATAGATACAAAATGGTTTTGTAAACGATTTACACAATAACTTTAGCTTTCTCTGTTAATTTTGTCTATACAATAACAGGACCAGTAGTGTGTTTAGCCGATGGTAAATCCTAAATAGAAAATAGGATATTTATATATCCTATTTTCCAATTCTTTGCTGCTAGAACGAGAAATACAAGCTATAGCCCATATACTCCAGGTTTTGCCTAAAACATTTACGTTATTACACGAAAACAGTCTTTAAGGAATTGTTCATTGTGCCACTGCCACTTGAGCATTTAACTGGGTTAAAGATAACATTTCAGAAAAGGATGTACCTTTGAATTGTTATTTGTTAACCAATGAAAGAAGCTAATTTTAATGTACTGTAGAATTATCCATGATATATAAAACAAATATTCGTTATTATATTTTCAAAAGCAACTGCTGCTTGTAATATGATATAAAACGAATAATCATCTGAAGTTCCTCAAAATATTTCCAAACAATAATAAAAAAGAAACGGATACGGATAAAAGTAAAGGCAGACTGTAAACTAATATAAACATTAATAAAGTACATTTGATATCTGTGATATAATAAAACTAATCGATCAATTAAACTAAACAATGGGACGGTACGTCGACGTGTGTACGTCAGTGTTAGGTAACGTTCGCGGTGCAGAGGACAGGCGTCGGGTACAGCACAGACTTAGAGTAAGACCGGGCTAAGATCGATCGTGGTCACTGTTGTCTAGATAAGGCGAGATGAGCGATCGCGTGCTGTTATCGTTATCTGGCGTGGAAGGAATCCTCACAGTGTGCCGGTAGCGAGGCGGCATTCGCACAGAAGCCTCTGTAGGCACCACGCGCAATCCTTGGGGCGGCGGCGACTCGTGCGCCGACACATTCGCGATCTTGCCCGCGCATCTCTCCAGCACCGCACGCAGGGTGACGATGCTACAGCGATAGCTGTCGCATAAAACCAACGCGTTCATCAACGGACTATAATATATTTGTGAGAGTGTATTCATACTATTAAACATGGGTGAGTTCAAATTTACTATACGAAACTTAACGTTTTATTATTTTTAATTAATTTGCATGAAACGTACCTCAATTAACATAGTTTTATACGAGGTTAATTCGCGTAAATACCCACCGGTTCGATTAGTAATCAACTCTAATTTATTTCTCATAACATTATCGGCGCAACATTTAAACATGTAGAAGTTTGCTTTCAAGTTTTCGGAGCGTTGTAGATCGTGCCTATTTGGTATGACTTATCATAATAACTTAAGAGTCGTGGAAATTGACGCTCGAAGACAATAGAATTACATACTGTTAGTAAAGAAAAAAATCATTTTGTCTTTAAATCGGAAGAGACATGGTTGTCACTCACAGCTCAGACGATTGTCCCTGGCGTTTCAAGGCGGGCTGTGCTGTCAAATTTAAGATAAAGCAAGCGATTGAATCGAAGCAAACCGAATGGTAATGAGCTATTGACGTAAAGCTTAACTTTTCACATATATTTCTGTTTCTATAAATTTGTATGCTACAATTGATATTCAACGACAGCTTAAATTGTTTCAAGTCTAATGACGCTGTCTTAAATTTATTATATTTTTGTTTATTATCATACTAATATATCAAATATTTTTTAACAATCATAACTAATTAACTTACTAGTTATGTTTAGTTAGAAACTTCTATATAGTATCTGCATTTAATAGCAAGATTGCTGCAAAATTTGCAAAACCAATATAACCCGTTCGAAATATATTACTTTGCTATGATTTTTTAGATTTCTTCAATAGTAAATTTATTAATATTAATGTATATCTAATATAAGATATAAATAGCAAATATTTCTAATTTAAACATTGTGCTTTAAATAATATACTTATAGCCCAATGTAAAAAGTTCTTATGTCGAATGGTCGAATTCACTATTCAACACCATCATTATTGATGACTTTTGAAGAGCAATAGAAGCAATTGAACTGAAGTATGGTTTGAATTTTATCAGTAAAAAAACATCGTGAATCTATCATAGTTTTATAAATTAGAAGTAGGTATTGTTATTATTGTAGAAAACATTAACAACTGTAAATAAACGTTACAATAATGACGCTGAGAGTAGAATTAAAGTAATAAATAGATTTGTTTGTTCAAACCACACCATTACTCATTAAATATATTCACAATAACGACTAAAGTAATTATTGCGGTGATAAGATGTTACATTAGTTTCAAAAGTTGTTCAAAGTTACCAATATACGTATTTATTCGTTTCGTTGTATAGAAAATATTTTGAATTATATATATTTTATACATTATCTTATAATTATGTGTTTCTATATAAAATACAACAGAAATTGTGTTTCTGTTCTGATATATTTATTTGCGGAACCGATGGATGTGTAGATCTTTGAGGGAAAACTGTGGGAAAAAATGTCCAGCAGTGGATGCGTGTGGACTCACTAATATTATCTATTTTAGTTATATTGAAATAGTTTTTAGCTGTTCTCGTATTAGCTATGCCATGTAAAAATATTCTAATCAGTATTTGCAGTTTTTAACAGACTCCATTACTGTAATTTGTAAAGTATAATCTATATATAATATAGAAAAGCTACGATACTAATAATAAGCAGTTTCTATCTTTAGTAACGATATAACATTTTTATGATGATGATTAATGCTGTCTTTTTCAAACTGGGGTATCTTTAGCTTCCGTTAAAATTTTTTATTAAGCTATAGTTTCTTCCAAAGAAACTGAAAAGAATGAGTCTTTGTTTTTTGGCAGTTTCAAAATCAAAAACAAATAGATGTGAGATTAATCTAAAAGGGTAATAAGGATCTAAGTAAAAAGATAATCATATTTAGTACTTATTTTCATTATGCTATAAATTAGAAGAAAATATCGAACAAAGTGTCTATTTTTTGTGTAAGTTTTTTTATTATTCGACGAAACGATGAAACGACGAAAACGTTCACCTGATGATAAGTGATACGCCCGCTTTTGCCCTTTCCCATAATAACGCAACGCTCGTCGCCTTTAGACAAAATAAAGACAAAATTAAGTCTCGTTACCCTAGTAATTGTACTAACTACGACGCCCTTCAATCCAGAACACATTTGCTTATTACTAAATACAAACATTTTAATGATCTAGCACAATTTTAATTAAGAAAGGAATAAAAAGGATCATCAATATTAATAAACATCTACAGTGCAAATATGACGTTACAATTTAATTCTAATGAAACTATCACAATCCGGAAACAGTGTACAGAAGTTTTCTCATGACAATGAACATGGATAAGGCCCAGCGTAAGGATATTGGAGTTAATTAGCCATTTATAGAAACCAGTGTGGCGGCTTCATCAAATGATAACACACAACAAGTATGTTATCATCAATTAAAACCGTGTCTATGTGTCGGATCAGCGTCTCAATTGCTGCAACGAAAACACATTGTGACAATCAGACGGACAAGCTTAATATTTATAGAGAAGAACATTTTGTATGTCATGACTTTAAATAACTTGTTTTAAGGCACCGTTTTTTATCTGTGTATATATACAGGAGAAATCCAGAGATTGGTTGACTCATCGCGAGATCTCCGAACATATTACACGTAAAGACTCAAAATTTGGTAGTTGTATGGCTTCTGACAATTAAAGCTCAGCTAGGAATAGATTTCACAAAACTCCTTCTAAAAAGGAAGTTGCTAGGTAGAGGAGTGGTGGGTTTTTCGTCTATACTGCCGCCAGCAAAGCGGAAGAAGAAAAGCTAGTATCGTATAACCATGACATAATTAGGAATCGAATGAATTTATAGGTTTACTGATAATCATCTTAACACTCATTTCGCACATTGCCGTGGGACATTTTCGAACTGGACGACAATTATGTTTGAATCAAACTATCCGACAGTAGAAATATATGCTACAGTGGTATCTTCTCTAGCGTCCCCTCCGTAGGAGATTTATTATACTATTATTTATATATTATGTTTCTAACAGTAACAGTCTTATCAATCAACCGGTTAGGATTTTTTTAGCGTCCTACACAGTAAGTTGTAACCGGAAATGAATAAACACTTTACAAGTTCATATCGATTGATGTTATTACTGCCGCTTACTTCTCTTAATAAAACTTGTATCTAAGAACAAAGAATGATATCTAAATTAACATATATTGGAAACACTTAAAGATATAAATGGCGCTAAATGATAAAAGTATGCTATAATTGCTTTACGAGGACACTCTCAACTTTTACTTTGAAATACCGCCAATACCTGACACAAAAGTGGTTAAGGAGCTTACCAGAATATTATTACCACTGCACCAAAGAAAAAAAATGTTCACATTGTGATTGTTTTCTATCTGTATGAGAATGAGACGGATGTAAAACAAGCTTGCTAGTCCAGGATACTTTGGCTCTCATATATTGACAGCCGGTATGTAGCAATACTGCAATTACCTAGATAAGACAAACGGGTCCAGAAAACTCTAATATCATGTAAGTTCTAACTTTTAAAACCTTTAAGAACCTTTTTTACTATAAAGCAAGCCTCTTAGACGCTACGCTCCGGAAGCGGTTCAGTTCTATTACTGTAAACTATACCAAATTAGATAATACCAAAATATATGTAGGCGATGAGATGTAAAGATTCATTTGATAGTAAATGATTGACCTGTTCATCATAACCAGGCGCTAGTTAGGATGTTTGCACAGCACCACACTGCTTTCTTCGGCTTGAGATGTTTATAACCTCCAAACAGAAATGCTCTATTAAAAATGTGTTTTCACCTAACATGTGCACTGTAGTGCTAGATTACTAATATACTTGTTAATGCTAGATCTGTAGATCTAGTATTAACAAGTAATGAAGAAAAGTACGTAATTTTTAGTAGCTTCTTAGTTTTAAACAATTTGTCTCTATTGACGTAACGGAAAGAAACCTCTGGAATTATAAGCGTTTCAGTTACTTTAATGGACCTACAGCGATCTAACTGTACGCATATTTACTTAACTTACTTAAGGAAAATAAAATGAACAGTATTGTAGAGAATTTGCGAACATCAGCCATGAGAGTATGCGTTCAAGGGCCGCGGGCAAAAGCGTGCGGTATAAAATATCTTTGTTAAATATTAATAGGTTAAGTGATACATTTATTGTTCGTCGGTAAATCGTATACGGGCGGGGCAACCTTCACGGTTACACTAAGTGAACATTTGCATAAAGTTTTTACTTTATACCAGACGCACACGCGGTACAAACCGTTTTTAATGTCAGCATTTCATTTCATTGTAACATTATATAATATTCAAAGTAGACCCTCAGTTGCAGGAAACATGAATAATCATACACACATACTATACTTTGTAATTATTAACTTTATACTGTCTTTTAATCTCAATAGTCATAAGGTAATCAAACTGTTTGTATCATAAAAATTATTTTGTCATAGTCAATGTCTGATGTTTATGTTGTATTGAATATTCTTTACATTCTCAGGATAAGTTAATTATTGTAATTCGTTTTTAATAATAACATCTTAAACCTAAAATAAAATGACTGTTTTTTAAATGTATATATATTATATCAATATTGTTTAAGTCCTGCAAAGTTATCATATGTGACTCTCGGACTAGGAATAAACCCAGACTTTCTAACCTTAGGCCTCTAATATTTTAATACGTCTTGTGTTAAGACTGGCATTTATATAGTTTTAAGTAAAATTTAATATTTATAGTTTGATGCTATCACCATTTTAAATGATAGATTTCCACTGCTGGACCTAGGCCTCATGTAATATTTTCTACAAAGTACGGTTTGCGCTGTTTGAATCCAGCGTCCAAGCTCCCAGCGATTCCATTTATGTTCTCTGTCCACCTAGTGGAGACTATCAAAAGTACATTATTTATTATTATCTGCGTTTTGTAAACAAAAAAAAATCCTCTTTTCTTTATTTATATGAGTAGTACGATATGAAACAATTGAAGCGTATTAAAGGCACATGAAAACGCATCCAGTTTAATTTCGTAACCGTCCTTGTAGACTCGCACGCACAATGCCATGTAGTGACCGTGTCACACGCACACTTATTTGCTCGCCTAAAGCAAAGCAAGCAGTACACATTCTGATAAAACTCACACCGATGTCTAGTTAAGTCGCCGCGATATATTTATGGCGGTAAAACCCTTCATGAAAATTGATTAATCACGCGAGAGTTCTAGTAAATAGAGCCACCACTCTATTGTCAGTTTAAGATAACACGTTGTGTACTTATATACTTTACCGCTTTTGTACAACAGCTTATAAATAAGTCGAACGGAGACATTGAAGTGCTCTGTTTTTGTAATATCCTATTGTTTTAAAATAACAATGCAATATCTTTCATCTATCCTAAAGATTAAAGCCAATCTTCTTTTAAACGCTACTTTCTGCAAAACGGAACCTTGAACACCGTAAATTAAATTTAAAAATTTCATTTACCATGTAATTACATTAGGTACAAAACAAGCTAATAGCTTATTGACAAGGAAGTCACTGGTTCGATTGATAGTCATATTTTAAGGAGTATAGTTAGTTGTAGGGTTTTATGACAACCCTCCGGCTATTATCATCTTATTATAATTTGCCAACATAACAGCGTTTTTCCGGCTCTTTACAATAAGAGTTACAGTATTCTGGTCGGGCGCACTTCACTATCATTTGTCTCATTGTCCTCAGACATCATGTGAAATAAAGGTCAAGTATTAGCTCATAGTTAATAAATATATAAGAGCTTTATTTAACAGCGTTTTTCGCATTGTCCACGGTTCCCTTCAAACCGTATAATCTTTAAAAACGCAGGTTGGCGAGTATTCAGCGACGTTGCTGTGCTAATTTATCTAAATATCATCAGAAGGAAAATCTATGACAAAAAAAGACCTAATTTGTGTGCATTTGTTGGTGGAACTTAATAAGAGATCATTTTATCTCGATGCAAACTGGTAAATCAAACAGTAAATATAGTATAACATAATAAAATTCTTTTTCACTTGGTTTACTTATCAGCAAACTATGAAGTTGACTCAGTTTCGTTTTATTGAATCCAGCCACTTCACATTTGGTACAATGTAAATTGACGTTATCAGATCTTTTAAGAACAGTATTTATTTTCAAAACTTGATAATTTTATTATCAAAACACTTCAGTAAGCAGTACTGGTTTACACAAAGATTCGAGTATCGGAAAACTTGTGTCTAATTCCGCAATTCTCTTATAATTGCCTGCTACAAAAATTTTATATATTAAACTTTGATTATTTTCATCTACAAACAAATTTAGATAACACAGAAAATAAAAATAAAATACGTTTGTGAATGTGAATCTATGGATATGAAAAAATATGTTGTTTGTTTGTTCAAATAAGGATATGCCTTTTCTTTTATGCTACATATATTAGTTCCAACCAATAACATTATCCGCGAAAACTACTTATTTCATCGTAGTCTTGGCGATATTATAAGATAGTTACTCAAATATTTCAATTGTAATACTTCAACTTTTCTTCCATTACTCAACAATAAATTTAACAGCTGGTAACATGGAAAAAATCCCACCGTCAACAAGGAGCGTTAGTTAAGCGAAGGGCGTGGTATAGATGTCATAATATTAACGACTTGACAGCACGGATGCTGTTATACATCAATTGTTATAGTGTTGCCATATTTACATTTTTATTATTCAAACAAATTACACAAGTCATCAAAAATTTCATTAATAGCCTGTTTATTACAAAAACTATTGCAAATTACTTGATTTCATTATAATATAAAGAAGACAATTGGAAAAATTAAAGCAGATGCTGCGCGGTTATTAATAGCTTTTGTATTAGTAAAGTAGCTATGATTGTTAAGCATAAACCAATATAATTTCATAGGATATTACAATAATGGTATTTAAAAATGCAATAAAATTTCCTCATCGCTATTTATAACTATAATTTATTAATGAGGGTAGTTAGACCTTCAGTAAAAGGAATCCGTCATGATTCTACCGCCCTCATACGGCCTCTTTACGAACAAAGATATAATGACATCTTTTTATATTTAAGTAGTTAACAATAAAAGATATTTCTTGTATAAGTATAACATAAGTAAGGAATTAAATTAAAAGTATCAGAAAATGTAAGACGGATGAAGATTAGTTGTACGTACATTAAACTTCATGTTTTTTTTTACCCTACGAAACATTTATAAAGGTAGGATGTTCATGTAGTGGTAAGTTTTATGATTATTACGGACAGAGAACAGTTCTGATATTCCGGTAATTTCGCCTGGTACAAATAGTAAGAATTTAAGAATATATTTAAACACTATGGACGCATAAAATGTATATAAACACTTAAGTAATTAATTGATATTTTTTTTGCTATAACCAACGTCGTTTGTCTACAGGTTTAGATTTTTTGGAACACGGGGCAGATTTTGAAGCTGCGATATCGGCCACTGGTAAGTGTAAAAATCCACTAAAAATTTTAAAAGCAACAGTGTGACAATTGACGTTATAATCAGATCACCGATGGGGCCAAAATAGGAGTGCGATCACCGCCTATTACTTGGTGACGGTCGTAGGAAAACTGGATGCAAGTGGTCGCACTGAAGATCGATTAAGATGATTTATGTTCAGAAATGGACATTAATGACAGAGAGTGATAATAATTTTAGGAAACATCAATTGTTTTTGAGCTAAAGTGCTTCTAATCGAGATTTATCATGCTAAAAAAAATATTTTTTACAGGCTTTGGTCGTTTCCATTTCTTCCTGCTGGCGATCACTGGGTTAATTTATGCGAACACCGCGATTGGCATTACTATAGTATCGTTCGTGTTACCAGCGGCAACATGTGATTTCCGGATGACATCTGCTGATAAGGGTTGGCTTACTGCGGCTCCTATGTTGGGTAAGAATGCAATTTTATACATTAGTCACACAGCCTAACAATGTTATCGCGATGATCTGTTATGTCTCAATAGGTTTGTCTATTATCTCACTGAGATAGCACGATGACGAACAGATTGAGATCAATGTTCAAGTCTTATTTAGTCTACTTCTTATAAATCAAATATCGTTTATTTTTAAACATATGTTTTTTTTTCTTTTCATTATTCTGCGTGGCAAAAGGGTTATAATATACTTGCCAGCTTTTTACCTTCGGCATGTTGTAAAGGTGATAGGAACAAGTATAGTGAAGGGCCAGTAGCTTTTCCTATCTGATCATCTACAAACATACCGCGTTTACGCAGGCTTATGCTAAGCGTGACGAGTAGGATTTACCCTTATTTTACCTTTACCTTACCTTTTTTTTTATTTATTTATTATATCAAATTATTCCTGATATTATTATTCAGGGCTTTACATTATCTAATTATTTACAACATTTTCACACAACATTTACATTTATAACATCTACACAACTATAGGCTACATTTTTTCTAACAGACCGATATTTTTTTTTTTTATACTTTATATCTATACTTATGCTATCTAATTATATGGTATTCACAAAATACACAGAATTTTTTTTACCTTACCTTATGCTAATAATGATAACGAAACTAAAGAAAAAATTAAAACACTTCATTATGAAACTGACGCGTTTTGTTCCCGTATTGTATTTATAACGTATAAATACTATAAAAATTGTACGGATAAACAAACGATGTTATGTGAAATATGCTTTCAGCGTGAATTAGATATAGTTAGCATTACGCATTGAACAACTAACAACAATTATATCATTGATATAAAAACCACAGCTAAAGTCAAAGAAATATTGCAAAGGCTTACATCTGAGAGCAATTATGACTCAATGAACACAATTACAGTGATTAAGGTGACTTCCGGAAAGGATTACCGTCTCTACAGGTGTACAGTCCATAAAATAAGTAATGCCTATTTTAAAAACAACTTTTCCTTGTTAAAGAAACAATATTATATGTCATTAAAACATATAATACATTTGAAAACGCAACAACAGCTCATTCGCAGTGTTCTAGTTATTGGTCAGGTTAGGTTACCTTTAAAATCATAGACTCCTACCCTTTTAATAAGCTTCCTGAAAAGTATTCAATATCTTTGCTTTAAAGTTTCATTGATTTTAAATATCAAAATTACTTTATATTTAAAAAAAAACAATGCTTAGATCGTTTAAAAACCCTTTTCTCGCCTGTTCCACTGCAACGTGCCGAAGTTTTTAATTTCAATTTAAACACATTATACTTAAAATTAAACGAATGAGTGAATGATTTAATATATTAATTATAATAACTACTTACAATTAAAATTTTTTCTTCAGGTATGGTACTCGGATCATATTTCTGGGGCTGTTTAGCTGACACTAAAGGGCGTAAATTGGTGTTGGTGTCAACACTCCTGATCGATGGCTTCATCGGCATACTCTCGTCCTTTGTACAAATCTTACCAATTTTCATGGCGTGCAGATTCATAAACGGTTTCTCGTAAGTATTATACGACCATTAAAATTTGTATTAATTTTTTTTTCGCTAACAACAACGACTTATTAACCTAATACAACAAAAACAATACAGTTGGTTTATCGTCATTAAGAGACGGCGTAGTAATGTACACTTAGTTAACTATGAGAAAGATGTATTTAAAACGAGCTTTAAATTAGTAGTTTTTACCAATTACTTAAACATTTGTTTTCACTATTGCTACTTGTTGGACCTTCTCTTGCAAGGAAGAGTCAAAACTATTTATTCACTAGGCTAGCAATGGGTTGGATGTTATATTTCCGTGAAAGTTGTAATTACTGGAACATGTTCTCGGTTTCTTCGCTATATTCCCCTTTTATGGAAACAAAACATTGACCAGTAATTTCTCAGTAGATAATATAAGCTAGTAATTTATTTATTTACATAACTGTTAATTTGTTTATGTAAAGTGTTGTTAGGCTATAATAATATTATCAGCAAAAAAAAACTGTGTGTTTACCGATTTACTTCAAAATACGAAATACAAATAGTAATGATAAAAATGTTTTGTAATCCTTTAAGAATTTTGGCGGGCAATGTCATCGCATGGTATCTGTTGCATGTCAAATGCATGACATTACACACAGATAACGTCTAACATGCTTAAAGCTGTCAGTTTTGGACAACTGTATCTAAAAGGAAAAATATTCTTTTCATAGACTGTAACATCTATCGTGCAATAAAAAAAAATGTTTGTTCTCATTTAATAACTAACGTTGCATAATTCTTTCATGATTAAAATGTGGCTGGCTTCGTACCTTACATTTACAGTCTCCTTGAACTATTTAGATAAAAATTTAATATACAAATAATAAAATTATAGCTTTTGATTTAAAGTTTTCAAAATATTAGAACATTACGAATTTATAATATTATGGGACTGTTTACGTGGGTGATATGAGTTAGAGTCACTGCAATATATTAAAAAATTAAGAGTTAATATGGAATCTTTGTCTTCGACAGTATCGCCGGCGCTATGGGCATTTGTTTCCCGTACTTGGGAGAGTTTCAGCAAACTAAATACAGAGAGAAGATTCTCTGCTGGATGGAAATGTTCTGGACTTTGGGTGTCATCTTACTTCCATGTAAGAATAACTGCATATTTTTGTATAATTTGACATGCCATTTTAACAGTTATATTTATCGATGATTGGTACCTTTCCAACAACCAAATAACACTATCCTCAAATTATATGACCTTTATGACCTAATTAATTAATAATTATAAGTAGCTCGCTGACCTAATGATTAGAGCATGTGGCTTTCACTCCGAAGGTCGCGGGTTCGTTTCTCGGCATGTACCGATGACTTAAGATTTAAGTAATGTACATTTGTGTACTTTATTAACAACAGCGAAATACAAACGGTGAAGGAAAAACATCGTGAGGAAACCCGCACACTGAAATCATCTTTGCGTGTGTGGTGGCCCCAATAAGGTGGCAACAGTCCCCTGTTACGTGGAACCTAATTTGACCACATCTGGCAAAAAGTGTGTGTTTATTCGCCTCTGCCTACTCCTACTGGGAAAAAAGGCGTGATAATATATATAAAAAAAAAATAATTAGTATCCATTAAATTGCTATACTTATGGTATTGTTCTTTTATGTTTGTAGTGATTGCGTGGGGCATCATCCCAATTCAGGGCATTCGCATTGAAAATGGTCCTTTTTCGTACGATTCATGGAACTGGTTTGTCGCGGCGTGCGCAGTGCCTTCTCTTATGTTGGGCTTCTGGCTGCTGTCATTCCCGGAGAGTCCTAAGTTCATGATGGAGTGCGGCGATTACGATGATGCGCTCGCCTGCCTTAAGAGCATCTACAGACAAAACACTGGCGATGATCCCGATAACTACCCGGTATAAACCGATTGATTTTACAAATCATTTAAAACCTCTAATCGATATAATTCAATGTGCTTTTCAATCATAAAATATAAAGGAATACTACAATTCTTTATCTGTTGTATAGTATGGTAATATTAATTTCTATATCGCTATTTTGTTCTTTAAATATGTTGTTCAGCTTTATGAAGACTAACAAAAATTATGTACGTAAATTAAAAATGTGAATGTACACCAAAATTTTATATTATAGTTGAAGTATTTTGATGTATAACATGAATTATTTTTATAGATCAAAAGCCTCAAGGAGAAAGTGCGAACTATTTCGGTAGCATCACAAAACTCACAAAAATCTGTGCGCAGCCTCAGCATGCGCAAACCTAAAGATCTGAAGAGGTTATTCAGCGAGATCTGGGTACAAACAAAGGCATTATGCCGCCCGCCCTACCTCAAATACACGATCCTTACCTGCCTCATTCAATTTGGCTTAACTACGAGGTAACGTAATATTTTATTACGTTTTTGACTAATTATTCTAAAGCTTTACATATTTTTTATCGACAAGATTATCGTTTGACCACAATCCCACCTAATGTTAAGTGGTGATATTGTCTGGGGTGGTTTCACTCTTTTTTTGAAGACCCCCACGTAGTATTTGGACGAGAACAATGTCACCGACAAGTTGTTCCACTCCTTTGCAGTTCTAATGAAGAACGAGCATCTGGACCTCTGTTCGCAAATCTATGTCCACGACACATTTAAAAAAAAAATACGAAACATATTTTAATTATAGTAAACAACTTCTTCCAAGCCTTTGGCGGTTAAATAGATATACACTAAAGCTGGACTAAAAAATGGTGTGTCGTTTATAGAATAACTTTGTTATCAACTCTATTATCAATCGTTTTAACCTACCTGAATCACAGGTAATCTAACTACTCGAGCACGTGTCTATAAGTGTATAACATTTATACATTTGAATTGAGGAATTTGAAATTTATTTTAAGGATATCATTCTTATCGATGTATATTTTTTCACAAAACATAACAATGTAAAAAATATTTTGATATAAATAATTAGAAAATCATTATCTGCTGTTTTCTCACTAACATTTTTTTTTTCATTTTAAAAGTTATTAGGAAGTACATTTTTTTGTTCGAGATGTAACTGTAAAGAGTTACGTACTAAATTGAAATACTCCTATTGTCTTCTTACCGTACAGATAAAACCTTAGGTGGCATTTTGTTCTTTTTGCAGCTACTACACCCTCATGATCTGGTTCCCCGAGTTGTTTAACCGCTACGAGGAGTTCGAACACCGTTTCCCCAACACCTCCGCGTCTGTGTGCGACGTATCCGGCATCGTAGTAGGCGAGGAAGCCGTCGCCGATCCTTTTGATTGCGAGAAGATCATTGACCAGAGCGTCTACATGCACACGCTTATCGTTGGCCTCGCGTGTATCCCAACTTCTCTGTGGTTGCCGCTTTGCGTTCACAAACTTGGTGCAAAATTCTTCCTTAGTAAGTACATGGATATACAAAATATCTAAAATAACAGACAATAACAAAAATTATTTTTCTACGTGTCCTTGACGTTTTGCATTATTAATCCATTTAATATAAAGCCTTAATATAAACATGTTCAAATTCTAATGACACTTGCTCATAACTAAGTAGTTACGCATAAAGTTGTACTTATATGATCGGATTTCAACGCTCACAAATTCACAATTTTACTTTTCAGTTTTCAGTTTGGGAGTTGCTGCTCTAGTAACCTTCGGTTTGTACTTTGTACAAAACTCCATTCAGAACTTGGTCCTCTCGTGTATCTTTGAAGCTCTGACTTCTCTCGCCATCAGTCTTGTCTTCTGTGTTCTCGTCGATTTGTTCCCTACAAACTTGAGGTAAGTAGCGATAATAAGATATCAAAATTTATAACTAATCAGATATGGATTGTGATATCATAAATAGCACGACAACTATTTAATTCAGTTCTTATTTTTATATTATTGATCTGCATTTCTCTAGTCAAAAAACTCCAATTTAATTTATTGCTTTTTAATACTAATTGACGCAGTGAGGAGACGAGCAGACCTGATGATAAACATACACTTACCCATAATTATATAGCGCGAGGATTATACACAATGTTAAATCCCGTTATTGTCGTTATTTCACTGACTGCACGCTGTTCCAATCAGTCCGATGTAATGATTGCATATTATACTTTTGCGGCAGATTTAGAAGCTGTGATGATACCTAGACGTTCTCCAGCAACAGAAAATTACTATCATTTTTTTATTCCAGACAATTTTATAATCTAATTCTTTGATATAACAGGGTGATGGCGGCTGCTTTGTCTCTTACCGCGGGACGAGGCGGCGGACTTATCGGAAACCTGTCTTTCGGCTACCTCATCGACATCAACTGTATAGTGCCCATTGTAGTCTTCTCAGCATTCCTACTTAGTGAGTGATTCTTACATTATTTAAATTTAGTACTAAATTATCAGGCGGTATAACCAAACTCGGATTTGTTGACTAAAAACCTTACATCGGCAAATGAACATCATAGATTCGAGGTTTTTCCTGCATCAAGAAAGAGAAGGTTTTGACGCGTCAGTTGATAATCGGCACTAGACTAATAAAACCAAAACCGTCAAAGTTTAGAAATGATATAAAGGTTGCAATGTCAAGCACTATGATAATCTGTCAAATCTTACTAATTTCTTCGGATCTTTATTTACATAGAAAATTAAACCCTTTGGTTATGAAATTTTAATTATACTTACATTTTATTTTTGTTTCCTTGTGAATAAATATAAACAGGGTTATATTATCTACTTTTATAAATAATAATTTATATATTATACATTACATTTGAATATCTTCAACGTGATTTTATTTTCAGTTGCTGCCATACTCTGCTTCTTCTTGCCAAAGACAGGTCAAGAAGCGTTGGATTAAAATGAAACAAGTGTTAATTAAAACTTAGGTAGTGCAATTAGACTTTTCAGCGAAGTGTAACGTAAACAATATGATGTGGTTTTACATAACAAGATGTAAATATTGAGGACTAAATATTATTATTATTTATTGTTCAAGTTACCTATAATATGTTTAGTGCTGGATCGAGGCTCGTTATGTAAGATAGGATCGGGCGTTGCTAGGTTACCGATTTACTGTGATTCTGTACGTAAAATGTCTTATGCTTGATAAGATTGAAGAACAGTATTTTAGAGTTGACTGTAATATAATGCCCTTTAAATTATTGTACGTAATTATTATTAAAGGTTATTTCACCTTATATCATTTTGTTTTATTTAATATTTAGAACTATATAGTAACTTAGTAAGAAAATTAGTACCGTTAATGACGACTTACGATACCCAAACAAAGTCATATCTTTAAACTTTCTTTTTGTGGACTTTTACGAAACATTCGTTATGATCGATGGGGTCACTTTTACAAGACAATTTCTTGTACAAATAAAAATCACTAAAACTTTTGAAGGAAATACAAATTAGCAGTTGTTAAATATTAAAAAATGGAAATTTTATATTAAGTATAAATGCTAATTTTAAGCAGACTAATAAAAAAATTATAATACATCTATCAACATTTAATAAAAAAAGAGCATTTACAAAGAATTATAATTAATGAAATATATATTTATCCTATAGTAAAATAAACATAGTTTAGAGAGTAATTTAAAAGTATCGTTTTTAACAACATTGATGCATTTGGTGCAAACACTTCTAATCATTTGCCAAAATTCCTGTTTTTTAATAATTATACTAGTGTTTAAACCCAACTCCTCCTGATAGTAAATGGAGATATGGTCTTTGTCAGTAAAGCACACTAGCACAGAAAATAATATAAAATGCATGTTATTTTAAAGATCTTTGATATTATTAAAACAACTTATATAGTACATCTATACATAGCTTTACATCTAATTGATTTCAAAACAACTTAAACGATTGTTACAGGTGACAATAATGTTACCAAAAAATTAAATAACCAAATGTAAACAAAAGCTATAATTTAAACATAATAAACAAAGACATATAAATAAAACAGAACCTTCCTGTAATTTAATTGTAACACTGGCAATACTAAAAAAAATATAATTTTGAACTATCACATAGAAGATCCTATAGATTTATGATCCATAATAAAGTATTTAAAAAAAAATTAAATATTCTAGTTTGTTTATGGTAACATTATACATTACATTTTATGGTTTTTTAACAAATGATTATTATTTATGCAGTTGATTTGATATTTATTATAGTTATATAGACATAATAAAGCATGTACATATAAATGATGTGTATCAAAATAAAGCAGAAACTTTAAACAATAATTATCAACGAGATGTTTGTGCAGCACTTGGAACTTGAGGCAAGCCAAACTCGTCTACAGGGACACCATCTTTGTTACGCACGCTATCCGAACCTGGTTCCTTGTCCGGAGCAGCTGGAGCCTTCACAACATCATCCAAATATGAAGAGTCATCATCTAATGCAATTTCATCTCCTGAAAATTATATCATTACAAATTTATTTCTCTATGTAGAAATATATGAATACAATAACTCCAATGTGTCAAAGTTATTGTCATACTCAACTGATAGGTTTGAAGCAGATTTTTAGTAAATGAAAAAAACATGTTTCAGTGACTAATAATATGAAAATCTCAAAACTCATTTTTTTTTACTTAACAAGACTGTTAAGTACAAAAGATGAGCAAGTTTAAATGATAAACAATATTCATTTTTCAAAAAACATATACTTTATAACATTCCAGAAGAAATAAGTAAGTTTTTTTTCTATCATATAAATTAAAAAAAATATTGGTATTTGCAATGTAAAATAAGTTTGAAATCACTTACCCAGTGCATCCAGCTCTGCGGCCAGTTCATCATCATCAATTTCTGGCACTCCATACTGTCGTCCTAATGCATCCTGTACTTCATCTGCTTGTTCTAACATATCAGCTAGTTCATCGTTAACATCCTGTCAAATTTATTAGATAACTACTTTAGTATTAAAATATAAGACGGTCACTCATGAGTGTGAACACAGTTATTTGTTAGTACTCAAAATGTATGAGATGAGATGAATACGTAAACATATACAATGTATGGGATAAAACATTTTAACACTTAATTTTTTTCTAATGCTATATTAATGCTGTTAGTCTTATTGATAACTTTTACAGCAGACCCATTAGACACAGATCTTGAAGTTCTGGATTCTGCAATCTAAGTTAATTTTTAGAAAAACTACATTAATATACTAAACATATTCAAAATAGAACTTAAGAGAAATGTTGAAGAAGGAAAAAAATATAAATGGAAATAACCTCTATAGAGTCAATATTTATCTTTTTAAATTCCTTCTTCATCTGGGTAACACCATCTTTCATAGCTGCTATAGTAGTATGTGTATCTTTTAAAGTTTGTGTTGCATAATTTGCTTGCTCCATGTTAAATGACTGATTCCTAAGGCTCTCCAATTGTTGCTCATACCTATAAGTATAAATTTTTTCTACATTTTTGTATGATATACAGTTTTAACAGAAATCTTATATGATTAATATTTTAGAACACATGTAATATAAGCAAAACATTCATTTGTATATATTAAAATTTTAAATATACTAATTGTAAACTAGAAAAAATCTTCATATTTTAACAGCTTAACTAATTTTCTTTTCCGTTACCCTTCTAAGTAATTACTCTTTAGTTTGAAATATGAAGGTATATAAAAATTCTGTTATATATTTACATACAATTAAAGAGTAACATCATAAAATATTTTTTGTCTCTTGTATTACAGTGTAAGAATAACTTATAACTCAATGAAAAAGTTAAAATTCTGTAAAATATACATTTTTTTCTGTTTTAGTACTCTCATCGCCTTTTGTTTAACTGAATTTTTTGCTGGTCCTTCACGCATTTTCGCCATTTGATCCTTGTATTTTCGCAATTCAGTATCTAACTTTTGAACCTTCTGCTCAATATTATCAGCTCTGCTGTCCACCTAAAAAGTTACCATGCAATGTATGTTATTGTAATGATGAATCATTCTGAACCAATAACAACATTTTATTAGTTACTTACATTACTAATGCAATCTGTAATACTAGGCCCTGGTGTTTTAGGTTTACCTCTTCCAAAGATTCTATTCATCTTGAGGTATAAAGGGTTCTAGTAAAAATTCAATACAAAAGCGCAATCACTAAATCAACTATAAAATTACGAATCTCCTGACACTAAATTTGACATTTCGTTATTTATTGCCAATATAAAACACAGTATATATATTCACTACATTAACATTTATTTGTTAATGTTACTGTCGCCATTATTTAACAGTATCTGATGCCTCGGAAGTTATTCCTTGATTTTAATTACAGTAACTTTACTTCAATGACCATTAACTTCGAAAATACATGAAATTTGCGAATAAAACTAAGTATACTTCATTTATGTTTAGCGTATAACACATTTAAGTCGAGAGTAACTTATTAATCATTAAAAACAACTTGTTTGCGTCCCAATATGTAAAAAACTAATTAATGTAAATAAACATCATCATCATAACAGCTAATTTATGTCCCCACTGTTGGGACAAAGGTCTACTCTCAATATTGAAAGCTCTCATATGAGAGCGATGTAAATAAACATAAATAACTTAAAATAGTATTTCAGAAGTGTACATAACTTTTATAATATTTAATTGTGAACGTCTGCAAACATTTACTGGTCATACCCGAATAATATAAAAGGATTAGCTAAAAGTCACACTTCTAAGCCATGTTAATAGTTTAAAAAAAAAATCATAATTTGACATTAATCTTGCTATTTTACTTGTAAGTTAATAAGTTACCGGTTGGTTTTTTCTTTTACAAACTAATTTATACGTTATAGTAATATGTTACATAAGAACCGTAAATATATTTTCTGTTATTCGTAATTGTTACAAAAGATTTAAAATGGCAACTAATGGAATTTTATCTAAGGTCTGTAGTTAGTTTTATAAAACTTTATCACATTATTGAATAATCATGACAATAATAATTGTCAGTTATACATTGCAAAATTAAAGAATTTAGAATTGACCTCTGTTTTAGTTATACTTCATTTATGTAAGATTATAGTGTAAGTCATTAAAATCAAAGGCTAATTTACTATGATTAACCAAAACGGCTAAAACTTTCATTTCTCAATTAAACATACTCATCTTATTAATAAACAAGATTTATGAGCATGAGCTGAACACATTTAAGCAAAGAATTTAGTGTGCTTAATTATGTAGATATAATGTAGACCATCTACTGCATATTATTTACATTATATTATTTTGAAATCATTTCATTGTCATTACCATTTTAGAAGATTTGTAATCATACATTTTAGGTGAGAATTCTAAGTAATATCTTGTATACACAGCACAGATCATGCGAATGTCATCATAAAGTTATTAAATGCCACAAGTGGGATATATCCCAAGTTATGGGTTGCAACGGCAAGAATTTTGTTAAATATGCTCTAATTGTTTTAAATCGTCCAGTTACACAAAAGGAAGATTTTATGAAAAAATTGTGGAATAATGGTAAGGATTCTATTTAATAGTGAATGTGAAGTATTTAATTTATCAATTAACGGCATTAAATTAAAAAAAGAGCTATAATTAAAAAAATTATGTATTTTATACCTTATATCAAGGATTAAATATTTTATATGAAAATAAAATATGTATATGATGATACTTATTATTTCAGCTAGTGTAAAAATGACTGTTGATGGAGGCACAAATCAATGGGATACATTCTTAAAAAAACTACCTCAAGAAGAACAGAACAATATTAAAGAACCAGACCTTGTGACTGGTGACTTTGATTCAATTACTGAAGAGACATTACAGAAATATAAAAAGAAAGGTTGTAAGGTGAAATGTTACATTCATTATTAATATAAAATGAAGATTATTTATACATAATATATATAAGCCTCAGTTTAATGGGAGTAAGTCATTTCACAGTTCACACACAAATTAGGAAATAAAGAAAGAAAAACATTTATTCCGCACACTAAAATATGATACTACACATATTAATAGATACAAGCATTATGAAGATGTCTAACTTTGCTGCATACTGCAACATATAATTGCAACTCTGATTTTCAGCTGGTGCCAGTACAAACGAGTGGTTTTGTTCTCCATTCAGATTAAATTTCATGTAAACAAAAATGACAAATACCTACTTCTAAGGGAATTTATCAACTGATTATGTTGGTTTCAATATATTACCAGCAATAATAAGATTTTTTTTTTAATTTTAGATTATTCACACACCTGATCAAAATCACACAGATTTTACAAAGTCTTTAATGGAATTAAATAAATATTGTATTGAATATAAAATTGAGGTAAGTTTAATTTATATAGACTTTTTTTTACTTTATGATTTTTTTACAAATATCTCTATTTTTAGTTTGGGTATGTATAAAATGTTGTATTTAACCTGCTTTAATTTATATGCATCCATTTTTAAATTTATTTGCAAGATTAATTCAGAAACAAAGTTATTCTGAAATACAGACACTATGAGGCGACTAGACAAGCAGATAATTTTATTTTTGAAGTTGTTCTTTTTGTTTTTTTCAGGTAAAACATGCTTTGGCTATTGCCCAAGCCTCAGGAAGAATTGATCAGATTTTAGGAAATGTCCAGACACTGTATCTTACAAAACTAAAACAATTGCTTAATACCTCTACAAACGTTTACTTAATGTCTGATGATGCTGTATCATGGTTGCTGTTCCCTGGAGACCATATTATTTTCATTCCAGAAGAAACCAGGAAGTACAAAAGGTCTTGGTGTTCATTAGTGCCTATTGGTGAAGCATGTGAACATGTAACAACCAGTGGTCTTAAATGGAACTTAGGTATTTTTTTTTTGCAACTGAACGATTATCTTTAAGAAAGAGATGGATTTTGGCATATTTCTTTGTTAAAGTAATATTTTTTCTTAATTGATTCTTTAAAAATATCTCATTAATTATTTGACTTAAAATCAATTACACTTAAAAATAATGTTAGGTATACATCCAAGTCTTCTTTAATGTAATTAACATAATTTTTGGCTAATAATTAATTAATTAGTTTTTTACTTTCTTCATTATTGGAAGTACATATACATTTTTTATTTGACAAAAAATAATTGCAGTTATATGAAGACGTATCAAAAAGTAACAAGAATGATATAGAATGTAATGACTATTGATATCTTAATAATTTATTTTTGTACATAGTCTCTGAGTCACCCTACACACCGAGTTCAGTGCTTTTCAAAGGCTTCAATCCCTTTCAAAAACAAAAGTATTGTCTTGGTCCCGCAAAAAGCTCTCCACCGCATCCATCATCTCGTTATCGTCTTCGTACTTTTATCCCCTTAAGTATTCTTTCAATTATGGGAACAGATAAAAATCGCTAGGCGCCAGATCTGGTAAATAAGGGGGGTGGTCAACTAATTCGAAGCCAGCTTGCTGAATGGTAGCCATCGCAACTGCCGCCCTGTGCGCGGGTGCGTTGTCGTGATGAAACAGCACACCTCTTCGAAGTTTCCTTCTTTTCTCTTTGATGGTATTCCTCAACTTGGAAATTAAAGCTGCATAATATTGACCTGTAATAGTGGTTCCACGCTCCAGGTAATCAACAATACCTCTTCTGAGTCCCAAAATATTGAGCCCATACCCTTGCCAGCCGATGCCACAGGACGATACTTCTTCTGGGTCGGCGATGATGGCCGTTTCCATTGCGAAGATTGCTGTTTTGTCTTCGGATACAAAGTGATGGACCCATGTTTCGTCCCTTGTTACGAAACGAGACAAAAAGTTTTCAGAATCTTCTTGAAACTTGTTCTACAATATCATCGAAATGTCAAGTCGATTTGTTTCTGACTGTCGGTTAACGTTCTCGGCACCCATCTTGGAGATACTTTTCTCATATTCAAAGATTGTTTCAATATGTATTAATAACTTCCATATGAAATGCCCGTTTTTTGTACTAGGTATTGGATGGGTAATTCTCCGATCGCGCTCGCTCAATACAATTTTCTCGACTTTCGCAACAATTTCTTGTGTGATTGACGTCGATGGACGGCAGGAACGATGTTCGTTTTTCGTGCTCATTTTACTACTTTCGTACTCGAAATTGAGAAGTCCACCTTACGACAGTTGAATACGGCGGAACAGCCTGTCCTAATGTTGCCTCCAAATCGCAATGGATCTCTTGCGTCTTTAACTTTTTTAAACAGAGGTATTTAATAACGGCTCGCACTTCGTTTTTCACCATTTTCGTGATCCGACACGAAGCAAACAAATGACTACATTCAGAAAAAAAAAAGAGAATTCAAGATTTTTTCTTTATTAATATTACAATTACGTATCTGAGCTATGCCTGCGAGTATTTTGTTTCTTACCAAGGAGTATATATGTCGTTCTCACTTTTTGATTCCTCCTCGTATATCATTATTCTATATTACAAAATAAAAATTCAAAGGTGGGAGTTTCTGTATGTCGATAGTAAGGTCTATGATGTGGGTTGTATGGACCATGCGAGTGGGTTAAGACCACTACAATGCCCATTTTTGTCTCCATATTGTAGTGTGCAAACTTTAGTTTATTTAGTTTGAAAGATGTTGTAGTTATTGAAATTACTAGGCTAAGGATACATAGCATCTTGAGTCTCAAGGCGACGAGCTTAATTTGGTGCTGTGTATATCATTCAACTAGCGCGACGTATTAATGGATGGACATAGCAGATAACTATTTTACACCTGTTATCGCTCCGTAATTTTTTTTTAATTAACCAATTTAACAAAACGACGCTACGAAACGAGCAGAAAAAACACAGAGCCCGTTAATAACATTATAATATTAATGTGTTTTGTTTTTTTTTTCAGATAATTCCACTCTTAAATTTGGTGACTTAGTGAGTACATCCAATGCTTTTGATGGATCTGAAAATGTAACTGTGAGATGTAGCCACACAATCCTGTGGTCCATGAAAATACCTGGTATATGTATGTAGTGTGTTTATCCTTGCTTCCTAAAACATCTTATCTATTATTTTTTTAACAAACACTGAAATCTATCAATTGTAAATATATATTATTTGTGGGTATTCGTAAGATGGATTTGAGATATCTTACATCATGCTGACCTAGTATGAGTTGGCGGGAAACCCGAGCCTTGTTTATTTATTAACTAGGTGCATCAGACGTCCCGTCAGTTCTCCGAGGAAGATGATGGCTAATCTTGGTCTAACACCATTGTGGTAGTACTTGGGAGGGTTAATCCAGCATAGCATGATTGAGGCCACGGTTGTGCTGCAAACGGATATTCCCCAAACAAGGAAGACGACCGCCAATGCGGCTTTAGTGGATAAAAATCTTCACATAACCTTAACCTTACATTACGTTACTTTAGTAGTATTTGAAGGCCTTAAAAAGGTTGTCCGACTATAAGACAGAGGTCGGTGGAAATCGCTGGAAGCTGGAAACGCAGGACTAATTGGTGTGGAAGTCTTTGACGGAGGCTTATGTTCAGCACTCACACCTTTCAGCTGATAATGCATGTGACTTTTATACACTATGTACACTCATATATCGAATTGAATCAGATATGACCTATACTAAGGTGGATGTAGTGTGTCTTAACTAACGCCACATTGGTATGGGCGGGAGCGTGATATACCATCAGATATACTTCGTGGCATCGGTTCGTTAAATAAAAAAATTACTCAGTATTATTATTTTATATCATAAAGTACATTTGAATATTACAATTGCAGAAAATATATTTTTTTTTTGTTTTGTTATATGAGGCATAGAGTTTAATTTTTATTACCAGTTAATCCCCGCTCGCTTTATTGGCCTTGTATTTACTACCCCTGCAACTCTCTTTTTGGGAATGAGTTATGTAAAATACGTTCTTAGCTGACCTATACTCGGTATATGGAATATTTCTACCAAACTTGAAGCCTCTAGGCCATATAGTTCCAGAGATGTCGTGATGACTCTACATAAGTGGAAATCTCTTACATATGTATAGATTATCATATATCACCGTTATATAAAAGTAAAATGTACTTCTTTACAGGTTGACAAAAATATGGCCGAAAATAAAATTTAAACTTTAGCAATGAAACGAGGAAAATATTGACACACGTTTTTTTATATGACATAGAGAGTCGAAATTCTTTACATAAGCTCTCTGTTTCTTCAAACATGTATAAAGTGGATTATTTCATCTTTTTTTTTTGTTTAATAATAGATATGAACAAACATCGGAAATGCCGTTATTAGTCGCATATAATTTTTTGACTTTAGGCCTATGAAAGCTATGCCAGCCTTATAACCTAAAATACGTTGTTAAAAAATATCTTTGTCAAATACTACCTCGTATATATTTACCTCGTTAGTGTTCAGTTTTTAGAACAATTGTTTTTTTTTTAAGCTTAATTAGTTAAAGTATATCAAGTATGCTGCCAAAACTAGATATAGAAATTTCAAAACAAATATTGTTCGGTTCAGTACTAGTATATTCTTAACCTGTAGTTACTAGTATTTTTAGACATTCCTATAATTCTTTTTAATACGTCTTGTTTTAAAGTATGTTTCTAATTTACCATAATTTGTGCTCAATCTTCTTTTATTCAAGTTTGATACCATACTTATATTTCATAGTCACTTGAACAATGATTTGAATTCTTTTTTATTCATGAATGTACTAAACTTTTTTTATATACCACTAGTTTTAATATCCTAGCATGTTAAAAATTGCTTAAATCCAGAAGCAGCAAACATTTGTGCAATAAAGCACTGCAGCGCCCCCTTTCCGAATTTTTTTTTTGTTTGTATCGTTGTTTTGTTATGAAGCCTGTGTCCAGCAGTCGTGTAAATGTTGGTGTTACTTTTAAATCTTGTAGTGTTTTAGTGGTTGACAGGAGGGTTGGTTTTTTTTTTATATCATAAACAAAATTTAATAAAACGTGTAATTGGTAAAAAAACTATATATTTATTTTTTATATATTGATTGTTTTTGGTATAGTTCCTTTTTTTCTTTGGTGTTTGTTTTAATAAAAGAAGTAATATAATTGATTTTTATTATTTACATTGAGTGAGCGGTTAATATTTTTATTCATCATTAGTAATCATCGGAAAGGTTATCATCATCAGCATTTCTGCTTATTTTAGTAGTAGGTACGTAAAACATAAATCCACCAATTCATTTCTGGAAGGCATGAAAGGAGATGCTTTATTAAACAAGTATGGATATTTATTTATTTTAACATTATACACCTCATGTAGAGACGTACTTACTGCCATTAGCATTATCTTCCAGCCTACCTTGGGCAATGTACAGATGATGAGGTAGGTGCATCAAATAAGTACAATATAATACATATCCAAAAACACATATAAAGATATTAATAATCATCAGCCGATAGATGTCCACTGCTGGACATCGATCGATCCTGCGCTACCCGCATTCAGCTGCTTTCCGCGACCTTCGTTTGTAATTCATCTGGGAGGGACATGAACCATTTCTTACCACGCTGGTCCAGTGGATTGGTGAGAGTCAGAGCCTAGTTTGTAGATAAGCGGGGTGCACCACGAGCAGGTGAGGTTTGCTTGTGACCCATGAGTTGTGCGGGACCCCTTACAACTGTGGATATTAGAAGACGCGATATAAATGTAAAGAAAAATTTATATATTTGTCTTTTTATAAAGACAGCGAGAGCAAAGATTTAAATGATCTTGACCGTCTTCGTAACTATTAGTCTACTTGTATTCAGTAAGAGGTCGTCGAGACATGAGATACTGTCGAAAGATTTTAAATTCGATGTGGAGTTTGGGGTGTTTTTTTACCTTCCGAGCCAGGTTCCGTCTTTAAACAGTAAACTCGCTACTATAACAATATTGCTGTGTTAAAAGTATGAACAAATAGGAGCTGGAATATTCTGGGCGAAAACGCTTCACCATTCGCGACCTCATTGTCACTTGGTAGGTCATTGGTTCCGAAAACCGTCTTGGTAGTGTCCACCGCAGCTCCTATCTCTGCAGTCAAACAGTAGTGTGCAAACATAATTGTTCCGGTTTGAAGGACGCTGTAACTAGTACTATTCCTAAGGTAACAAGATTATATCTTATGTTTCACGGCAAAAGGCACAACGAAATGCAGTGTATATAATCCTAATGTCATGTTCTTTGGGCAGACGTTTCACTTACCATCAGGTGAACGTCCTACTTGTTTCGTTGCTTTGTAACATAAAAAACATACACTGTTTGAAGTTCAGGTCAAGTGTTAGACAATTGTAGATAAAAAAGGTCATTCGTAATATAGAGAATAATTATCAGATGCAAGTTTTAATAACGTTAAAGATTAATATGTAACCTAATTGAATAGATATCCTAACTTACGCCTATATAGAATCTAGAATCAACTACTCGATAAGTTCCGTTATCAGCAATTATCGGTTACGGATATTGTAACGTCGCCTTTATAAATACAGTATTAAAAGTCTTATATTAAAATAATCATAGCTTTGTTATATTGAAGGTAAACAGTGTAACGTAAACCCATCGCCTATTGTTTCACTATCAATCAATTCCGTGCAGCGTCAGAGGCTGTACGAACTTATCAGTGCTACCAACCGCACGGTGAGATCACGAGATAGCTCTCATCTTCCTTATCATCAGCTGATGCCGACTGCAAATAACTGAGACACGATTTTATTACTTCGTGCGCGTCGGCCCGGGGACTTTTTGATTAACGTAAGTAAACATTATTCGCTATAAATGTTATTTATAACATATTTATATACTAATAATAATGCTGTATTACTAATAGAAAAACACATTCAAAATTCTATTTGAAATATTTCTTGAGATCACTGTTGGGTCACGTCATATAATATAAAATAGTTTAATATGGGGATAATATTTATCCTAGTTCTACATAAATATACTAAGTTAGGGGTATATAGAAATTTTTTATATATTGTGATTTAGTTTAGAATATCATAGTAGTAGCCTATCGAAGTCTTCAAGCTCTTTGAAGAAAAGACGACATTATGTTATTACGACAAACTTCGTTAAGAAATCATGCTGTTAAGTTTTTTTTTTTTTTTTTGTTATATACAATGTTCTTAAACTTGATTTTTCTTTGTAAGTGTAATGGAGTTAAGTGGAAATGAGATCGCGGATGGTGTTCGTCCAGATTACTCTGGCCGTCATATGTTTACGGCCGGGACATAGTGATGGTTTTATGGCGGCAGTTAATATATTTAACATTCCACTGATAGAAATTCGCAAATATTTCATGCTCTACATGAGTTTTTCTACAGCAAGGAGCGCGCAAACGTACAAATTAATGTAATGATCGCATCACGAATTGCGCTGGTCACATGCGCGGGGGCACCAACATCACGGTTCAGTTTGCTCCTGCGCGGAGAACGCGCGAAACGTGTTTTAAGGTGCTCCCACATTTCACAAAAACATTTGGTACGTAAGCTTACCCTTAAATTTCAATTATACTACGTCATTATACTAATTAATGAAACTAAATTACCTATAATAATTAATAACATTATTTTAATGTTTAATTAACGCATCAATCGAAACATTGAAACTGTTAGTGATTGCTTTGAATGCTTTTGTGGTTACGATACGGGTTTATGTTCCGAACAGTTGTTTAATTTTATAATAATATACAATAACAAAAAGTAAAAACAGTTCTCATATAACAACATTAAATTTATACGCCGACAATAACTTTGTATGAGTCCAACATTAAAATCACTAAATACGATTATTGTCTTATACATACTTTAGGTTTTTTTTAACATTCACACTTTCATAATTATCAAAGTTGTCACTCTATATGAGAATAAATTTATGGTTCTCTAATTTACATATTTATCAATGTAACATCACTTATTAATAAATATTCATCGCTTAGTAACTGATGGGAGATGAAGTTTAAGTAAACACTGCAATTTCTACTAAACACAGAGGGTCGTTGTTAGTAGTCTGGTAATTTAACCATAAATCATAAAATTATCCATTACTTAGCAAGATCATACTACATATAACATACATATAAGTTATAATTCTTTATGAAAGTGTTGTAAAGATAAATACTGAAACATATTTGTAATGTAGTTATTTACTAAATTATAATCTATTGCGCTATTAAGATAGATTACACTGTAAATATCTTTAAGATTTTTCTGTTACATAGTTTTGATCTTATTTTTAGATGAATATCATTTCTATGCCTGTAAATGTCAAATAATTATTTTCTTCAACTCCTCAAGTGGCAAAGGTGTGAAATAAATGTCGCACTCTTACGATTGCGATGATTAATTTATTTAGATTCCAACGAAGAGAATAATGGAAGAATATTTTCAATAGTGTACATATTTTGTTTTCATAGACAATAGATGGGAAATGCGTTTAGTAAAGTGAACTCGTTGCCTGAACCGGTCTATGTGTGACATGCTAACATACTCGCACGTAGTATATATTTAAAAAAAATAAATCCGCGCCGTAGATAAGAATAAACGAAGCATACCTACACCGACTTCACACGGATCACCATACCAACAGCCTTGCTTGATTTTAGTGTTTTTTTATCTTTGCCTACAAGACTGTCTTATGATTTTTAGATATATTAATGGTCTATCACATAGACAATAGACTGTCGTAAACTAATAGTCTTTTACACATAAACGTGTTAACTGTACTTCATTAGTTACTTGATTACAATAACCATTTTCATTACTTAATTTATGTACCTCATACAATATGAATTACTAGTTTAATGAAAAGCTATTACCATGTACTTACATAATATTAAAAATAATCTATGTATCTCATAGCGAAGGGTCACGCGTCAATCACAAAGATTAAACACTAAGATAATAACCTCCACACATTAAGATAAGGGTGTGTGGAAGACTTCTTTCATCAGCACGTATATTTATAACGTTGCCGAAGGTGAATTAGCTTTCAGTTGTAACTAACAAGTTTTTATATAAATTGCGTTTATGGTCGTTACGATAAACCTTGCTGTTTTGAGCCTTCCTTAAAAAAAGTCATCATGGAGCCGTAGAAAAAGGGGTGTAAGGGGTTCCTTTCAACGTCTTACGGATCAACCTCACCAGCACGCGGTGCCACCTGCTAGACAATAGACGAGGCTCTAGCCACCCACCAACCCACACTGGGTCAGTAATCAGGGCTAAGACTCAATTTACCAGAGTTTATGCCCAGCTGTGGGTATTATCATGGCTAATACGAAGTATAGAGTAAAAAAACCTTATCTCTGATACAACTGTCAAAATAAACTTATAAGCCAAAACTAGACTACGTATTTTCAAAGAAAATTTGTTTGAAGAGATTATAGTCATTACTTTTTTAATTAAAATAAAACGATTTTCCGGGTCCAAGTGATCCACCTTTCCTTGGAAGACAAGTAGAAATTACTTTCATAGTATTTCTATCTCCTGATGTCTATTCAATATTGAGCATAGTAATCTAAATAGAAATATTTATTCATCGCATATCCACGTTTGTTAATTCTTTCAACCAATTTCGATAAGCGATGTACGAGCCCCAGTAACTCGTTACCTACGAAGGTGAAAAAAAAAACTACTGTTACGTAACAGCTAGTCTGATAACGCAACATTTTTGCAACTCGTTAAATTTTTTAACATTGACAACTGTAAATACAATGCATACATAATAATACCCTTTGTGTTTGTGTGCATGGCGAAAACGAAGTGCACTCATACATTATATGGGTGTTAATAAGTTTATAATAAACTTCATTTCTTACTATTTTGTGATGTTAGATAGTGATGAAAACTAGTTTAATCTGAGGGTAGAAATCGACATTTAACTATAGTATTCATTAAAATTAACGAGTAACAGTCGAGTTTTATACCTTTAGTGTCATTTACAGAACAAGCGACAAATGATATGTATTGCTTACGAAACGTAAAAATAAACGAAATAAGCAATTAATAGATTAGTATACAATTACCCTTGTATATTATAATCTTTAAAAATTGATAACTGTCCTTAAAGAAGAGAATATGTAAATTATTAGCATTGCAATTGTAAACCTTGTGTGCTGTTTCCCGTAGGATCGAATTATAACCTGATTAAAGGAAAAAATCCATACATTGCTATCAAAATATATGAAGTTATACATTTCTAATTAAAATATACAATACTAAGGTGATTAGAAATTGTCTTCAGAACAAGGATTATTTTATAGTAGACGTATCCCTAATTAGACGGCATCTATTTGAAATTGATTATTACGGTTATGGACAGAATGAGTAATACACCCGTGACTAACGTATTAAAAACAAATATTGATTGAAGGCTCGCCTCTGCGACATGTACACATGCAAAGTACATACATTCATGTTTTCTTTATTCCAACGGCAAAGACATAACCCTCTTTCTTTCCACCACATCGATTCCTTTAACATTACAATGATTCCCAAGCATTCAATATCACCGAAGAAGGGCCACTGCTAAACATAGAGCTCACTCAGCCATTTTTGATATAATTTTTTTTTTTGATTGTTTTGCTCAACAAAGAGGTTCTATATAATTGTTGATGACACAAATTTGCTTTTATCATTCTGTTGTGGATTTTTTATGCTATTTTCGCATTGGTATATTACACTTTAGTAACATAATATAATGAAATTCTATTTAATTGACTTAAAGTATGTATTATCATAACGTATTTACATAGAAGTTTTACGAGCTATGTAAAGGCAAAATTTAAAATCTGATTACTAATGATTTACTGTTCAGTTGTCGACTTTTTAAAACTGTGATATTTATCATATTCTTTCGAAGGAAATCTCAAGAATTGACATCTTTCTTTACGTGCGAGAGCAAGTTTTGTACGAAATTTATATAGAACAATTGTATTGTAATGAGAATTAAGTTTCCTGCAAGGCTCTAGTCCATTAATGCTGTTGTTGTAAAGTATTATAAAACCTATTTTCCTACTTCAAAATTTTCGGAAACGTCTCTTGCTTTTGTATTTCCTGTTTGTATCTTACCCTTTGTATCCAATTTGTTTAAATCAATTCTTATTACCAGTGATCTAGATTGTTTATTATGACCATCTCGATATATGTATTCACTTCAGTTTACTTGCTTTGCATTACATATAATATGACACTCGTAATAAAGTAAGTAGTAGTGGATACTCTTCTGATGATGAAGGCTCATTGGATTAATTACTATGATGGTCTATACTATTGGGAAAATTTATTTGAAAATCTAGGGTATATTCTACTTTAGCTACTTCAAAATTAACAAAAAATTTTCAAGTCATCATGATAAGTCAAGAAAATGGCGTCATTGAATATTCATTAAAACCGGTGCAGACGAATGGCATTATGTAATTGTATTTGGCACTCTTTATAAGTCGTCAAGTTCAATAAGCATTAAAACAATCTAACTGTTGCTAGCTTTCTCCAGAAAAACGAGGGTTTTATAAATTTAACGCGTGGAATTGAGAGTACGTCAGTCGCATCGTAGTTTCTTACTCTTAAATATTTTTTGATCCAGTTCTTAGTCAACTCTGACGGATCACTGTGGATCTTATCAAATGACACTATAACTGGTTACAGTTACTACTCCTATGCTGAAATATTTCACAGAGGAAGTTTTTCTTCTGAAATTATTCCATTTAATTGTCTATTATCAGGCGCTAAAGATGGGATATACACATCTTTCATACGAGGTCAAAATGTATTAAATTCTTCGAAATTTTAAAATGCCTTTGCAAATACACTCTGTAATGTCCTAAAAGTAACACAGATGTTGGTTTTACATATATGAAAACAAACTTTACTTTAACGTGTGACTGTTTCCGTTACCGAGAAGAATTTTTTTTTAAATCTGTACCAATATGAAAAAGTCGGTAAAATTAAAAGGATAAGAGAGTAATATTTAGAAGATATTTTTTACTGCTAGGCGCTATTTAATATATATTTTTATAGGTCTTTTCTTTATTAGCGTTTAAGGCTTCACATGCCGTGATAACAGATTTCTTATAAAAGTCCAAGCTAGTTATCATTTTTTTTTTTCCTAACCTTTCATTAACGCTTCAATGTCATGATTTCATATAGGAAACCTTATAGTAACCGAAATTGGAACATCATCATCATGTCAATAAATGTCCAATGTAGGACATAGACCACCTCCAAAGATTTAAATATCGATCAGGTTGGGATTCATATGGGGTTGAGATTATATGAGGATTTGGGCCATTTCTCACCAAACTGGCTCAATGCGAGTAAGTAGAAGCCAGAGTATCGTTTGTTGATTAGCAGGGTGTACCACAAGCAGGTGAGGTTCACTTGTCCTGTGGGTTTTGGTATGGGAACCCTTACACCTTAAATTGAAACATAAAAAACTAGTACATCGTACATAAGAAACACTTATCATTAGCTAAACTATTATGGCTTTTAAATAATACCTTTTTTTTTCCTATCACAAATAATGGTCACCCTACCTAGGCGTCTTCCACAAAAATAAGAGAGTTTATTTTACTAACTCCATTGTTTACAATGTATCGTTTCGTTTGCGTTCTAAACATATAACATTAACGAAAGCTGAAATGTTACAGCGATGTCTAGAAATAGTAGATAGACTAACAAAAATGCAAAAACACTATCGTTACTGAGTTTTCCCGACAAATCGATTGAAAAGAAAAAATTATATACTTGGAGGGTGTAAGAGATCCTGCATAACTTACAGCACCCAAGCCAACATTACCTACTCGTGGTGCATTCTCCTAATCAACAAACGAGACTCTGGCTCCCATCAATCCGGATTGGGCCAGTGTTCTGGGAAAAGCCTCAAATCACCCTTGTTGGATGCGGACAACGCAGGACCCATCGATCTGGAGATCTCTAGCTGAGACCGATGTCTATCGGCTGATGACATACATGAGTATACTTTTTATGTATCGAAACGAGACATCGAATTCGTTATCGATTTCCTGAAGGCAAATTAACAATAATAGTTAAATATCTACATGACATTTTAGATAACGAATAGCAGTATAGAATTCAGTTAAAATAACTTCATTCGTCGAGGTTAATTATAGCATGCTAAAAATAGCATTAAAGTGGAATGGATGAAGACAGTACAGGAACTAAACCAAAAAGGCGTCTAATTTCTCCGTAGCAGATTGTAAAGAGCATTTGAGGAACTAGTTTTGGATCTCTATCATAGCCAATTGAGAGAAAAAAAATGATTTTATTTCACAAGGAATAACTAATTTTTATTGGTGGGGTAGGTCTCTGTTGCCGAATGCAGTCTAGATAGACAGTAGGTAGCTGCAGTGCTGAAGCTATTTCTGCCGCCAAACAGTATTGTGTAAACATTAATATGTTTCTATTTGGAAGGCATCGCAGCTAGTAAGATTACTAGAATTAGAAGATATAACTTCTTAAGACTATGAGCACAATGTGGTGCTGTGTGTATTATCCTTACCAGCGCCGTGTTGTTATCTGCATGCGTATTGCTTACTATGAAATGAATGTCCGGCACGTCTCGTAGCTTTGTTGAATACACAATATATTACTTTATTCTATATGGCATTTAAGTAGTAATAGTTAGGAATATACAAGATTGAAAACATTACCTTCTTTATAAAAATTTAAGTTAGTATTAAGTAATGATTGTTTAACATATGTTTTGATTACTAAATTTGAGCAGGACGTTAACTTGGTGATCTACCAGTATTTTGAAGGAAGCAATCAAATTGTAATTAGGAAGTTGAAACTTTAACAGTTGTAAAAAATATTTATAACACAAATATTTATCGGAACTGAGATATTGACCGGAAACGAGCGACACGGACCGGTCGACCTTTTTCGTGAATGTAACAACTACCTCTGTCCTTTACCTCGTATGTGGTATACATACGAGATATACACAACAAGTAACCTTGCACAAATGTAGTGTTAAACTATTATCCTGTTCTTAATGTTTGTGTTAAATGCAAAGGATTTTCTTTTCACATATATCAAACGATGTTTATATATGAAATTTTATTACCAATATACATATGGGAACATGTTTGAAGTGACACATATAATATTGTTTGAAGTGCACATTATTTAAAGACATATATACTCAGTTTATATGTCGACAGGATAATTATTAATTACCTATTACGGATAGGCTTTTTTTTTAGCGCTGAGGATAATATTTAATACATATCATAGCTTCTGTAGAGAAGTCAAAGTTATGTCGGATTTATATTCACTTTTTTTATTCTATGAATCAGTGAGATTTTCATCTTATGGTAAGTAATGCTTCTGCCTATATCAACGTTGCGTTAGATGATATTCACAGACAATAGTCTCGTCCCAGTAATTTCACCATAAAACCGAAATACAGTAATATTTGAACTACTCAGTATCGGAACAAATAGGCCCTTCCGCGGTAACCTAGACGGTCTCCAACAATAACTTCCAACCTTCGGTATATTATCAACTCTATACCCTCATCGGTGGTCTCCTTCAGTGTTATTAGAGATTCAGTACCTTCTACGGAACACATCGGTTCCCCTCTCTACTTTGGCTTAGCAGGTCTTAATGACCAGTAAGGCCGTCCTTGTCAACCTCTGCTGCGGCTAATAGGTGACCATTTACTTATTGAACAATAAAGTCTCCAAGTGACCCATAAACCCGGTGACTGAGTTGCCTACGATAGCCAGGGCTTACTTTAGTCTTATGCTTCATACGTGATATAGGTAGCTAACTTCTTCATAGGTAAACTGATTGACGTAAAATCTATGCTATTTCTAGCATCCATTTTTTTTAAGATATGTAGAGATAAGCCGTCTAAGTGAAGAGGGTTTCAAGTGGAATTCCCGATTGCAATAAGTAGTGGTATTTAAATCACCGGCTTAAAGTTATACTAATCACTAACAATCATAGATATCTTTTGACCTTCTAAATGAAATCAATTTGCGTTTTTTTTTTATTTATGTAACGTGCACATTAAAACGTTAATGTGTTTAACAGTGCACATGGCTCCAGGCATATGTAGGAAGTAAATATGTTTTATATATAGCGTGTTATTTTCAACTTTTCACGAAATAATAATACTTCCATAAAGTAAACAATTACTGAAGCGGGAAGCCGCTGGATGAGAACAGCGCGGGTCCGATCGATGTGGAGCTCTTTGGAGCAGGGCTATGTCCAGCAGTGGTCGTCTAGTAGCAGATAACGATGATGATGATGACTGAAGCTAAAGAATAAAGGTCTTTCCGATATTCTTTCTTATTCTACAAAGCGACGATACGAGTACACCCATGACTATGAGGCGCAAGTTATAATAGCATATATTGCGCTCGCCGCCTTGAGACATAGATGTTGTCTCGTTAACCCACTAATTATATTAGATACAACCCCCTTCAAACCGCATCGCAGTAATGTTTGCACACTGTTGTTTGGTGGCAGAAATAGGCACTGCGGTGGTGTCTACCTAGACGGTCGACTGGAGACGGAGACCTATCACGAGTAATATAAAATAATAAGACGTTGAATGATCTAATATACATTTTAAAATGATGTTTACGTCATTTGTAGGAGTTTAAAGAGATGAGCGAATAAGTGATATGCATTGTTTATAAGCGATTAAGTTGCTAATTAGCATTACTAACACATCCGGTTGTTTTAGCCTGTGAGTTGGGCTTACTTAGCAGTTGATATCACATCATTCACTAAATCTCTTTAATCTTAAGGTTCTTTTTTAACTACCAAATGTAGTAGTTAAAATTATCATCATCGTCACCAACTGATAGAGTTTCACTGCTGGACATAGGCCTCCATCAAAGACGTCCACATCGAATGATTCTATACTACCCGCGACCAGCAGATTGCGGGTCAACGCAGTCAACATGGCGTCCGGTACCACCACTCAATAAGGGCGGTCGTTAGTAGGGGTTCATATAAGGGTTTTGGGCCATTTCCCACCACGCCAGCCCAGTTCGAGTTGTTGGAAGCCAAAGCCTCGTTTGTTGATTAGCAGAATGCAACACGAGCAGGTTAGTTTGGCTTGGGACCCGTGACTTATGTGGGGACCTCTTACACCCTCTATCTATATACGAGTATATAATGAAAATGGGTTTTGTTTGTTCGCCAATCACGTTAAAATTAGTGATCGTATGGACATGGGAACATGACCATTCTACGCTGATTTTTTTTTTTTTGTATAAACATTTTCATTTTATATTATTTATGCGATGGCTATACTAACGGTTGCTATAGAAGGCCATTTGAGGTTGCAATTGCTCTGAAGGAATATTTCAGACAAATTTCAAGTCTAATTTTATATTATGGCCATCAAAGCGAGGCGGGGGGCACAGCTAGTGTATGTATATTATAAGACGTTTTAAAACTAACGTTTGACTAACTGTAGTAATTAAAATCTCTCTTACAGTATTATTTATCGTCAAACGAACAAAGTTGCATGATGATTAAACTGTGAGCAGTCAAGTTATTTCGAGACTGGTTGTAAATTTATTTAATGTATGCCATTCACGTGACCATTGGAAATCATTACGTTTGTTCATTGTTAGTCGAGTAATGATGATGGTTTTAAAAAAAAAGATAAAGAATCGAAATAGTTTTTGCTCCATGTTTACAATTTTCATCTTCCTATGTTTTTAAACGTTTTTGTAGGAAACCAGATCGGCAATCTATTGTTACTTTAAATGAACCTCAGCCGTTCAGGTTTCAGTTGAAAAAATGTCTCGTTACGGCTGCTTGCTACGCAAAAACCTCATGGTCTTACCTTGCCTTTGAAGTCATCCGCACTGCTTCACTAGATGGGAACGAAATTATTATGCTTCTCTTTCTATATCTCATTGCATTATTATTTTGTAATTTTTGCACATACAATGAACATATATACAGAAATTGTGTAGAGGCATTACTTATTCCGATGTGAATTATCTTACAGTAGATCCGTGGTTGGAAAATGTTATAATAGTAACAGTTAAACCATTTTACTCAGATGATGTACTAGAATAAAATTTATAAACCAAATGTAAGCTAGGTCTGCTTATAAATAAGAAGAGAAGAGGAAAAAAAAAATTATAGGCGTTAGGAGAGGCGTTCTAACGGTTATTTTACTGCCTCACACTTAACAGCGTTCACCAGTCAGGCAGCGTCAATCAGTACTGGTGGTAGGTCTATTTTACTGGAGACCGTCTAGGTAGGTACCACCGCAGCCTTATTTTTGTGCTTACAAACAGTAGTGTGCAAACGTTACTATATTCCGAATAGAGGGAGTTGTAGCTAATGACATTACTGGGGTAATGAGACTACTGACTCCTACCAGGTTAGTTCACCTTACCACCACAAATCACATCACCTTTTAACATCACTTGGGATCGCTGTCAAGCGCTAACTTTGCCGATTTAAAAAAAAGACATTATGCCTCAAGGTGACGAGAATACGTTATCTTAACTAGCGCCACGTTGTTATGGGTAGGTCTAATATTATCATCAGGTGAACGTCCCGCTCGTATCGTAGTTTAATTTACTAATAAAAAAGAAATCTTATGGATTTTACTGTTCAACTGTTTATTTTATTATATATATTATTAAAACATTTTGACCTTTGCAGCAACCAAGGTCACGGTACGACTGAAGCAAAAGATGTTATACGTTATAACAGGCTATATCATTTTAATTATTATTTGCTGTCCAATGTAAGACAAAATAAATATTTAAAGTCGTTGAGCTAATTATAATGAACCTTCATAATTTATAACTTCTAAAAAAACCTAAGTAAATTATATTAAAAAAAAAACTTTACTGTATTAAGGCGACTTGTTTGTAACCACGCGTATCGAATTTTTGGACACGGTTGTCGACGCTCAGAATCGCTTGACGAGAATCTTAAAACGATATTTAACAGTGGATCTTTTCTATACGCTAACACTGTATTTTCGTGTTCGTATTATTATTATTTCTTTATTTAATAAAGCAACAAAAAGTATTGCGTTCAAGTGATGGTCAGTGATATCGACTTACTGATGATAAGTCTCTATTGCTGGACTGTGTACGTAGATACCACTGCATCTCCTATTTCTGCTGCCAAACTGTAGTGTGAAAACGTTACCGTGTTCCGGTTTAAAAGGTGTTGTGTTTAGTGAAATTACTAGGGGTAAGATATACTTTCTTGTGTCTTAAGACGATGAACACAATGTGGTGTGTTATCTTAACTAGCGCCACGTTGTTATAGCCAGGCGAAGCACTTTGGACGATGGTCTCACTCATCACGTTGCTTTATAGAATAAAATAAATAAATAGTTAGAATGACATACACTGCACCACATTATGCTCTTAAGAAGTAAGGTATTGTCTCGTTACACCTGTAAAATTATTACTTACAAAGACCATTTACACTAAAACACGGTAATGTTTGCACACTATTATATGGCGACAGAAATAGGCGCTGCGGTGGTATGTATCTAGACAGCGTACAGACATCTAGAATTTCTTTTTATGACTGCATGTTGTATAATAAACACGTACTAAGCAACAAACACATACTTTGTTGTAGTGTTGCTATAGTTACAAATTGATGTTAAACGATAAATAATGTTTTTAATGAACTTTCAATTATAAATCTATTGTGTATTGATTTATACAGCGATGTCTTGTTCACAATATGATATTGATTGTGTTGTATGTTAGTATCGGAAATTATGTTTGCACCTAATTCATTTGTCTAATTAAACCATTTTTTTTTTTGTTTACATTAGAACAATTCATAAAAACTGTGAAATTGTATATAATAACGTAAAACTAGAACATAAGTATGTTAGAAATAATATTCAAAAAACAAGTATGTAATAATTTCTTTAAAATACTTCTTTAATACAGGACCCGTATACAAATAATAACGTTTGTATTCAAATATACAAAAATTTCTCGAAAGCATTATGAATAAATAGATCGCTTAATCATTGTATTCAATGTACAGAATGAATGATTTAACAGATCTATTATTCTTAAGTCATTAAATTATTATTCAAGGTATCATATCAATGAAGTTATACTGAGAATAATATCTTGCAATTATATCGATGATTGTAAGAGATACGATTTATTGTGTAATACTTTTATGTATGCCGAATTTCATTAGACAATTTTATTTATGTATTATCGATGAAAGATATATAAATAAATTGGCATATGATTAAAGAATCAAGGGCAACGATTAGAGATGTTTGTATATACGAAACGTCGCCAAATTACATTGTGGCTCACGTGAAATATTTTTAATGTTAAATCGTTACTAACTCACTAATACTATGGCTCCAGAGACCAAAATGAAGTTTATTTATTATTATTATATTATTCGATTTCTAATACACGCTAAAATATTTTTTTTTGTTTGTTTTATTATTTATATAGTCACGGGAAGATTGAAGTGAACAATGTTCTGACGTCATAGGTATCACGAAGTATCGACATCTTTTTAAATTATTGTTTACAGTCCTATTGGAATATCTTTCAGTCAACAATTCAAAGTGAAATATACTACAATACTATTAAAATAATTTAAAGCTAACAATACTTTCATTTCTATGTCTAATGCCCGAATGACTCAAGACAGACCGCCCGCAAGAAATTCTGACATTTGTTCAGTGTTGCCATATTCGAAATGTTGCCAGATTATAATTAATAGGTAGGTAGGTAGTGTTAACAACATAAAATAAAATATATATTTTTTGATAACTCTAACAGACCAATCTGTGCAGAATAACTAATCAGTACTCCTGTGACCATAGGCTGTAAAGCACTCGAAACCTTTGTAGTACAATTTTGACCTAATATAGGCTACAGATAAGCCAACATGTATCTGATAGATGCGGTAGCGTTGAAGAGGCGATGTTTCTGTTTATGTAGAGATTTGTAATATATCAATCACTTCTTTGCCACTTCACAGTAACTTTGATCCGACCTTGTCTTGCCGCAGAAGTGCGATATTTGCACTTGTAATATTTCCACTTGCTCCTTGCCCCAATTCGGAACGAGTTTGGCCGTCAATACGAAATGGCATTTTAATTGCTCCTCTTAGTTCACAACTCTTAACCCACATAACATTATAAAGGTACACAATTTTTTTTTTTCCGAATATTATGCATTAAATTTATTTTTAAACTGATATTGCTTGATGAATTCACTTCGCGGGTGTCTTTTACTGGTAATGTATTAAGAAAAAAATATTTGATTAAATTTTTCTTACGTAAAATATATAGATCAAAAATATATTTATAGTTGGGGTAGGGTTAATATTTTACCAATCAATACATTTTTATAAGTTCGATAAATCCGAAAATTTGATAACAGTCTGTTGAGCCGCGGAAGGTGGTCTGGACAGGTTGTTTATATTATTTTGTAAATTAATAATATTTTTCTTGTTACAGAATCAGTGGGAACGATAAAGTTCCAACATGGGGGCGATGTTCCGGAGTGAAGAGATGGCCCTGTGCCAACTCTTCATTCAGCCTGAGGCGGCATACACTTCCGTCTCCGAACTGGGTGAAGCTGGCTCTGTGCAGTTCAGAGATGTAAGTAACTTTTATACAGATAACAATAAAAAAAAATAACAAAATCTGCTTGTAACATCAAAACAAACCATTCGATTAATTTAAATGCTTTACGATACTTTTTTGACTCTGTCTATTGGCTCTAGGTACGGAAAAGGCTTTACCGATTTCATCATGACTTTCAAGACCATAACAATTATCAATTTATTTTGAATATGACTGATTGATTAATTTTGCTGGGGACGGTTTGAATTTATGACTAGTAATTTTAATAATCGGGCCCAATTCCCATCAATTAACTCCAACAAAAGACGGCCCCAATTGATCGGCGGGACTGGTGACCGTGCCGATCATAACGGAGGATCAATCGATTTGGAGATCATTCGAGGAGGCCTAAGTCCAGCAGTGGACTTCTGTGGGCTGATAATAAAATTTTAATAATATATTATATTATCGGTATGATTGTGCATCGTCAAGAAGTCAGTACATTCGGCACGTTAATAAAAATATTTTTTTCAATACCCAATGTCAACTATGGGTCTTTGACTTTGGCCTGGTTGAGTAGCCTAGAACTTTCATTCTTTTTTTATATATTTTTCTTGAAAGTATTATATAGACAATACTGTATATAAATAAATGTTCACATTTGAAAGTGTTTGCATGATTTAAATATTATTGCAAATATGTAACCTTTAAAGTTTATCTATGGTGATGATCTTATCTATAATAAAGACTAAAACTATACTGCAATCATTACTGTCAAGGACTTTTCTTTCTCACAAGAAATAAAGAAGTTTTATCCTTGAAATAGAAATTACCCTTTTTCGTTGCATCTAAACTGAATAAACAAAAATTATATTATTTAAGATATGATTGAAATTTTAAATATTTGTATCAGAAATTTTAATATAAATAATTTATTACCTGATCGGGAATCCTAATAAGAATACCTAGTTCACATTCTTGGTTACAAATCTGAATCTTCGTTTTTATTTTCTTCTTATGTATATGTATGTTTACGTATCTAAGTGTATGTATTTTGTAATATTTATGTTTGTTACTTATTCTTTTATTAACTTCGTACTTGTGTTTTTTGCACCTGATTGAATATTTATGTCTCCTTACAAACCGAAAGGTTGACTCGAAGAGAATGTCGTGTGTCATTATGTCCGCCTTTTTGATTACGTTATCTCTTATATTTTTATTTCATGTTGTTATTTTGCAAAAAAGTTTAAATAAATAAAAATTGTAGTGACTACATAGCTGTCGTGTGAGGTCTGTGATCGCTTCTAGTAGCAATCTATATATTGTTATAACGCATTACACAATGAATCGCTGATTGTTTGGCCGCTGTTCAATAGATAATTGTAAAGAGTTTTTATAGCGATACACTCGTACATATAGATCTGTTAGTATTTTATGTTATGTACGTACAAATCTGAAGTGCTCAATGTTTTTTATGAAGATATATCAAACATTACTTTGAACTTTTGAGTTTTAAAAAATTCAGAGTCCCAGCTCATAAAAGCTAATGTTATTTTAGCATACAAGATTAATTTTTTATTTACCTTCCACGAGGCGATGTGTCAAGTACGGATTTGTTCGCGCTTATTCTTAATAACTTGGCGTTAATTAGGATGATGGACACTGCATCACGTTTGTCTGTCTTGTTACCCCAGCTCCTTCCTTACCTACTGAACCCTTCGAAAAAGTAATAGTATGTATAGGCATTACCATGTTTATTTTATTGTAGTTCATATCATCATAGTTATTGTATTATAGTTTTTGCTTAACTCATCAAATAATAATGGAGACAACGACAAGGCAGCTGACGTCATGGACGGTGTACCGACACCGTTGAGGCGATTCTACTTTAATAATACGAATAAGGACAAGCAAGGAATCATCAGGATACAGGATGCATTGCGATGACATCAGTAGGCGCAGCAGCATATAAACTAACATTATAATTATCATTTGTTAATATTATAGTTCTTTTAGTAGCTAATATAGACGCATATCGGAAAAACATAATTTAGTTTCTAGTACATCTTTTCTGCAAAGCCTTTACTAAATACTTAAGAGTCGACTATAAGTAACGTCATCATCAGCTTGCTGCGTCCAGAAAGGCGTAAAAGACTGTATTATAATGCGGATATTTGAATATAAAAACTAGTTAGAGCAGATTAAATAAAAAAATTAAGTAATGATATATCTGATGAGACTTATTTGCATAATTGTGGTTAGCTTAAACAAACGTCTTCTTTATGATGATTTGACGGGCACAAATTAATATTGTTGACATTAATATTAATAGGTCTCATTGTTAACTTTTAAGACAGATTGAATGGCAGTTATAACGACTACAGTACACATGATACAAAGAGGCGAAGCTTCAATATCCACTGATCTCCTCGTGAAGAAACGCATCGTGGGAAAACGTTTTTCAAGAACAACTGCTCTCACGGATGTAAGACATTCTTCAACCTGCATACGATCGATGTGGTGATAAATAGACTTGACTCTCATCGTGAATGAAGACCTCGAGTCCAACCAGTGGGATATTAAGTAATCAGTAGTACTACTACTTATAGCTTTGGAACGATTATCAACAATAACGTGGTGACGAAGTCACAAATCGCGTTAAACAATCTAAGTGCGTTTTATTAACATTTATTATCGTTTATTGTATCAGCTAAGCGGAAAATAAATAAAAAAATAACCTTCGTGAGCAAAGAAATATAACTTTTACTGGTGGAAGGTCTCTTTTGACGGAGACGGTACTACCGCAACTCCTATTTAGGCTGCTAAACAGCTGTGTAATGATTACTATCTTCTAGTTTAAAGTGTGTTGTAACTAGTATGATTACTGGGGTAACGAGACTTTATTAACGAGACATATCTCAAGGCGATATGGACAATGTAGTGCAGTGTATGTCGTTCTAACCTGTGGCGAAATTGACGAATCCTCAGGATCGTTATGGGCCGGGCTTATCACATATCATGGGAAAGTTTCGCTCGTCTCGTCGATTTGACATATATAAACCATTGAAATTTAGAGTTAAAGTAATTTTTTTTATTCAAACAAGATTCGTTTATTTGTTGAACGTCATAATTTATTAATTGTTCGCAAAGGAAATGCTTCGAAAAGACCTGATGTTGAAACTCATCGGGCTATATATTATCATATTATAATATATATAGATTCTTTGATTATATAACACACATGATCATATTTTTTTTCAAATTTTAAAATGTATTATGTTTTATATATACATTATTACCATTCAAATACTCATCAATGGTAATTCAAATATTTTTAACTTGATTCTTAATTTGGTAAAATCTAAAACAGTTGAAAATTTATTATAGATATATCAGTGCAGATATATACGTTCAAATAAAATATACATATGTATGCTACTGCTTTAAACTCGTTCGAAAAGTCACCACGAAAGGTCATCGAGGCAACACATTGAGGGAGAGTCGCAAGGTCGTCCTCGCAACGTCTAGATCACATCAGAAAAATGCAACACAAATACTTAATAGGAATAGAACATTTGAATTAAACAAGTACTAAAATAACTTATCTAACTTATTTTCAATCGATAACTAGTGTATAATCTTAATATTGTATAAAACAACACGTGATTATGAGTTAAGAGAACAGTCAAGTAACTTTTAGTACTACAAAAAATGTATAGACATTTAAATTGAACTTAGGTTGACTATTTCGACTAATAATACTTTAGAAACCTTTTTTAAATATCTATAGTATTAAAATGACTTTAGAGTTAAAGATTTTACCTTAAGTAATAAAACTTTGTTCGCGTTTAAATTTTATGTTTTTGCGTTATGACACATCTAGTAAATAATGTTTAGTTGAAATAGCAGTATAATGCGGAGCTATAAATAAATAACCGTTTCAATACGTTTTTCGTTAAATCGCTATATATAATAAATATTATAATTTTTTGTTGCACTGTTGACTACATTTTTGGCAACATATATGTTTACGTGGATCTATTACATAATAGATATATATCACGCCTCGTTCCCAGCGGGGTAGGCAGAGACCAACTCTCTCCACTTGCTACGATCCTGGCACACCTCTATCGCTTCCTATGGATCTATAACAATTATCAATAAAGAAATATATAATTAACATGAATTATCAGCCGACTGAAGGCCACTGCTGGACATAGGCCTCCCCCAAAGATCTCCACATCGATGCATCCAGCTGCTTCCCGCAACTTTAACCAGATCGTCGGACCATCTACCAACACTACGTCTCTCGAGCACCGTAGTGTCCCATCGGCTGTCAGTCCTTCTGTTGCCGGAGACAATTTGGGGAGGTACTATCGCTGCGCCTATTTCTGCCGCCAAACATTACTGTGTTCTGGTTAGAAGGGCGTTGTAGTTAGTAGTGTAGTACGGTCTACTAGGGTAACGAGATTAAACATCGTATGTCTCAGACGAGGAGTGTAATGTGATGCTGTGTATATCATCCTAACTAACACTATGTTGTTATGAGCAGGCGCGTCACCTACTATCAGGTGAACGTCTCGCTCATCTCGTGTACTTATTGTATTATTAGCAGCAACTTTCGAAACTGAATACTTTTATGTTTGCAACACTGTTTGACTATATGAAATGATGTTGAAATATCTTGCGGCTGGAGGAACTGGCCCCGTACAAAAAAACTACCACGATATTGTTAAGTTATTATATTCATGTCGTTCTAAGTACGTTGTAGCTTTTTATTAAACAAAATCATGAGCCTCTCTTAAAATTGTTCCATACGACTAACAAGTCGAGGTCTTGAAGTTGTCGGCCATGGAGTACACTGGGACATCATACTTTATTTGGCGATGGATTAAAACACGACTTAAACGGATTTTACCTTTTAACGTATCTTAGCTTGCGCATTTAGAACATCGTACAATAAAATGTTTTTTTTTTAGTAATGAAGATAAGTGGTACTCGGATGCGAGTACATGTATAGTTCGAGATAAAACACATTGCATACTTTCTGTTGAATATATTTTTGTATGCTTTTCTGTTAAATTGTACATAATTCGATCCGGATATGTAATAACTAATCTGATTTTTGTTTTCAGTTAAATCCTGACGTAAACGCATTTCAACGTAAGTTCGTGAACGAGGTCCGCCGGTGCGATGAGATGGAGAGGAAGCTGCGTTACATCGAAGCGGAGGTTAACAAAGATGGCGTCCACGTGCCGCAAGTTAAGGAACCGCCGCGAGCTCCCAATCCTCGCGAAATTATCGATCTTGAGGTACATAAGTATGACAAACTATATATTTTTTTTTATCTACTAAGCGACGAGACGAGATGATATACAGACATAAGATTTCAAGCAGGACTACAGTAATGTCTGCACAGTACTATTTGATAGCAGAAATAGGTGCTGCAGTGGTATTTACCTGGACGCTCTCCGGCTCTACCATCAGCCTCAGCTTATACCTTAGCCTAATTTATAATAAATAAATTAAAACATTAACAGCGTATACACGTATTAAAAAGTATACAAAATATGTAATAAGATTAAAATACACTTATGCACTGTATAAAGGTTTCAGTAACAAAGTTTGTATGCGAAGTTATACATATTGATAAACGTAAAATGCAAAAATAGATTGTCGACGCCATTTTCCTCATAAGTAAGTGATAAAAGTCGCCGATAACAACTTAGAAAATTTCAGAGATCATACACATTATACATGATAAAGGAAATGTTTAAATAACTTATTCGTATACAATGTGTGTGATCTTTATTATATGCAAATAGTCATAAAGTTTATTTTAAGTGTAGTCTTTAACACGCTTTTTTAAAATGTTTATAATTATCATCATTTCAACCGATGGATGTGCATTGTTGGACATAGGTCTTTTGTAATGTATTCCACAAGGCACAGTCTTGTGCTGTTTGAATCCAGTGACTCCTAGATTTCCACTTCATCCTCGCGAGTCGCGGGGTTATGTCGGTGGCCCTGGTTATCCTGCGAATCTCCTCATTTCTCATTTGATCACGCAGATATACTCCAAATATCGCTGTCTTCATCTCTCGCTGTGTTTTCCGTCGCATGTAGTTACATACATAATTATAAATTATGTGGTATATCTATTATTTCAGGCGCATCTGGAAAAGACGGAGAACGAAATTTTAGAACTCTCCCACAACGCTGTTAATCTGAAACAGAATTATTTAGAGCTTACAGAACTGAAGCATGTGTTGGAGAAAACTGAGGCGTTCTTCATCGCCCAAGAGGAGATCGGAATGGACTCGTTAACAAAGTAAGCCGTATTTAATAATAAAAAAATATGATGATAACTTTGTCTATGGTAAAGACAGTTTTCCTTTTAAATAGACAAAGCATATGAGATATAATCGTTACTAATCTTCCGCCTAACACCTGAGGAAGTGAAAGGAAGCTGAAAACAAGCACCGATCAAAGTTGCTGTTCCGGTCAGTATTAGTTGAGGCGTTTCCTTTTGCCTTAGCAATAGGTCATAAATAAAAATGTGTGTTATAGTAATATAAGGCAATAAGGTGGTTTTTATTTATTTAGTAAATAATCTAATGAAATGTAGTATCATCATATTAATATCACTGCACAATTTTTTTTAACCATGGGCACGGTCAAGTCACAATGAGGCTGTTTGTGATAAAGCGTGATCATCTATGATACTCCAGCTGTTATGTGTTGATAGCTGCTATACATTAATGTCTTAATGGTGGTAGATTTACAGTGCGAGTGATATAGCTAGTTAGTCCGTCTCTGAAAGGGCACTGCCTCTAACTCTTCAAAATTAGGCTCCAATATAGGTCCAGAAACTGATGTTACAAGGCAAACGCTTCTCCACTTAGCTACGGAAGCAGAAAAGCATGTTATATAGTATTTTATGTTAAAACTTGACTTCGCTTACATTTGATGTTGATGCTGTATATGGAGACATGTACAAGATCAGAGTAATCCGCCTCTCATATTTTTGACAGTCGCAATACATCAATGCTATTATAATAAAGAGAGAGAGAGAGAGATAAAAAGAATGATAGTATATACTTGTGAAGTAACTTTTAAGTTTAATTTATGTATGAGCTATTTCTACAACACAGTTTATTTCCGCTATAAACATCGATTAACACAACATTCGTATCCAGATGTAACACTTAACACTGGGTAAAGTTTTAAGGTGTGCAGCTGTTTACTTATGCATTTACGTAATTCTAAGTAACCTTGAATTGTAGACTAAAATAAATTTGTTTGCGGTTCGCCATAATAGTTTATAACTTTGATAAAATTAACTAAATCTTCGCTAGTATTCTACACGCATTCGTAGATTTGTGTGAGTTAATCTTTATAAGACTTTAATTAGAATTTGAATGGACTATTTCAGACGCCTGGAAAATGGAATTTTAATAGTACGAGGATCACCAATAAAACAAAAACTTATAATTATATATTACAAGACGTCGATGCGTTTTTATATTAGTTCCTTCTTTACCTTCTTGTTTTTTTTATCACTAATGACTATCGTCGTAGTAAGTGAATACCGTTTCTAATAGAATATAATTCGTTTATTAGTAGCTTCGAACTACTGAATATTTCTGTTCTCCAGTAATAATATACATTGCTATATTCCAATATAAAGAATGCCATACTAGAAAGCTATATCCTGAAGTATTGAACAGAATGTATAGAGTTACGAAAGTCTTTATCACCACTTAATTATGAGCGAGAGCATAAATTGAAGTTTCTGCTCGTCTCAACTATTCATCATATATATAAATTTTAGTGTCCATGCTGATGTAAGATATGAGAAATAGGTCTGTTTGTGTACAGATCGTTAATATCCGATGAGACTGGGCAGCAAGCAGCTGCCAGGGGCCGCCTGGGCTTCGTGGCTGGTGTGGTACAGCGAGAGCGCGTGCCCGCCTTCGAGCGGATGCTGTGGCGCATCTCGCGCGGAAACGTTTTCCTGAGACGTGCGGAACTTGATAAACCACTTGAAGATCCAACATCAGTAAGTGCTAGGAATATTTTCGTATCAACCATTATTATTTCACAACAACGGTTAAAGTAATTAAAAACGGACTTTTTGAAAAACAAGTTTTCTGTCAGTTGCAATTTGAATAAGTCTAGGTTAAGACCTAGACTTAGGAAACTGTAACTCTTGACGTTTCTAAGGGACAGTACGGGGAACAAACGTTACTTCTTTGAAAATTATTATCGTTCGAAGATTTTCGTGTCATTTATATTTCCAAGTTGTTTCCCTCACAATTCATCAGGTCATCTATTACAGCATCTCTGTTTTCATCTATGATATGATGATGATAAAATCTATGATTTATATAAGAAATCCATAATTTACTATAGTATGATGAATTTCTTTATGTGGTTATTCATTTTTTTTTACGTCTCAGGGCAACGAGATATACAAAACTGTATTCGTTGCGTTCTTCCAAGGCGAGCAACTCAAGTCTCGCATCAAGAAAGTTTGCACCGGTTTCCACGCGTCGTTATACCCGTGCCCACCCTCTAACAGTGAAAGGCAGGATATGGTCAAAGGTGTCAGAACAAGGCTCGAAGACCTTAACATGGTAAGCTTCGATAAAACAGTTTAATTCTACTTGTAGTGTTTGTGGCGATAAAAAATATATTGATTGTAGTTACAGCACAGTAAGCAATGAAATTCTAGGTTTTTTTATTCCAAGGAGCGACGGGATTCAAGATTAGATCGATTGGAGGATTCGAGAGCGGGATGTTCATTTGATGTTAAGTGATACGTCTGCTCATAACATGACGCTAGATAGAATGATATACACAACAACACACTGTGCTTATCGCCTTGACACATCAGATGTTAAGTCTCATTACCTTATTAATTACACTAGCTACAACGCCCTTCAAACCGAAACACTGTAATGTTTGCACACTGTTGTTTGGCGGCAAATATAGGCGCTACGGTGGTACCTACCACCAGTCAACACAGAACAGTAGTGTTGTGTAATCATATTCACCTTTTTCTCATTGTGTGTGATCACAGGTGCTTAACCAAACACGTGACCATAGACAACGGGTGTTGGTCAGTGTGGCCAAGGAACTGGCCAGCTGGTCGATAATGGTGCGCAAGATGAAGGCCATATACCACACACTGAACCTTTTCAACATGGACGTCACGAAGAAATGCCTAATTGGAGAGTGCTGGGTGCCTACTGCCGACCTGCCCAATGTACAGAAAGCTTTAGCCGACGGGTCTGTGAGTAATTAACATAGATATTATTTTTGTTATCATTATTATAGATGGCTTGTACTTCTCATTCCTGGATGTAAGTTTTCTTGTATGGTTGTTTTCAAAGGTTTTTTTTTTTATTTACACATAATATAATCATATGATGTTAAGTGACAATGATGCCACGAATGGTCAAGTGTGTTTGCTCAGAATACTTGGACTTGTACGTTTAGAGCCGGAATACAACAATGCTATTATCCTGACTTACCTAGATGGTTTTCGATAACTCACCGTCCATCATCAGTAATGTAAGGTTTATTTCACATTCGTAGAATGCATGCGGAAGTTCGATCCCATCGTTCCTCAACTGCATCGAGACTGATGAGGAGCCGCCCACATTCAATAGAACGAATCGTTTCACACGGGGCTTCCAGAACCTCATCGACGCATACGGAGTAGCTTCCTACAGGGAGTGCAACCCGGGTATAATTCTTTTTTTTCAGTAATAAAGTTATAACTTTTACAAAATGTTGTTTTTAAAAGCGAGTGGTTATATTTAGATTCAACCCTTGTCTCAATTCTTGTCAACAAGATATACTAGAAGATTTAAATAATAATTGTTAATAAATAGAGGTAACAAACCTAAAAAAAAAAAAGATTCATATATAAACGTGAGGAAGTCGTAATTATAACTATAGAAATAGGGATTTCTCCTGCCTTTAATAATGCGCAATTCAAATTGTCTACCGGCTTGAATACTGTAGCTAGTGAAGTTACTAAATTTTATGTTTATTACTTACAGATTATGTTTTATGACTTACATCAATTCATTGCGATTTCAGCGCTGTACACAATTATCACTTTCCCGTTCCTGTTCGCGGTGATGTTCGGTGACCTGGGCCACGGCTGCATCATGGCGATGTTCGGCGCGTGGATGGTCATCAAGGAGGTCTCCCTCGCCGCTAAGAAGACGAACAACGAGATTTGGAACATCTTTTTCGCCGGTCGTTACATCATACTACTCATGGGTCTCTTCTCCATGTACACCGGGCTGGTGTACAACGACATCTTCTCCAAGTCGATGAACATATTCGGCTCGACGTGGTTCGTGCCGTACAACAACGAGACGCTCGAAAAGTACGCCGCCCTAACCCTGGACCCTAAAGTTTCGTACATCGATAAACCATACTTCATTGGCATTGATCCCATCTGGCAGGTACGTAGTTTATGAACGAGGTCTATTTATTATATTCCCTAGATAATTTCTGGTGGAAGGTTTTGTGTTACCGGACACCGTTTACATAGTTACCGCTGCAGCTCCAATTTCAATATCCTAAACACTATATTACTGTCTCAATTTTCCGATTCTTGTAGCTAGTAGAAAGCAACGATATTAAACGTCTTATCTCATGTTATCGGTACAATGTGGTGCAGTGTATATCATTCAAACTAACGTCGGACCGAATTGCTATAGCTGAGCGTATCATCTAGATGAAAATCCAACTCATCTCTTCTCTTCCTAAAATAAAAAATAAAAAAATCACTCCTTCATTTTAATCATACTATTACTTTTTCAGACCGCAGACAACAAAATCATTTTCCTCAATTCATACAAAATGAAGCTGTCTATTATCTTTGGCGTTGTTCACATGATTTTTGGTGTGTGCATGAGTGTCGTTAACTACAAGTAAGTGATGAGATAAACTTATTAGGTGATTAACTTATGTTTCATATTTATTAGAGTTCTTTATTAATAAAGCGCTTGTCTGTATTAGAGGGCAATGTGACGTCATCATCATCCGATACACGTCCACAGCTGGACATAGGCCTCCTTCAAAGATCTCCACATCGTTCAGTCCTGAGCTTCCTGCATCGCAGGACATTAGGGGCCGTTGTTTGTAGGGGTTCGTACGGGTTATTTGAGCCATTTCCCTCCACCCTCCACGCTCGCCCAAGGCGGGTTGGTCGTAGCCAGTCTCGTTTGTTCATTAGCAGGGTCCACCACGAACAGGTGAGGTTGGCTTGGATCCTGAGAGTTCTTGTATGGGGCTCTTTGCGACGTCATAGTCGTAGACAATGCTGTCCGAGCAAAGTACTGTATAAGTTACACTTTCACAAAACCTATGAGCAACTACTATAGTTTATTTGAACTTTTACATCATATCCGTTTTGTCAAATGAGCGGAAATATTCGAATTTTAAGTCTTTTAAAAAATAAATAAGAAATAGTGGCAAATATAAACTTTAGCAGTTATTAACTTTATTAAAAACAAAAGTGGTTTAGTCAAGTTAAATGGTCCTTGCGGGAGCATAGTTTTTATGTAGGACTTACGTTGAATAAATACCCATGATCTCCTGATCCTTTGTCTGTTTATGGCAAGGCTAGGTCAGCTATATATTTCTAGGTCTAGTAATTAGAATACATATAAAAGCATTTATAGTTAAAAGAAATTTATTGATCCGGTTCATTTTTTGTCAGTTTCTTCAAGAGGCGTTACTCGATCTTCCTAGAGTTCATTCCACAAGTGGTATTCCTTTGTCTGCTGTTCCTCTACATGGTCTTCATGATGTTCTACAAATGGGTCGCCTACAGTACTATGTCTCAAGGTGTGTAAAAAATATCGTCTATCGCAACTAGAGTATTATTTATATTTCGAGCTACCTATAACTAACAATTAATATCCGTTTCAGACGAAGCGTACAGTCAGGGCTGTGCGCCGTCAGTGTTGATCCTGTTCATCAACATGATGCTGTTCTCCAGTAATGAGCCGGAGGCCGGCTGCAAGGAGTTTATGTTCGAAGGGCAGGGCACCATCCAGCGGGTATTTGTACTGGTGGCGCTCTGCTGCATTCCAGTCATGCTCCTCGGAAAACCGCTGTACTTATTATCTGCCAGTAAAAAGAAACACGCAAAGGTAAGAATTGTCTGCATTTTAATCTATTATTTTATACATTACTAGTCGTCTGTTTCCTCGTACTAAAACAGTTTCAAGATGAAAGGATTTGAAGCACACTTTGGTTAGTAAATTTGAGGACTGCGACGACAGGATCTGATGCTATGTAAATATCTTAGCTACCCCCACATTGAAAGTCACCGTTGTCATTGCGTGACTTTGTTCAGTCAAAAAGTTTGTAATTTATAGCCGGAGCAATCCAATGGAAGCGTGAACCAAGGTATCGAGATGCAAGAGCAAACCGACCTCGGCGATGGGGAGCCAGCGGCTAAGGCATCCGGTTCTCACGGGCACGAAGACGAGCCCTTCAGCGAGATAATGATCCATCAAGCCATTCACACCATCGAATACGTCCTCAGTACCATCTCGCACACGGCGTCGTATCTGCGATTGTGGGCTCTGTCGCTTGCTCACGCAGGTAAATTTTCGAAGCTTTATATTTTTATATTAAATAATCTATATTTGTAGCTTTTTATTATTAGCATATTTTATAGGTGCTAAAGAATTGTTAATCTTCCGCCATAACAAATTTACTGTTCCGTTTCTCAATGTATGAGAACCGATGTATACTGAGTTCGCTGATCGATGTGAAATGTAGATCAATCGTTAACCCAATGTAGATAACATTTTTTTATACAACACATTTATAGTATCCTATATAATAATAACAGCCCATTTACGTCCCCACTGCTGGGGCACAGGCGACCCTCAATATGAAGGCGATTGGGCCATAGTCACCACGCTGGCCCAATGCGGGTTGGTGACTTCACGCATACCTTAGAATAAATTCTAAGTCATGTGCGGGTTTCCTCACGATGTTTTCCTTCACCGTTTGTATCTCGCTGTTGTAACTAAAGTCCACAAATGTACATAACTTAAGTATTAGTCATTGGTACATGCCGAGATTCGAACCCGCGACCTTCGGAATGAAAGCCGCACGCTCTAACCATTAAGCCAGCGAGCTACCTAAGGTATAGTATCCTAAGGTAAATAGTAATTATTTCTTGATAATTAGCCTTTATATCAAGGCAATTAGTGCATTAACAGACGCCATCTTTATTAAAATAAAAGTTATTTAAAATATATTACAAACAGGTGAAATTTTGCAGTCTCCATTTTATTTGTATAGTATTTGAAAGATCAATTGGGCAGTAAGGTTCTTGACTGGCAACCGCGCACCTAACATGTGATGTTGGTAGATTCCCCACAAGGTGGAGATCTTGTGTCACAAGGAACACCGCGATTCGAGCATCGCTAAACAAAAACTATGGAGATTCATGTCCAGTAGTCGAAGTCTATGTGCTGATGAAGTTAATAGTAATGATATAAAAATGTTTCTGTGTAGAACTTTCGGAGGTGCTGTGGAACATGGTGCTTTCGTTTGGATTGAAAGACGAGAACTACATCGGTGCCATCAAGTTGTACGTGGCGTTTTGCTTCTGGGCGCTGTTCACAATCGCGATCCTAGTCATGATGGAGGGTCTGTCTGCGTTCTTGCACACGCTACGTCTGCATTGGTATGAATCTTTAATAAAATATGGAATTCAAGCTAGACTTATTCATAGAGAAAAACTAATTTATTTTAGGCAGTTTCGCAATGTCGTTCAATGGTGATATTCTTAACATTCTTTAACTAGCACACATTGTTATGGACGAAGAATCATTAATCATCAAGTGACCTTGCTCACCTCGATGATTTAAAAAAAAAAACAAGATAATATATTCTCATTAATATTTATCGTAGCAGGAAAGGAGAGGTTTTGGTCATAAACATATGTTACTTAGTCAATATCTATTCATCATCATCATTGCAGATTGATGATGATAGTTGGAACTAATAACATTTTTTTTAGTAGATACAATTAATATGCAATTGTCGTTTCAGGGTGGAGTTCATGAGTAAATTTTACTCTGGTCTGGGATACATCTTCCAGCCGTTTTGCTTCAAGACAATTCTCGAACAGGAGGATGATGAATAAGTTTTAAAAATGATCAAAAGTAGTGTGCATAGTTCGCGGCAGTATATATATATATAATTTTTTTTTTCAAATGTCTGCGAAGATGGTTAATGAGGCACAATTAATAGTGTGAAAGAAATATATATTTCAGCAGGTTATATACTGACGTTTTATTTACATACATTAAAAACAACGGAAATATTTATTATTAATAGAAATTTCTCTAATTAAAATTTATCCTTATATTTACCACAATTTTAAGTATTACTAAAAAAAAAATCGTCCAAACTGGTCCTGCTGTAGTTTCTTATGAAACAGCTATGTCTGCTGTGTTAATAATCTCATGAAATAGGAAACAGACTTACAATTACAACCTATGTTATAGAAAAGTTACATAACAAATTAAATTACCTTACATAGTTCACTTGAATTTATATTTTGAAAATGGTTAACTTGATATGGGTGACCTTTGGTCATCAGTGAACGAGAACAGACTGAAATGATGATGAACTGATTACATATTGTCTCTAAGCCTGTATTCTAAATAATAGATCACGCGAATAACACAATTATAAATCTATTTGTATTACATTTCACTACGCACAAAATGGTGTTAAATATGGAAAAAGAAAAGATCTTTATAATCATCAACGACGTCGTCATCTTCATCATCATCATAGTAGTTGTAATCTTCGTAATCGTCGTTACCGTCATCATCTTTTTCATTTCAGCCTATTGTTGTTCATGGTTGAATATAAGAATCCCCAATCGATATCCTGCACAATCTGTCCGATGCCACTATCCAACGACTTCACCTGGTAAAGCTTTTTTTTATATAATGGAGTGACGGGACGAGCAGGACGTTCGCCTGGTAGTAAGCGAAACGTCCGCCCAGAATAACGACCGCTAGTTAGGATGGTATACACTGCACCTCAATGCGCTTGAGACTTAAGATGTTAAGTCTCGTTACCTCAGTAATTTCACTAGCTACATTTCTCTTCAATCCGGAACAATAATGTTTGCACACTACAGTTTAGCAATAGAAATAGGAGCTCCGATTATCAACTTCCGGAAGCGTCTATAAATGAATACCACTAATAATTATTGCCAGCATTAGCTGTCTATCTATATATCTTATGTGCGTAAATTGGCTTTAGCCTTGTCCATTATTTCCTTCTTTATTTTCGGATACTCTGGATGTACTTTCAAGATATGTCTGCAGACTATTATACACTCGGGGTACTTTTTTAGTTTGAGGTAGGCGTGTGCTAGTTTGTAACCAATAGCTAGATCACTTTTGCCGGTATGGATCCAGGCGTTGTTATAGTTGTGTGCTGCACTCTTATAGTTTTGTTCCTTCTCGGCTAAGTGGCCTGTAAAAAAACAACCCTTCTAAAGTTATACGTTGCTTATAAACAAGTAATAAAATATAAGTCGTTATGTTTCTATTTTAGTGCTACAATGTGAGGTATGTAGTTTCAGGCGCCTACCGACATCCAGTAAAATGTTGAACTCGGCATAAGCACCGGTTTCTGTATAAAACCAGTCGCAATATACATAAAATTATTTATAACCACTAATGTTATTGCTAAACATAAATAAAAACACTTTTTTTATAAATGAAGTTAACGTACCGAGATACTGATACGCAGTTGCGCAAGAGTTGTTGTGATTCAAAACTTTGGTGAGTAACTCTTTGGCAGCGTCTAATCTGCTGGAGTTGATTTGCCCGTCAGCTACTTCCAACCAGCACCTGATAATTTTTTTTATTTTTTATTTTTTATATTTTATATAGTCACGCCTTTTTCCCAGTAGGGGTAGGCAGAGGTGAATAAACTACCCACATTTCGCCAGATGTGGTCAGATTAGATCCCATGTAACAGGGGGCGAGCCTGTTGCCACTTTATTGGGACCACCACACACACACACACAAAGATGATATCAGTGTGCGGGTTTCCTCACGATGTTTTCCTTCACCGTTTTTGTATCTCGCTGTTGTAACTAAAGTTTACAAATGTACATAACTTAAATATTATGTCATCGGTACATGCCGAGGTTTGAACCCGCGACCTTCAGAATGAAAGCCGCACGCTCTAACCATTAGGCCAGCGAGCTACGAGCTGATAATTTTATCCTTTAGAATCTCTCTCCAAACAGAAGAAAGGCACACGTACATATTAATCATCTTGGTCTAAAAGTGCCGATGAGCACAATTTTGTACATAATAGATTCCTTTAACTAGCGCCACGTCAACAGAACACCCTCATTCTTACATCTGTTTATGGAACAAAAAAAGTCACCTTTCTAAACCATCTGCTTTCTCTGGTGTCCATGGTATAGAAGAAATGGTCCGCTTCAGAATATTTTTTGCTCTTGTTGGCTGCTTTACAATATTGTATCTGTAATGGTAACCATTATTCAGTGAATAGAGTAATTATAGATTTTTTTTTAAAATATATTTATTTCTATGTAACATACATACATTGATGAGTATATTTAAGCTTACAAATTGTAGTGAAGCTTCTTACCATGAAATCAAATGTTTTAAAGTATTCAAAACCAGATATATACTATCTGTGGCTTCTGTAGATTTTAAAAGATTAAGAGCAATGAAAGTGCGTTTAGTATACTTTTATATTCTATAACAAATCTCATTAGGAACATAAATTGAATATATATTTAAGAAATTAAAAAAAAACTTACGCATTAGCTATGGCCAATATCAAGTAGGGGTCATCTTGGTGGACATCCTCAGTTACTAAAGGCAACAAATCTTGTAGGACTTTCTCAGCTTGAGCCTTTTGTTTGTTGGCGAGTAGGAGAAGAGCTTGAAGTGAATTCTTCTCATTCGGTTCCACTTCTGATAGTAACTTTTCGGCCGTTTTAAGTGCCAATAATCTGGTATCCCTTTTGTATCACATGAAATTTAGTAATTTATTTAAGAGTATGGTCAAATTTAATAATATACTCTATAACTTTGACTGGTTAAAGGCTTTTCTTGCAACAAGGACGCCTCTGGTACTGTATAAATCTAATTCAAAATGAGTACTCGCATTATAAACACCACTTTTTTAATACATATGGTAATAAATGTAGTACTCATCACATTTCGTCGCCGATTAATATGTACACTTAACCTTAATTAGGCTGTGTATAGTGAAGCATGCTCACCAATAATATTTTGGCTTCTGTATGTTGACAGCCGAAACAAAGCAACGATATTATGGCGAACGATTTACAATATGAGGGTATAGTTAGCCCAGGGTTCAAAAAAAAACCTTATCACCAATCAAACTCGGAAACATGTGCCAATGAAGTTGGTCCAGAGATCTCCTTAGCTACTGTGCCTCGGAGACAGTTAAATCTTTAAAAATATCAATGACGTCTGTTTGCTCTAAGTTACGAAATAATTAATGTTCAGAATTAATTTACGTATGTTCTGCGAGGGCATCAGGCGCGTGCTGCGAAAGACAGAGCAGTGCCATTCGCCTCGCAGCGCTTCGGCCCCACAGCGGTGAGCGGCGCGCGCTGTTCAGCTGGCGCAGCGCAGCGTTCACTTTGCCAGAGTACAGCGACCACAGACCGGCGCAGTAGTTATACCCTGCAGTAAAACGTTCTCTTTATAATCGTTGCAGGTATTAAATTTAAAGACCCCTCTTATTGTTGCCACTATTGGGACTTGAGGCGTTTTTAAATATGAAAACAGTCAAGGCAAAATCATCAACTAAACTGGCAAAGTGCAGATTGATGGATGTTATATATGCAAGCAAGCTACAGATTTAAAAAAATTGTCGAAAACTTGACTTTGGTTGGTATTTAACTCGCGCAACTACAAGATGTAAAGCGCATTTGTCTATAATTTGTCTCATAAATACTAGATATATATACTAGATGGAATAAAAATCAAACAAAAATACCTGGATCATCTAAATTGTCTAGACAGGCCTTTGCAACATTTAGCACTTGCTCAGCTTCGAAGAGCTTGCCCCGACGCCATTGCACTTCGATCAACTGAGCCAAAGCCTCCCAACTCATAGGCTTCACAGATAAGATCTGATTCAAATGTCTCTGTGCAGTTTCAAAGTCCACCTGAAACAATTGTGTATTTATAAAGTAACCTACTCAAATGAATAAACGATTGTTATCAAATAAGTTGATACATTGTTAATTATAATTGATATCTTTATAGGTAAAGTGAGCAAATAAGCTAACAGTAAAAGCAATGTAAGGTGACCACTCTTGCCTATAGATGGATGCAAAAGATGTAGGTTCACTGTGGGCACCCTTTCCTTAATCTAAGGGCCATAGGATATTAATGATAATTTTTTTATTCATATAGATTCTAAAACAAGTTAATCAATCAGGTAGTAATTAATACTATAAATAATCTTTTGCCACTAATATTATTTAGTTGTATATTGTTATAATAAATAAAATGGTTGTTTTAAAAAAAATATTTTACTTGTTCTTGAATCAATAGACAAAATAGTTATAACAAAATTTATGTTATTTAAATTTAAAGTATTAATAATACCTTTCTGAATGCCAAGTCCGCCATCATGACTGCAGCAGATTCATTATTTGGATCTGTATTCAAGAGGACGTTACAGGTCTGCTCACATTTTTCCGGATTATTCATCTAGGCATAAAAAAAAATAATGCATGAAGGTTAAAATTTTGGCCACTCGTCTCATTAGTCCCACTATTACAAAACAAGGGATGATACATAACAGTGACAGTAAAGCAGTCAAAGTTATGCTATTGACTTATATCACATTTTGACAGCTAATAAGCTAATGAAATTACGGAGGTAACGAGATTTAATAAATTGCGTTGTAAAGCAACGAACAAAGTATGATGTAGTGTTTATAATCCTAACGTCACACTATCAAGGGCGGGCGTGAAGCGTATCATTTATATCATCAAACTAGGGACTTCTGTGTGAATGAGCAAGTGGTCAAGATCGTCAATAGTTTAATAAAATTCGTTATTGTTCACCATCATAGCAACTATTACTTATGATGGCTCGGTTTCGACTTAAACATAGGATGGAATGTGTTGTCTGTATGCTTACATGAGCATAGAGTTTAGCCAACAACAGCAAGACGTTGGGATCCCTCGGCGAATGCAACAACGCTTCGGTGTACAAATTCGCTGCTATTCCAGGCTCCTTCGCAGACTTTGCTTTTGCCAGTAAGCAGAGAATATTGGCCAACTCTTGTCTCTCTTCAAGTACGTCGCCCCTTGAATCAATTTCTACCCTCTTCACGATCGCCAGTTGTAAATCTTTAGCTTCGGTTAGGATAAGGTTAGTGTTGCCTGCTGTCGGGTTCTTTAATTCTCGGCTCTTCGCTTGTATGAGGAGGAGGCGTATTCGTCTTTTCAACGTTGCGATCTCTTTATCCTTGTTATACAATTGATTAAGTTCACTTGATATTGTTGTGTCTACTTTATCATACTGCTTTAGCTGTAAAATAGGAATCACATATATAAATAGATATGTAAATATATATACATGGATAGAATAGTTTCTTTATCTGCCAGTATGAAGCAGTGTACAAACATACGATATGTTTCGGTTTGAAGAATAGTGGAATTACTGAGGAAACCACAATCAACATCTCGTGTCTCATCAAAACGTGGTGCACAATATGTTGCATTGTATAACGTCCTAAACAGCACCATATCAGCATAGGCGGATATTTATTTTCATCGTAAATCTATAATGTTATGGTGGCAGATTTACGATGAAATAGCATAACAAAATTGTCCCGGTCCGGAACATATAAGAGTCAGAGTATTCTTAGCAAGCGCCACCTTTTTTTTTTTGTTTTACGTGGAGAAAATGCTTTTGCATACCTGCCCTCGCGGGTGCAAAGGCAGGTTACGTAGGACTTCTACCGACTACAACCCCTACGATGTACCGTTACACGGCCGCGGAGGGATAGTGAGACCAGTGAAACGCAATACCGACACTCCTCTCCCTCCGCGATTCCACTACTACTGCAATGGCAGTGCAAGCCTGCTACCGCAGCCCACGAGCACACATACGAAGTGTGGTCATAGAGCTCACCTGGTGCGGCTACTTTGGACCGACCAGGTATTAACCCCTTAGCTTTATCGTTGGTGACCAAGCAACAACTCCTGAGCCCCACCGCCACATGGAGAGAACTTGTTCGGGGTGCTAGGCAAACATCTTTAATTATCCATTGCCTCTTTGCCACTTGATGTGAAAAAATGTTATTTTGCAAATGATCAGTTTAAATGTACTTACTTTTATAAGAAGCTCTAAATATTCAAACTTAATTCCGTCGTAATTTAACTGTTTGATTGCATTCTCGTAGTGTTGTATCGCTTTGTCGTAATCGTGCATCTTTACAAAAGCCATGCCCAGTTTCTTCACCAATTGTATGTCTTTTGGATTTCCTTTATATGCCATTTCATACGATTCCGCTGCTTGCACTGGTTCTAAAAGTAAACGCTACTAGGTGACAATCATTATTGATAAAATCAATAAACAGCTCTCTTATTCTTTCCACTACTGGTGCTTAAGGCCTTCTCTCATAAGAACAGAATTAAGGCTTTTTATCCACCACGTTGGCCCGATTCTGCTTGGCGAATGTCCACGATGGCTGTTGTTCTTGAAACGTACCAATTTCGTCATGATAGTTTTATTCACGGGAAGCTTAAACTCAGCGGAAACCGAACTCGTACTTCTAGACATATAACGCATATGACCGCACTGACAAAGTAAACTATTACGGCGACGGTATTATTAACGTATAAATTAAATGATCAACGTATTATTGTAGTTTAAAATGTTTATCTGCTTCTATGACTCAGTGTCTAAATGCATGCTTTGTTACAATAATATTCTGATTCGCAATAGTATCATCATATTATATATTTGCCGCTATAACAGCATTGCTGTTATACCTGTCAACATATGAGAAACAGAGTATTGTGAGCGAGAAAACCATGTAATCTTCACGGCAAGTGTTAAGTCGTTGTAAAAAAATAATTACCATGTATTGACATATAAGCATCCCCCATCATAGTTTGCGCGTCGACCATAGGATGATTGCTAACGATCTCTTTAAAACAAGACGTAAACTTCACTCTGTCTTTCTTATCTTTTAAGTAAATATGTGCCATTTTGCTATGAGCTTGGAAGTAATACGGTTGACCCGGTTTCACTTCATTGAGAGTATCAATTGCATTATCAACATCGCCTTTCTTTAAGGCTAGATCAGCTCGAGCAATCAGCAAACGGCCTTCTTCTGAAGTGTATGAAATTTCCTGAATCGCTTCCTGTATTACAGTAAATTTATAGCATTGTTTAATTATAAGTTAATATTTAAACAGTAAAAAAACCAACAGTTAATAACAATATATTGAGCTGATAGAAAAAGAAAAACACTTTACCTGCATAATCTTCTCAGCCTCTCCAAAATGACTTAAAGTTGTGTGTATTTCGATAATTTGCAAAAAAAGAGATGCTTTATCAATTACATTTAAATCAGATTCAAATGAACGGTTGACATTGCCTACTGCATTCTTACTAGTAAGTATTTGCAAACTAGTATTATAGCTAGAGAGAGCATCTTCAAGTTGATTGGCATTTTTTAAGATAATTCCACTTAAGAAATGGTACATTGCACTGTCTCTCACTTTAAAGTTATAACTTAGACACATTTCGAGACACTGCGCTGCTTTGGTGTACACTTGTTGCTGAATATATATTTGAGCTAATAGAACTTGGCTGCCTGCATGAGTGCTGTCTAGATCAGTGATTTGTTGCGCTAACTTAAGGGCGTCATGACAGTAACCAAATAAAAATTTCAGCTTGGCTAATTCAAATAAAGCTGCAATTAAACCAGGACATGCCCAACATATTTTTTCTAAAATTCTAAAACAGTTTAGTACCAACTCATTGCTTCCTTCTTGTGTGTATAACAAGTAGCTGATGATAACAAATGGTTTTTTAGGTATATGTTTTTTATACTCTTTGAACACTTGTAGTAAGAAATCAGGATCTAAATTATTAATGTACAACAAACCAAAAGGTTGATGATCAGCTCTTGATATTTGAGTAGAGGCTGCTTCGTTAAGATGAGCCACTGCATTTGGCTTTTTGCTATTCAACTGTGCTGACAATAAGTAAAGAATTGGAAATTTCTTATTACTTTGCATTTCAAACAGCAATTCTACCTGTTGTGCAATTTGTTCTGTTGGTCCATTCTCAAACATTTGACAAAATGTTAAACCACACAGTGTGGTAATAGAATTACAATCAATTTTGCTTGCTGCTTTAAAAAAGTTTTGTGCATCTTTAAGTTTACCTTGTAAAATACATTGATAACCAACTTCACTTAGATAATCAACATTATTAGAATACATTTCCGATGCATACTGTGCAAATCTGTATACTTGAGTAAGAACTGCACTTGACCTGCCACAAACTCTCGAAAATGTTTGTGCTGTGTTATAAAATTGCCAACCATTATTAGGTTCTTCTGTTTCTAATACTGTAAAAAATCTATTTAATTGATCAACTGTTTCTATGTGGTCTGAATTTTTACAAAGCTCAGTAAATATTCTGATTTTTAAAGCTTCTATATTATTAACATCATGATTGAATATTCTTTCCATAGTATCATACATTGCTTCCCATTTTTGCATGGCGAAATCATTTTTCATCTTTTCTACTAGTGGTACAACTTGACCTGGGCTACTAACAATAAGTCTATCCAAAATTAAGTTTGATGCATCATAATCTTTACTAAAATATTTAAATTTTGCCAATCCAAGTACAGCTTCAATATTTTTATCACTCTTGTTTAGAGCTACCTCCAAATCATCTAATATGGATGTTGGAAGCCTGCCATTATTTAAAAACATATCATTCCAAGCTTTAATAATGAGTACATCAGCATTATTGGAATCTTTTCTTAATGATTTATTTATATAATCAGATGCCTTCTCATATTTCTCAGCAAGAGATAAAAACAGTCCTGCATAATAGAGTGATACAGCATTAGCCTGTTTTTTTTCTTCTTTTAATTTCAATTCTAAATTATACACATTATCTCTCTCTGTTAAATTAATTAATTTATATCCAAAAGTAATTGCTATTATTACAGCAAGTTGTAAATTTTTGTCAGATTGAATTGGTGCAAGTTCATTGATACCTTTTTGTGATTGACCTTCAAGTATATATGCTATTCCTTGATAAAATATAAATTCAACTGAATCATTTAACTGTGACTGCCCTTTTTTAATTACTTTTCTTACCTTACCATAACATTTTTCTCGTAAGTAGTAGTGAATATTGCACCGATACCATATCAAATCCATAACTATATAAGTTACCTTATAACTTATCTAATTTTAAATCAACTTTTAATTCTTTATATTTATTTATATTATCTTTGTAGTATTTAGCAAGAAAGTGACACTGGATTACAACATCCAATTTATTTTCCAATGCATAATCAAATGCATACTGTAAAAGAAATTTATTGATTAAGAATTAACAGAAATTAAAGATGTGGAGTAGTTTAAATTTTTTTTTATATAATAATGGATTAAATGTTAATATTTATCCTTTATTTGGAAATACCAATTCACTAATTATATACACTTTATGCCATATTATCATTTTGTGAAAAGATGATTCAACTTATAGTAAGTTTTGAAAATAGTGAAATCAATTAATTAAAATGGCCATCACATATTATTATTTCATAATAATCAAAACAAATCAATGGGTAGCACATCAAGTGTGAATTATTATAAATTGTATACATAAAAAAATTAACTAACCTTTCCTAATATTTTCCCAACTCCCTTACCTTGAAATTCTGAAGGTACGTTAGTATGAAGGAAAGTGATACCTTTTTTACGTTTTTCATAATCAAGTGTAGCTTCTGCTATTGAAAAAAAAAGTAAAGTCAAGTTAAATAAAATTTTGTAAGTAAGCTCTCAATGGTATTAATAATTAAAAAAATACGAACCGCCTTTTAATGTCACTACAAACTGTTGCCTAGCAACATTATTGACGACCTTTAAGGCTTCTGTAGAAAATCCTCTCATACGGGTTAACATTCCAATATTGTTTACGAGATATAATAAACGAGAAAGATATTTAATTAGTATTGCGTTTTAGTTAAATAACTAAAAACTTTATTATATTGTCAATGTAGCTGTCACATAGTGTTGTAGAGAAAATTGTCGACATTATCAATCGTATTAATAATAAATATTAAATTTTTATTAAAATTTTCTTATGCAAATAAACAATAGTATTAAATAACAAAGAGGCAGATTGCCACAAGACCTTCTCCTACTTTAAATCTTTTAGGCTATGAATAGATAAAAATAATAAAAAATTATTAACAGTGCAAAAACAAATATGGATATAATTAATATACTTTACATTTCTCTTTCAATTCCTGAACACATGTCTGTATTCTATTCTATTGGAGAAAAATGCCCGCTTCATATAATTTTCTATGAAGCACAATTCGATCAAATATTATTTCAGCTAATAAATAAATTTATTATTAAAAATTTAATATTTCTATAATCTAATACATATGCAAATTGAATTAAAATTTTCAATTTTTCAAAGAAAAAGGTTACTGAAACTTAACGTCAAATTGTTATTTAAATTTCATTAAATCAAAACTCTTAATGTTAATCCACATGTCGTATAATATCAATATAGATAGATTTTTTAAGGTATAATCTTTTAACACTTAAAACGAAAATGAATGTTTGTTTTATAAAAAAATTTTTGTTTTATATATTCCTTGGTTACTATTAAAGTATATTTCGAAAAATACTCAGTATGTATGCCCTCTGTACAAAAATTTGTAAACTGTTTTTACGTATCTCTATAGAGAATAGGTATAATAATAATGACTTTATACACACTTTTTATGCGGCCATGTATGCGATCTTTATAATAAATTTGATGTAAGTATATCGTCAACTATGTTATAAATAACTTATTAAATGTTTTGTCTTTACGGATTCTCACACCGCGATCGGTGGGCCGTTGATTCCCAACGGCTAAGCCTTATGACGCTGTAACTTGAATGGGGTATCAGTAAACAGCTGGTCAAGTGAACATGCGCCCGCGCAAGTCAGTCGCATTTTAGGCGCTGTGCGCGCTGCGCCTCCGTGTATTAGTTATTAACAAATTGGCATATGCTAGTAAAGTTTTCGACGTAATACTATAAAAGAAGTAAAAATATGATTGTTAATTTTGAATAAATTTAATATTTGATTATGATTTTAATGAAAATTTCGTATTTTTAATTAAGAAAATTAATTTGTAAGAGATAATATCTTATTAAAATGAAATGATGTTGTAACAGAAAATTATCTACACACTTTAAATAATGAACAAGGTAGGTAAACAATTTATTTTTTCAATTTTTATGACAATAAAACAGCTGTGCAATTCGTTATAATAATTAAAACAAAGTTAATATTATAAACGTATTTATTGTACAGTAGCATCAAAAACTACACATCATTTATTTACGATTTAAACTTAAATGGCACTGGAAGAAAAAACGTGATCATGATAACAAACGATTGTTTTTGTGAATCAATTCATTCATATTCATCATACTAATATAGTACAATTCAAGAAACATCAAGCGTAGGCGTTAATTTGAATTGAAGCTTTGAACTTAAAATGGTACTAACGCAAGGTAAAAAAATATGTTTACAGTGACGAGTGTTGGTGCAAGTGCTGAGTGTAGGAAACAGATGTAGCATTGTTTTCTGTTTGGTGTGAGTGGGAACGAGCTTATGGGCCAATGTGTGTCCCGGGACCATCCGGGCGCTTACGCCTTTTCCCGGCATTATGATGCTGAGAGTTTAGCCAGCAGCCTAAGCGGACATGCTAGAAGGGTAAGTCACATAAATAATTATATATTAATACTTATTTAAAATTACTAATCTCTGGAGCCGTTAGAGTGAAAATACATAAAGACGAATTTTTTTATTGTAATTCACTAATAATTTTCATATGGTTTAAACAATAAAAAAAAATATTATAATTGATAACAGCTAGATATGTTTCATGTAAATGTTAATAAAATAAATAAACAACAAGAACAACGGCAGCAGTTAATAGCGTAACTGCTATTTATTAATAAATTCTAACACTCACTTTAATCTCTTATATTAATAAGTAAACTCATTATGATGATATAACATTTAAAAATGTGTTTGTATTAAAAAAAATTAAATTAAATCTCATGCGCACATTAAAATTATTCTATTTATATAGCTACTAATGCCAATACGTTACATACGTACAATTATACTATATTAGGTCGTACAAGGGGCACTCCTTTGCATAGTTATTAATTTACTTACGTAAAACTCACTAACGATAAACCTATATCATCTTCACTCAATAAAAAGTGCGTTAATATTTTTTATACTGCAGCAAGGGTTCTTCGAACAGCGAAAATATTTCAGAAAGACAAAATGAGTAATGTGCGTAACATGTTTTGTAATACTCAACAACAGGATGGAGATTACTTTTATTTTGATGATTTACGTTATAGTTATGAAATGAGTTTATCTTAATAATATTTCGATGATCTGTTATAAAATCATAAGATTTAATTATACATAGAAAGTCAGTGATGGTTGCTTTATATCAGTACATAATTAGTTATAAAAACGAGCACATACAAGGCTTTAATATGTTAGTATAAAGTAAGATCAGGTAATAGGCTACTGTACTCTGCGCGACCACGTTTCACCATTTACGGAGCCGTTACTTAACATCATGAAAATTTTTGTCGAACGTTGATACATGAATACAGTTTACATTCTAGTAGCGCACAATAAGTATAATTGTTTTATCGGAATCAACCGTGGGACGAGAAAAAAAAGATAGTATTCATAATATTATTTTATACCTCTGCAGAAAAATATAGTCATGAAATATAATATATAATAGCATTGTACCATTGTGTAGTCTCTGGGAACGATGTTATGGTTTCCACCGTGACTATGCAGCTCTGAAAATGACCATGTACGAGATATTATGGGATTATATATTAGAGATTATATATTAAATAGCTTTTTCTCGTCCGCTTTTCTAGTTGTAACATAGAATTAGATTCGAACGTAAGACTTGAAATTTTTCAAAAATATTTTGGCCCGGGTGCCGCCCACCAATCCCACGGGCCCCTTCCCGTTATTAACACCGTAGTTCTCTCGAGAAATGAATTTTGAAAAAAAATTATTACTGACCTGGTAAAAGTAATTAATATTCCTACAAAATTTCATCATGAGTACATAGGTGGCAATCTCATAAACATATAGATAGTATAAAAGTACCTACACAGAAAATAAAAGAGATGGTTCCTCTTTCTACAATGTACGTTAGATTTGCATTTCAAGAAAATTCTGGTGACGTGTATAAAGGTTTAATTTGTAATGGCAAAGAGGTAACTATTATCATACCACATTTTGTAGAGTTTAATTAACAGAAATTACTATGCTTTTGATTAACAACATATTAAGTTTCTAACCAATCCTAAGTAAATTAAAATTCGCTATTATAACATGTTCACATCTACTTTAGACATAACGCCAATGTCTTAAAGTATCTTTTAGTCATAAAAGAACGTTTAAGATATTAAACTATTATTATTTATGAGTCTATATGTAAATCATAATATATATAAAACATAATCGTTCAGTGTGTAGTTAGATATATATCCTTCTGTAATAAACCACGATAAAATTCTAAATTTCATTAAAAGTAACAAAATTTTTAACATTCATTTCGCGAAATGAACATGAATGCGACAGTATTTAGCGGATCTAGTCGACAATAACTAATCTGTTCTTTAAATGCCAAGGTTAATAATTCGAGTGCTGACATCATTCCTTAGTCTAATCGGTGGCAAGCTATAGCATGGCTTCTACAGACAGCACAAACCGCAGCAATCATTTGCCTAATTACCGACTGCAATCCAACTTTTTTCCTAAAACTTAAGGGGTTTTTAATTCTTTTGCTTATATATTTTAAGGGGTATTACAGAATGTACTATGGTAACCATAAATAATAGAAAAATTCTTATAATTATTTACTTAAATACACACAATTTTCATAAAGTTGCAAACAAACAAAAAGTGATTTCTATGTACAAACTAAACGTATTTACATATAATTAAAGTTTGTTCATATGACCAGTCATGATTTTTTTCTCGAAAGAATCAAGTCGTTATCATAAAATTAAAAAAAAATGGAAATGACTGATTTTGTATTTGCAATTTTTAATTTAAACTATTATAAATATTAAATCTAAAACTTCTCGCTTATTGTATTTTTAGTATTATTAAATACATTCGATAAAACTAGAAGTGATAACATCGATTTAGAATTAAAAAAATCGATTTCTAAAACTCACGTCTCGGTATTGTGTCGCCGCTGTTGTAACATCGAATTGATTGTTACACTTGATACAACTAACCGATGAGCCCACTCGTATCTAAAAGCTCGACAATCGTTGTTCAGTAACAATGTGAGGCCAGTGAACTGGGCGTTTTCCATCTCTACGAGAATAAAACCTTATTTACATTTATACGTTGCTTTTGTTACGATCTCACCTCCATGTTTATGTCCATTGTTTTATATACTTATGTCATTCTGTCCTTTTTGCTGATCTGAGAACTGTTAATATTTATTATTATAATTAGTACCAATAATAAAAGTCGTTATGATTTCGAAAATAATTTGCAAATGTTTGATTATTTACTAGGATATTGTAAATACTCTAATTCTTTTTTTTTACCTACTTCTCTTCTTCTTGATGAAGACACTGAAGAAGGCTTATATACAGCAGTGGATAAAGAAAGTCTGATAATGATGAATAATGAAGACTTCTCACAGCTTTCTTCTCTCATACCATTCTTACTGTCCTTTCAAACGGTAGTCCCTCTTTCTTAATCGTATTACTATTTTATATATAGATATATATACATAAATGTGTATGTATATACATATATGTGTGTATGTATATATTATTTTTCACTCCATGAAATTATTTTCCTTTTTGATATACATGCCTTTTTTATATTTTACCACATCCTTTACTACTTGCCTATAATACCCTAGGAATTTTCGGTCACTATCGTAATCACTTATCAGTTAATTCGCCATTAAAGTTTTGGATCGGTGTTTTATAATGAATAATTTAATAATTCTTGCGTTATACATTATATTATTGCGGTATACCTAAAACTTAATTGCAACAGCCTCACTCGGCGGGCCATGGAGTTAGACGGTTGTTACGTTTCCACCGTCGTTCGTGATTCACTCAGTGAGAGTTTCCAATTCGCTGCTCGCCCTAATAATACCTCTTTTTTAATTAATAATTTAATAGTGTCTGTGGAGTTTCTATGTAATTATAGGTATGTCTAGACTCTATACCCTCACATGAGCTTCGTTTATATAAAAAAAATGTTTTAAACGTATTCACATTCAATTACAATTTAAGTTATTATAGGATAAAAATAGCTGCTTGTCTTTTATAATTTGTTTCTTATAACATTGTAAATGTTGTAATACAAATCTAGGACACCCATGATATTAAAAACCAACTCCTAGCATTTTTTATTTACAGACTCTTAAAAGAGATGATATTATATTGAAATATTTATATAATATATGAATTAAGCTGTTGTCCGACCACTCATGTACATAAGATTGTGAAGTGTAAGAGAAATTAACTTTTTTAATTTTTTTTATGATTGTCCCTATTATGTAGTCCAACTTTTGGCAATTAAATTAGGAGACAATTAGGTTTAGTACGGTTAAGCATGCTCACCCAGAATACTTTACATCTCATATATTTATGGCTAGAGTACAAAAATACTGCCATAAGAAAACCTTCTCCTATGGCAGTATTTTTGTTAGCTAGCAAAGTAGATATAATTCTCTTGATGTTATCAAATAAAATTTCTTTGGGAATTGATCAAAAGTGTTGTCTTCGTTTTCGCTTATATAAGTCTTTAAAATATAAACCAAGTGACACAATTAAGATGGTAAATATATTGAATCCTCACTTCTTAATGTTATACAACAAGTTCGATTAATTAAAACCCTACAGGCAGTACGACATCGAAAGTTGCTGTGATGAAAACCAGTCCCTTTTTATTTCGACATAAGTTAATTTAACTTGTTTATGACTTTCGAATTATGTAAGGATCGATTGCATTGGAAGCAGCAAGCTTATTATTAAAGTTAAGCTTTTTTTGTAAATAATAAATTTTAATGTCATGAACTGGAATATATGGAGAGGACAAGGTAAGTATAATACAAACAACCATCAACCATTATATTGGATGAAAAACGAATATGTTCGTGTTAAACATTTTTGTTAGGTTTACAGAATATTTTTTATTTATTTAATAGTTCTATCAATAATAGATGTTGTAGTATATCTTATGCGATCGTACACAAACTGCAATATATTCTTGAATGAGCTTTAACGGAACAAATTACGTTATTCGTCTATTTCATTCTCGCCTATTGTAAATGCCTGAACATCGGATAGAATCAAAAAGGCGTGTAATGTAAAACATTGCTTACTAAATCCTAAAACATCGCTAGGGAAAAAAACTAATCTTTTATTGCCCATTAGCTTATGAAAGCCTGTTATACCATGTGAAATTTTCAGCCTCGCCACAATGCAAATACACTATGATATCTGGATTTATGAAATTTAATTTTATCCATCAAATTAAGAAGATTAAAGAGTAGGCGAAAGTTGCTTTGTTGTTTCATTAGTAAATTTTATGTGAACATTAGAGTTTAACACTCGGTCGGTAAAGTAGTTAAAATTTAATTAACATGCAGAGCAATAGCGTGATTACGGTAATAACGATCCCGGTAGCTCGGGGTAAGCTAACACAGTGACTACCGGATTCGACAAACCAACACTTCTTGAAATTCTTATATATTTCTTCTATACATCACTGGTAGGTCTCTGTAGCTAGTAAAATTACTGGGGTAACGGATCTTAATACCTTGTCACAAGGCGACGAGCCCAATGTGAAGTATATATCATTCTAATTAGCACAGCGTTGTTATGGATCCGTGTTTCACTTACCATTAGATAATCGTGTCACTAGTAACGTATAAATCTCATCGCTTCGTAGAAAAAAAAAACACTAAACCACACGTAACGTTTACAGAATTACATTTTCATTTATAATTTCTAATACTTGGAATCGGAACAATAAATATCATCATCATCATCATCAGCCGATACGTCCACTGCTGGGTCATAGGCCTCCCCTAAAGATCTCCACGTCGATCGGTCCCACGTTGCTCGCATCCAGTGGATCTCTCCAAATAAATACTAGGCATTATGAAAATCTAGCATATTATACAAACAGTTGATTTAATTGTAACGCACATATAATGGTATTCCGTAGTTTTTAATATTTTTTGTGTAATGAAAGTAAGAAAAAAATGTTTCAGGCCTTTATCTCAGCATCTTAAGTATTACCTAAATTTAATGCTTCTTCATAAACAAAGTTCAAAATAAAGTATTGTGCGGTCGTTAAAACTTTTATAAATAATGAAGAGGACACAAAAATAAATAATCGTTTATTACACTAAAGGATAATTTCTTAGTCTAAGTTATTTTCTAAACGAGTTTAAATGCAATCTTAAGCAATTTTTTTAGCAACCTTGGTTTTTTTCTATGATGCAATATTAAGAGATAATTAAAATAAAGTAAAGAAAAACGTTGCGGAAACGTAACGCTTCCTTTTCGCAGTTTTAATTTCATTAATCTCTAGTTTTTGTTGATTAAAATTACTGTTGTTGCAAATCCTTGTATAAGAAGATAATTGTAAACTTAACAGAAGTATGTGATGAGTAATAGTAAGAAGGCTTTTCGAACCAGCCTCTTGTAGGGAATCGGCCTCCAACGTATTACTGTGTTTCGGCTGTATACAAACGATGCGGAGTATTTTGGACGAACATGCTACTTCACTATTCACGGTCTCGTTGTCACTTAACACCATGTGAAAAAGAGACCCATTGTAAGTCAAGAAATAGAAATGAAGAAATTGGTTATCCTTTCATTGTAGTATTCATAGAATTTTATCCCTAATATACAAGTCCAATACGTTAAATGATCTAAAACTCGTGCAAAATTATAAAGGTCCATGTTATACTATTATATATAAAGTTTAACGATATACTATGTTAAGAAATTGTTGACTAAATTTCATACGAAATATCTAGTTTCTTTACATATAATAACGGTGGATAGAAGTATTTTGAAAACGGCTTGAATATTTTAAAACTAATTATGATTCCTGTCTGGATTTTCAAGTTTTTTATTATAACATCACCCGTGACTTTCTTTAATGTAGTTACATACGGAATCATTCCCAAGATTGAATGATGTAAATAAATAGAAGTACTTGAAACGGAATCTTAAATGTTTTCTGTTTGCGCAGACTCGCAACACTTTGCAAACAATCAATACTTATTGGACACCTCATCTGCGGTTTCAAAATAAATTTTAAATGTCTCAGCCTTTTAGTAGCCAAAATGAAATTTGGAGATCAAACTACCGATTGGGTTACAACTCATCTCAAAGAATTGTCTTTGCCTACTCGCTTCTTGTATTTTAATCGCATATGGTGTAGCTTGCCGATGACGCTATACTAGCTGCAATTAACAAGTCCTAGTATTATTGACATTATGAAACTTTTCGAAATTATTTTCACATATATAAGTTATGTGAAATTTCGTTTATTCGTTCTCGCACCGCGTTATTGCGTTTATATGCTAACCGTGCGAAATATTCCCAAACATTCCGCTCATGTGAAAGATGTCACACTTTCGCTTTTGTGGAGAATCAATTTACCTTTTCAATGTGATCTTTTCTTTAGCGAAACAAAAACAATATGTATGTATGTACGAACACGTTGGATATTGTTACCTGCTCGCTTACTTTCTTCGTTCATGTAACTGAAGACGTTTGAGAATTCCGACATGTTCCTGTGAATTATCTCATGTATGACTATCGGGATGGAATGTAAAAAAAAATTATGACGGATATTTAAATCTGTTCCGCTCATGTTAACTCGTGCGGTTTTGTTGCCATATTGAAGGTAAACAGCAATAGCATATAATATAGAACAAATCAAAACTACTAAAAAAAGTAAGAATTGTTTTCAAAGTTCTAATTTAATCTAGTTTCAATTCTAAATTATGATTTACTTGTAAATTATCATTCATGGTGGGCGTTATTTATCAAAATTTAGTTACTTTATTTCTTTGCTGATTGCATTGTATACTTTAGGTCTGGTCCGGTTACTATCTTCACAGTAGTACTTGCACGCTGCAATTTGCCTACTTAGAAGTCGTCTGGAGATCTAGTACCTGTAAACCAGAGAGTTTAGAAATTTCTACGCCACATGAAAAAAATATTGTAAGTTATTTAGCTGCTTAGCCTGATAAAATTTAGTGGACAGTTCACGGGTTGTACAGTTTGACAATTTCACGGATAGACAATATTTGTGCGTTGCATCTAGGTTAATAATGATTTAGTTGCGGAGAGCCGGCGGGCGGCAGCCAGGCACGATCCTCCCGACTCGTGACGATGCGAGAACCACGATAATTTGCCATGTACACCAAGACTGATCTCTTTCTACGAACTATGAACACTAAATGGGAATCATTGGCGTGAGAAAATGACAGTAAGTCTCTACCTTTCTTTTGTTGGAGGGAAAAGTCTTTAAAATCTACTCTGCTTTTGATGGGAAGGAGACAGGATTATGTCGAATTTGTAGTAACTAAAACCTTCACTGTGGTCATCCCTAGTGAATTGTCGATCTCTCCGGCATCTCCTACGGGTCACCTCGTCGATTGGGCCAAAGCACGTCCCTAGAAGCACTGTAACCCTCTGCAGAACTCTACTTCCCCTTTACTACGACGATCACGAGTCATGGTCTACCCTGAGCTCGCCTAATGGGCAATGATGGTATACTCCTTCAAAACAAACGAACCCGAAAAGCTTTTTAATCACCATCAACGACAGGCAGAGCTAACATTAGTCCTACTTCTCTCTGCGTAAAATAAAAAAAAAATTACAGTAGCTGATATATTCTATTAAAACACAATTTTATTTAGAATCTGTATACAGCACTACAATTAAGTTCTTCACGGTAACTATACATCTAGGTGATTAATATATTCCTTAGCTACAGCGCTCTTTAAATTGAAACTAATATTTCCATACTATTATTTGAAGGCAGAATTAATGTTGTCTCATAGTGTATCCAGTTTGCTACAGTAAGTATAACAGTTATTTTATTAGGGAATATATGTTTATTTATTACAATTTAGTAATGTATTCGTGTAACACGGGCGTTTAAACATGTTTTGGGCACAGACCTATCCCCAATATGAAGGCGATGGGCCATAGTCACCACGCTGGCCCAATGCGGATTGGTGACTTCACACACCTTAGAACAAGTTCTAATTCATATGCAGGTTTCCTCACGATGTTTTCCTTCACCGTTATACTTCCTGTTCTAAAGTATATTTGGTGTAATTTATATGGATATATAATCTGTCATAAGGAATAAGATGTAAATAAGAGTTATCATTATTATATTTGTTTTTTTATTCATGATTATTATGTATTGAACTAGTTTCAGTGTAACGTTAGATTTGATCTAATGTACTACAGTTTAAAGCTGCGCGTAAGACCTGTAGCTCTTCCAATCATGTAATGGCCATGACCGGACATTTACCATTGAACCGAGACAATTAACACAACGCTCGGTCGTAATGTAAACATTGTCGGAAGTCTTACAACATTACATGTAAATTAATCGATGACCAGCTCTCGTATGTCTCACATTATAAGTGTTACATACTCAAAGTAATGAGTATTGTAAATGTTTTAAGCAAATGCAGTTACTTACATCATACATAAGTCAACATAATACGTTTTGAGTTATCATAATAACGAAAGTAGTAATATCTATGGCAAAAGGGCTTGTCTGATACTACAGGTTCTTAATTTTGTACCAGTAAAGATACGACACCAATTAAATAAACAGGAAGACAAAACAAGATTTAAAAAAAAATTGAATCAAAAACACCCTTGCAACAATAATGCTTGATATTGTTTCAAATGCTAAGACTAAATTCTTTCCAATATAACAACGTTAAACTGTAACAATAAAAAAAAAACATTGGTCAGCTAATATATTATATTACAGTTAAACCAATATCGCAGCTAATGTATGCGCACTTTAAGTATTAATTGTAAAATATGATAGTAGGAATCAAGTGTGAACTGTGCAGAGCCAACACAAACATTGTATGTTTCTTTTTTACTTAACGAAGCGAAGATTGGAGGGGGAAGTTCATCATCATCAGCTGACAGACATCCACTGATGGTCATAGGCCTCCCCCAAAGATCCCTACATCGATTGGTTCTGCGTTACTCGCGACCTTCACCAGATCGCCGGTTCAGGCAGTCAACATGGCCTGCGGTACTGCCTGGCACTATGGACCGCCGTTTATAAAGGTGTATGTGGGGGATTTGGGCTATATCTCACTACGCTGGCTCCATGCGGGATGGTGGGAGCAGGTGATGTTGGCTTGGATCCCGTGAGTTGTTGTGCGGGAAAGTAATGTTTGCACACTACTGTTTGGGGGCAGACATAAGCGTTGCGGTGGTACCTAATCAGACGGTCTCCGGCAACGAAAACCTACCACCGGTAAGTACCGGAGTATTCTGGCTTGAAGTGCGCTGTAGCTACAGAAACTATGGCAGTAACAAAATATATTTTACCTTTTAAATTTATGGTTACTTTTTATATTCAAATCAAATTTTCATTGCTATAATTGTTATCATTATTTATACTAACGGTGTCGTCAATGACCAATTATTTAAATTAAATTGAAAACTTACATAGACCTAGATTAAATGTCGCAACGGAAATTCTTAAGTCACTTAAGTTTGCTATTTACATTAACAGAAATCGTGTATTGCACTTAAGCTTCCGCTGCTCTAATATTTCCTGTGGAAATATTAACCTCAAATAATGACAGAGAGGGTTATGTAACTATGGAAATCTCGCTTGATGTGGAAGTTGTCTGAGTTTAGAAAAGTACTGTGTTTTAATGTATGAGTTGCACTAAACATACACCTGCTGGAACTTCAATCCTATCTTATAGACTTTAATAAATTGCTAACTTTCATTTAAAGTACTATAAATTACAAATTTTTACTAGAGGAAATTCTACCCGCGTGCACTACGAGAATAGTTGTTTAGTAGCGATTTCAGTTACTACAAAACCTCATAAGTTAAAATCTATAACATAACTTGAAATGTATAGTAAGATATTTATATTTGTTCTTTATTTTAGTAATGTATGTAATGCAGTTAATGTTATTTTTTTGTTTATATTACTATAATTTATTATTTAGTTGTGTGCAAATGTAACTGCGTTCACATTTGAATGATAAAATTTTGTATATCAAAGCGTCTAGCAAAGTTTAAGCATCTCTACTAGCTATATTATATGGGCAAGCTTATCATTTATTTAATAAACGTTGGTATTAATAAGCTATATCATAATTTCCTTAAACAGAATTCGTTGCAAATTTACAAAAAAAAAAGTTATAGCGAAATTTCTTGAACGCTCATAAAATTTTAGATACGTCTGACGATTAACTGTTACAGATTAAAAATATTACACCGTGCAATTTTATACCGCTAGGCAATAAATATAAATGCTTCAGTTCGCTGTTAGGTGATAGTCGGAATATCCAGTTCTAAGCTAGGTACATCGGTAATCGTTAAAAATGTGTTTACAACTTTACAAGTGCGTCGATAACGTGTGTAAATATCGCGCTGCTTTCACCATAATGCAGGTATGTGATATTTCTTTGTTCTACAATAAAGCGCATTGTTAGAGGACAAAAACGGTATAACGTTGTTTCCCATTAGATGAATTGATTGTTTTGTATGCAGATGTGAGCATTTGTAAACGATATTAACGGTTTTTATTGCATTTTTTTTTTATTTGAGTTTTCCGTTAAACGTCGAGGAAAAAAGTATTAAATTGATCTCAATATTTTATAATATTGCTGAAGTTGATAGAGACAATAATAGAAAGCTTCAGCATCTTGATCGTGACATTTCTATAAACCTCAATACAACATCAATAAAAGCTTTACATACTAACCATCTATAAATAATCTAAATATTTTACTATTAAGTATAACATAGTACTAAAATAATTCACTACAAATACATTGGAATCTAATACAAAAAACAAGAAAATAATATGTTTAATCAGTAAACCATAACAAAAATATTATGTAGTATCTGTAACGGTTTAGACATAATTTATATACAATAGAATATTTAATATTAATTTTTCTTAATGTACCCATATAAATAAAGCCTCTCTAATGTATATCAGACATGTACTTTATACATTTTCCATACCAGGATATCCTTTATTTGACGGATTCCTACCGGATATAACTATAGTGTGCCCCCATTAGCACCTAGTCTGGATTGCGGAAACGCGTTTGTACACAACCGTAGTAGGTACCGTATATGAAATACATTTTATCCTCTTAAAGAGAATCAGTAACAGTTATTTTCAGTTAATCTTCATACTATACTATATGGTTATTATATGTAATCGAACCTGTTACTTTTGTTATAATAACGACGTCGTATAAGTTAATATGTAGCTACATTCATAGCTGCTCATACTCTGCTAGTGGTAACTTTGTTTAGATCCTTAAAGTTTCAATATCTACTTGTTATAAATTTATTTCAATTATCAGTGTAAATAGTGTTTTACTATAATAATAACAAACTTCATAAAATAACATCATAGTTTCTTCCGCTTTCTTCAACTCGCGAAAGTACAACGGCAATTTTTAGAATCACGCAACAGTGCGCTGTTTATTCATAATAAAATACAAAAGAAATGATTGTAATAGATATCATGTTTATCTAAGAGTGGATCGAGAGTAGATCATCTTCCTAGATTGAGAGAAAGCTTGGAAGTTATGCATGAAGGGGGATTATGTGGCAGGCGCTCCACCCGCCGTCACCTACATACCGCATTTCATACGATGCTTCCAAGAAAATCTAGCAATAGCTTCTAGAATTTATAGGCATCAATATTAATAACATTACTGAGTAAGTTTTAACCTTTTAAATAATTTATTTAACACATACAGATACACTTACATATATATTTGAGTATTGTTAGTCGCTGCTATCATAATTAGTCGTACTATGCTTAAGTTAAATGATAATGCTTAGTATAGATCAGTTATATTTGTTCAAGGCTATTGGAAATATATATTTTTTTTGTAAATTGCTCAACTAGAATAAATTGCATCTAAAGATATTTTACTTAATAGAGAATAAAGTTTGAGATAATTAAATGTATCTTTCTATATATGAAACATGTTATTCGAAACGACTCTCAGGGTGGTAAAGTAGAATATTTTAAGTTAAGAACAAAATGTAGAAATTCTTTGAAGTTTACCTTAGATCATGTATATTTTGAATGTAGCATGAATTCACTATATGTATCGAGTTTCACTAAAATTTTGGATCAAAAGCCCAAAACACGTTGTTATAAGAACGTATACATATAAAAAAAGGTCTGTGTATTAAGTATAACACTTTATACTTAAATTCACATATAGCACGAAGGTTGTATTATAAATTTTTATAGTCCGATTTCATTACTAACAAGAATATAAATTGGAATCGCTTCTAGAACACTTGCTCGGGCAAAAAGATAAGTGCGAAGGCGCAGGTCAAATTACACATTGGACAAGAACTCTCTCGCACCCTTTCACCACTTCTATTCCACGGATCGCTGTACAAATGTATTACGCTGAATGTACTCCGCTCTGTATATTTAAAATAAACAACCTATCTGTAATTTAAATATATATTAAAGCGTACAATCCATACACTGGTACGTCAAAAGATACAGTATTACATTGAAACTTTAAATTACAGAACATATAACATATATACAATAAGAAACAAAGTTTATGTTTTAGGGTCGAATTGAATGACCGTCAACATTTTTTATGTAGTAAAATTTTAAGTACAATAACAGCCTTTGTAATAAGAAACCTTTTTTTTTTAGTTTAAAATCTTATAACCTTTGTTCGAGATTTTTTTATTTATAATATATGATACTAAGAAAATTATGTATAACCGAAAACAAACCGCGAATATTTAGTTAATCTTCCAGGGATCACGCCAGCCCTGCTGCTATTGGTGTAGAAACTTACCTGGTTGTAGGTACCTGCGCAGCTAGTATTTCTACTGCCATGTAATAATGTACCATCATTGTTGTGTTCTGATTGGAAGGGTGCTATAGTTAGTGAAATTACTGCGGTAACGAAACTTAGAATGTTATGCTTCTAAGCGTGGTATCTGTCTATATCATCCTAACTAGCGCCACATAATGGGCAGGCGTCATAGTATTAGGCATTGAAAGAATATTATATTATAGTATTTTTTGCTACATACTTATTCTAAATTTAAACTAGGGGCGATTACAATATAATAATCTTTTTTAATTTAATATTTTTTGTATGAATATACGTTCTTGTTATGCAACGATTAACGTTCACAAGGAATGCGCCAGCGCAGCGGATGAAAGGGAATACAATTAATGAATTATACAGTAACTTACTCGCTTGATCTCATGGTACTCATATAAATAATTGTACTGATATAATCAATCGTTTATATCACATCTCCCATGAAAGAAAGTTGTAGTGACCTCTCATTTTTACACTCCGAAGAGGAATAAAAGATGTGGCCCTACATAAAATACAAAAAGAATAATTGGGATGAAAGAGATTTTTTATATAAAATATGATTCTTAAATAAATTCATGTGTCATTTGTATGCAAATTGGTCTGCTGTTAGCGAAAAAGATGTACACTCCAATTTAAAAAAAAAAAATTAGTACTACCTCATAAGTCTTCATCCCTATTTCAACTTTTTTATATCCATTACGAAACGATTATTGATTGAAAATATTGGAGGCAAACTTTAAACTTTTTTATTGTAGGTTAAACAAAAAAAGCTTTTTACTGAGATTATAGGTATAATTTATTACATGCAACACATCACCAAAAGTTTAACTCGTAGAGTTCAGTTAGTTTTAATTTTAAATGTTCTGTATTATTTACAAATGAAGGGATGTTTATTAAAACTTTTAACGACAATAACCTTTTGCTTATCTTTATATGAACCCTAAAAATGAGTTTGAATATAACAGATTACGCTTTCATCGTAACTTTGATCTTGTAGTATCTGACCGATACGGAATGTGATAACAATGAAGAGCCTTGGGAGAGTATAGAGCTTGAAAGGAATGTGATTGCTTTATAATGCGCCTTGACTAAGTCGAAATATTCAATTTAAAACTGTGAAAAGTAAAAGTTTACAAATTTAAAAAAAATTACATTAAAACTTATTGTATTATACAATTGTATAGTTGTAATTTATAGTTCCTTTATTCACCATTATCCTATTGGTTCACTGGTGAATACCTTTCCTATTTTCGCTCGCTTTTCGCCTCAATTGGATTGCGGGTTAGCGTAAGTAATAGAAATAAAGTACCAGTAAAAGTTGCTGCCTACTTCTTGGAATTATTCCCTCTTAGATGCTTTTTACGATACCTGTAGTAGAGCGGCCGTGAGAATAATTTAATAAAGAGGTTTTCATTGACAATTTTACATAATCAAAAATTTCCTATTTAACTTCTCATTTCGACTAATAAAAAAGTAGTTGGATGTTGTATCAATACCCTAACACATTTTAGGAAAGAATTTGTAAAAATTCATATAAACTATGTAAATGTTCTTTTAATTATAGTTACAATATTTAATTTTGATTAATATGTACACATATCACTGAAATGACTCTTAAAGAGTCTTCTCTTTAAATTAATCACCTATACTGTGATATGTGATATATAGATGTACTATTAACTAATTAAAGCGACAGTATACATAAACATTTCGAATGGTATAAGTATAAACCATATGTTACTAGCAATGTCACAGTTAGTCTAGACGAAGCACTAACTTACTTCACACCTTATAAATAATAAATCTAATTGAACCTGGTTTTAACTGTGAATATCCTTGGACGTTGTATTAGATCGAGTTCAAAGATAAACTACGTTAGGTAAATATTGGTTAGTTATATTTAACGTGACCGTATCTTTGTTCAATTTGAAACTACTGTCAATTTCACTGTGGTTGAAAGCGAAATCGATTTTTTAAAAAAAAAAGGCGGACTTAAAGTGTATAATAGAATATAATAATATATAACTAAATAGTTAAGACGGCTCACTTGACACAAGTTTTGTAATATTAATCATTTTCCCATTGCAAGTGTCAAAACATTGATGTTTATAATACGGTATTTAAAAGTTTGCAGTATATCACAAATATGAACATCACAATGGCAAACTGTCTACATAAATGTATGTGTATGCTAAATGTAGTCAGGTTAATACGATATCAGCGCCATAACAATTGGCCAGTAAAAATAAGACAGATAAGTCCTGCCTGCTGTAGAAGGCGACTAGAAGGTTCTTCGATTTCTCCATGCTTACATATAAGCGATTAAAGAGAAGATTCAAAAGCGAAATGGTTTCTTAATCGCTGCAGCACAGTAAATGTGTTAATAAGAGCCTTGTAATCCCTAGAAAGACCTAGGACCTCTTGTAGTGCATTGAAGCAGATCGATAGGTTTTAGTGAGTAGAATTCCTAAAAAAAAACACGGGCTGGGAGATTTCTCTCTTGACAACAAGTAATAGTAAACATATAACGATAATTTGAATATATTAATCTACAGCTTTTTTAATATTTATCGTTATATAATTACAATGTAAAATGTAAGAAAAAACTGGTTTTATTTTCGATGCATACGCAATGGCGTCAACTTAAACGTGCTCCCAGCTCCCATAGGAATGTGGTCACACAGGAAACGGGGAATGACCGCAACTGGTAGCAGCTCATTCCACAAACACCGTCCATGGTATTTATGCGAGTATGCTGAAAGGCTTTTATTGTATGCGCACTTGGCGCCATGTTTATTTTAAGATGCAGCCACACTGGTCCAGATTATATTTTTTGGAAAGTATGATGGTTGTAAACTTGAAACTGTTATAATCCATATACATATCATATAATGATATATAATTATCCCTAAATTCAATAAACGATAGAGAGAGAAAAGCATATTGTTAGTATCTCTTTTCCCTGCATTGGATGTCACTTGAGAAAATTTAAACATTCTTATCAATGACAAATTTAGAACAAATAACTGCACATATTTTGTTTCCTTCTTTGCCTATATAATATTGACTTTTGTATTTATTCGTTTCATACAACAAAACATTAACATTAGTTAAACCAGCAAACTCACAGTTACAAAGAACCTACGAGATATTATCGCTTCAACTGCGTCGCAGTAAAAAGTTACCGCTTCTATTATGTACTTTTTTACAATCTCTCGTGACTTGAAAACTGAGACATTTCGCTTAGTCATCAGAAAAGCTTTTGAAAGTGTAACATTGCTAGCAATTGATCTTAAATTTGTATACCTTTAATGTGCACTTTATATAATGTATTGAACAATCATGAAAATAAGTATAATAAGATAAGTAAGTAATAATACAGGCTTGAACGTATATGCTTGTTACATACAACAGGCGAGAAAAAAACCTGAGTCAATTAAGAATATAGATTTCTTATCATATAAAGCCAATCAATCTAAATTTTACTCTTCAAAAGTTTTTAATATGAACAACCCATAAGAAGTTTATATATAACATAACATGACGAATATTATATAACCTGTATACTACCTCCTTGAAGCAGTGGTTAATCCTTTAACTAATAGCATCCGAGTCTGGTTAGATTCCAAGACATCTTGTAGTGGTAAATTGAGGTAAAGTTTTTTCAAGCTGTCGGATAACTATTTCATCGTTCGTTCAGACTATCAAAATATGAGGGCCTGAGTATTCTAGGCTTACGATTCCTCATCTATATTATTATTATTCATTTAAAATGGAAATTTGCGGTCAAGTGTTAGACTAGTTTAGTGAAAAAACTGTGCTTTTAAATTAAGTCTTTAATGATTCAAATATACTGTCATTATACAGTGCGATAGTTATATGATATAATACGTGTAATACATTACAGCCAATTTACGTCGTCACTGTTGGAGCACAGGTCTATCCTCAATATGAGGGTGATTGGCCATAGTCACCATGTGGGCAATAATAGGATAGATAAATAAAAATTTTAAAGTATGACAGAGCCTCTCATTTTTTCGTCTCATCAAGCTAAAACAAATGTAAAAAAAAAAGCAATAATCTTTATAACAGATTATATAAACTCAGTCAATTTAATAACAACATCAAGTAAATCAGAAAACGAGACGTTTGAGCATTTGTCCCTGAAAATTCCAATGAGCCTCGAAAACAAAGGAATTTGTTAAAAATCATAACGATTTACATACATTCTTTAATAATTTCTGTTTTATTATAATTTTTAACCAGAAAAGTAAACTGTTCATTTTATTCTTCGCCAAAACATCGAGCAAGACAAAGTAGCTACTGCCTTGTCAATTGTCTATTTGTTGTTTAACAAAGAAGCATTTTATGACGTTCAACAACTAAATATGACAATAATTGCTATTTTACAGACAATAAAACTGCAATAATGCATACTAGAAATTACTATTGCTTTTCGACTAAGTTGATATTTTCTTAACTTTAAAATGATGATTAAATTTTGACCAAATCTTATCATAATTTAGAAGCGTGTTGATGTAGTTAAAGAATTAACTTGCTTTGAAATTTTCACTAACACCGATTATTTAGGGGTGTAAGGGTTCTCGCACAACAACTCACGGGATACAAACCAACCTCATCTGCTCGTGGTGCACCCTGCTAATCAACAAACGAGGAACTGGTTCCCATCAACCCGCATTGCGCCAGTGTCATGAGAAATGACAGCCCAAATCCCCTATATGAATCCCTACCCATTGCAGGACGCCTATATCCAACAGTGGACGTCTATTGGCTGATAATGATGATGATGAATATTATTATTTACGCAGGATGAAAAAATCTCTAAAATCAATGCACATTTACCTACCTACAAAAAATATTACACGTAAACAGTATTTCATAGTCTACCACCAGTACTAGTCTTTTTTGCTGAACACGTATGTAGGTACCAGTACCCTGTAGTATTCCATTGTAAAAAGGTATTTTGCTAGAATGTTAAAAATATTCAAGTTAATGAAAATACATATAATTAAAACTTGTTTAACAATCGTTGAGCACAATGTGGTGCTGTGTAAACATCTTAAATAAAATCTCATTGTCACGAGCAGTTGTATTACTTACAAGGTGACCATCCAACTCGTCTCATCATTTAGTTATATAAAAGTATTGCTTATGATTGGTTTTTTCTTAAGTTTTTAACCTTTGCAAGGCTTTAAAAACTTCGCGATTTTATTACGCAATATTTTTATGGACGAAATTAAAAGTAGAAACTTGTCTTTTAATATTTAGTCTCCGGTGTTGTGAACGCCTCAGTCCCGAGTGCCTTGACACAGTTCGGCCGTAGCTGAATAACTCTCATAGACAGGCACCTGCTCCAAGTAAACAAATCATTAAAAATAGAAACCTTTTTTTTTATTTTATTATAAATTAACTAACGGCTTTTGCAATAAATATCTTATTCTACAAGTACTAAAAATTAAAAAAAAAAATCCTAACATAAGTAGAGATACAGTAGATTACAGTAGTTAATACGGAAAATCATTGTTAATAATAACATTCGGGTAAGGAAAACATAACTTTAACAACACATACGAATATTTATATATATGTATGTACTAAATAAGTTACGTTACTATTGATTAAAGCATAAATGATATTTAGTATTTATCAATTTATGATATCAATAGGGTACATTGCTTTATGCATTGCTGAGCTTTTACTTGTTACTAAAGAACAGGCAATTTAAAAATTCTATACAACTCAATTGTATTGTATTATTGTAAATGTAATCTCGACCTGTATCAAATTCGTTTGATAAAGTCAATTTCAATAATCACTACCACCAAATTGGTATTTACATTATGTTATAATCGTATCGCATTCAAAATTCCAATGTCATGAAATGTACCGTGAAACAAACATCAATTCTGTATCAAAGATAAAAAAAAACCGTTTCCCGGCACTTTCAAAAAGTGCTATGCGAGAGCAGTAACTACGCATTCAACTTAAAGGCATCGGATAATATGATTGGGTCATGACGATGGGAAAGCTCATGCTTTCATAATAAATCAGACACTGAAGACTACGAGTAAATAACTGGTCTCGGCTGTCTATTAGTATCCTATAGAATGGACTAAAGTGAAAATCACTTGATGTGTACTTGATGGATGTCTACGTAAAATGATAGGTATAAGACAAACGATATACGTTGAGAAAAAGAAAATATACCAAAGTATAATATTCTTTAAACAATGTATTAAAGATTATAATTAATTTATATAATTAAAGGTCATGTATTCCTTTGTATTCAAAATTAAGCTAAATTCAAGAATAGCGGATCGAAATCCATTTCCGCAGTAAAAACTAATGTGACGTTAAGTTAATTTTGATGTGTCCGTTAAATACAACCTTTTTCCGAATCTATATAAAGTAAAGCTTACTAAGATAAGAATGATATATGAGCTTAAACACTTCCTTTTCGTTCTGTTGAATAACTTAGTTCAAAAATAATTTACCGTATAAAGTATAAGAAAGAGGATATGAAGATTTAAACTGAAATTTAAATGACTAGAACAAGAAAATAGTTATTCGTAGATGATGTAACCATGCATGCTAAATTTAGAACGTTTCAATGGAAAAGTACCTATGAAGAGACAATTTCGCAAACGTCAAAACCGGAGAGAAATTGTTTAGCGCGAGCATGCGCAGTAGAGATTCGATCAATGCACCCCATGATGCGCGCGCCGCCCTCGCCCCCGTGAACAATCTACGCAGTTCGCCGGGGAAAAAAAACAGACTTAAAACCCTCGACGACGCACTAGACGAAGCGCCCTTGACGGTCTCGATATCGAAACAGACGCACGAACTGCTCTCTTCGCTACTCCAAGACATTAGTGAACATAGGTCGCCTCCACTTTATGATTCAGCTTATTAAGGACACCTACGCTGTTGCGGTGGGGTCACACGATTGTAGTTTTACTAGTCGGTCGGCAGCAGCGTGACTCATCGGATTATCCCGGAGATTTCTATCCTCGCTCTGGGTGCAGTGGTAAGAACTGAAGTGGACAAGTGGTTGTGCGTTCGGATGCCGGTGTACCGCCAGGCGACGTCGTTTTGATGAGCGGGCCGCGGAGCCTGGCACAAGAGTGAGGCCTGCACAACACCAGCAGGGATGGACGACTGCAGCAGCCTCTTCTATGACGACGACGGTGAAGCTCAGTGCGATATGGTACGTAAGAGACTTAAGCTTCGCATGTTTTAAATAACTACAATAGATATGTAGCTATCACAAAGCACTTACGTAGATATTTCTCATTATATTCATATATTATATGACGGATAACAGAGATGAACAGTAAATACAAGATGGTCGTCGAAATGTATCACGATCCCTATTACTGTCATTGTATAACTAAAATCAAATAAGTCGACTTAATCTTTGAATTTGTCAGTAAAATACATTACATTATTACACTGCGTGTAGGAAAGTTTGTCATATCGATTGCTTTAATGCAAAGTTGGGGCATAGTGCGGAATATTATATAACAACAACAACAATATACAGCAGCGAAATATGCTGTGTATTTAACAAACCGATAAACACTACACATATTTAGCTAATGCAGCTTAAACGTATGGAATGATAAAGAGGTAAACGGAAGTTAATAAAAATTCTAAATGCTTGAACATACTTGATTCATACTTTGAAGATGTATTCACTAATTAAAGTAATGAGTACTTCTTAAAAAAATCGCTTAATTGTTTTTGCTTATTACACATTTCTGAATGTCTTTTAGAAAGTTGTTTAGCATTTGTAACTCTGTTTCATTCTCAAACATATCATTATCACAGTAAAAATAGTAATTTACGTACATTTATACAATATTCATGTTGTATGAATTTTTTAGACATTCTCAAAACAGAAATTATTATAACAGACTTGATCAGTTTTGTAGGAAAATTTCAAGTTTATTAATATTAAGTTCCTTTTTAAGTTAATTATTATAATACATATGAAAGCAAAGCATTGCGATAGGTGTTTTTTCTATAAAATCTTCTACATTGCCACAAAGTAATTTATATGCGAAATTTATGTTTTTCTTTCCTTTTACTACCAAGGCCACATTAATACATACCACTGCGATGAACTTGAAGATATTTTTACAAGGCTGCATTCGTTATGACTCTTGCAAGCCAGAAAACATATTTGTCGTTATTAAATGACGTAAAACTTGCGGATTATCTTGTAATTGTTTACACGATTTTTCAACATAACTATTGCATAATTATTGAAAAAATCTATGAAGATCTGATATTTACGTTTAATAACCTTTCATAAAAATCAGCCACTATTATATAAAGATTCTCTTAAAAAGTGTTATTCTTATTAGCTATTTACTATTAGATTTTATATACTTAAGCTATATTTATTTAACACGTTATATAAAATGTAAATGATATTATGTTTGGATCAATAGTATTAAACATTTTAGTTAGTAAAACTTTTAAAAATATTTAAAAAGACAGACTATTATAAATATTATGCACAAAAATGAATTCAGCGATTTTCAACGATTTGTCTATATACTATGTAGTTATGATGAATAATTAAAGGTCAACACAATGCAGTCTACGGACTGCACCGACACCATGAATAGGTCATAGGGAGTGGCAAGCGGCCTTCAATCACCCCTAATGCACTTCGACAACTCACCACTTTATTACTTTATTATACTGTGTAATTTAAATGCAGAGTAACAATAGCCTTTAATTTTCGTGCCTATGTTAAAGTCAACTTGAACATAATATATATTTCTTATATAACTTCAAAGGTAAGTACAAATAAAAGGATATAGAAATAATGTCTTTTGTATTTCATTGTACAACTTCATCAATGCACTTTTAAACAGACCGCAAAAATAAAGTAAGAAGTAAAAGTTATTTATTCTTGTTATACTGGTGTTAGGTCTCTGTTGCTGGAGACTGTCTAGGTAGTATTACCGCTACGCCTAACTGCCGCCACAGTAATGTGCATACATTACCTTGTTCGGATTCGAAGGGCACTGTAGCTAGTGTAATTACTGAGGTAACGAGACAACATCTTATATCTCAGGCGATAAGAGCACTGTGTTGCAGTGTCATCCTCTATCCAACCATCTAGAGATAAGCTCTACGTGGGCACCAACTCAGATGGTCTCCGACAAGAGAAACTTACCACCACTAACTTATATGTTTTTTCCTTATTTCCTTGTTATATTTTCTGCTGTTATTAACATTAAGTTGTTATTTATATTTCATGTTTATTAGTAAACATACATTTTGAATAACAATGTAAAAGTATCTTAAAATTTCTACATTTTAAGATACCACCAGAAGACTATTATCAAAGCATATAAATTGATTTTTATACTATTTATCTCGTTTAATTTAAATATATACATATACATATATGTATATTAGGATATATCATTACATTAAGTTGTTAATGGTGATATTTGCTTTTTCGTAGGGAATACGTAAATATGATTAATTAGCTTGTGCTAAGGTTTAGCTATATCAGTACCTATATTTTTTATTATACCTAAGTTTTTCATTTTAATCTAAGATTACATTAGTTTGTGGTCAAATATAAAAATAACTTATAGATTGATTTTGGATTAAAGTAAATAAATATTGAAATGTAATAAACACTAATTCTACATTAAGTCTGCTACTTATACCTTAAAACAAGGTTAAGTAAAAGGTTCAAATAAAAGTAATATAACAAAGATACATTGTAAACAGTATATGAATAGTGTAAATTATCGACTGTTACACAAAAAGTATTAAATCTTTCCATAATAAATATGTTGTTATGAATATATGTAAATATTACTGATATGTTTATATAGGTCTACTGATTTTCATATTAAGAATATATCGGGTACATTCACAGAAATATTATGCATTGTACTCCATCATCATCATTTCAAGTTAATGTTGGATAAAGGTCCCACGAATTGATTACCATCGCGACAGATCTGATGCCATCGGTATCCAACGATCCCTTGTGATCTTCACCAGGTCGTCAATCCACTTGGTAGGTGCTAGTTCCACTTATATCTTATACCGCAAGTAAACTCAGGATTGTATGATGCACCGTATCGAAGCGACGATGACATTTTGATTACAGTACTTCAAATCACATTATAGATTTCATTGTTATTTCTCTGAGAAAACAAAACTTTCTTCATCTTCAACTAATAATGATTTCAAGTGAACATATCTCAATCATCCATTTTTATAGTTTTTTGTTAAATATTAGTAAACAAAAGGATTTTTTTCGTACAAGACGTACAAGAGACTTAACTGTACAGTGGACGTCCATCTGTTGAAATGATGATGATGATTGTTTCATGCAATTAAATAATAACTTGCTGCAACTTGCAGACGTATTTGTTACTTTTTAATGTTAACTACTTAATGACATATTATAAATAAAACAACCTTCAATTCTATAATCAAGGTATTACAAATTACCTAACAATAAACACTCCATACGTATATTCGTAATCATAGTTATATAATTTACATCTTTTTAACCATCTCTCTCTCTAGGGTCGTTCCCTCAAGTCTGAGCATCGTGATCAGTGCTAGGGTAGCAGTATTAACCATAGACAATCGAAAGAATGTTATATAAAATACAGAGTATTTGAGCTTATTGTTATTATTTCAATAAAACTACTATACACAAAGCTACATAAGAATTTTACGCTGGTACATAATTGCGATTTGAATCAATCTTTATAACATTATCATAATCGGTATAAACAATACAATTTAGTTTGTGGAACAGAGAAATCGAGATAAAATTCTCATCTTAGCTTGATGACATTTCAGTGATTTAAATTATACATGAAAACCGATCAAAAGCTATATTAACTAAACTTTAGTACTTCTTACTTAAGCATCAACAACAATTTTATACAATACTTACAAATAACAGCTCTTACCCTTTTTAAAAGTTGTTTTTTCAATAAACGAATAAAATAAATTTATTGGCAATAATAGTTAACGCTTTTACTTCAGCTCAAGTATTAGAATACTTAGCTTTAGTATAAGTTAGATTTTTCATTAATTTTCCACATTTAGTGTTGTAGCCTTGATCAACTTATTTTTTTTCTTTTTATTCCAAACTTTCCTTCCTTTTCTGTCTACACATCTATCTACACACATTAACCCTTCATATTAACCTTATAACTTTATATCAGCATTAAATATTTATTTTTTTTAAATAATAATGCCGTTGGGTTCTTAATAAAAAAAAAAACTTATTGGTACAACTAACGATACAAGTAATACCTGTGTACTATACACTTTATTCGAATCAGCTGAGTTAAAACATTCTAGAGTGAATAGTGTCAGCTTAGCAAACTTTTCAATACCATTATAATAAAAGACTAACTATGTGTATGTCCAATAATTTCGATTCATTTTATTGGTGATAGGTTTCTGTCGCCGGACTGCCTAGGCAGGTACCACCAGGTAGCGGCCAACGTTTTGCCTATTTCTGCCGCCAAACATTAGTGTACAAACATTACTGTGTTCCGGTTGGAAAAGCGCCGCAGCTAGTGAAATAACATCTAATGTCTCAGGGCGACGATCACCTTGTTATGGGCGGGCGTATCACTTACTATCTGATGAAGGCCCGGTCGTCTCCTCGCTTCGTAAAATAAAAAACAATTAAAACTTTATAACTACTGCAGTACTATTAACAATATTTTATCGCAATAGACTTTTCATTATAATAATATATATAGTTATCAAATAATTGCGGTTTTCTTAACTTTATTAATTTTATAACCAAAATACTACCTAATCAAGAAGGGTTTCGTTGTATGAGAGTTGTAGTCAAAAATCAACTCGTGGAGAATTGCAAAAAAATTTTCTTAATAAAAAAAAACAAAATATTCTAATATTTTTTTACTTAGGTACGTTACTATTATACTTATTCGTTTGTTTATGGCAACATGTCATCATTGTTTATCGCAAAATCTTGATTTTAAGCAGCAATGAAGGCTAGGTTAACAGTACTAAGTTTTTCATATATTGAATTAGTTTGAAAGTTTTACATTCAATCTTTCCTGAAAGTAAAACTTAATTATAAGGACGTTTACTTACCGATAATATTTTAAAATGCTGCACCGGGGATTTATAAAACTGTATTTTTATTACGTCTGATGCAGTGGCTAAAAGCTTGCTCTGTAACTAGAAGATCTCTTATTCTATTTTGGGCCCATAGATTGTGGAGTTTGGTTGATGATAAACTAATTTTTCCCTACAAGTCATATATTTCAAATGTTCCAACAGCACTGTTGTGTATCGGCTGTCCGCATATGAAAGCCAGAGTTTTTTAAGCCAGCACGCTTCAACATCTCCGGCCTCATTGTTACTTAATATCATGTGCAATTGAGGTCAAGTATTAGACCACTGCAAAAAGAAAATTGACTTATATAAACAGAATTATGAAATACGTAAAAATCTAATACTTTTCATATCAAAAACAAACACTACTTTTTTTATACAGTTTTCTGTTTATTCTCTAACTGTGACATACTTTTGATTTTAATGTTAACTTTGAACTCTCATTATTAACATTTTCTTTTATATAAATGTGATAAGTGTGATACGATATCATCTGTCCCTGGCAAAATGTAAGATAGTCAATAACAAACGGCGGCAATTTATTACAGCTATAAACCCGAGTACCGTTATGTAGGGCTGACAGCCCATTAGACGTAATATCAACACCAATTGTACACCATTTCTTGGATAGTCCAGTAATTGTTATACATTTTATTACTATTAGAAAAACTAACTAGTATATTCATCTATATACGCTCTATAGTAATGTAGAGCGTCTCTCAAGCGACATAATTGCAGTGTTATGTAAAATAAAATCATTTGTTTACTATTGTTTATATGAAATTATTTGAAAATCTATTGAACATACCTTATAGCAGTTTAAAAAGGAATAACGAGGATATTAATTTTCTATATTGCTAATATTAAGATTTTCTAAGAGTGAGAAATGATTAATTCTAGTAATTTTTCTTTTTTTTCTAATTCGTACAGTGATCTTGGTAGTTTTTTTTTATCTGACGAAGCGACGAAACTAATAAGACACTCACCTGATGGTACGCCTGTTCATAACAATGTGACGCTAGTTAGGATGATACAGACAACACCACATTGTGCTCGTCGACTTGAAACAAGATGTTAAGTCTCTCCCTAGTTTGGCGACAGAAATAGGAGCTGTGATGGTAGACGTAGACTATTTCTGACAACAGAAACCTATCACCAGGGTATTAAGAATATATATAAAATAAAGTTTCAAGATGTAGAATTCAAACCTTGATAACGTCATTATATTAGTAAGATATTTGACTTGTAGGTAGTGATACAAAGGTACATTGATCAAAATATAGAAGACGGTATTAGTCAGTTTGCTGTCATCACTGTAAACGTTCACAGCATTCATAAGTCAATTGAAGAAAAAAATAACTTTTATACTAAAATTAAAATAAAAATATATAGTAAGAGAACATATTAAAGGCTACCATGAGTATAATTCATAGCACTTTATTATCCATTGCGGATGTTACGTGATGACAGGTATCTGTTGTCGATGACCGTCTAGGTGGGTACCACCGCGGCGCCTATTTCTGCGACAGACAGTAGTGTGCGAGCAGTTTTGTATTCCGGTGTGAAAGGCGCTGTAGCTAGTGTAATTACTGGAGTAACAAGACTAAACATCTTATTGTTCAGGCAACAAGTACAATATGGATGGGCATATTAATTACCATCAGGTGAACGTCTCGCTCGCATCATCGCTTAATTGGATAAAAAAAAAATCCAAGTGTTTCTTTTGCGCTTGGTAACCCCAGCGAAGGGCCTCTCGAGACTGGTATCTTGTTTAATCAACGATGAGACTGAGCCGTGGAACCAGTAACTCAAGAAATGAGTAATTACCTTTTTGAACGATTAACTGTAAAGTCAGGGCTACGGGAGCAAGTGCAAGTAAATGGAGGCTCTTAATTTATTCTTAGCATAAAGTGGATGCCTCATCGTTCGTAATTGAAGTCATTGTTTATAATGCATCTATAGTTTTTTTTCTTTTCGATAGAGGCATTAGAAAAACCAAGGCTGATTCTTAACCTTTTAGATCTAAGGATATTACTACAAGCGCCAAGGCCTAGTCAATTTTACAGAACAGAATAGAACTTCTTAATATTTGTTTCTATTTCAAATTATATAAAGTTTTATTTGAAATTATTTACATACAAATAAATCTATGTAAAGGTTAATGTTTATGTATGTACAGCATATTTGTCTGTGTCTTAGACAAAGAAAGCTATCGCAACACTACTTGCTAATTAATATAAATACAAATTTTAGGCATCACTCAGTCACTATGTCACACTTTAAGTGGACTTAAAGAAGATAAAGATAATGAAGAAACTAAAGAAGATAAAAAGTAATAAAGAAATTGTAGTAAATATAAAATGGCGGGTTAGAATTGTATGTAATTTTTTTATGTTAAACAAGTTACGATGATTTTATAAAGCAAGAAACTTAACACGATACATAATCGATGACTAAAAGGTTATGTCATCATGATATTTAACGTATATATCACAAAGTACTGTATTCAGTTTTAGTTTATTTTTAATAGGAATTACAAAACAGGGACATAGGAAATAAACTAACACGTTTATCTATCTGTGGATAATAATGATGCAAGTGAATGTATAGTCGGATTATTTCTTACATTTGTAGGCAGTTTATATAGCTTAGCGTCACGACATGCTCGCGGAAGAAGAATTAAAATTGACAACGTAAGCTATCACTATGCAATAAAATGTTTCTATTTCACAGTCGCTCATAATATATTTCAATACGGCATCAATGACAGAAGCGGATATGTTCCAAGTTGCGGCTGGGAGACAATCTTGCGGTTAACCTCCGGTCGTCAACACGCACAGAACTCTTACTTTAATCAGTATTTTTTTTTTTATGTAATGCGAAAAATAATTAAACAAACCAGATAACGTTATCTATAAATAATTCACTTAAAAATACTATCAGAACGAAATAAGCAACTATACCTAGCTACTATATTTACTGTAAAAAAATTTATATGAACCAATTTTTTTAAAGGATTACTCACATATACTATGACTTTAAGTTTAAAATTTTAACATTTTCGTTTTAAACTTTTTATTAGTTACTTAGTATTTTAATATTCATCTATAAATTCTAGTAATTTATACACGCTAATACAACACATTGAATCAGTTCTAAGTTAAATTATTTACAAGTTTAAAGCCTTAAAAGACTTGCAATATATGTTTGTAATAAATTCATGTTACACAACAGGTCAGTAAGAAAATATGTTAAAGTTCTGTGTATTACTGCTTATAGATTATAAGTTTTATCATAAGGAAAATGTCTGTTTTCATATCAAAAATTTCATTCTTTATAGTTTCGTAATGTCGTAACAGTTAATAATTAACCAAATTACTCCACAGGAAGCAGATGCGTTCCCTTTTGAAGAATCAAATGTAATTAAGAGCAACCTTAAAACTCGCTAGAGTTCAACTGTCTGCTATTTAATTGGTTTAATTTTATTTCACTTCGTCCTATGACAAACAACAGGTCGCTTTGCGTCATTTTGGCTTTGAAATATTAAAGAGAAATATTCTACAGGGAAGCAACGGGTTGAAGAGATAATTCTGCGGAATATTATTCGAGTCTGCTCAATAGATTGCTTTGAAACTAGTTCAAAAAGTTGATATAAATTCTCTCAGTATTTGTTGTAAAGTATTACCCAGATTTACACTCAATTTAAAGCTCAAACTGTGTATTGTGCAATTTTGAATTCTTTGAAGTTGCTATAAACTGTTACTTATTAAAAACTCAGAGCGTACTAACACTGACGTCATTCTGACGAGTAAAGAATACTTGAAGAGTATATCCAAGAGTTGCTTGACCTTATATACCTTTACTACTTAAAAGTTTATGTAATTAAATACACAACTTCAATGATGCTCAATTATTACATTTATCACCGGCATCATTTAATGGTGGCAGGTCCCTATTATCGAACACAGTCAAGGTACCACCATTTCTGGACACAAACAGTAATGTGTACACATTACCATGTTCCTATCTGAAGAGCTCTCTCTAGCTAGTGTAATTACTAGGGTATCGAGACTCAATATCTTATGTCTCAAGTTGATGAGCACAACGTGGAGCAGTATATAACTAAGCAGCAGCAAGTTTTTATGGGCAGACGTATCACTTAAACTCAGGTGACAGCTCGTCTCGTCGCTACGTTGATTAAAAATATAATATTGTAGATAACATCTCCATGTTTTGAAACACTTGAAAATGTATCCTATCAGAACTTCTAAGGTTTTTGGTAAAAACAAATCTATCATTAAACTGAGGAAACCATTCAAAGCAGCTAAAGAACTCTTACGCATTATACTTAGTACATTGTGTAATGGTTCCCAGAATTCTATATTGTTATTAGTTTCACACGCAGCTCTATTGTAGAATATAATAAATAGCGATGAGCAAAAAGGGTTGGACAATCTTGCTATTGGTCTTGGCCTTTCATATTCAATAGTAACATTTTGTTTCTAGAAGAAAAGCATGTTCAAGTTACGATTAATATTTTAACTCCTAATTTCAATGGAATGGAATGGATTGAATTCTTGTACATTTTGTTCTTGCATAATAGATCTGTCTTGTTTTGGTCTTGGTCATGTTCATTCGATCTTCGAATTCATGAGTTTTTTACAAGATCAAGACCAAGACTCATTTTACTCATCACTAATGAAAATTAGATACTACACTAAACGTTATTATTTACACAGTTTATTAATATTTGTTATTACAAATGTAGCAACTGTGATATTTATGTTAAATTTTATTCAACGAGACGATCAAGGACCTTTACCTGTTGGTAAGTGATTAGTCATCACCTATGTGCTAAAGAAGACGTTTTCTTTGCACCGCATAACGTACGTCGCCTTGATACCTAAGAAGTTGTCTCATACAAACAGGAAGTGATGTTTGCACGTTACTGTTGGACGTCATAGTCACCAGTTTTATCTTTTTGCTATTAATCTTTAAAAAATCTTTTCTGTCATTAAATAAGTTAATTAAAAACTTTGAATGTCATCACTCATTATTGGACTTCTGTTGACTTATTGGTCTACCAATAACATTTAACACCATTCATGGTATGAATAAGTCATACAATTCTAAGCGGATATTCTTTCAGTCATAGGTGTATATTTTTATTTTCAAATAGAAATCCTGCATATTTTTTATGAAAGTGTTGGCAGTCTTACTAAAATATGAAGAAACCCAAAAAGTTTAATACAAACATTGTCACTTGATGCTTCTTGCTTCTATATATGCCATTGGAAACTGAACAAGTTATTAGTTTATAAAAATCATTGCACAATTTAGTTTTGCATTACTTTTACATCATCATAAAGAGAACTCTGTAGAAGGATAAAAATGTATATGGAAGATTTAGAGCTGGACAGTATAATGGTTAGTTAATACAAAAACAACGTTGCACGTTGACAGAGTATGTGCTATATATGTGACAATGGCGTCACAGTGAAGCGCCTTTTACGTAGATCCTTGTGTGTGTTTGTTCCATATCTGTCAAAGAGGGCTCGGATGAAATAACAATGAGCTCTAGCGACCGTGTCACTAACGCAAACGGTGTGAATCGGTTCAGCCGTCATGTGGTTCATGAGCTTTTGTTTTGAAATGATTTCGTTCATTATAATTATTTCACTGTAGCCGCTGATGACAGCGTCGAGATTGCAATGATATAATATCGTTGACAATAGTAACATATTTAAAAAAACTCCTTCATTGCATAATGTTTTCATTTTTATCATGACAATTTAATTTATCTTCACACGATGTTAAGTGATGCAAACTGTGCTCGCCAAGAATACTCATAATGATATATTGACCGGATTAGTTTTACTGATGGTAGGTCTCTGTTGCTGGAGACCGTCTAGATAGTTACCACCACAGTACAAACAGTAGTATGCAAACATTATTGTTTCGGTTTGAAGGGCGCTATAGCTAGTGTAGCTATTGGAGTAACGAGACAAAACACTTTATTGCTAAGGCGATGAGCGCAATATATTCCTGTATATATAATCCTATCTAGCGCCTTGTTATGGGTAGGCACATCACTTACCATCACGTGAATCTCCTGATCGTCGTTTTATTGAATAAAAAAAAACGCTACAACCAACACTATTTATATAACCCCGGCATAGAACCAGAGTGTTTCATATGGTACATGAACACAGTTGAATAATTTAATGGAATTATCACCGCATCTGAAAAACTTTGTGAAACAAAAGGAAACTAGGGAATTGTTTCATTACTTGTTCATACTTAGCAAGTTTTGTAATCGTATTTAATTTGTTAAAACTTCCTTTACTCTTATTATTATTATTGTTACAAGAGTACATTTGAGTTTGCAAATACTTATAATTTATGTATTACGATGCCTAAGTTTATAATTCCATTATATTCTGCATAAGTTTAAGTTAACATAAATTTGAATACAAAGTATTATTTAACTACCGTGATAAAAGTGTGAAATATCTCTCTCAAGGTAAGTTATTACTATTTTAATACTTTAAAAGTATATGTTATTACGATGTTAGTGATAATCTGATGATTTAAGTTACAGTTTCCGAATGGAATCGATAGTAAATGGTAGTAAACCGTGTTTTAGATACCGGAGAAAAGCTTATTTAGGATTGGTCATAGAAAGTCGTTTAACGGTGTTTTTTTAAATAATATCCAAATTTTAAAGGAAATAAATAGAAAGCTACGAGAACTTTCTGGTATAGAACCCAAGATCTTTTGTGGTGTTGTGTATACACTAGGGCGTTATACCTTTAAGTGCTGGTATTGTCGGAGACCATTTGGGTACTGTCGCTGCTCCTATTTCTGACAACAAACAATGGTGCGCTAATATTCCAGTGTGCCGATTTGAAGGGCGTTTTTAATATCTTAAGGCGACAACCACAATATGGTGCAGTAAATATCATCCAACTAGCACCATATTATTATATACAGGTATCGATTACCATCAGGTGAACGTATCGCTCGTTTGTAACCATATGCGACGTTAGTGAACAAGGTTTATTGCTTTTTTTTTCCCTACTGTGAGGAATCTTGTGGTAATTTCTCTCCTACCAAGTACCTGTACTATTTGCACGGAACCGGCTTAGGTATATGGCAGTCGGACCGGTCGTGCTGACATGTCTCCTCATGGTTACGGCTTCTTACACCTCTTTTGGTCTAGAATTCTGCGGAATTAATATTAGCGTATTATTATCATCATAAATAATGACAAGTAACATTATAAAAGGCATAGATTTTGGAATAAGTAAATGATGATTCATTTCAAACTGGTCACCAAGTGTACGATGTTGAACAACTTATTTATATTATATGTTGTTGCAAAATCTTTATCAGCATTTCGTTGTTATTAAAAATTTTACCTTGCATTATGATAATAAGTAATGAGCAATAATGTTGATTGTACTTAAGTTACATATCTTCATTTATACTACATAAGTGAAGATATGTACCGTAAGTGAAATCACCTATTATAATTAATACTGTAACTCATATTTAACAAAGAATCAATCAGAGGATCGATGAATGGAAATTATCAAAACAGAAATCAAATTTACTATAAACATGGACAAGTGGAGGAAGCGAGAGAGGTGTGCCAGGATCGTAGTAGGTGGAGAGAGGTGGTCTCTGCCTACCCCACTGGGAACGAGGCGTGATATATATGTATATGTATGGACAAGTGTAAAATTAATCATTTCCCTTTTTTTTATTCCTGAGGTAAAAGTTGAAGTACGAGGTACATTCTCTACAAAATAAGTAATAAACAAAATTGGGCCTGTCTGTAAAATTTATACGCAAATCATGAAATTTCTAGTTGGCTAAGAAGATACTTTAATAAATTTAGTATAGAACCTCATGCAATTTACTACCAACGGCTTGAAGCTAACAAACTTTCATCCAGCAACTGTATCTACCGCGAGACAGTATCATTACGTTTGTTAGTCAATTTGTTCGTCGCTACTTACTCTGTAATTTGTGGTCCGTTATGCAATTATTGTTTAGATGTTGCTTTCGTTCGTGTGTGGCTGGTTTGATGGACTCGGTAATCTTCACAATAGCCATGAATTGCACTAATGTAATACAACTTCATTATATCAATCGAAAACATAATGAACCAATCGTTATTGTAATAATGAATACTGGTTATTCAATTGTTGAATAATTATCACACATACGTTTTGTTTAACAGCGAGATATGTTTATAAACAAAGAGTTAATTAACAAATATATTCGTTCATTGATTTATTTTCATTGACACAGTTGAAATTAGATTTATTATCGTGTTTTCTATTACTATTTCTCTAACACATAGTTTCGTTAACAAGTAAAAAGGTAAGGCGAAATAAAAGTAAACGGTAAACTTCTTAACCTTAATCTTAAACCAATGATAATACCACAAATCCAAGAAGTTGAGAAACCAAGAGAGAGAACAATCTAGTTTTTATTATTATAGTTGTATTATTTTAACAGGGTCACTCTGAGTCGAAGGGTGCAAAGAAGCGTGAGAAGAGTGCGGGTGGGAATGGTAATAGCAAGCCGAGCCGCGGCATCGCCACCTCGTTCGGCTTCCGGCGACGGCCAGCGAGCACCTCGCGTGCCGACGACAACGCGCGCAGGAAGCAGAAGTCTCACGACAAAAATGGAAATGGAGGTGAGATTTGCTCTTTGCTTTTTTATACAACCTAAGTACAAGAAGAACATCTATTTATTTATAATTGTTTGAACAATAACTAAACAAATTAAACATGAGATAAAAATACAATAAAGTAAAAGGGAAGAATAATGCCACAAGGAAAGGTTGATGAAATAAATTGTATACTCCATAACAATTAGACATTGATTAAAATTTAAAACCGCCTTAAAATAACGATACTTAAAATAATTAAACGATACTTCGTTACCGTAGTAATTTCTGCAACTACAACACTATTTAACGAGAAACATACAATATCCGAATTATTATCAGTTGACAGACGTCCACTACTGAACATAGGCCTTCCACAAACATGTCCACATCGATCGATCCTGCGCTGCCCGTATCCAACTGCTTCCCGCAACCTTCACCAACACTACCTCTTCCGGTCTCTGCCAATCCTTGTAGCGATGTATTCTGCCCGTTGCCATTTAAGGCTAGCAATCTTTTGGACTATGTCGGTGATCCTAGTTCTCCTGCGCATCTGATCATTTCTGATTCGATCACGCAAGGACCATCAGGCATAGCTCCTTCCATTGCTCTCTATGCGACTTGAAGCCTTTTCACAAGACCCACTGTAAGCGGCCACTTCTACTATATCTACATTCACGTTATGTGAATACCTTATAAACGATTTGCGTTTAATTCACTTAAACAGTTTCTGCGAACACATATCTATCACTGATACTAAACTACTATAACTTGAACAGACGCAACTGTAGGTAAATGTTCCTTTTTTTAGGTAACTTTAATTATTCCTCCGTTGCCTGACATTAAGCACCTGTTTAATATATTCACCCTTAATAATTATTCAAGTTACGGAGCATTCTTTCTTGTTATGACCGATGAGACTTCACTATTAAAGTTATATGAATTTTATCTAAGTGAACCTTAAGCAATGAGTAATTCAAATTGTTGTGTATTCTTTTAATAAAAGGACATAGATGTTCACACTCTTTAAATCATGTTTCAATCTAGAACCTAATTTTATTGGAATTTTTCTCGGACCCTTTACTACCAACAGCACATCAGGCAATCAACCTAAGCTTTCAAAAATAGCATCACCAACATGTATATTATTTAAACTTAATGAGTTAAATCTCGCCAACAATTTTAACTTTATACACGCTTTTAAACCCTATAAGTTATTACAATTTACATTTAACACATATATAGGATGATAACGAATTCAAAGACATCACTGATACGTCTGTACCACTATCTAATTTAAATTTAACAAACACGTCATCGAGTTTAATATCTACGTGTCAAGAATCACAAGAAAAATCTAGTGATTATAGAAACATTATTCATTAAAAACTCACCCGTCTCCATCAATGTCCTTACCGTACTTGTCCTCGTATTCATTATTTTTATCCATCTCCTCGGCTTCTAGGACCTCCTGCGTAAACTTAACGCGGCAACATCTTGAGAAGTGCCCAGGTCTATTGTAACGATTACACTTACTTTCCTGTGCCGAACACTTACCACGAACACTGTGACCTGAATTGCACCCGTTACATTTAATAAGTTCATCACCCGGGCGCCTGCATTTTCTTTCCTTATTGTAATAGTACTTTTGTGTCAGTCCTGGTCATATACTGGTCCCGAGTATAATTAACATGACCCTTGAAAGTGCCACGAGCTGTCGCCTGTCCCAGCTCGGCAAAATGTACTCCACTTCTTCGTCTTCTGCGTTTGCATCAGTTAGCCCTGAGCTGTAAGGTTCCACCTGCTCGCTTGCACGTTCAACCGCCCAGCATAATCCGATTGCCTCTTCCAAAGATAAACTAGATTTTGCCAATAATTTTTCTCGCATTTGCCTGTCTCTTACTCCACGGATTATTTATGTTAGTATGAGACAATTTTTTAAAGATCCAAATCCACAATTTTTCGAATTTTCATTCGTTGTGATGAGTTTCAGTGAATACGTGTCTGTCATAGTTTTTTTTTAGTATCAACTGTGATACTAAAAACACACTAGTTCATAATTTTTTTTATACTTCTCCGTTTCTAAATCCTGCTCGGCACATAATTCTTGTCCATATTTACCAAAGACGTGCATAAACAAACCGTATGTTTCTTTAGCCGACCCAGTTTCTCTTCCCGAAGCGATCAAATAATAATCGAACCCCACCTTCCATTCTCGCCAATTAGTAGTTAAATTTCCCCCCTGAGCGAGTAGTGACGGTTGTTGTATAGAAGCAAAGCCTGTGCACTCCTCTCTATTACTAGATATTATTCACGTCTTTTCCTTCGTAATTACTACACATGCGAATACTATTCCACTTAGATCATCACTTTAATTAAAGTACACACACCAGACACCATGTTGTGGTTGTGTCTTTTCAATAAAACGACATAGATGTTCAGACTCTTTAATCTTAGCCACACTACTGCTTATTCACATCCTCTTATGACGATATTAACATTATACCCTCTTCCTGTAATATTTACGTACTACCCACAATAGAAATACTCATTTCTATATTATAGTTTTTTTATAAGTCAACTGCACGTCAAATGTTTTCATTGTATATGAATGAATTAAAATAATATAAGATAAAAAAAATTGTGTATTGAACGATGGCTTGCCAAATCCTCATCAAGATGCTTTGAGATTTTCTTATTCAGTTCTCTTTCATTGAACACACCTGCATCGCCTCTATGTGAAGCGGGGACAGATGTATGTTATTATATATATATGTATGTATATTAATGTTCCCACTAATGGGACGGGACCACTTTCAGATTTATACTTGTCGTGCTGTTATTTACACTATTTATTTTATGATACTATTTTACACTACTTACACTTTTTCTTACATCATTTCTATTTGCTTTAACTTATGTCTATTCATTATCTTATACTATCTTGTGTCTTACTTCCTATATTATTGTGTAATTGTGTGTAGACTAGCTATTTCTTGTCCACTTTGCTAGCGGTAACAATTTATATATTAAATTAAGAATTTAGACTTGAAATTTGAATATTACCGCTCAGCGGCATCCTGTGTCCCGGTTCGTTTCCCGTTATTTACATCCCTGCGACACATTTTTGGGGTTAATATTTCGTAAAATCCTTTCTTAACTGACCTATACGCGGTAAAGGAAATATCACTACGTCTCTAAGCCTTACGGTTCCAAAGACATTGTGATGAGTCTCTTAATAGATGGAAATCTGTCATGTATGTGTAGATAAAGTAATATTTACTATGTTATGTTTTAATAAGTTACTTCTAACTGATTTATTTTCAATTAGCTGCCATATTATATCTCTGTCTATCCCTAATCCTCTACGTCTTTATATCACTTCTTCAAATTGATATGAACTTTCTATAAATGGGACACTCACAATTGAGTAATTGTTTCCTTCAGTTATTATTTTATTCCTTTATACACCCTATGTTATCATCATCATCGTCAGCCGATAGACGTCCACTGCTGGATATACGCCACCTCCAAAAATCTCCACATGCAGTCAACACCTGCGGTACTGTTGGCCATTAGGGGATGTATGTAGGGGTTCATATTTGGGAATTTGAGCCATTTCTCACCGTGCTGGTCCAATGCGGGATGCCAGAGCCTCGATTGTTGATTAGCTGAATGCTCCATGAGCAGACAAGATTGGCTTAGGTCTCGTGAGTTGTTGTACAAGACCCTTTACATTCTATATTATACAAACCTTAAATATTGATATCATTGGAACTATGTATTGTGTAGTTAACAATAACATTATTTATAACTAATTTTAAATTTCTTTTCGGTTATGTCAGTAATTTCATATCGACGTACCAACACAGAATTGTATGTGTATTATTTAAATTTTTTACACTTATTAGTTAGTACAAGGAACAGTTGCATTAATTTTTAACTAACAGTATTCAATGGATATATTTAATCATCTTTTAGTGAATAATAATACCATTTGACTTGTACTCCCCTCGGCTGGGGGACGCTGCACCTGCTGGGGGTGGCTCGATGCACGTCAGTAAAGGGGACGGCTATTTTTCCGCACTGCGGTACCTTAAACTTTCACTTGTCTAGACATTTTTATATCATCACCTACCTTTTACATTCATTAAAGTATTACTTTCACAGTTTTTTTTATACGTTTAGGTATTAGTACTTATTAGTACTTACTTAGTATTAGTACTTTAGATAATGATTAGAAGTATTTTATTGTCCATAACCAACATTTAACACAGAAGTATTATTTTTGGTAGTAGTTATTTCATCTGCTATAGGCTAATATTAGTATTCAATTTCACATGTTTTTAAATGACATGATTTTTTTTTTTACTCTTTCCTTTGACATAAAAGGTCAAGGACATGGATAACCGGACTTACAGTGATACTATTACATATATTATTTTTCTTTCTTTATTTAACTTAACATCATAATTTCTTACTTATGGTATAATATCTTTTCAATTCATACGTTTTTTAATAAATTTTAGTATCATTATTGCTTGCGTATATGTACAAGTTACTATGCTATAAACCAAATATATTACAGGCGACCTTAATGCTAATTAATTTTTTTTCTAACTTTAAAGGCTTTTTTACAAAAATCAAAAAATACTAATATTCATGTAGATATCCCAGGTCACGTAGAAAAAACTCTACTACCAAACGAAATCCATAAAAAATATACGAATCTGGAATCAAACCAGGGACCAATGTATCATAAAGCAAGTGCTTATCTACTGCGCCATTGCGTAAACGTTTCAATATTTAAGCTTAACTATAATATTTATGATTGTAACATAATTTGTTGCTTATAAAGTTGCATATAGATTAATACGTTACTAGTATAGATGTTTCTGTTGAATGATTGTAGTTATTACATTTTTATATACAATTATGACCTTATGTACTTATCGTATTGGAAAGTATTGACTCCATAAAATGCAATTGTAAAATAAAAAACCAGCACAATATGGGATGACATTAATCGAGCATTGTGTGACCGTAATCCACGTAATGCGTATGCAAGCAATGGGATCGTATATTGTGCGAGACATACGACACCGAAACCAACTTATTGCTGATTTTCCTAGAAATTGCAATGGATTCCTTTACCGTTCAAGTTAACATATAAAAGCAAAGCATGTATTTGCTAACATTACAACAATTGATAGTTAAAACTATAAGAAAATTGAAATTCACGAAAAAGATACAGATTCAAAGAACTTCGTCAACTTTACCTAGCATTTACTTTCTTTTCCTATAAATGGATTAAGCAAGTGATGAAGATATATATATAAGTATATTCTATAATCACAAATGTTATTTATGATGTGTATAAAACCTTAATTACTATATTTTTAGTTTTACAAATACTTTCCTCAGTGTTCTTATCTTATATTAATTTAGTAATCTTTACAGAACCCATGTAATTCTTAGTATGTTATATTCTCTTATTGACCGAGACCCGCGGACCAAGGTCAGAGGGTAATACTACCTCATATATTACAAACTACGATGATTTCTTTGCAATTTCAAGTATTTACTATTACATTAACTATAAATAAACTACTTTCTTATTGTTGCCACTTCGGGGACTCGCAACCTTTTTCATAAGAAGGGAGTCAAGGCCATTTATACAACACGTTTGCCAAGTAATATATGAGTTAGTGGATGTTATATATCAAAGAAAGTTGTTTTTGGAATAAATCTGTTTCCTCTAAATGTTTTGCTTCACCGGAAACGAAAGCTAGGGTATGCTTCGAATGTGGCGCTTACGACCACCTTACAAACTAAACTATCACACTTTCGGTATTTAACATAGGTTAAAAACCACTAAAATTCTTAAATCTTAGGGTGTAATATACATTTGGAAATATATAGTTTATTGATAAATATTATTTACTGTCTTATCCTCACGACGGCTTCGCTTATGTAAATTTTAATATAATTTTCCTGACACTTGAATACATGTGACGGCTATAGACAGAGGTCGTCAGCGTAACCGATTGTGTCGAATGTAATTCTATTGAGAAAATAATAAGACTTCTTTCGTTGCCACCTTTATGGCTTCCAGCCCTGCAGAAATATTTCCTAATCCTATAATTCTTTCAATAAATTGTATATTTCTATTGAAATTAATAACTATTGGGATAATACTATACTAATAAAAGCAATCTGTTCGATATTTATAACATAACATTTTAGGCGAAAGGTCTACTACTAGTTTGGCTTTAAACTGGAAGACGAAAACAAAAAATAAACTTATAAATTATACTATGATGACTCACTAATACCTGTATTTTAAAGGATCAGAAGTTTTCGTTATATAAACCGTAAATTGAACTTTTGATAAAACTTGTTTTACTCTCAAAGCTAGTCAGGTAGATATCTTTTAAAACAACTCAGCGAAGAACGAATCAATTTCGTACAAGCAGTTCCTAATAACGATAACGCTGCATTAGATTTGCATATTGTATAATATATAAACTGGTTCCAAACGGAAATTCCTGTCGTTGAATACTCTGATATTTTGGATTATTTCAATTGGTGATGTTGTGTAACGAATTACTCGCAAACAACCTTGCCTTGAGTTTACTATCCATTTATTTTGTATAGTTTTGCATGCATTTCTAATTTTTTTTTATTGTATATGAACGTTTAAAACTACAAAGTTGCTATAGAGTAAAAGATCATTCGTGAAATATTTGTTTGGTAAATAATACTTAAGCAATATTAAATGAAAAATTACTAATAATTTGAATCAAACAGGAAATAATTTTTGTTTTAGTTGATAGTAGTTTTTTCTATATATATATATATATATATATATATATATATATATGTATTAAGAAAAGTTAATGGTAACAAAGTAACTATTTAATACTGTCGTGAACATATTGCTCTTAAAACAAAATTAAAAATGTTTAGGTTGAAACTTAAATAAATATAGCGATTAATCTTAGACAATGAAAAATTTTAAACTTAATACGTAACTTTTTTTTAAGGTTCGACAGAGGACTTGCGTCCCGAGGAGGTTTTATCCGGAAGGTCCACACCACTTGCCCGACCTCGTAAGGAAACTGTTGGTCAACCGCTTAGAACTAACAGGTATTTATCCCTTTGTAACTTCAGCATAAAATATGATATACTACATAAATACATGTGAAAATGGGTAAAACCTTGTAATAATGTAGAGATTTCTAGAAAGTCACTCATAGCGATGGTGTTGACATTACAGTTGTATCTTTTATGTTGTCAAAAACGCGCATAAAAATATTTTAAAACACAGCGTCTATGGATAAGATGGGTCGTCTGGTAAACATTCATAAAGAATGGATCTGTTCCTGGTGGTAGGTCTTGCTGGGGACCGTCTATATAGGTTTATAATTTACGATGAGACGAAACGAACGTTTACCTGATGGTAAGTGATACGCCTGTTCATCACAACGTGGCACTTGTCAGGATGATATACACCGCACTACATCGCGCTCGTAGCCTGAGACATAAGATGTTGAGTCTCATTGCCTTAGTAATTGATAGTAAACACTAGTTTACTATTTAATATAGAAGGACGGTTATAAGGCTAGAGGAAGAACTAAGAAAGTGTAGATAGATTGTGTGAAAGACGATATGTGCAAGAAGATTGTGAATTAGGATATGACGGCTGATAGAGGGATATGGAAGAGAAGTACATACTGTGCCGCCCCCACATAGCTGGGCAAAGGGCAGGAGAAAAAAGAAGACTACTTACAGCGCCCTTCAAACCGCAATACAATAATGTTTGCGCCCAACTGTTTAGCGGTTGCAATAGACACTGCGGTGGACGTATCACGGTGTGCAAATGCCGGAGACCTACCATCAGTTGAGGTCCACCACAGCTTCTACTTCTACCGCATAACAGGAGTGTAAACAGAATTATGTACCCGTTCGAATATCGTTGTAGTCAGTGAAACAATTACTACTGGACTTAACGATATATCTCATAGCGAAGAGCATGGTGTAATGCAATGTATATCATTTTAACTATCGGCACATTGTTTTGGGCAGGCGTATACATTTACTGTTACCGTTTCGTCGTATAAAAACAATTGCAGCGACAAACATAACTCATCAATGAAAACATGAGTTAAGCCCATTACGCAAGACTACTTAGTTAACTTATAGAAGTATCAGCGCACAATTGTTGCGACGTAATCGGCTTAACAAAGAATCAGTGTCAGAAATAGATTTTAAAATAATTAAGCGGAATAATAGATAGTTTAAAGTAGAAAGTTCACAGACACTTTTATTGCTTTTCACTTAACTATTTATGCGTATTAAATCCTTTGATTTTGTTACGTAAAAGGAAATGTCAACATTCCAACTAGTGAGAGTTTCCGTTTGTTACGGCTCTCATATTGATACGGAATAAATACTAACATGTGATATCAGTGATCATCGTGTATAATTTTTTTGTAAGCAATACATATCAGAATATTTTGTTTCCGGTTTTTAAAGACCGTGGGCGGCGGTGAATCACCATCAGGTGACCCGTCTTGCTCGTTTGCCTCTTAGATGTTATAAAAAAAAAAGACTTACAAGATTTAAAACTTACGAACATACAACAAAAACACTCGTTGTCTATTTATACCATATTTCTCTTTTATTAATAAGTGCTAAATCCCATACCATTGTTACATTAAGAAAAGGTAAATATTAATTTATGTATGTTATTATTTCTCCTTCCATTTTGTAATTAACAAAATCAATATTTCATCGTAAAAGAAATATTGCTAAAAAAATTTACAAGGCGTTTAGTAAAATTTGCTGATAATATATGACACATCTGTTTATAACAATATGGCGCTAGTAAATATGGTAAATAGCACCATATTGTGCTCGTCGCCTTGAGATATCAGATTTTAAGTCTCGTTACCCTAGTAATTTCACTAGCTACAACGCCGCTCAAACCGGAACCCAATAATGTTTGCACATTACTGTTTAGTTGCATAAATAGACCTTTCGATGATACCTGCCTAAACGGTCTCTGGCAATAGAGACATACCACCAGTATTCATTTTAATTCACATTTTGTAAGGCAATTTCCGGTTTTGTCACGACTACAAGATATAATTCACAATGTTTTATATAGTACGTGTTGATAGGATTTAAAACAGGTTTATTGTATTTAATTTCATTGCATTATCATCATTGTAACTATTCGTTGTTCACTAATGGACGTAGGTTTCCCAAATCAATTAAGTTTAATAATTAATAATACTTTAGGGATTGGTAAATGATAATTGTTTGATTTGTCAGGTTCGGTTTCAGGCAGCCGCACAGTAAGACAGCCAAGGTGGCCGACATGAGCGTGGCTGCGGAGCCCGCATTCAACGCACCTATTAAGGATAAGGAAACCGCCATCAACAATAATGTTTTAGGTATTACAATATTTTAACAAAAAAATTTAAAACGCTCACGTGATCGCCAACAGTGCCGCAGTTAAGAATGTAAAAATATAGTAATAAACGAGTGTATTAAAGCATATTATATTTTTCAGATAAAAAGAGTACAAATTCGTCGTATAACAATCAGTTGCCGCTGACGGCAACTCAAGTATCTTCGACTGGTGCGACGACGGTCATAGGCGCCGGTGGTCTACCAAAATCTGTCACTAAACAGACCGTCATATTAACCTATCAGACGCAACAATATCCTAATCAGGTAACAGCTAAAGAAAAACCGTAATATCAATTATAAAATACGTTAAATGTTATGGATGTCTATGTCCAGCAGTGGACATCAATCGGTTTATGATTATAATGAATCTAATAGTCATTCTTCGGGCATGTTAGTCGGCGGGGTAACGACTCCATAGAACGTCTTGTCGTTCAGGGCAAAGTCGAGGGCACAAGACCACGGGGAAGATTTCCCGTGAGATGGACAGACCAAGTAAAGGCTGCGGTGGGCGCTCCGGTACACGAGTGTGCCCGATTAACGGACAGCAGACGGAGATGGCGAGACGTCGTGAAGCGGGCACTATTTTCTGTCCAACCAACGGGAACATGATAACCACGACCACTCTGACAAGAGTGAAGCGATTTATAGAGAATAGTCATTAACAATATTTAGTTTAAAGTAAACGTTCTATAACTTTAAGAAACTTAGTTCTTCTAAAAAGGAAAAGCATAGTTTGGTGAAGAGGACGAAGTTGAAAGAGGTTTAAAATTTAACAATTCTCTATTTTTTTCATCTATCAAACGAAATTTGTGTTAAGTATTTGTCGCTAGAAACTTTCTAGGTCCATATTGTATTTATACCGTCAACACTGCTTTGCTTACTGTACTCTTTTCCGATTCGAATAGGTTCCTTATCATCAGGACAATAATAGTATGATTTAATTCTTTTAATAAAAAATTAGTTCCTTAAAACCTAATTTCTATATTTAATCGAGACTGATCCCATATGATAGTAAGCGGTGATGTAATTTAGCTGGCAAACTTGTCTAGAAGCTTATTTACTCTTCTCTTAAGAAGTCCCTCGTTATACGTGGACCGAAATACTGACACCCGCAGCCCTGGACTATTCCAATCCTTAGCTTTCCGCATCATGAATGACGAAGCATAGCGCTTTGTGTTATTACAATATGTACAAAATAAGGATGTTTATACATCCGGAGTTAATATTATGGCTGTATTTAATTTAATTTATTCTGTATGTGTATTACATTAATCAAAATCGTGATTGTAGTCGCGCACTGCACAATAAGTAGGCAACAATGTGTACCTTATTTGAATCGTATAGCCTATCATAATTGCGACTACCTGTTCTTTTATTGATTTTTATATGTTATTGTCATCTTAACTTAGCGTATGGTTTGACAAATAACATACCAAGCTTGAACCTTACCACAAATGTTAACTTGTATTATTAGTATTATAAAAGTAATAAATAGTAAGTCTGGGAGGCAAATATCCAAAAGTAAACGTCGATCGGTTGATGATGATGATTAAAAGTAACAATATTAATATATATATGTAATGCTTTTTTAACATAATATTGGAATACTATCCATTACAATATTAAACGCTTTTTAATAAAATTTCAAGGATATATATAATTACAACGTATCTTAAAGTTTGATGCAAAACTATGTAAACACTTACTTTCATAACTTTTGGATGCTGTATAATTGCTTTATGCGTATAAGAAATCATTGTGTTAATGATTTCGGAACGTTTAACGAAACCATTCCAACGATCATCATAAAAATTTCCGCATATATTTCGTCATAATTCATTTTTTAAACCGTTTATATAACCTCCACAAAAATATATAAGGCAGTGACTTAGGCTTTATCTACATGATATCCAAGACCTTGCTTCGTAGGATAATTTCTATAGTAAACTCTTCCATTTCCAAAACGAGACAAAAATGATGAATATATGATAAAATAAAAATATACTGTACCAGGAAAATATCTTGTAAACTTCAATTTTTAATATCATTTCAATACCTGTTACGTAGGATGGCCGACCAAAGCCAGCGCCGAGGGGCGAACAAAGTTTACGTGCCGCATCTGCCACCCGGCTACCAAGCAGCGATTTGCAGAAGCCTCCGGGGAAGTACACTTTCCAGACGAACCAACTGCCCAGGCCACAATACCCGGCCGTCAAGAACATCGACACCAAAACCGCTAAACAGGTACAGACATACTACTATAAACCACATAAGTAATATGCTCGTCTTGTTTCGTATTATTAAAAAAAAAATTGCTATTTTGTTAATCATATAACTTAATATACAAACGGGCATTATTATAATGTCACTAATAACTTATTTCTATTAAGTTATAATTGTATTTAAACTTACATCATACGGTAAGTAAAATAAATATTCTAGATAACCAAGAGCTGAAAGTCGATTTAGTGTATTTATACGGATGTTACGCAGACATAATTTAACAAAGTTTATTGCCTTTACTTATTTATTATAAGGTAGCTCGCTGGCCTAATGGTTAGAGCGTGCGGCTTTCATTCCGAAGGTCGCGGGTTCAAACCTCGGCATGTACCAATGACTTAATATTTAAGTTATGTACATTTGTGAACTTTAGTTACAACAGCGAGATACAAAAACCCGCACACTGATATCATCTTTGTGTGTGTGTGTGTGTGGTGGTCCCAATAAAGTGGCAACAGGCTCGCCCCCTGTTACATGGGACCTAATCTGACCACATCTGGCGAAACGTGGGTGGTTTATTCACCTCTGCCTACCCCTACTGGGAAAAAGGCGTGACAATATGAAAAATAAAAAAAAATAAATAATTAATTATCCCCCCCATTTTGACCGGCTTGCAGCAGCCATGGTCACGGTGTGGCTGTGGGGACAGATGTCCGTCTTTGTAGTACAAAGATGCGTTTTTGTTGGACTATCCAGTGTAACAACTTTTAAGTCGCCTGGTTTAAAATTTTACCGTTTGCTTGTATGATCTTTTGACATTTCAAGTTGATATTTTGACGAAACAGAAACGAGGTTAACATTTCTTCAAGAAATTTAAAGATGCTATAAATCTCGAGAGCTTCTACCTGGCTAACTTTATTGCGATTGCACATTATGATATCTTATATTTAGAGGACGTCTTTCACTTCAGTCCCTCTATGACCATAGCTGCTGCAAAGCGGTTGAAATATTCAGATAATAAAATAATTAAAGAAACGCGATTCAATTCATAAATTTAGCCTTATTCAATGTATGAGTTTATTTATCTTTATAGTCACAGACCGTAAAGCATTTGTTGAAATATTCTTCTACAAAACACCTTACTTATATATAACTCAGCTTACTGTATATATATAGATTGCACACAAAAACTGCAAAGCTTTAAAATGACAGAACAAAAAACTTCTTCCATTGAGTACTTAGCTAATGGCTTTCGGAATACAAGACGAAAATCGGCGAGAAAACGTCCTCAAGTCTAAGAATACAAAACAGTTTTTCCTTTGAACGTCAATGTAGGTCATAAGTAGATCTATTTCAGTGCTACCGATTTTGTAACTGGGAGCAGTTCGCTGAAAATATCACCGCTGCAAACATACTACGTTAGCTGCATTGAAATAAATGACATTGGCAAACAAAGATGAAATCTCACAATATGCCAATATTAACGTTCAATATATATTAAAATTTAAACTGAAACTCAAAACGGATATAGTTTAATTAGTACATGATAACTCTTCGACAATTTTATCATATATATAATATATCCTAAATTAATAACCATTCTCGTTTGAAGCACTATGTTCATTTGAACGTTTTGAAATATATTTACTTTGAACATTATGTTTATAAGATTCTAACTCTAGTGTTATTAATAACATTCAATTTCATATTAATATCTTTGTTTTGGTAGTCAAATATCAAAATATCTGATAAACAATGTATTGGAAACTTTCCCAAAATACAGTTATGATTCCTTGTTCGGGAGTTATAGACTATAATCACTGTATATGCATATAGGAAATAACCAGAAATTCTTTGATTCGTCATAAAATCTCCAAAATTATTAGAAGTAAACACTCAAAATTTGGTAAACATATTGCTTCTGCCATTTAGAGTTCAGCTATGAATGGGTTTTACAAAACTCCTTCCCAAAAGGGAGTTGCGAGGGTGCTACAGCCAGCGATGCGAGCAGGGAACAGTAACTATGTATCTGTGCTTTAAAAGATATAAACGAAGTTGTTATTATATTATATCATTGGTACGTAGGAGTAAAAAATTGAGAAAAAACGAAGTAAGAAACGCTCCGCTAACACGAGGAGATTGTAAGCAGCCGTGTAAAGCCATGCATAACGTTTTGAAACAAAATGACCTAATGAGAATAACTAACCGTGTCTGACTTGTACTCATTCGCTTGCTGCGAAACGTAACAGAAACAGTGTTTCGATAAAAAATATATTTATTTCAATCCGGTAAGTGTGATAGAAGTTAAATCTTAAGATGTATCCCGCGATGACATGAGCATTTAGAGAGCGATTACTTATATATATCTCCTCAACTAGGTTTAGGTAAGGGACATTCGGTTATCGTTTGTCTAAGTGTCAGCATACATTCCGTTATGAGCCCCGACGTGTAAATATGGTCGTTATATTTTACGTTGTTTCGTGTGTAAAGTGAAAGTTTAGTGAGAAATTTATTTACGTTTACATTTCTAATATTTTCAGGTGGTAAACAACACTAGGAAGGCGGGAGCGACTGACGGATGGAGAGAAGGTAATTAAATTAATTATAACTATGTATTATTAAGTAAAATATCTCTATATAACTAATTATGTACACATTCATTTAGATTTGTTGGGGCTTATTAAATTTTAACCTCGGATTTAAAGGATGTTATATGTTTAACGCGTGTATTACGAGTATAATCTACTATAGAATTTATCTTAATCAATTATTGTTGTACTTAATGAGTTTGGTGTAATATTTTAGTATGATATATACTTATTACTGCTACTAAGTATAGACTTATATTTATAATCGTACTTCTATTCTGTATTAGAGAAGAAAATACCATTTGTATCTATTTTAACCGCGGACGCAAAAAGAAATATGTTGTTAGATTATTACTTGTTAAAGTATCTATATATTTAGCTTTGATTGGTGTAAGGGTTCCCGCACAACAACTTACGGGATCCATGCTAACCTCACCTGCCCGTGGTGCAACTTGCTAATCAACAAACGTGGTCCCCACCAGGCATTGGCCCAGCGTTGTGGGAAATGGCTCAAATCCCTCCATAAAAATTCCAACCCGAACGATGTAGGCATCTTTGGAGAGGAGCTATGTCTAGCTGTGGAAGTCTATCGGCTGATGATGATCGCAGCTCTGAAGCGGTCGAACCTAATATAAAGTAATTTCTTATAGAAATTTTAGGCACTTCATAGATATATAGATATCATTGGTTATAATAGAGACGTGGGTGGGACCTTTTGAGGGTGTCTAGTGTCTGTGTGTATCTTGGAAATAGGTCTTGAGTCTCTTTCATATTAAGCATTCCAAATAGTAAATATTTATTAAGTATGTAAAATATTATACCGTGTTATTATACAGGTACGGGATCGGCAGTTTCCAGTGACTCCGGTGTGTGGACGGGTGGTGAGTGCGGCAACGGCGATGGTTCGCCACTTGCACGCCGCCGCCCGCGCAATCTGGAGATGGTGATGCGCGGCGCTCACACCTTCCACCTCAGGGAGCTCCAAGTCGCCGACCTCGACATCATGGGTAAAATTAAATTGAGAACTTACAAAATTTAATTATGACGAAAATCAAATTAAATCATGACGACAAATATATTTTTAATGGAACAAAATATATGAAGAAATACATATCTAAGCGTTGGGAGTACTATGATGCTCTGCAAAGATCCTAACTGGTGCTTCATTTATACGTGTATTTGTGCAATTACTGTGAGATCTGACATGACATTTGTTTAAATAATAACTTAAAGACAATACCTCCATTTATTATATTACGACTTCGTTTTTTTTTTAATGTTCAATATAATGTTCAAACATTATCTTTATCTCATCATTGGTTTACTTGATAAATTTTGACCAACGTCTTTGATACACTACTCGAAAGGATCTCTCACAATTTCGGCTGTAGTTAAATTTAACTGTTAAACAATAGCAGATGATTAAGCCCACATTGCTTGTTAATACAAGTCACAACAAGGTTAAATACGATAACATGTAGTCCTAAAAAGTATGAGCATTTTTTAAACTTTAAAAACAGATGTCTGTCACCAATTGAAATTGTAACGTTGTCCTGAAAGTAGGTGATGCCACAGTAATTAGGATATTACTCATTACAACATTATGCTTGTCATTTTGTAACATTTGTTAGTACTTTTTATAACACACTGAAGAAATGTTGTTTTCATATATTTCTACTTGGTGATATAAATATGTCATGCTGTGGTATTGTCTTTTAATCAATAAAAACTAGTTTTTAATTCAGTCACCCAAATTATGAAAATGTTGTGTTTGTTTTAGATGAAGCCGTTGTCACTGGTCATACAGTGATACCCTTGCCGAAGCTGCCTAGTTCCTTCGAAGGAGAGTTGACACCGGAGTACGAAGTGACGCCTGCACCGACGTACACGCCACCATCGCCAATAATAACAAAACCCACACCAGTACCAGAAGCCACCCAGAAACAAAGCTCTCCGATGTCCACGCTAGATCGTTATAGAAATAGGAACAGGCCATCGAAGATTCAAACTAACATTGAATATAAGGACGAAGAGAAATTCGTAATTGATAGAGCACAACCTGAAATGTTCAATAAACAGGTTAGTAATAATCAGTTTCATAAAAGTTATTATTAAATTGTTCATGAAGATAAGAATTTAAAACAATCTTTAAACAATAAACCTTATTTTTCTAAATTTCATTTTCGACATCAATCATTCGACAATCACATCGAAATTAGCTCGCTGGCCTAATGGTTAGAGCGTGCGGCTTTCATTCCGAAGGTCGCGGGTTCAAACCTCGGCATGTACCAATGACTTAATATTTAAGTTATGTACATTTGTGAACTTTAGTTACAACAGCGAGATACAAAAACGGTGAAAGAAAACATCGTGAGGAAACCCGCACACTGATATCATCTTTGTGTGTGTGTGTGTGGTGGCCCCAATAAAGTGGCAACAGGCTTGCCCCCTGTTACATGGGACCTAATCTGACCACATCTGACGATATGTGGGTGGTTTATTCACCTCTGCCTACCCCTACTGGGAAAAAGGCGTGACTAAATAAAAAAAAAAAAAAAAATCTAAATTTCAACAATCTCGTTATGTAACAATTTATTTTCTGTATGTATGCAGATTACTCATACAATGAGTTTTACAAATATTTTCATATTTTAACTAAATTTTTTATTGGATTATTTATATAAAAATGATTGGAAAAAATACAGGGTGTGAAAAAAGAATGTTTGTTCTCAACTTTACTTAAACTATTTTACTAATTATAGTCTTTATGTTAAAACTACCCAAATTAAAAGATATTGTAACTTGTGATATTACTGCTTAACCGAGTCTTAGCCACTTTTGTAATATGGTGGAGTACACCTTGAATGTCTATGGGGGAGGCCTATTACCAGCAGTGGACGTCTATCGGCTGATGACGATGATGATGGTCATGACATCTTAATTATTGTCACATACTTATATGCTCAACACCTACTTTTAGAAGAACATCTTCCTCTCGTTGCCTAATTGTTAAAAAGTTGTAATTCTTATTCTCATTACTTTATGTTGTTTTTACTTTATAGAAATCGTTTACGAAGCCATCTAGTGGATTGGTTTCACCGACGACAGTGGGTTCGAGCAAGGAGTCAAGTCCGTCGTGCAAGAGCGAAGAGAGCCACTTCGGAACTGCTGCCTGGCAGGCACACGCCGCCGGTGAAGCAATGGCCACACGGTAATTTTATTAATTTGCGATTTGACGAAGATTTAATACATTTTTTTGTACCACTATTGTGGCAAACAAATATACGGCGTTCGCCATGGTAAGCAGTTACCGTACCAGAGACATCACAGAAGCTTTTCGACACCGGAAAAACCTTATCACCCCATACAGCCACTGATAAACGCGATTAATGCAATCTATTAATTTCACCATTATCATGATCTGGAAGTCTCAAAATAAATAAATAAATAGTCCTCTTAATGTTCCCATTTCTGAGACTCGGGGCCCTTCCTAAAAGGAGAAGGTATAATATTTTAGTTAAATAAAAAAAAATTATAATATTTACAACATGGGAACTGTACACCCTATATAATACTATACAATGTGCAACTTTTTAAACTCGTTTTCTTCATAACTGATGATTATCTAATGCTTACCATTGAACTATATTTTAAGATAAATAACTAAAGGGTGAAACGTAAAAGAAATTTTGTAAAAAGTAAATAAAAAAAATAGGAATATACAGTTCTAAAAGAAGATGATAGACTAATAATAGACCGTAGAATAACTAAAACGAATAGTGATTTCTCTTATAAAGATTACAGATGGATGGACTGGCGTAACAGACCTTTCAATTTTCGCTACTGTTAGTGTTAACTTTCATAATTTGTATTATAATTTATTAAAATGAAAACAAAAATGCTGTTTACACCCGTGACAATAATCAAAATGCTCTTGACCCTGCCCTACTTTAGTTTGCAATGCTATCAGATTTTAGTGACCTCCAGTACAGCAGAATGTGCAAAAGTGATCAAACAACATGCGTTGTGAAACCAATTATAGTTATAGAAGTGAAAATAAATTTACTTTGAAATATTATTCTGATAATTTTTTTCAACAAACAAGGTTTTGAATCCCACCAATACGCATTAGGGACGCGTGGTGGTAAATGGCCCAAACCCTCAATATGAACCGCCACAAACGACCGCTCCTGTTGCCGGGCTGTACCAGAGGCCATGTTAACTGTGACATTGGCAAGGCGCCGAAACCATGGCTGAGCAGGACCGATATGGACATTTTTGAGAGAGGCCTATATCCAGCAGTGAACGTCTATGGGTTGATGATAGTAAAATAATATTTTAAAATTGTATAATTTTTTATTTTCAGATCTCAAGATGATGTATCACTAGCACTGAGCGTATCAAGCTGCGAAGATGAGAAATCAAAGTTAGACGTTAAAGAAAATCTGAAAGTTGTGGAGAAGGAAGTCCCTACGAAGACAATTGTCATCGCCGATGAACCGCCACATCCGTTACTAATGAAGTCTCTTACATTAAGTCAACATGACTCCCTGCGTGGCACGATGATGGGTTGGTAAATTTTAGACTATTATGCTGAATAAAATAAGTTATCTTATTTTCCTTAAAAGTACCATATTTCAGGCATTTTCAAAATATAAACAGTCAAAAGTTTTTTACCAAGTCTTACTGTTTTCACAAAGCATTTTGATCTTTATTATAAAAAAATTGTACAAATATCAATTATCCAAAAATATACATTTCTACTATAAATCATAGAAGTGAAGTTAATATTTACTTCATAGGTTCAATGACGAGCTCCAACTACAGTACAACCAGCACATGCACAAATCAAAGCAACGATCACCACAACTTAACGCTCACTTTAGAAGAATCTAAGTTCGACATATCCGCTTTGGAGACATCGACACAGAGCCTTCTCGACGACGAGACATCACCAGCGGACAGCCTCATATCTTCCACCAGTACCAGCGACAGTAACAATGATCTCCACGTAGATAGAGACGCTCCGTCCATATCCAGCGCCTATCAGACAGCAAACACGAAGACTAAGTCGCCAGATCCAATAATAGAAGAGAGTGACGGCGTCGACGGAGAAGTATTGACCCCGGTGAAGGAAATCATGTATGCGTAGTCTTTCAAAGTTTTGTTTTTTCGTCGAATGTAATATTTTAACTATAACTATTTCATGTTTGTGTCGTATGCAGCGAGGTGGGTAGCGGGAGCGACAGCGGCAGCGGAAGCAAGAACGTAACGCCACCGTCTCCCGGCACGCCCACGCATGCGTCCGGTTCGCTCTCACTCTCCGACGGACGCGACTTCTTCGACGACGAGATAGCCGACCAACCCGCACTGCTCTTCAGAAGTAAGATTTTTTATGTAGCTCAACTGTTGATAGCTTGCGAAATAATATACACAGGAGTCACTACATGAATCTTGATAACTCACTCCCCATTCTCACTTCAGTCTACTATAATAAGAGTTTTGCTGTGTACCGGTCATTACAAACACAAATTAAGCGATGAGACGAAAAAGACGTTCACCTTTTAAATACCAAAAGGCCAATAAAATTAAAAGACAATAATATGTATGCAATAAAGTTTGACAGCAGATAACGATTATTGTCTTTTAAATAATAAACAAAGGCAATATTCTTTTGGTAAATATCCGGGAAAACAAATTCTGGAGTAGAAACTGTAGATTAGTTAAAACGATAATATATTGTGATAAGTAATGAACGATAAAGTAATTATGGGACAAATAATAAACAATTGTCCGTTTTATCGCAGAAAATACTGATGGAAGCCCTGTGATTAAGAGGGCGGATTCTGAGGCTAGTAAACAATTGCGTAGATCTAAAGAACGCATCACTTCTAGTCCATTAGCGCAAAGAAGTCGAAAACGTAAGTACAGAAATTAACATAGTACTAAAAGTGTTATACATGCGGCAATCCCACACTTTTTTATAATTTTATAAATGTATTATATATGGTTATATTTAAAATAATAAGTGACAGAGTTATCAGTAACCAAGTAATCTTACATCAAAAACGTTTCCTCTCAAAAGTTTGATACAATTTTTGACCGGATATTGTACAAAGGATCACTTCAACTTCACATTTCTAAATGTGATATGCTATAGAACTATTCAGAAGACTTGATAGTTTTTCTTTCTCTATTTTGTGTAGTACTTTGATCACAATGCTTGTTTTTACCGCAAGTGACCGCTATAGAATTTTGAAAAATAAATAATTATAAGGTGAATAAAAAAGGATAGGCTAATATTCAGAGTTTCTGTAACAAAGGATAATAATGAAAATAATCATTATGTATTCTAAATCGATGAATCTAGTTGGCGGCAGCCGTAACCCAGCGGCAGAGAGGACACCATCTCTAGATACACTGTCAAGTCTTGCGTCAGATGACCTGATGATGGAGAACGATCTCGCCAACTCCATTACTAGCCTACAAAGCGTCGATGATTATATTGAAAGGTAATATTCCATAATTATTATGGGTTACATGTTATTAATTGTCTATACACACAGTCTTATGTTCCAATGTGTTCATTCCTACAGGTTGGACAGTTCATTGCGCAGTGGTATCAACTCCCTCGATGAGATTCAGTTAAGGCAAGAGTTGTCCTCTTCTAAGGCGACTATACGCCAATGGAGTCAACTTTTAGAGAAGAATAACATATTGGATAGACAGTTGGCAGCCATGGCACAAGGCAAGAGTGGACCCGAATCTCTAACAGCGAGCAACAACAGCCTTACCAGCGCAGGGTAAGCAACTACTTACCTAAATAGCTATTTATATTTCGTGTTTTCTATTTGATTAATCTTCCAATATGTTTAATTTTAAGGAATACACAACAAAGACGTCCTTTTAAACGTTAAATTTCCTAACATCCTTTTACATATCTATACCTATTTTTTTGATTAGTTTACGAACTATCAACGTATAAGTTTTAAGCTATAGTTGACAGCCCTTTCACCATTCTCTGATCATGTATTGTGCTGTTATTCAATTGATCAACTTTGACAGCTTATCGGATACTTACGGGTACTGTTCTAGATAGCTTTTTACTACTATCCAAACTTTCGAATTAAAGCCACAGGAATATGTATTTTTTCATTATTTAAAAGTTCTGCTTTTATTGAATTGATAAAATATGTAGAATAAGTTATAATACCAAATCAAATCTATATGTATACACAGACAGTAATGGTTTCACTGTTTTATTATGAACACGTAATCGGCTTGACATGATGGCGGAAAAAATGGGGAGGGGATAAAATTTCATATCGCCTGCAGTATTTACTAAATATAATATTGAAACGCAATGATAACATTCATTAACGGACGTACGATAAACAAACTTCTTGGAAAACAAAACAATAGATATTTCACTACTGCGCTGTTGATAAAGTAACATGTTCATAAATGCCAATAAATTGCTCAATTCATATTAGAAGTTCCTTTGTTTCATAAATATAGTAAGAGTTGGTTTTTATAACTATACTGTGTATGTTTATAATAGATTTAATTATTAATACCGATTTTAGTTAACTATGCTTAATTTCATAATAAAAATTCCTGTATTATCTTAAGTAAACATTCTGCATCATCAATGGATCTTCGTACAGGAGGCACATATGACGCAATTTAGGAATTCCATCCGGAATTACTGTCTAATAATTTCAGGCTCATTTTTGATTAAGTTAGCAGCAATGTAGCTTTATCTTTATGCATAACTCGAGATCCACATTTTAGAAATAAAAAAAAACATTGAACAAGCTGTTTAATTACATGAAACAGTGAAACTGTACGAACGCGATACGCTAGCCTAAATCTTTTTCACCCAATTCTTAAAAAAAATTATAATTTCATACGAAAATAGTATTATTATCGAAACTAACGAACCATCATCGGTTGAAAGTTAAAGTAACACAACCACATTTAAAAAAGTTCTTTATCTTTATACCCGTAACTAGGAATGCTTTCTCTTTCGAATGACTAACATAAATCTCATTAGATATAGTATACGTAAAGAGCATGTTAATACAGAATTATGCAAAGTAATGATCTATTCATACTTCGCGTATATTTTTGAGTCCATTTACCTTGAATGTTTCTGTAAGAAATTCAACAATAAAGAATACTAGCCTCCAGAAGTAACTTTCACATAATCCTATAGTACACTTCCAATATAGTACTTAAAGTTACGTATAACAAAATTGAAATTGCAAGTTCAAAAAGTCTGTCTCAGCGATAATAGACTATAATTATTGGAAACGGATGTACATGCCCACAGAACCGTCACACCACTTGCCTGGTCATGGTTCCTGAGTCCTTTCAGACCTCTAAGATGACATAGTCTATAAAGTTGACGGGATGTTTTAATTCACATTGTTCATATAATTGAAAGTACTGTGATATTTTCAAAATAAATATAGTAATTTATGTTAATAAACTACAAACAACATACTGTTGGTAATTCTAGAGAAACAAATACTTTATACGTCAACTGTGGAGTTAAAGTAATGTTCGAAGACCGCATGTATGTTAATGCACATGTTCTATAAAAACATGACTATTTTTGAATACAAATTGTAATGAAAAAGTTCAAATAACATCGCCGAAACATTAAATTTATAACCATTTAACCATTCATACACTCAGACAGCATTTTAATGTATACATTGTAAATAATTTTAATGGTCAATGAACCTTTCGTAGGTCGTAATTCGACCATAAATTCTTAATTGGCAATGTGTGGTTGACGTTGATAGCAACGGAGTAAACAATGTTTTATTCTTAATACATATGCATAAGTTTTAAATATACTCGTTTTTTCCAAGATATTTAACTATATGAAATAACATAATATAATATGCTTAAAAACCATTTTTTTTTCTATGTAATAAATTAATATGAACGCTCCCTAACAATATTATTAGGAAGACAATCATTACTAATTCTAGCCATATAGAACAAATTGTTATGATACTGTGTATTTCTTCTTATTCAACGACGGCTGTAATCCGTATCCGGATCCGATTATGGACATTTTTAATGATGGTACATGATAAAACAATTACTCGTTTAAAATTTATTATGCAATTGATCGTTTCAATTTTCTTGACTCGGTCAATTAAACTGTCCGTAGCTCGGTTGACGATTTGAGAATCGATTACACGCGCACCGTGAATCCAGAACACTGACTTTTCTTCAACAATTACCGTGTAATGTACGATAAGAAATTTCACCGCTTACTACAATTCTTATTCTCTAAATATAGTATAGTTTAATCACTTAACATGTTAGCGACATAAGCTAATTTGTAGCACATTCGTAAGATACCTGTTGTTGTATATTTTCCGTTAACTATGGCCTACTTTTCTTGTATAAAAGGCACTGAATCATTTTAAAATTGGGTACCAACGATATTTGCTTACTCAGTTATAGTTTACTTAAGTGAATTAAATATGTAATCTTTGCATTTGTTGAACAATATATCCCTAAAAAACTAATAAGCATATGAAAACTTAACAAGATTGATTGTTGATAGAAATAAACTTAGATCAACTTAATATATCTACATAAAGTTGTAGTAGAAGAGGTTGCCTTGACATCAGTCGTCATCGTTAACCGTCAGTTCGTTCATTTGACCTCCATGCGTCACAGGGTACTAGCACAATAGGCAAACAACAATGGATATTATTCCCTTCCATCTTAATATTTGCTGTAAATCCTTCTTTAAATGAGTAAATCTATTTAAATAATTTATAGAATAACAATTATTTTATATGTACATGCTATGACAGTCTCCGTATTAAATTGTTCGTAGTTCAGCGTTTACGCGGTCGGCTGCCACAGTTAGTTAAGTTTTCGAAAGGCGTTTCGTAAGATAAATTTCGCGCTGTGCACAGCGATTTTCAAGGTGGATTTTACGGCGAGCTTTGTGTCGAAAGGTCCTTGCACCGTGAGGTAATCAGATAAAGCGTCTCGGTGGACCGGCAGCTGGCGTAGGGCTGTTCATCTCGCGGCGTGCCTGCGCCCGCGTGCCTCGCTTTAGTCTGCAGCAAGACGCGCGCGCGGCCGTACGTTGCGGGTACGCATCGACAAGTGCCGGCCTCGATCGAATCTAAATCACCAATACATAGATCATCCGTATCATTTAAGTGTAACCGAACTATAAACGAAGTTTCCTCTACAATCCAGACCTATTTACAAGTGTTAATATTCAATACATTCTATCTTGTTTATGACTTGAACGTTAAGTCTATTACGTGTATATCAACGAAGGGGTTTACGGTAAAGCTCATTAAAACTTACCTAAGTGAGATTTTGTAATAACGACAATGTATCCATTAGTTGTCTTTGTCAAATAAACGTGTAATGTGTGCGGCACACAAAAACAGTACGATAGCATATCTTTAACAACTTCCTCTGTTATCTTCGGCTCAATCAATACGTAATAAAGGCGGCACTGCGTGCACGCGTATAAGTCGTTAGATCACTGTTTGCTGCGAAAATTTGCAAGTTGTTTACTAAATAACTTTATTGTGTAAGTTCATTGAATGCGTCTTTCGTAGTATTGAGCACGATAAGATTTTTTTTAACCTAAACGATATTCCTAACAGAGTTTTTGTTAAAAAAATCACAGTAATGCATCTAAACACTACAGTTACTAAGAATTCGTCATAAAAATATATTATCCTTAATGTTGATAATATGATAGGAAAACTAGCAAGTATATTATTTATGAATTTTATTGTTTAAAACTTTCGCAATATATATTTTTATTCTGCTACCTCCATACAAAAATTCTGTCGTATTTTTGTAACTATATTTACGATATATGATATAAACATAAATTTAACTTATCACATACAAATACATATTCTTCTAATATATGACAATATGCTCGTGAATTGTACACGATAAAAACAAGTTTTATATGTGTTCCGGTATATTAGTTCCCTTTGAATAGCTAGCAACGGGTGTAGGGTATCCCTTTGTTACCGGTATACCGTAACCATGGCAACATTGAATAGCACCGAAAGTTTTTTTTCATTGTGGGCTGTACGTGCCCAATGCGGCAGCCGCTCTCTCGTAGTGTACCGAAACACAGATGTGTGAACACAATGATGAAGATACTCCTAATAACCAATATTCGTGAGTTAAAAGTGAAACCTTTATTCAATCGTAAGCATAAAACTTAAATCAAAACTAGATATACATTTGTCATTTTAATTAACGCCATTTTTAGAAATTGCTTATAAGTTATTCTCCTTTCAATATTTTCTAAGAATCCGATGAGTTATTTTATTCTATATATAGCAATGTCTTGTTGTTTTTTTTGTGCGAACTATCTGCCATTTTATTCAACTCGATCTGCTAGTTTCAGCTTTATAATAACACTCGATCATTTATTTATGTTAATTTCCTGTTTTACATTATCAATATTACGGATTTTGGTATCACTGATGTTTTATATTACGATATAAGTAGTGTTAATACGTTACACACGGTAGCTAAAACTTTAAAAATTCGTCGTAACTTTATACATAAATAATTTATAACACGATTACATCAAAACATTAACTGTTTCTGATGTTAACTAAAGACATATGAAAGCTGTCTTAATTTTTAATTAATATTTATTAAACAAATCGCATTTTCTCTCTTAATTTATGAAACTATCGGCCACTTGATTCGTATAGTTTACGAAACTCTCCGAATGGGCTACTGGAGAATGACTGTTGCAATCAGTTGAAATTAAAACGAACGGTAAACTGACGGTTACCACTTCGCTAGTACCACCATCCGACAGCATAGTATTAATCATTCCAAGAATGTTTATTAATGCTTTTTTTGCTGCTTATTTGCTCCGCTCTAGTATGTGCCTTCGTTCTTATAACACTCCTCCGTCCATTTTATAAGTTGCTGATGGGAAGAGAGGTACTTTTTTATAATAAATAATTTTAGACGCAAACGATCCAATAACAACGATTAAATTTATCACACGTTGACGAAGCGCGATAATGTTGTAATATCAGTTCTGTGATCTTAAAAATGAGGTTGCTCTATTGACAATCAAGCAACACTTGACCTCAATTTCATATGTTGTTAATTGATAACGACGCCGAATACTTAAAAGCAAACTCAAACAGAATACTTTAGCACACAACCTCTGAAACGTAACAAAACTATTGTGGTGTGGTGTATGTGTCAATTAAAATATTAATGCAGGCATAGCATCTCATAGAATTGTTGATTTTGAGCCTTCAAAGGTCATAATGCACTCTCTTGTATAAATCAGCTGGGTGATAGAATATAATTCTTCAAGCACAATATCATTAGACGCACAGAAATCTCCAGTTACAAGAACTACGCATACCTACTGCATTGTGTTTATGCACAATGAACAAAGAGCGAGCAACAATAATAAACGTTGACATATCTATTGTCTTTCTAATTAAGAACAAATGGATTAGAAATTGTTTACGTCTCTACAGCCTTTATTACTCAGTCGAAAGCTTCCGTTAAAAATCATAGCGATCCAACTATTACACTATCTATATACTTCTTGTTGTAACTTGTGATATATATACAATAGGGGATAAACATCCAATCCAATCCAATCCAATCCAATCCAATCAGCCGGAAGACGTCCACTGCTGGACAAAGGCCTCCCCCAAAGATTTCCACTCAGACCTGGGCCACCCGCATCCAATGGTTGGCAGCGACCTTGACCAGGTCGTCGGTCCTCCTTGTGGGGGGTCTTCCCACGCTACGTCTTCTGGTGGCCGCCATTCGAGAACCTTTCTGCCCCAACGGCCGTCGGTTCTGCGAGCTATGTGCCCTGCCCATTGCCACTTTGCGACGGCGACCCTTCGAGCTATGTCGGTGACCTTGGTTCTCCTGCGAATCTCCTCATTTCGATTCGATCTCGCAGGGAAACTCCGAGCATAGCTCGCTCCATCGCCCTCTCAGCAATCTTAAGCTTGCGGACAAGGCCCATAGTAAGATAAACATACCTTGCAACATTTATTGTTGGACTTAAGCCAATAAAAAAAATAAAGGGATTTGATATATTTGTATTTTATTGCTGATGGTAAGATCCTTTTATCGATGACCATTTGTGTAGGGTCTTCTTCTGATCTCTCAAAGCAAAAAACACAATGTGGTGAAGAGTTTAGGGCATAATTTTTTGGGTTGTCGTATAACTTAACATCAATTGAATGTGTCACTCGTCAGGTTGCCCGATGGAATAAATAAAACCTGTTCATCAGAGTGAATGTGACTTTTAAGTCTATATAAACAAAGACCATTACCTAGCTTTGTGTTATTTAATGAATACAGCTATATTGGTACGTATATATACATAGTCTATGCTATGACGTTACCTAATAGCAACAAAATTTGCCAACTGTAGTATTCCATTGTAAAAAGGTATTTTGCTATAATATTTTATCGCAGGTATTATATATATTTTGCATTATTTACATAACAATTATCCATATATTTATACAATACCTGCAAGTAAACAGAAGTCGTCGTCAATTCTCAGCAGGAAACTGTCACTTCATGATTCCGTTCTCTAAATAGTCAAAGAATTTTTATTCTATGTTGGGGGTATTCAGTTCCCGAAATGTCTGCATTGAGTATAGTTTAATGGGATTTTATTGCTATAAAAAATTTAAACTCCTACTTCAAAGTCATTGACTCTATTTATTGGTGTAGATGGTATATGTATCTTTCGTACACCATCAAGTGGTTTAGAGTTTTGATAAACTTTTGTAATTGTTGTCGGCATTATAATCTCATTAGACACTTAAATATACTCTAATATTAAGTATTATATAGTCATTTCATCTGTTAATCGATTAGATGTTTTAACAGTGGCATCAATTTATTTCATGTACTTTCTCTATGCTCTCTTGGTCGCATAAAAACATAACTATATGAACTATTGTTCTCGCAAAGCACAATGGCCTTATACCGGTGCTATAAAATTTAAAACTTCTTTCAGTTTTGCTTTATGATGAATGAAATATAAATGCGACAGTTTCCTGCCAATAAAATAACAAGAAACCTTTCTAATTGCCGCGATGTAAAAAGTAGCCTAGTTTCAAACAGGCATTCCGACTTTACCGGACGCATAAGTTCATTTAACATTTTCAAATGAGCAACTGGTGCAAATCTGATACTGTCATTTTAAACAACACTTCTATTTATGTAACTTGTAAATAATAACTGTCTCCAATATATAAGATACGACATAACATAAGAATATAAAAAAAACTGTCTAACGTTATCTAGTAAAATATTGATATAAGGTTTACAAACCGGTCATTACGATGAAAAGAGTATTCTTGTTGCAATAGCGACAGAAAAAGAAATATTTATAAATTAAAAAAAGGTGCATAGGTATATCACAAACCAGGAATAATAGTGCAAAAAAATATCCTAAGCAACAGCCTGCAGACGATGATAATAATCCTTCACTCTATTGTAAAGAATTACTAAGGAGGAACTGGCGCGGATGTCGTGACAAAGAACATTTCAGATCTGCATAGTTTACCTAATCATTCATTTACCTTATTAAAAAGCAAAACTATTAGAAATATGTAAAATATTTTAATCTAGTGTTATGTTGGGACTGTTATTTTATTAGATATTTATCTTAATAACCCTTTACCTGTCTACTAGTAACCGTTACTGCAGGCTAAGTGTAATAGCCTTTCATAAAAGATTACTATTGATAGGTTCGTCTTTGAAGAGGCAGTCTAATCAAATACCAACGCTGCATCTATTTTCATCGCCCAGTAGTTGTACAAACGATGTTGTACTATCTGTAAAGGGCGCTTTGTTCTATTATTGTTGTTGCGTTATTTCCCTTGCGAAACTCAAAGAGCATGCAATGCCGGATGTGTACCTCTTCTGGTATTTGGCTGGCCATTTTACCCAAAATTACAAAAAAAAATTGTAATTCAATTGTCTATAAGTAAAGAAATCACTATAACCTCACAATGTCTTTGGTACGCCTCTGAACAAAACAATGAGCTGACAAATGACAATCAAGTATTGGCATGCGCAGAAACGACATTACTTTCCGGTCCCCCTATTATTTAGATCCGGGAAACTGGTACGGGAATATAGTTTAATTATGATTATGTATAACATAACCTTTGACTTTACCTCTTAATATTGAGAACGTACTGCTCTCATCATCAATCTTTTTGCTTTGTATATTATATTTGATATATATAAAACCCCTTATTCATATTACTTTTTCAAGACATCAACTAAGATCATAATCAATAAATTAGTATGAATATTTTTATATGAACAACAAAAAGAAAATGGCGATTTGTTATAAATTGATCCAAAAGCTCTCTAGTTAAAAGGCGACTCGGTGGTTTATATATATACAACATGCAAATACAGCATTGCGTCTCTTTAGTAAATACGGATAATTATCTTCACTTTAAACCTTGTTAGGAAAGTCTATTTTCGTACATTCTTAACAAAACTTGATTCTCATAAAGGTGTAGATAAGACAAGTAAGCTAGCAGCAAGTAACATAGTTACTGGAATAGAATGTAATGTGAATGAAAGTTTGATGATTAAATTTAATAAAGAACATAATAATAGTGCCATATGTTTGTAACGGACAATAGTGAAGTGAATAGTGTGATGAAGATGGAGAGACCTAGTGTCGTGTCGGAGAGGGAGGCGCCGGCGAAGGGCCTCGTGGCTCAAGTGGTGACGATGCTTAACGGCCAAGCACAAAGGTAAGAACAATGACAACACGTTGAAATAGCCGCAAACCGCAACAATACTTAACGAACTTGACCGAATTTTACAAGATGTAGTCTACGATATCTAGTTGACAAAATTTACACGTTAGAATTAAATACTTGGATATCTGTATTTAAAATTTGTAGGTTGTAACTATAGATAAAATTACAAAGTGGATATAAATTTAGTACATATCGTTCAATCAGAACAACTACGTTTTTATCGGTTGTCGAAATCGCAATCACAAACGTCTTGATAAAACCGAGATAATTTTTGACTCTGTATCAAATATTTCATATTCAACAAAATCATATCTACAAAAAATCTCTATTTTTTCTTTATATTGTAGTTGATATTCTCCTTGTTATAGTTTTCATAGACTTCATATATTTCCGTTCATTCATACATATAAATAATGTAAGGAACATCGTAACAACATCTAAACATTTCTAATATCATACACAGTGAAAACAAAAGTCACTTCTTTAAATTTGATTAAATATCTCTTAGTTAGTTATTTTTCCTTCTAGTTCAAGTTATTTGTTAATACTTTCAGAACGTTACTCTCAATTTGTAAAACGTTACCATTCTCCAAATTAAAATAATTATCACTATTTAACACTGATTTAATAGACCATTCACTTCCCCAGTAACTTTCACCGTAAATGTTGATTTCGATCTCATATTTCCATTCAGATATTCTTAGACAGCTAATCAGCCAGCAAAGTATGATATAACGACTTAAGTAACTTTGATTGATTAACAGATTATGTATTTTGTCTGCACATTACTGCTGTAACAAGCGTATATAATGAAAAACGGATTTACATGTTACAAACACGTGAAAACTAGTGAACGTATCGACATGGGAACATGAGCATTAGACGCGGAATGATTTCTAGATGGTTATAAGCTGTATATTTTTGAATTTCACAAAACCTTCATTATTTTATATGTAATATTATTTTATAAGCATTTTCATTTTGCTTTATTTATGCGGTTGCTATAGAAAGTCATTTGATGTTGCGATTACTCACAAGGAATATTTCAAGGAAACTTCAAGTCTAATTTTATATTACGGCTAGCAAAGCGGGTGGGGAACAGCAAGTATTATTTATATATGTAAACGCAGGTAACTTTAAAGTATAAGTTACTACGTAAGTACGACGGCCTATTTACACAGTTGTGTTAAGCCGAAGCCACATAATGGCTGCTTCGTTTCAGTGGCGTACGGTTCTAGCATTACAGTGTCGAATTTCTATCGTTGCGTTTCGACTAATTTATAACTTAATGTTAAACTTACTTTGATGTTTTACCTATACACGCTAATAAAACTGTTGCTATACTTTTCCATGTTTTCTCTTTATTATCATGAAAAGACTAATGCACTTTTTACAATGCTTATATCATCGCGATAGTCTCATATAATTGCCGTCTACAATTGGAAGACATAAGTCCACGTAAGACGAATCTATCTTCCGTAGTTTACTTTGTACTTGATTCTCTTATAGAAACTCTTTAACAATCATTCGTTTTGTCTTTATTTCTATGTTAAACAGAAAATTTTGTAGCGAAACTATAGTATTTTGTTGTGTATGCAATACACTTAAACTTTAGCCTATAAGTATGTAAGCAGAGTATGGATTTTGAGAAACAAATCTTCACGCATTTCCAACGTTATCATTTGTATATTTTGCATATGAAATGGATATTTTAATAGCGAAGTACTTTTGCCAGTTATAAAGCTTTTTAAAATATAACACCAGTGTTATTGTAGCCCTTTCAAAAACCGGTGATACCTGAGTACACGGCCTTCGGCTAAAGAAACCTATCACTGATTAATGCATAGATTGAGTTTCGATATAAACACGAAGATACTGCAGCGAGACGTATTTCATTCAAATATGTATATAACTACGTCCACCCTTCACTACATTCGCGACCTCCAATCACATACGCGACTTGTTTCATTTACTTGATGATCTGTTTTACTTAAGTTCATTATTAATTCAATTAATTTAAATAATAACGTCATCTTCTAAGTAGTCTCTTTGGTACGGATTCAAGTTATATATATTATATTTATATACACAATTTTTTTATTCCGTCTGTTACTAATGAGAACTCTATTTGGTTATTTGTTTTCGTACAATAAAGTTCACACAACGTCCATTGTGTTAAATGATTATATATGTAATATATTTAAAAAAAATCATACAATAGAAATTTTCACTTGAAAACGTTGACGCTTTAAATACGAAGTAAAACCGTGTTATGTAATTGTTTCAGGTTTTAATGTGTTTGGTAAATAATCAATAAGACACTACTATCGAGTCGTATTACTACAACTGATTTTAATTTGATATGTTAAGAGAAATCTGTTATTGTATGTTCTTTATCAGTTAGGTGATACTATAAAATGACTTATAATAATAATAGGTTGGGGAAAAAGAAATCCAAAGTTTTATATGAAATTCAGGAATTTATTTAACATGCTTCGGATTGTCCGATTTGGGTCAAATATGCACCGTTTTGTTCTATGATTTGTTGCCATTTTAAAGGTAACTTCATAATGCCTCTCTCGTAGAAGTTCTGGTCTCTATTTACAAAAAACTCTAGTAGCCGATTTTCACAATCTTCCCTAGATGCCAATTTTTTATCACTAAAGAAATTTTGTAATGCAAGAAAAAGATAATAATCGCTTGGTGCCAAGTCCGGACTGTATGGCGGATGCATTAAAACTTCCCAACCAAGCTCCCGAAGTTTCTGGCGAGTCACTGTAGACGTGTGTGGCCTAGCGTTATCTTGGTGGAACACGACACCTCTCCTGTTGGCCAATTCTGGCCGTTTCTGGTCAATTGCTATCTTCAAACGGTCCAGTTGTTGACAGTAGAGATCAGAATTTAGTGCTTGGCCATATGAAAACAACTCATAATAAATAATCCCCTTCCAGTCCCACCAAATGCACAGCAGAACCTTCCTGGCCGTTAGTCCTGGTTTGGCCACCGTTTGAGGTGCTTCACCGCTCTTTGACCATGATCGTTTTCGCAAAGGGTTATCGTATGTGATCCATTTCTCATCTCCAGTCACCATCCGTTTAAGAAATGGGTCTATCTCATTCCGTTTGGCCAAGGCTTCGCAGATGGAAATTCGATCCATCATATTTTTTTCTGTTAATTGGTGTGGCACCCAAACATCGAGCTTCTTTTTGAATCCAGCTTTGTGTAAATGGTTTAAAACTGTTTTGTGGTCCATTTTTAGCTCCTGGGCGATGTTACGACTGCTAACATGCCGGTCAACTTCGATCATTTCTCCGATTTTATCGACATTTTCGGCGACCGGCCTACCTGTGCGAGGTGCATCTTTAACATCAAAAATTCCTGAACGGAATTTACGAAACCATAATTGCACATAATTGGCTGTTACAGTATCGGGTCCATAAACACCATTCACAATTTTAGCCGCCTGGCTTGCATTTTCGCCTTTGTCAAAGAAAAACTGTAAAATGTACCGAATTTTCTCTTTGTTCACTCCCATTTTTAACACCCTGTAACTCACAATTGAATGCAGCAAACAAAAAACAGCAAAAGAATTTTTTTACTGCGAAATGTCACCTTTCCAACGAGCATAAATCTGAAACTGTTTGATCGATACTTTGCGAGAAATTTATCACTACAGCCATCTACCAAAAAAATAATGGATTTCTTTTTCCCCAACCTAATACTTTCGAACCTATAGTCTCTAAAAGACAAATTATGTACACTGTATTTTACTTCTTAAGAGGCAGGAAGTACCAGATCATATTACTTACATATATAGTTAGTCGGTAAATCATCGCTAATTAGTATATATAGAAATTCCGATTTTTGTTATAAAACAAGTCATATTGTATAATGTTATTTTAAAAATACTTTAATGTCGGTTTTATTACTTACGCTTAGTATGAGCACAATTCGTGGGGACATCATTGAAGGCCTATACTCAGTAGTGTGAGCATCTTCCGGGTGATAATATAATATATTAAAATATATATTATCTCAAGATCATGCATTTCAATTGCTAATGACAATATAATCAAATTTGTTATTGAAAACATGTATATTTATCAAAGCTACTTCCAATCCAATCCAATCCAATCAGCCGGAAGACGTCCACTGCTGGACAAAGGCCTCTCCCAAAGATTTCCACTCATACCGGTCCTGGGCCACCCGCATCCAATGGTTGCCAGCGGCCTTGACCAGGTCGTCGGTCCACCTTGTGGGGGGTCTGCCCACGCTATGTCTTCTGGTACGTGGCCGCCACTCGAGAACCTTTCTGCCCCAACGGCTGTCGGTTCTGCGAGCTATGTGCCCTGCCCATTGCCACTTTGCGACAGCGACTCTTCGAGCTATGTCGGTGACCTTGGTTCTCCTGCGGATCTCCTCATTTCTGATTCGATCTCGCTACTTACGAGAACAATATCACAGTGAGGTTCATTCTTAATCTGTTTAAAATAAGAAATTCAAACAGAAGTAAAAAGAAATGTTTTTCTAAGGTATCCATAACTGATCAGGCATTGGTCGTAACAGGATTATCCACTCGTGACTTACTCATTGTATTCTTGGAGGATAATTTATTTAGTTTATTTGAGAGACTTCATTGTCAGATGTTTATTTCGGAGTAACTGAGATCGTCTGTGTGCCGTTAGTTTTGGACAATGGTGCTTCGGTCCGCTGACTGAGCCAAATATTCCGCCCACTCGCTGACAACCTGCAAGCGCGCTTTGACCGGCTTCGTTATGATTCCATTATGGCACAGAATAGAATCCATCTATTATAGATTTATTGCACACGAAAAAAATAACGAAATATATTAAGAGATATGAAAAAAATGTTGTCATAATAAGTCTCATCTAGACAACATTGTTAAAGACGTACTTTGTTCAAGGAGCAGAGCATGCTTTTGACACCATATCATAATATGAGAATAAATAAAGGTGATATAAGTTAAATAATACCACTGTTGTTGATATATTACAATAGTTTTTTTTCTATTTCCTCTTCTGAAAAAGAAATACATACATTTCTAGTGGTTATTACCTACCACACGATCTCACCTCACCGAAGGTTGATTGGTACAGAATACCAAGAGACATTAAGCCCGCCTTTTGCATATCTCGCTTTAAGGTTCTACAATAAAGAAAAAAAAAAACTTGAATTGTATAAAGAGAATGTAATATTCGTTGCAGTTTTTTTTTTTTTAATGTTTTATAAATTTATTATTATTCTGCTATTATTCCTTTATTTAAATAAATCATTTTAGGTATATATACAGTAATAACGTTGGAATCGTTTTTGAAAATCTATTTCTTAAGTACGTGAGCGCTATTAAAAAGTTAATAGATGTATATAAATCTCGTCTGTGGAACAGCTGAGTGGGGGAAGTTATTGAGCGGCCGCGCGCATGCGCGGTGCCCGCAAAGGACATCTGAACCGGCAGCGACCCTTCACTAAATAAACAAACCTATTCAGACATCGACACTGACACTGACCCACAGACACTAAAACCCTCAACCGTCGCGTACAAATCCGTCCGAAGTTCATCCGTGCATCTGAAAATTAAGTTTTATATTTTTTAAAATGTTATTTACTGATGAATACGTGCGACTGTTGTGGCTTCGATGCGATCCTAGATTGTACAAAATTATGTGCGAAAGAAAGTGTTTCGCGGTACCGGTGCGCGGCAGCGAGCGTGACGCGCTGTGCTACGACACCCATCAGCATTAGTGTCATTTGATGCTCTGCCATTCGACACACCTCGCCGCGCAATCCGCCCGGCCCCGGAGAGCCCCGGCGCACATACAACTCGCGTACACCGTATCAGTAATTACCGAATGACGTTAGGCACGAGTCGCGTCATCGCGGCAGATTACAAATAATGGAAGTGGTGTAACAGTAAAATGAGAAACCCGCCGCCGTGTCGAAACAGAGTGTGACAAAAAGAAATCGTTATTATTGTGATCTGTTCAGCATGAATGAGTAGGGTCGGAGCGACGAGATCTAATTTTTCCGGGCGAGCTGGTGCGGCAGCGGCGGAGGCGATAGCGCGCCGCCGCGAGCTTCAGTCTAGCGTGTGCGTGCGCGCCGTGAAATTCTCCCGCGCGTTATGCGTTCGGTGTGTGCCACGTCGGCCTGCCCTGGTCAGCCACTAGGGGCTCGTCGCCAGAAGACCGATCTTCACGTCGCCGAGCCGTCCACGGCGCGATCCGCCAGTCCAGCGCCCAGTCTGCGCAGTCAGCGCGCCAAGCAATACAGGTGTATTTATCAATACTACAACGTAAAGATTGAGTATATTATTACGTAGCTTGTGTTATAGGTTTATAATATTTAATATTATCATCGATCCGATGATCGTTTTCGATATATCCATGAAATACGTCGCACTATGTTATCAGCCGGTGAAGTGTCGCGCGAACGGTTCAAGATAAATGAAACCTGTTGCGTGTGCAGCAACATTAATGTTTTCAACTAACCTCAATTATTTCCTTATTAATAACCATTTGTAATATGTTGAAGTAAATTGTAATAAATTCTATTGTTTCTTTAATAGCCTCTCTCTATTAATAGTTTATTCAAGCGAAACAATGAACGAGGCCATATCGTTGGCGATTGAAACTGCTATCCGTTTTCGTCACATATGAACAAACTTAGGATATAGAGCAAGGTGAATAATGTTATGACTAAATAATATTCATAGCTTGAACCCACGTCCGAACTCATTAGGTGGTTATAACTTTTGTTTGTTTATTTCATTGGCACCCACACGCTTGAAATAATACGAGCAATCGGCTTCAGTGCGGTTTTCACGAAACGTTACGTTCACTATTGACGTATTTACACTTTTTCCTTGCCGCTCTATCGGTTAGCGTCAACAATTAACGATCTGTTGCTATCATTTTCATTTGTTTGTAATCTGTGCTGTATATTTCCTTTTCAACATAATCGTTAAACATGGAGGGAATATAATTATTAATAATGAACACAGCTGTGTAACACGAAGAGGCGTAACAGAGGTCAAATAGAGAAAGGGTATTAAGGTTATACTTATTTAAGTTCGACCTCGGTGCTACGAAATTATCTTTATTTTTTAATTTTATATATCCTTTTTTCACATAACAAGTCCGTCTCAAATTTTCTCATCGCGCAGGTTAACTGACGGGATTTTCTATTGAACATGATAATATACATGTACAGCGTAGTCCATCCGTTGCTTCTTTTTGTAGAGGTTTAACAATAAATAAATATAATAAACTTTACAAGCAAATCATCAACTACTATATACATGCGATTAATATTGCCATACTTAGAATCTTGTTCAATCTAACAAAAGTTATCTAAACATCGCAGCAGTAAATGCAAGAATGGCTGGTATAGATATTCAAGATGTATTCATTTTATCTAAGACCCTTGACACGGTAAGTACAATGCTTATTTTGCTATAATGTACATCTAGTAAAACTGCTAATTAATCTATATATACAAATAATTTATTATTTGTATATAAATATATATATTTTTTTTTATTTAATTTTTTTTTTTTATATTGTCACGCCTTTTTCCCAGTAGGGGTAGGCAGAGGTGAACAAACCACCAACGTTTCGCCAGATGTGGTCAGATTAGGTCCCATGTAACAGGGGGCGAGCCTGTTGCCACTTTATTGGGACCACCACACACACACACACACACACAAAGATGATATCAGTGTGCGGGTTTCCTCACGATGTTTTCCTTCACCGTTTTTGTATCTCGCTGTTGTAACTAAAGTTCACAAATGTACATAACTTAAATATTAAGTCATTGGTACATGCCGAGGTTTGAACCCGCGACCTTCGGAATGAAAGCCGCACGCTCTAACCATTAGGCCAGCGAGCTACATAAATATATATATATGTAAAACTTGTTTATAAATGTATTCATTTACGTTTTTACGTAAATACGAAATAACTATTTTGTGAATACTACAGAACGCTTAAAAGATTGATTGTCCACGGTTATAGAATAAAGTTGTAATTCCCACTTTAACAAATTTTTCGCTCACAAATGGCTAAGACTTAACGGAAATAGCGTGTTAAGTGTCGATTCTGTAACGTATCTTGTCGACATCTTTCAATGGGAATAAATTTATGAGTGCTTTAATTTTTATGATTTTGTTTCATAGTAAATTATTACTATAACATGACGAAACGGAAATAAAGCTAAATGAAGTAAAAATTAACTTTGCTCCATTTTAACTAATTAACTTTGTGGGTGAGGCAAAGACACTCCTGTAGTTAATCGGTTGAACAAAATTATCAGCAGTTACTAAAACTAGCTATATTTCATTGTAATAAATAAAAATAATGTATTCGTAAAACCGTGTTGATCAACAACCGTTAATAATGTAGTGAAGATGGGATAAGGGCTCTGGATGCTGACAACACAAAATCGATCGGTGTGAAGATCCGCAGGAAAAGGCTGCAAGCCAATATTGCAAAATTTTTGAACTAATGGCGATATTTAACAGATAACTAAGTCTACAGTTACCTTATTCAGGTAATACATGAACGACCTCTCATCTATACTAAACACCTTGGTTATCACTAGTGTGAGATATATCTCAACAGCATTAAAAAATATCTAAGCATCAAAATCTATTTAAGGCATAAGAAGAAAATATTAATGAATACATACTATATTCTCTGGGATATTTTCAATTTAACTTTGTAAACTTAATTCTAGCTTTAGTGCGAGTACTATAACGTGTGGTTTCTAAGTAGACTCTGTCATTACTCAAGTAACTACAAGCTTTTAAAGTTAAGTAGAACTTACATTACAAATTCAACTCAAGCTCGACTATACCTACTGCTTATTAAATATAAACTTTGTTATACACACAAAAATGGTTACGAAAGAAAAGACAGTGTAGAGATAACATATATGTAAGGTACGAGAGGGAGAGGGAGAATAAATAAGTAATATAGTGAATTATATATTCGTCCGTGTTATGTGGAATACATTATATGAGACCTATATCTAGCACTGGATGTTTTCGATTGCGATGATGATGATAAAATGCAATAGAACCGAAATGGTACAGGTACACAAAAACTGGATAATTAATTTCATCCGCTAACATAAAAGTTACTGGATATTTTAGATACAGCCTTGATTGACGACCTAAATATATATACATACACGTACAATTCTTTACATCAATCTAGGTTTACTTAAAATATATACTTTTTCCTTTGTTTCCGTGGAAGTGGGGTTGGAATTCAAAAATCTATCGATCACAGGTAAAGGATTAATCAAAATCTGATCGAAGTCCACTATAAGTATGTTTAAATATAAAGCATTTTTAAATGTAGATGCAAAATATAACATGAATGTTACAAATGAAACAAAATCCATACAAACTTGTACAGTCGTGTACGAAGAATCGTTTTGGTATTTTAATAAATCATTATAATCATGGCAGAACAGTCAAACGGAAATCGCGAATTAAACTAACAAATCTATTTAAAATCGCTACAACAGTGTTATATTTATAATTGAAAAATAGAATAAGGAATACTTTTAAGTCTTCTTGCACTTAAGTGTTTCTTAGATCTCTATAATACTAACACTGCTTCCATCTCCATGTTACATTCCAGTTGTAATGTTACAACTTAGTTTCATATGTAATGAGATTTACAGTTATTTTTATAAACATGTTGCTAATTAGATTATCTTTAAAAAGAAAAATTTAAAACAATTAATATTTGTTAAAGGTTAAGAACACAATAGTTTAATTACCAGAAAAGATGTCAAGGTCCCATCTATGAGAGCAATGTGCGGTTTTTTTTTTTTTTTTTTATTAACGTGTGTAACAAAATACTAACGGAACGCACACCCCGTCGCCAAATTGGGCCGGCGTCGGTGGTAGTGTTGGGCTCCAACCGACTGAAAAGCTTCACACGGTATTCCACTCTCATCCACGTGCTCGTGGGGTCGCGGGTTGAAGTATTTCAGTTCCTCCGCGACCCCCCGAACGGTGCCCGAATGACAGGGCCCACCTCGGGGAGGGGTGTGAAGCATCCCTCCCGTTAAAAATCCCTACGTGGCGACGCGTCGGAATACGAGACGCATCACCATATGCACCCCAGAAACCCTCTCCAAGGGGGGCGCCGGCCCGACGGCCCTTGTCGGTCGCGGCGCCAGGTTCCTGCCGAGGAGCCATTCGGCGGTCGTGCGCTCGGTCCCGCCTTGCGGCAGGGAGCTGACATCGCGCTCCGACCGCGTCCTGTCCCCTCGGCGCCCGCTCTCGGATACGTTCGGTCTCCCGCTTCTGCGTCATAACAGCCGCAGAATTTGGATACCGCATTCCATGACGCCTCGCTACTGACCATGGTCCGGACCACGGACCGTAGCGAAAGGTCACTCCCTATCGGTGTCCATGCGGATGCATTACCAATATGTATGATATGATATATTACACAATACCACAGACACGAGGATATATTACCACTAACCCTAGCTAGTGGTAATGTATCCTTCTCTTCTTATTTCTTTGTTGAATAATACCTGCTCTATTGGTTATCCAGGGCCAGTCTACCCGTTCGTACTGCTCGGCTGCTGCAGCGCTCGCGGACTGCCACGCCTTCGGAGGTCGCAAGCGATGGAAGCGTTTCACCGGCGCCTGCGTCGTCCTCCCTACTTCAGGACGTCGTCGACATCAAAACACTGCTTTTGCAGCTTAAACGAGTCTTACAAGAGGTCAGTTACTATATTTACCAAAACATTGTTTATTTATTGCCTGATCTCGTCTCGAACATTTTAGATATTATCTCTAACTTTGGTATGTGCGTTATGCTTTTTCATAGCTTCTCTCTCATGGATATTATGTTAAAGATGTAAATCATATAAAGTATTCAAATTCAATTGAAATAGTAGCACTTTGTCGAAATAAATTATATTTTTGTCGTATTTTCATAATCGGTGAAATCAGAGTTGGAACTTTAACATCAAAAAAAAAGTCGAGTTTAATACCGTTCATTCACCGCGAGCTTTGCAAGTCACGAGGAAGTACATTTCCCATGGCCGTGCAGAAAACTTGAGATCTAGCACAAGTGAGATTTCGATCAGGAATTGCATTCAAGCTTATAAGAAGATGAACTTTCCTGTCCTGTTTCGATAACACATGAACACACACAAACAGACACTAGATATTTGTCTTCCGTTTTACACAATATACAATTTCTCTAAAAAACGTCTCGACAACTATCGCCGACATTTTCTCTCATGAAAAGGTTTTAAAATACCTTTTCACTATACAAAGCAACTATTTCTATAAAGAAATAATTTAAGCTGTTTTTAATTTGAAACTTAAGTTCATTAGACGACCATAGACACTTCGAAACTTTAGAAAGACCTTTAATGGTTCACGAATACTCTTGATTTATTAAATACAGCAGTGTACACAGTATTATTAGTATATTAGTATTTATGCATGATTTTTAAATTTCGTCTTGTTAGATATTCTTTTTGTTTGTTTCGATTTCCTTTGATTTGTTTGTAAATGCTTCAGTTGTTATGAAAGCGATAATTCGATTTGCTTGTCATTGCACATTTATATTTTTGTTTTGTTGTTTTGTAATTTGTCTGTTTGTTCGGTTGCATCGCCTTGTTTGCCGCACGCAGCCCGGGGAGGAGCATCATTCGATGAGTGTGAGTAACATCAATGCACCATTTTGTCGCATGAGATCTTTTTATAATAATATTTCAATTATCGAACCGTTACTTTTCATTTCATATAAAATAATACAGTTTTCCAGTATTGTGTTTATGTTATTTAAACTGTTACCTATATAGTAATAAACTAGAAGAAATCAATTTCTAATAGCACTGTACCTATTTTTAACGTACCTCGATATCGCAAATTAACAAAATAGTATTGAACAATTATTTATAGATACATATTTATAGACACATATGATTATAGATGATGTATTTATATATATCAATTATTCAGTAACATATAACAGGTAAACTTATTGAAATATTCTGTTTTAACACTCTTCGTATCTGTTTTATATAAACATTAGTAAAATGATAATGTAACTCTCAAATGCCAACCGTCTAAATATAAACAGAGTTAAATTATGATTGCCACGATTGGATCTTACCATGAATTGCAATCTGTTATGACAATTGAACCGTTGGTTACTTGAGAACATTCGCTTTTGTGCGTCATTGAGACCAGTGATCATATAACTTAAGGTATGCGCTAAAACATCCGCCTACGAGTGTCCCCTTCCACGCATATAAAATTAATGTTATTTCTTTTTAATATCAAAATGAAAGCTTTTTACTTTGACGACAAAAAGTTTCACATACTTTTTTACTATAAAGCTATTTTATTGATCGGTGTAATCACCAATGTATGCTTCCATTCTGTTGTGTCTTTCACTATACTTGATGTTATTTGATGTAGTATTAACTATATTTATTCAAAATGTATTAAATAGTTATCAAATTATATTTAAGAACTATCAGTTCAATTTACAGCAGGATCAGTCGTTAACGTATATCTACGGGATTCAACTTGTATATTTTATTATATATACTAACAGGATGGAAGACATTTGGATGACATTATCTTTAAAAAATGAAATCCGCATTTGTACTCTATCTTTTGATACTTTTAGTAAAATTATATGTCAAACATATTATTTTTTATTTAAATTTGAAAACATAAATCTGCCACCAGACACCCTTTATAAGTTATAATTAACTTAGACATTCAAAAATGGTTCTCTCCAAATTAATAAGGAGTCATAACTAACTTTGCCATAATTCTACAATTTTTTATTTAATTATAATACTCGTATCTATGTATAGAAATATATGTATGTATTTTTAAACTTAGTTATGGCAGTTACATCTTAAAAGGAAGAATGATGTAATCACTTGAATATTTTAGAAATAAAGCTAATACTGGTTATAGCTCTAGTTTGTGTAGTATTATTTAAAGAATCTAATATTTTTACAGAAAATATAAATAATCAAGGATACGTTAAGTAAATAGTTTAATAGATAAGTTACCGACTCACGATTTGACATACAAATAAAAGAAATTGTAAAAACAAAACCAGTTGTATCTTTTTCTTCTGTTGTGATTTTTCTCACGTAACTAAGATTAGCTAAGTTTTGTTCCAACTTGAATTGTTTGATAACTAGATAATATTAGTAGTGAGACAAACTATTTGATATTAGGAAGAGAATACTTTTGCGAAAAAACAAATTGTACTATGAAAAAAAGCGAAAATAATATACATTGTATTTTTATCTGAGGTTAGTTAGCACTTAGTTTATATGAATAACGTATATGTGGTAACTAACCCGCTAAAATTATAAAATGAGACTCGCAAGTTCTCTGAAATATTCTTTGAGAGCAATCGTAAATGACTTTTTATAGCAACCATCGTTACTATAGCAACCGCATGAATAGTACGAAATGAATGTTTTTAAAAATTAATTGAATATAAAATTATAGATGATCTATGAAATTCTAAAAATAAATAGCCTGTAACCATCTACAGACCATTCCACGTCGAATGTTCATATCCCCTTGTTGATAAGTTCACTGGTTTTCACGTGTTTGCCAAACACATATATATGTGTAAATGTATAAGTACTATAACTTGTCAATGACTACATAGTTCTGTCGTTTGTAAAAATGTCTAATTTCTCATAAGCGATTTGTAATCTTCGGAAGTGTAGCAAACATTTGAACATTAAACCTTTTAAACACGCATCGATTGTACAACGTCTGTCTGGGTCCGTTGTTTATTGTTATTTATATTATTGCAAAGTTTAATTATTTATTATTATTACTTTAATTGGTTATTACAGAGCGAAACTCTCGACCCGTTGCTGGCGGCGTGCGCGGAGAGCCCCGCGCGCGGCAACGGGCGCCGCCCCCCCGCGGCCGCGCTGCCGCCAGACGCATGCGCCGAGATGCGCCGCCAAATACTCTACCTGCAGGTAACGTTGCCACAATAACACCACAATACCACCACAATATACCCATAATACTCATACACAAACGATAACCACGAACATACATTTATATGTATATATATACTAATAATACTGAAAGTCATCGAAAGAGCAATGGAGAGAGCTACGCTCGGAGTTTCTCTCCGTCATTCAATCAGAAATGTGGAGATCCGCCGAAGAACTAAAATCTCCGACATAGCTCAAAAGATTGCTAGACTTAAGTGGCAGTGGACAGGGCACGTTGCTAGAAGGACCGACCAAAGGGCAGCAAGGTCCTCGAGTGGCGCTCGCGTACCGGTAGATGTAGTGTTGGGAGGCCTCCCACAAGGTGGACCGACGATCTGGTGAGAATCGCGGGAATCCATTGGATGCGAGTAACGTGACCGATCGATGTGGAGATATTTGAGGGAAGCCTATGTCCAGCAGTGGACGTCTATCGGCTGATGATGATGATGATGATGATATACTAATAATACTTCGCTATTCGAATCAAAAATGTCTAAGCAAAACACTTCGTTCTGATACGTGGGATTTTGATAATAAAGGAACGATAGAGCGAGATAGGTGTGCCAGGATCGTAGAAAATGGAGAAAGGTGGTCTCTGCCTACCACACTGGGAACGCGGCGTGATATATAGGTTAGCAAATATCTCCCTTCCGCCTTTTTGTCTTTTGAATTTCGCGGCTATGTACAAAGCGCTACAGAGCTCGTATCTGGCAATACTATACATAATTTGAAAGGTCTTGACATAACCTACAAAACGACGCTATGCATAATTAGTTTGGATATTGCGTTCAACAGTTATAGACGTGTAAACATGCGAGTTCACTAACGCCGAATTTGCGCTATTTTAAAGTTTTCCTTCGTTAAAGGCAAATCCGCTAGAGAAACGTTCCGTGAGATTAATGGTGTTTTGGGGGATGGTACTCTATCACTTCGAACCGCGGAGGAATGGTTTCGACGATTCAGAGCCGGTGAAAACGACACCATGGATAAGCCAGCCGGCGGAAGACCTGTGACGACAAATACCGATCAAATCATGGACTACATCGAGTTAGACCGGCATGTGGCATCTCGTGACATCGCCCAGGAGATGGGAGTTAGTCACCAAACCATTTTAAACCATCTGCAGAAGGCTGGATACAAAAAAAAGCTTGATGTTTGGGTGCCGCATGATTTGACGCAAAAAAACCTTCTGGACCGAATCAACGCCTGCGATATGCTGCTGAAACGGAACGAACTCGACCCATTCTTGAAGCGGATGGTGACTGACGACGAAAAATGGATCACATACGACAATATCAAGCGAAAACGGTCGTGGTCGAAGGCCGGTGAATCGTCCCAAACAGTGGCCAAGCCGGGATTGACGGCCAGGAAGGTTTTGCTGTGTGTTTGGTGGGATTGGAAGGGAATCATCCACTATGAGCTGCTCCCATATGGCCAGACGCTTAATTCTACCATCTACTGCGAACAACTGGACCGCTTGAAGCAGGCGATCGACCAGAAGCGTCCAGAATTGGCCAACAGGAAGGGTGTAGTGTTACACCAGGACAACGCCAGAACACACACTTCGTTGATGACTCGTCAGAAGCTACGGGAGCTCGGATGGGAGGTTTTATCGCATCCACCATATAGCCCGGACATAGCGCCAAGTGATTACCACCTGTTCCTGTCCATGGTGAACGCCCTTGGTGGTGTAAAGTTGAACTCAAAAGAGGCTTGTGAAAAGTGGCTGTCCGAGTTCTTCGCAAATAAGGAGGGGGGCTTCTACGATGGAGGTATTATGAAGTTGCCGTCTAGATGGAAACAGATTATCGAACAAAACGGCGCATATTTGAACTAAATCCGATCACTGTAACACTTTTTATAAAGCATTGACGAAAGAGCAAAAAAGCGGAAGGGAGATATTTGGCAACCTAATATATATTATGTATGTATGTATATACGTCCGATGGCAAAAAAGCAATTAAGCAAATCACATAACTTTTGGGCACATTTCGTAATGCATTGGGTAGAACACTGGGGGCTATGTTTATTACTTGTCAGCTCTGGGTCAGAAGATCACTTTTCTAGTTCCCAAGCTTGATCCTGAAGGGCAAAATTCCTAGATAACGTGCACCTGGTAGACAGCGCAAGAAACGGTTTAACGACATAAAGGAATGAACCGGGTTTAAATACCATCAGTTAAAAAGAATAGCTGAAGATCGAATTGGTTTTCTCAATAAGATCGCCAAACTTCAGATTGAAGAGGGCACCTAATGATGATGAACTCCTGGTCACCGACTAACCTAACGCCTCTCAACTGAATCCAAAACAACCAGTATTTGGCAATACCTATTCAAATGTAACAGCAAAACTCTACACAGTCGTACCTTACTACTGGACATAATGACGCAGCTGACAGTCGATATTCGACGCCTTTACAAGGATTTACTTCGTCCTTCATAATGCAAACAACGAAAGATTAAAATAGGCTACATCATCAGCATTTCCGTCGAGGCGTAACGTGAGAGGCTTTAAGACAAGAATGATTAAGCTGTTTCTATACTAATGCGCTTTATCGCCTAGACAAAATCTTTGCTTATCATCTGTCAGTCAGACCAGTCAGATTTGATTCAGAGAGTGCATGTAGCAAAGTTTAGATTGTAACAAGGCTTTCTCAAACCCGCTCTCATACACATCAACAGACTTATCTTCTTTATCTTCTCATTGATATATACCATGTATATTATAGCATAATGATGAACACACTGTATTGTGTAATAGTTATTAAATTGATTGAGCTATGTCTTTTTAATAGTGCTATTCGAATTATATAAACATTTATTATACGTAATGTTATAACTAGTATTTTTTTTTGTGCCATCGTTGAACTTATTACTATTGATTTATTTCCTGTTAAGTAGTAATAATACTGTAACTGTTATTTGTTCATGATCTCAAGTTGAATTTTATTACATAAGAATATTTTACTAAACGTCAACTTGTTTATTACGTAAACAAGGGACGTGAACTCTCTCGGTACGTTACACCGGTGGCTTCTCTAGCTGCGGGTCTATTCGAACTGGAGTACAGTAAGATGTGTATATATGTTGGATACATTGCAGAGTCAGTTGGAGGAGCGCGACCGGTTGGTGCGTGTGCTGCAGCAACAGATGCTGCGCATGGCGGAGAGCCACGAACCGCGCAGCGACGACACAGTCAACGTCGCCACACAAACCGACCGAGTAAGTCAATGAAAAAAATAAAATTAATACTACAGAATACTGTTTTTTTTTTCCTCAGCTTCTCCATGATATATTACTCAGAGCTTTATTCTTCTTATTTTATCATTCATATTATTTATATTATTGCTACTTACTTTTAATTTGACTAGTAGTAGATTTCTGTTTTCGGACAACGTCTACATAGATTTCACCGCAGCTCTTGATTGCGTGCAAACATTACTGTGTTCCGGTCTGAACGGCGTTCCAGGTACTGAAATTACCAAGGTATTGAGACTAAACATCTTATGTCTCAAGATGTCGATCACAGTTTGGTAAAATACTAACTAGCTCCACGTTGTTATAGGCACGCACTTATCATCAGATGAACACCTCGCTAGTATCTTCGGTTCGCGTATTAAAAAATAACATATCTCTGCTTTTACTTATGCTATCGTATTATCTACCATTTCTTACAATTATTGAATACATATGTATATATTCCAAGTAATATTTACTTGTACTTATTGTGTAGTAAACGATTGAACGTTTACTACATCTACATACGTTTAGGTAAAATTTGATAAACTTATTTCGAATTAATATTTATAATATTTCTATGATTTACTCTTATACAGTAGCTTTATCCATCCTTAGTCCTGTCTCCTGTTCTAAATGATGCCTCATCTTTCTATGCATGTAAATTTCAATTTATTGCTAAATATATTTTGTTTCAGCTGCGGCCACCAATTAGTACGGCGCTAACGAGTTCTGAAAATTCCGGATTAGTGAGGTAAAATTACAACTAGGTGTTAACTGAAACGTTTCATAATTTATTTCACTTTTTAATTACTTCTCTAAATATATACATGTTTCCAATTATTTCCCTTTATTTATTTCTAGAGTATACTAAGTATTTTTAATAGGATTTATTTACTTTATATATTAAGTACGTTGTATATGTACCACTATTTGTAAATGCTCTTGGTCGAAATAATAACTATGTTATATATTTATTGTTATAGGTTACTCACAGCGTCGTTAGATTCGATAAAGTCCTTGTTACAATCATTTTCCACATTTATTACCATAATCATTGGACCCTACCTCTCTTCACCGAAATGGTCAAATGTTACTGACACTTGTTCATCAACCATTCGGAATGCTTTGGTCATACCGTCCCAGCTAACCTATAATGTTAGGAATTCAATATGGTTTACGATTTTTAGTGACTATATGAACAGAAAAATGTCATTTTCACCAACATCTATGTGTAGAATCACTCTTACAGTCTCTCCTTATTTTGTTGGTATTTTTCTATGATTTAAATACAGTATATTAATGACTACCTCAATTTATTCTGCAATATTCCATTAAATGTTTCTTATGTTCAATTTTTATGTGTTTCATTCATATTTGCTTATATGTTTTATTTTTCGTTCATACAATTCCCTATCATTTTAATTTTTCATATATATATCAAAAACGTTCATTTTGTTCTAATTTCCTCACATGCTGCTTTCAATTCCATTTCGGATTCGGAATAAAAATCACAAAATGTCTATATGGCATAAACCCGACAGTTTCCACTTGGGGGGCGGCAGGGTTCGTCCATCGGAACAGGTAGCGTGGCTCGACTGCTTGCTAGCTCTTTGCCTCTTGTGCTCTGTCAATGTGCTCTGCTTCCTGCATCTTATGTATCCGTCCTCTAACGACGCCATCTTTATCGTTTCTGATACAGATTTGGACCAATACTGTTATAAATTTCTAAAGTGATATAGAAAAATTACTTGTTACTAAACAACTTACCACATGTTTATAGGTTATCTGTGGTTGATTTTTTATTTATTAAAATGTGTGTTTAATAAGAACATTTAAAAATACGATACAAACCTATGTTACGACTGATACAAGTTAAAAAATAATGTTAGATAAACAAAATCTCTTTTGGTAAATTGTTAAACTTTGGTAAAAAAAATTATTCTTCAATATTATCTGCGATTTGGTGCTATAACTTAACTATTACTAAAGTAGAAAATTTTCAAATTTTTGATTGCTATATATGAATAAATTTTTGTTCTAACAATGATAAGAAACTGTGATAATGATTTTGAATCTGTATTATTTTTTAACTGACTTGATCTAAAAAAATATATCAATGATATCGAACCTAAGGATGTTTTTTTGATTAATACTGTTTGTATGAGAGATATTGATTTGACATTAGCTGTATTACTAACGGTATTCATTAGATTTTCAATAATAATAAGCTTTGATTATGAAACTTGTGTCTGTGTTACACGCTGCCATGTCAGAACTTAAAGGTAAGGTTCTGATCGAGTTACAAACTCTTTTAAATGTAACAAAATTTGTCTCTTATGTTCAAATCCTTAAAATTTTATAACATTCTAATAATTTTTCATTTTTACACTTTGTTAATTTTACTATCTCGTAGTTTCGGCTACTTTTCAGTAACCATGGTCACGGGGAGACTGAGGTTCAGTTAGTGACACGTCTAAAAGAACGTTTAGCTAATTTAAAACATCAACGCTCCATAAGGTCTGCTATTTGTAAACATCACAACCTTTATATCAAATTTGATAAACCACAAATCTTTGCAAAAGAACACTGATCCTTACCAAGGATTATTGGCGAAGCTGTTGAAATAAAACAATATTCTAATTTCTATGGAAAAAATGATTAGGTAATACCATCTGCTAGAGATCCTACTAATGATAAAATTAAATAAATAGCCCAAATTCACTACTAGGTGACTTTAAGACACATGGAGTTCATTCTGATAGATAGATTGGACAACAAATAATAGTTAAAAATTTATAAGTACTCCGTGACGGCTATAACATCTAGACTTCTGTCACCTCTACTCTCCCGCGACCATGGCTACTGCAAAGCGGCAGAAACCTCGTGATAGTAAAATAAGAAAACATAACTTATTAAAATGTATTTCCCCCCAAAAAACATAAAATTGTTAAATTTAATGGATCATTACGCCGTGTAAATTAAATGTGAATAAATGTTCAAACTGATTGATAATTACATTGTACTTTGACAGTTGGAATGAACAAACGAGCGTACGGAAGCTGCCGTCGTACAGTGAAGCACAAAAGACTAAGAGACCTGTAACCAACGGGACCGTGAAATGTCAGTGCGGTGCAAGGAAAGTGAACGGAGTGAGCGAAGATGACGAGCACGTGGACAGACAGACAGCGGTGCAACTTAAAACCAACAGCCGTGTCGGCAGTAAATACCTTCAAGCGCTCGCCAAGAATTCTGACAGCAAGAGATACATTAAACGCGACTCATCGTTAGGCGAAAAGAGTGATAGGAAAAACCTGTACACGTCGAGGTCGAGATCCATCGAGAATTTCAGTCAACAAACAATAGAGCCATTAAAATCACCAATAACCGAAGAGTCGACGCTAAAACACCATACTTCCTATGGCGATCTTTACAACGGCAGGATAAGTAGTAAGGAGAGTGTCAATGGGAACCGACACAGCCCCAGCCTAAACGGCCAATCTACGGATACGGATTACAGCTCAGACGGGGGTTACAAATCCCTCCCCTCGTCTATCAACTACGGACAGTCGCCAAAGAAAGTAAGCGGTATACCGCGGAGGTCTCTTGAGCACAAGTTTATTTCTTTTAAACAAATAAAAGCAAGTGCTGTCTGAAATTCGAAGATGGACCATTAGGAACTCAACTCGTACTCCACATCGCAATATTCTTTGATGTTTTGATATTAATAAAAGATCTAACGTAATGAAATTAACATAACTATTCCAGATTTGAGGTAAATTGGAAATTGATCGTTAAATTTAATCAGCAGGCTTCCTAACATAATATTTACTTTATACTCATAATACATGGATTTCTAAGTAAATGTCTTAATATAATTATTGCTTATAATATTAATTTATTTATATTATTTCCATGACATGTTATAAGAATGAAAATGAGAACATGCGACACTGGTTAATAAAGTTAACAAATATGCATTTATACTAAAAATTAAAAACTTAGGCAATTTGAAGGTATTTCGTCGTCGCAGTGTCTGCGTCGTCCATGTTTACATCTGAAATAGGACTTCTAAACTGTAGGCTTAAAGAGGTATTAACGTCTCCATCTTGAATTATACTTTGTAAATCTAAAAGTGGTTAATAATAAGCCGAAAAGCTAGATGTTTCTTATCAATTTAGACTAGAACTTACGAAATGAGAGATATCAGAGTATTTGTAAAAAACAAGATACTTTATATTTCTCCATGTCGGTTATGAGTCCTTAATGTACTGACGTCCATTTTAGATCAATAAATCCAGCAATTATACTTAAAATTGGTCTGCTGTTATACTGGTTAGGCCGCAAAATCTAAGTTTCCACTATTATAAAATTAAGGGGTCCTATTTCAGAGCTATGCTTATTCGCATTTACATAGTTTCCATTACATTTAAATTTAAGCTACATTCAGTTGGATGCCAAATAATAATCGATATAATAATGTAATCGATATAAATCTTGTTTTACTAATCTGTGACTCGATACGTAACACTATTTAGTTATGTTTCGTTATCGATTTATTTACGCAATCTATTTTTTTTTTTTTATGCACTGACCTTTTTGTAAATTACAGTTGTCGGATAAAATCGGAATTATCTTTTATAGGTTTTAGTTTAAAATGTTTACAGTTGATAACATTGTTATCTTAGATTTTCTATTATAGTAGTAATTAGAAGTTGTAATATGTGATAAGAGTGGCTGTAAGACTTTCACTTTTCGTTTCTATATATTAAAAAAAAAACTTTCCTGATGTTAAAAACGTAATATGTATAATCAAAACAATTAAATTTGTTTCTTATTTAAAGTTGAACCGGCAGTTTAGTTAGGTATCAAATAGGTACAAAGCGACGCTTACAGGCATTTTTTTTTTATTCTATGCCATTTTGGGAGCATTAGTGTAATCGATGTTAAAGTTAATGTTATTATATTTTAGCTGTTTGAACTTAGCGAATTATAATCTTCCGCAAAGCCTAACTATTAAGTATCCTATATTGATACCTAGTATTATGATAATTGTAATGTTTGATTCCATGCATAAATTTTGTGTACTTACAGCTAATAAACTAAGCTCTCGTATTTACGTCTGTCAGTAACCTAAGTTCCTTAGATTTAGTGAAAATTATATTATCATTATTAATTTAAACGAAGAAACCGAAATTGTTTCATTAAATAACTTTAATTTTCACCCGCTTGTTTTCTTTAATCACTCCTAGCGCCTGACTTCGAGTCAAAATTTTTTTACCTTGATTTTGTATTTATTAGAAGCTATTTGAAAACACCGTAATTATAATAAGCTGTAAAATAGTAAAGATTTCTGATTAAATGATCGCTGTGTGTGAATAACACGTTGAACAATATTCGATCTAAAGGGTGTCTGGCGGCAGATTTATATTTTAAAAAACGAATATCTCAATAAGTTATAAACAGTGCGGGGGGGAAGGTGGTGTCATTAGAATCACCGATCGTGCGGATTTCTTAGTCATGATGTCGCAGTGGTCGGGTGAGCATCGCGCGTTCGCTATTGAAGCATTTTTCAAGAGTAACGATTCTTACGTACTCGCTCGCCGACAGTTTTGTTCACATTTCAATATTCGACGGATAGGCGATGGGCCGAGTGTGAATTTAATTCGTTCGTGGGTGGAGAGGTTCCGCGCAACTGCTTCGGCTATGAACACACCACGGCCAGGACCTAGTCGATCGTCAAGGACCCCCGAAAACATTGAACTGGTTGAACGCAGTTTACGTGAAAATGCACGACTTTCGATACCGAAAAGGGCAGCTTCACTGGAACTTCCAAGAGCAATTGTGCATGAAATTTTGAAAAAAGATATGAAGTTTCATCCTATTAAAATTCAAATAATTCAAGAATTGAAAAAAAATTACTTTGCGTCACGCAAATTTTTTTGTGAAACCATGTTGGAGCGTTTTCGCACTGTGAATTCCATTTTTTGGAGCGACGAGGCTCATTTTCATTTAAACGGACACGTAAACAAGCAAAATTGCCATTACTGTGCTTTAAGAACTCGCAATCCTCGACTGAAGCACCAAAAACCATTACATTGCCCAAGGGTAACTGTTTGGTGCGCATTATCCACGAATGGGATAATCGGACCATTTTTTTTTGAAAATGCACGGGGCCAAGCGACGAATGTCAATGGTGAGAATTATTGGCTCATGATTTCGAATTTCTTTTTGCCGAACCTGCTAACTCATTCATCATTCTCATCACACACGTGGTTTCAACAGGATGGTGCGACCGCACACACGGCCAGAGCTTCGATGGATTTGTTGCGAGAAAATCTCCCTCAAAAACTGATTAGTCGCTTTGGAGACATCCCGTGGCCACCGAGGTCACCCGACCTAACTCCAATGGATTTTTTTTTGTGGAGCTACCTCAAAGAGGGAGTTTACGCCAACAATCCGCGAACTGTTGTGGACTTAAAAGAAAAGATTCGGCGAGAAATCAACGCAATTGAACCAAGTTTACTGCAGTGTGTGGCATGGAATACGAAGCTCCGTTTCGAACAGTGTGTGCAACAGGATGGAAGACATTTGAATGACATTATCTTTAAAAAATGAAATCCGCATTTGTACTCTATCTTTTAATACTTTTAGTAAAATTATATGTCAAACATATTATTTTTTATTTAAATTTGAAAACATAAATCTGCCACCAGACACCCTGTATGACTCCGGCTATTTATAACATGGATTATTTGTTAAATATATCAAGCAAGCTTCTTTAAAATAAAAACAAAGATCGTTTTATTATGAAATATTCAATTAACAAAACAGGCTTCATCGTCTAAAATTAAACGAAAGAAACAGATACGGGAGAGAAAAAGGTGTTAAAAGCCTTAAACACACTTTAATTTCCCTTTTTTTTATTCTATTAAGCGACGAGACGAACGGAACGTTCACCTGATTATAAATGCCCATAACAACGTGGCTAGTTAGGATTATATATACTGCACCGCATTAAGCTCGTCGCCTGACATAAGATATTCAGTCTCGTTACCCCAGTAATTAAGTCTAATTACTAGCATACTAACTAATCAGCTACAACACCCTTCAAACCGAAACGTAGTAATGTGTGTACATTATAGTTTCGCAGTAGTAATGGACGCTGTGGTAATACCCACCTAGACGGTTTCCGACAACAGGGGCCTGTCACTAGTAAAAACTGTTGCCAATATTATGGTTAGTAATAAATTATACAATGAAAATGCGGTTAATAATATATTGAAGTTATTTTACTTCTTTAACCTTTTCTCTTTGTAAAATGATAATTTCTTCGAAACATACTTTTCATTCGTTAGTTATATTACCAAAACATACAATTTAAATAATTGTCCATAAAGTATAATAAAATTGTACGCAACATAAATGATAATGAAACTGATGTACTAATGTTGAAAAGTATTTAATAGGCTGTTTCATAACTAGGTAATTACTCCCAAGCACTAGTAGAATCAGGTCGCTGATCTAAAAAATTTCGGGTACTTTAAAGTTCTTTCATTATATTTTATATGACAACATAATTTATTTCTACGACATAAATTTTGTTATTTTTATAGATATGCTATTCGTTTTTAACGTATTTCGTAAAAAGGTTTAAATTTACTCATTTTACTTCAATGAAAGCCAAAGACAAGTTTCAAGAGTTTTTTCGTTTCACGCTATTGTTTTTTTTTTAATAGTTCTCCCTGCGTGTTGTAACTCAGGGCCTTTATTTTTCCAAATTCACTTAACATTTCTTTTTCTTATTCTATACAATTTTTTCCTTCGCTCTCTTCTTTCACTCTCTCTTATCTTTCTTTCCATACTTATCTTCAAAATTCATTTTTTTTTCTTTAATCTAGCAATCTTTTGGGTCATGTCGGTGACCTTAGTTCTTCTGCGGATCTCCACATTTCTGATTCGAACGCGCTGAGAAACTCCGAACATAACCCTCTCCATTTCCCCTTGGGTGACTTTGAACCTTTTTATAAGACCGATAACAAGGGGCCACGTCTCGATTCCATATGTCAACATTGACCACACGCAAGAGTTGAAGTCTTTTGTCTTCAGACACTGCGGTATCTACGACTAAAAGATGCTACGTAGTTTCCCGAACGCTGTCCACTCGAGTTGAACTCGTCGATTAACCTCTTTCTGCAAGTTGGACCTACGTAGCTGGATTGTTTGTCTCAATTAGACGTATTCGTCGTCAACTTCCAGTGTAAAGCCCTTGACCATTATTGGCGTGGGTACAATATGAGCATTAGACATAATCATTATGTTCTTCATATTTATTTTATGCCCCACGTGTTGAGGCGCCCTACAGAGGTCATAGAGCATTTCGCCAAGGCCTTTCATGGTCTCAGCCATGACCACGATGTCATCAGCGAATCGAAAGTGGATAATGTACTCGACGTTTAAATTGATGCTAAGTTCTCTCTAGTCCAAAAGCTTGAAGACGTCTTCCAGCTTCTATATGATAAACTATATAATATTTAAAGTGTTAATGGCATGTATTGAAAATAGTTTAAAATAATTTGAAACCTAACTCTGGTATTTATAAAAATTTTACCGGCGCGCCCAGGTTTTGAGTTTTACAAGTACGACATTGTTTACTGCGAGGATTGGTATAAACTTCGAATGAATGATAAAGACGGGGATAGTACAAAACGCCGCCATTGGCGCGCGCCAGCCACACAGCGGCCGAGCATCAAGCAGTGCCGTCGTCTTGTAGACATATTAAAAAAAAAAAAGAAAAAACGTTCGTACAGTGCGGTTCCTGTTATAAGTACAAATTTTAAATAACGTGAGTACTTCAATTTAGAAAGTAAGTTTTAAGCCGTAGTATTATTTGTTATTTTATAATTTCATTTCAATTTTATAAGTACCGGTGGATTGTGAAGAGTTTAGTCCGCGAAATTGTGCTTGGAACGTAAAACAGTGTATTGTTCTGTATGCATCATCATTATCAGTCGATAGACCTCTACTATTAGACAGGCCTGCCCTAAAGATCTCCACATACAGTCACCATGGCCTCCGGTACCACTGGGCACCAGGAACCGTCAAGGTTCATATGGGGGATTTGGGCCATTTCCCATCACGCTGTCCTAAATCAGGTTGGTGGAAGCCTAAGCCTCGTTTGTTGATTAGCAGGGTGCACCATGAGCAAGCGAGGTTAGCTTGGGCCCCGTGGGTCGTTGTACGGGACTCCTTAAACCACTTCTTGCAGTGTATAACAAAATTAAAATATAATTTATTTATACTATAATTTCAGCTTTAAATTTCTTAGTTCTAGCCTTGATTTAGAAAACTGATACCTAATTAAACTTGCTTCCTAAAGCTGTAGAAAGTATAACATATTCCTCCACTTTGATACTGCATGCATGTGCTTTCAAACTTATTAAAAAGTAATCTAATATTACTCACATTTATTCTGTGAACGCAACTTGCCTTACAATTACTTTCATCATCATCGTCAAGCGATAGACGTTCACTGCCTTACAAACTTTAGTCATTAATTATTAATATATAAATATTCAATTTAAAAAAAAACTCACATACAAACAAACAATTTAGTAAAGTATTTCTATTTGAAACTTTTTTTGAAAGATTTTATTTTAAGTGTTTTGTTATATATTAGTAGTTTAAAGCAAAATGGCCGATTGCGTAAACTCTCTATCAAACGCAGCATAAACTACCGTGTACCTACATTTATCGGAATAATTACGACATAGTTATTGCAATTCGGAATCATTGTTATCTACAAAACAAAGTCTACCTATTGACCGTCAAGTGATCATTACAAAGTTTATAATTATATTACTTTCATAATCGCAATTTTCTATTTTGTTTAATATTTATGTTTACGTACCTTGTATTTCATAATCAGTGGTTCACGGTACAAAAGTCGATGTTCAAGCAATGATAATGTTGATTGTGTACTTAAGGTGTGATAATTTTTTTCTCTTATTAATAATCCTTAATGTTTAAAAAACTCGATTTTTCTAATTAAGTCAAAACTATGGCAGTTCTATTTATTTAATTTTTTTCTCATAGATTTGCCATTCTTCGGTGTTTCTATTAATCTGTCACTTATAATATGTAAGCTTAATATACAATTATTGCCTGTATTCAGCACTAAATACATAGGTTCTGCGGCCATTAGTAATGTACCCACAGCTCACAGGAACATTTATTAATGAAATGTAAAAAATATCAGAATCTCATTTTAACAACACTCATATACACATACTCAAACAAAGGTAACAGTTATATTATTAAAGAGCTTAAAAAGGTATATACCAACTGTAATTAGACAATTTGCCTGAAAAAATTGTAAAGTTGCGTAAAGACAAACTCGATTATACATTCTCGTATCTCGTGCAACAGGGTCACTGACGATAGGGCGAGAGCAGGAGTCAATACATTATAGTGTAAAGCGACTAGCAACACAAAACTCCGCCATCTAATAATCACTAAAAACTATTATTAGTCACAGTAAATATTCATAAACAGTACAAATTAAATTAAAATCTTCATGTATAAAAAAACTAAACTTTAGAGTATGATTTTTTTTTTTTTTTCTTTTTATGGTGATGTTTTCGCCGCAGTTTTATTGACAACTATAGCGGCTTCATCGGACTCAGGGCTCGCGGATCCGGTATCCGCGAGCTAAACAATATTAGAGTATGAATGATGGTAGACCATATTCTTCTTGTTAACCTGACTAACATCATTTATATGTTTTGACTGTTAATCAACTTGAGTATTTTAGGTCAAGTAACGTATAAACTTAATCTTAGGTCTAATTATAACTTCACGTGAAATTGAAGTAAAATTTTTAAATTATATATGATACGAATAAAAAGTTCTGTTCCCAGAAATCGTCTAAGTAGGTACTTTAGTAATGTCTATTTCTACCACCAAACATAACTGTGTTTAAATTTGTAGGACGTTATACTTAGTACTGTAGTAGTGGTTAAACGAATATACGTATATTTATATCTCCAGTGGCAGATTTATTACCAGTTTCGGAGGATACTCTTTTTTTATCTCGGGAGGAATCTTCTAAAGATACCTTGCTTCTGGTACTAACAGCCCCTCGGTGGTCATCCTGAATAGGTTTCGGGAGGCCCCGGAAGTTCCTACGAAATGCACCGGTACCCCCTTAAGCCTGACCATTTTCTAGAATAAGCCGTAACCCTCCTTGGCACCCTCGCTTTGTTACGATATGACGAAACCAGAAGACGTGGTTGTCTGTCATTCACCCGAGGCTCGTTAATGAAGGCTAACACATATACAGCCCGGGAACCCGAATATCTTTTTGGTCGCCTTCTACTACAGACTTACCTTAGTCCTATTTTTAATAGCTCGAGACTACAGTGCATTCGGGATATACCCTGCGCCAACAATCTGCCATAACCGTCCCTTTTTTATGGACATATAGAGATCAATTTAATAATAGGTTGGAAAATATCTCCCTTCCGCCTTTTTGTCTTTTGAATTTCGCGGCTATGTACAAAGCGCTACAGAGCTCGTATCTGGCAATACTATACATAATTTGAAAGGTCTTGACATAACCTACAAAACGACCCTATGCATAATTAATTTGGATATTGCGTTCAACAGTTATAGACGTGTAAACATGCGAGTTCACTAACGCCGAATTTGCGCTATTTTAAAGTTTTCCTTCGTTAAAGGCAAATCCGCTAGAGAAACGTTCCGTGAGATTAATGGTGTTTTGGGGGATGGTACTCTATCACTTCGAACCGCGGAGGAATGGTTTCGACGATTCAGAACCGGTGAAAACGACACCATGGATAAGCCAGCCGGCGGAAGACCTGTGACGACAAATACCGATCAAATCATGGACTACATCGAGTTAGACCGGCATGTGGCATCTCGTGACATCGCCCAGGAGATGGGAGTTAGTCACCAAACCATTTTAAACCATCTGCAGAAGGCTGGATACAAAAAAAAGCTTGATGTTTGGGTGCCGCATGATTTGACGTAAAAAAACCTTCTGGACCGAATCAACGCCTGCGATATGCTGCTGAAACGGAACGAACTCGACCCATTCTTGAAGCGGATGGTGACCGGCGACCAAAAATGGATCACATACGACAATATCAAGCGAAAACGGTCGTGGTCGAAGGCCGGTGAATCGTCCCAAACAGTGGCCAAGCCGGGATTGACGGCCAGGAAGGTTTTGCTATGTGTTTGGTGGGATTGGAAGGGAATCATCCACTATGAGCTGCTCCCATATGGCCAGACGCTTAATTCTACCATCTACTGCGAACAACTGGACCGCTTGAAGCAGGCGATCGACCAGAAGCGTCCAGAATTGGCCAACAGGAAGGGTGTAGTGTTCCACCAGGACAACGCCAGACCACACACTTCGTTGATGACTCGTCAGAAGCTACGGGAGCTTGGATGGGAAGTTTTATCGCATCCAGCATATAGCCCGGACATAGCGCCAAGTGATTACCACCTGTTCCTGTCCATGGTGAACGCCCTTGGTGGTGTAAAGTTGAACTCAAAAGAGGCTTATGAAAAGTGGCTGTCCGAGTTCTTCGCAAATAAGGAGGGGGGCTTCTACTAGGGAGGTATTATGAAGTTGCCGTCTAGATGGATACAGATTATCGAACAAAACGGCGCATATTTGAACTAAATCCGATCACTGTAACACTTTTTATAAAGCATTGAATAAAGAGCAAAAAAGCGGAAGGGAGATATTTTCCAACCTTATACATAAGTCTAGAAACACGTATTTTTTTCGTAAGATTGTAGTATAATTTTTTCTAGTAACTTGTGTACAACAGATTTCCAAACACTACAAAACATTAATTCAGATGCAATTCAGCTAAAATACCTTTTTAATAATATTTTAATATTATCCTCATAAATAACGAATTGCGAAGTCTCATTGCGTTTGTTTATCAGTCCGTGTCCGTATTACTAGTAGAATATGTTTCATGTACACTTTCGCACTAAGCACCTAAACCAGTGATAGTGAAATTATATCAGGCGTCTTCAAAGGAAAACATATTCCTAATTCCAATATTGGTCTCTCATAATGGACAGAGTTGGTTATTAACTGTAATAATATAACTCATATTAACAATAATTAATAATTTAATTCTGAAATCAGACGTGCATGCATGTACAAGTACAATAACATTGCGTAACAAATACACGTATGAAAAACATTTAAATACATTGTTTGACTATTGATAATATGGCATTAAACAGATACTTTTTTTTTAGTCTTTACTTTTGTGATGAGTAACATCCCACAAAAATTATGTTTAGATTCTTCACAATTTTTACACACAGACCTCAAAAGACACATCATCACTGGCCCTAATTATAAAGCCGTGATAGATCAATTTGTAATACTCTGCGCTTAAACTACCAAAGAAGGTAAACATCACGGGGAAACCGACAAGTCCCAAGAACTAATCTTCGTGGATATGTGATATTCACCAACTCGCTCATAGTCAGCATCGTGGATTAATTACCTTGACTATATCTTTATAACAAAAGGGTCCTTACAAACTGATCGTTGATCTCTGTTGCAGGAAACCATCTAGGTAGATACCACTACATCTATTATCAGCCAAATTATAGTGTGCAGACATTACTGTATTTGTAGGGCGCTGTAGCCAGGGAAATTACTACAGTAAAAAGACATTATGTGGTGCATTGTATATTATCCTATCGCCATGATGATAATATATATATATCCTAAGATAGGTGATCCTAGGAAGATTACTGTGATTCCAGTTTAAAACAATGTGCAGTATAAATAACACCCGGACAGTGATTATTTAGTTTGTTTTTTTAATTTTAATTGGTATTGCATCTACAATGATATCTCATGTTTGTTTTATAAGTTCACAATTTTATTTCAGTTAAAAAACATATTGCTATTAAGAAAATAATGATCGTCATCATGAGACGTCTTCAAACTGAGGTTTAACGGTTAGCGGAGGAGAGAAAAATAATTCAGTCTTCAGCTTTTCTTTACAACTGATAGTAGTTAAGCCCAGTATGAAACGATGGCGAATCAAATGGCCAAATATCATATCAAGACAGTTTTAAATTAGGTTCAAAAAAGAAATGTATTAATTACGAGGACAACTTTACTGGTTGGACCACAGCATATTTCTGTGTCCATACAGTAATGTCTGAATTTGTATGTTCCAGTTTCAAAGGCGTTGTAGCTGGTGATACTATTGGGGTAACACTTAACATCTTATGTTTCAAGGCGACTTGCACTATGTGTTATTCACGTTAATAAGCACCCATTAAAATAACTGTACATCGTATCAAATAAAAAATAATACATTGCATTATAATATTGACCTAATCTTATAATTACATTAGTAAAAATAAAACTTATCAAATTATTTACAAGTGATTACAAATTTCCCTAACCCACTTTTACGTAGATGCAACCATGAGAGAGAAAGTAGTGGACCGAGAGCTTCATGCGAAAGTAGGTTCCACGACTTCATGTATCCGTTGCAGTCTTAGAGTATGATTAATTTTTAATACAAACTGTCAAAATTAACAAAAAGTTCACGCGATATCACGTGACACTGCTCTCGTACAACAAAACATTGTTTGTGTGCTGACTAGGACATGAGATGATGTCTCATTTGACCTGTAATTACTCATAATCATCATCCTGAATTCCTGTGTGTAAATCTAAAATGTTAGTTTTTTTTTATTTAATCCTTTATTTCGGGATTATTTGTGTCTTAACAGGGAACTAATTGTATTCTACCTATACTCCAAAATGACTGAAGCTATTATAATAATACTTTTACTGGTAAATAGGTTGAGACTTTTATTAAGGAGGGGATTAGGATTCCATGCCAAAATATTTACACAACAACAAGTAACGATTTGATTTAATCAGTATTACTGGTAAATGTTTTAATTTGCGGGAAACTTTTAAGTTTCCTTTGGCACCAATATTAATATTAATAAATCGGTTTAGAGATAGGGGTTTAGTTACAACGATTCCTTATTAATCTGTACTTCTTCTTTTTACTATTAATATAATAGGCACAACTTTGTACTTGTAACACGAATGGTAGTTAACTTTCTTTTAACATTGTAAATAAAACAAGTACACTAAAAAAACTCAAAAAGTCATATGCTGTGTTTATTTTAAACCATTAAGTTTTTATCTATACACTAAACTGATTTCATTATTAGCCGGCAGACGTCCACTGCTGGACGTAGGCCTCCTTCAAGAATCTCCTTCGATCCCGCCCTGCCCGCATCCAGCGGCTTCCCGCGACTCTCACCAGATTGACGGTACCTTGTGAGGGGCCTCTCAACACTATGCCTTCCGGTCCGGTCCGTATGCATATTGCCAAATACCTGTTATCATTAATTATATTCTTAACTAATTACTATCATATATTTTAATTGTACATTCCCTTTTATTTATGCTATTGCTTTGCTATCTCCATCAAAGGTTACACTATCGAATATTAAATGAAATTTTATATATAACATGTTATAACAATATTTATCAATCCTTACAGCTCATGGTGTTGATGCCAATAGAATAATTAATGCATCCCGGGTTGGGTCAAACCGTATCAGCTTTGTATTAGCCGACTTAATTTATGTTCACAAACAATATATCTATATGGAATTTATTACTACTATCTATCTGTCAGAGTCATAGATCATTATATTAGTAGGTTATATCAAGTTGAAGATATCGCACGCTACCAGCCAAACGGCACTATGAGCAAAGGAAAATCTAAAGGAGTTCGTTCAAGAATCACACAGGAGATATACACGTATTGTGCTTTTTGGATAGCTATTTCCGCTCTGCCTGCGTTGGCTTTATCCTATGTGGGTAAGAAATAACGTTCTCCTTTTTTTTTGTTAAACTCGCAAGTAATAAATAACGATAGTAGTCTTTTTTATGTACGTTTGTATATCTAGTTTACATATTCTAGTTTCCGTTTTTACCAAAGGACCTCAATCCATACGCAATTAAAAATCGTTATCCCTACATATTATTTCTATCATAGAATAATAAGAACACTTTGTACTTCATTCATTATGTCGCCGGAAGTCTTTCATAGCCGTACATAGCCGGTGTATGTACGTACGAAATACTAACTCCTTTTTTGTAGTATTCTATAGTCAGTGTATTTCTAACATATTGTTTCACTTTCCTCTCACTTGCCTTATACCAATCTTGTTTTCAGTTGTAAGAGTCAGTAAGCACCTCTGGATTAAATTGCTATCAAGTCGATATCCACACTTAGAGTTTATCAGAACAGACACAGTTAGGTCTTTGCTAGATACGCATAGAAACCAAGGAATTATCAACGTACTGCTCTGTATCAAAGGTGAGTAGGATGTATAATTGTCACAATCAATTCATAGGCTTAATCACGACCGGATCATTGGCCTTTCCTTCAGTCCGCTATCGGACATTTGCTACAGTGTTTGTGGTCCACTATCAAATTCCGATGCCATTGGCCTATTGTATAGTTGATAATGACGTTGATGAACTTCTTGTTCGACATCAATTTTCCTAAAATCTTTGAGTAAATGTAATACACGATTTTAATGTTTGAAAAATTGCTTAAAAATGTTTACGTCTAGCTTAGACACTTAAATTCGGATGTTTTATTTTAGATTATTGATAACCAAGACAAGTTACAAAGATATATATAATTCGTCTGTGGATTATTTTTATTACTCATGAGCATTTTCATTACATTAAACTTATTGAGATGTATTAAGCACCTTAAGATTAAAAGTTAACAGACTCTAAAACTGTTTTATTATACTACACTGTAAACGTAATAATGACCACGCAAGATATGAATGGTAGTACAGTACGATGCTTCTAGTAACCACTTAAAAACTATCAAAAATATTTCGCGATGTCTTCTTTATAAATCCTTTATCGAGCCTGGAACCCTTACGCAATGAGATGTACTACATTATTTTTAATCATGCACCTAGTCTGTTTTCCTTTATCATTTGTACGCGACCATTGAAGTTGTTATATTTGAAATAATTTATTATATGATATGATTTCAAGGTGCTTATAATGTAGATGAAATTAAGGGTGAACTCGTTCGCCACGTGATAAACCGCCGGAACAAGGATGGCAGTCTCATGTTCCCCAGGCTGCGGCACTGCCTCGTGTCCTGCTGGGGCAACTACGCGTGGGACTCTAACGCGCCGTTTAAACCAGAGAACCATTTCATAGTTTCAAATGCCGTTTACCGCGGTAGGGCAGTCTCTGATACTAACATTCAGGTTAGAATTACATTTCAAAGTTAAAATTACTGTTATGTTTTCACCTTTGCAAACATTACCGGTTTCATACAACATAAGCATTTATTCCTGTTATGTATCAAGTTTCTTTAAATTTTTCAAATTCTTTATTTTACCTACATCAAGAATTTTAACTTAAAAAGTTGTTATTTATTTTCCAGGATTACGTCAGTGAGATAGTATCAAAATATTTCCCAACAGATCAACCACCATGGCAGTATATTGTTATACCCTGTGTATCTCTAGAACCTAAATACTACGTTCTTGTTAGAGTTCATCATTTGCTGCTCACTGGATCGAACTCCATAAACATTGGGGATTTGTTACTCATCGAACAGTTGAAACCGGAAGAGAGACAAAAAACAGAGCAAGGATATTCTAGTCCGCTGATCAAACTGTTTCCAACACCTACAGCAATACCGGAGCTCTGGGAAAGGCTGAACGAAAGTTTGTCTAATGTTTGGAACGAATTTATTTCGGAATATGATCCAGTTGAAAGTCCTAGAGCATTGAAAACTTTGCCAGGAGCGTTTCATTTTGCGGGATTATTTTTGATATCAGCCACAAGTGCGATAAGAGAATTGAAAAAGAAGAAGTTGACAGAAAGCACAGAACAGACACCGATGACGGCAACTTCTTTCATTAGCGCTGTACAGCAAGAATGCAAAAGAAGAGACTTGACCATGCTTAAGGTGTATCTTATATTCACTTATTTATAATATTGTTAATTATAAACTTAAAAGTATAGTAGTTAATAAAAAATGAACAAGATGTGTGGAACATAAACAATGTACAATAGTACAAAAAAGTCTTTCCCCTAATGCTGGGTAAAAAGTCTTTATAGTTGATTAAGCAAATGAGTATTTCCATGAATTAATGCAAATATAGTTTTATTTATTTATAAAATATAATGAAGTAGAATAACACTGTAGATAGAGAAGAGCTTTTTTGAATATGTCAGTATTTTAAGAAAAAATAAAAAAGTAACTCTTTCCAAATGCATTTTAAGTTTTTTAAGATTTTTCTCAAAATTACCGTTTGTTTTCTCTACGGGAATAAATAAAAATAAGCTGTTTGTGTAAACTTATATCCTCATTTCTGGCATCTACACAAGTTGAAGATAACGCTGTGCTTTACTTTTTTTGTCAGCTGATACTGTCACCGCTAGTGACGGCGGATCCGCGGAAGTGGCCGCCATTGACAATTGACGCTGCTTTATCAACAACTCGCACATTCATAAAGCTGCCCTTCATGATCAAAGACGAACTGATGGCGTTGAGGGAGTTAAGGACGAGTGGCCACGTTCAACGAACACACACGTTCACGTGGAAGTACGCAGAGTTAGCCCAAATGTTTGTGAAAGCGACATCGGAAGCGTGGAGGTGCGCGGTTGAAGTGTATAGAGCACCGGCGGAGTTATGGGCCGATACAGTCGGAGCTGACGATGGGAAGAGGCATCTTTTGCAGACTGTATCACTTTGCGGCAGAAAGGTACACGGCATATTGAACAACAATTCCACTGCTTAATTCACTATCTTAATTTCATAAAATTTATCTATCGTTAACGCTGAAAGAAGCAGTTGTAGCTATCTACAACCCTCATAGTGAATCTACTGATCTAACAACAAGGGTACAAGCCCTGCTTGCTGCTGCCTTGCTCGCTGGCCTAATGTTTAGAGCGTGCGGCTTTCATTCCGAAGGTCGCGGGTTCGAACCTCAGCATGTACCATTGACTTAATATTTAAGTTATGTATATTTGTGAACTTTAGTTACAACAACGAGATACAAACGGTGAAGGAAACATCGTGAGGAAACCCGCACACTGACATCATCTTCGTGTGCGTGTGGTGGGCCCAATAAAGTGGCAACAGGCTCGCCCCCTGTTACATGGGACCTTATCTGACCACATCTGGCAAAAAGTGGGTGTATATTCACCTCTGCCTACCCCTACTGGGAAAATCGCGTGATAATATAAAAAAAAATAACAACTAGGGTGTATTCCGGCCGTTCGCATGTTAAAGCCAGAATGATAATACTCGATAGGTAATACTCCACCTCGCGGTCAATTAATTTGGAGGCGTATATAAAAAAAACAGTTTAACTACTGTAGTTGATCATTCGTTAATACATAACGTTTCCGATGCTTCTATTATAGTTACATATTTTATCAATAGATGGCGTTTAATGTTTTAATTTCAGGATGTAACTTTAACTTACATATGAGTTAGTAAGGTCCAGGTTGTAGATATATTTACAAGCTGTTGCTAGACAGAGATTTTTATTCATTACGTATATTTTAACATTCAGTATCTCTTGTTTCGACGGTACACTACACTATCCTATCTTATTGTGATAATGTAATTATGATAATATATATAAAGATAGTTAGTAAATAAAACTTATATATACTACATCATATTGTGCTCGTCGCCTTAAGACATAAGACGTTAAGTATTTACTCCAGTAATTTCACTAGTTTCAACGCCCTTCAAACCTGAACACAGGAATATTTGAACACTCATGTTTGGTCGCAGAAATAGGCACTGCAGTAGTACCTAGGTAGACAGACTCCGGGAAGAGAGAGCTATCATAAGAATCTGTTCTGATGTAAACGAGATTAAACACCTGAACTATCAGGGCGATGCCTCCGTATTGTTTGAGTATTCTTAATGGAGCCACTTTATGATATATTGGTTAATGCCGTATAAATGTGTATCGAACTCTTCGTCATCCTCGTACCTTAATTTTATAATGGAAACGTTTCAGGTTGTGTCATGGTCGCGGCCGGTGGCCCGCGCGTCGGTGGAGCTGTCCGGGCGCGCGCTGGGCGTTACTTCCACCGACGTCGCCCTGTACGCCGCCACAGACGCAATACGCGCGTTCTTCGACAACACGCAAAGCGAAGCGCCGGATTACGTGCTCACCACCGCGAGGGCGGCGCCGGAGGAGTTCCTCTTCACGTTCGCGGAGGGCGATGGGAAGGAGTACAAGAAATCGCACACCGGAGGTATCATAGTTACCTGTCGAGGTTTTCCCTAGGAGCTACAATATGAAGTTTTTCAAAAAGGGCGTGAAAAAGTTTCTGCAGGGTCTGCAACACGCCCCGTGATACCTCTGGTGTTACTGGCGGTCATAGGCTGCGGTTGCCGCCCAACATCAGGTGGGCCGCAAGCCTGTTTGCCACCTAAGTGGTATAAAAAAAAAGTGATGCAAGCACCACCTTAAATCAATCATCGTCGCCAATTCCTTTCCGCACGTTGAACGTATATACCGTCGTTAGTGTCTAATTATTGTAAATTGCCCTTATATTGGAAAAAAAGTGTATAACGTGGACATTTATAATAATTTAAATACTAATAATGAAGTAAAATCCCCCAATATGAACCCCTACAAACGACGTTTTCTAGTGCCCGGCGATACCGGGGGGCGTGGTAACTGTGAATCCATCGATGTTGAGATCTTTGGGGAAGGCCTATGTCTAGCAGTGGGCGTCTACGGGTTAATAATGATGAAGATGAATAATGTAGATCTAAATAAAAATATATCTTTTCTACTGAATTTATATTTTTTCCTAATCGTGATACACAAATGTTAATACTTATGGAATGATAAAAACTTGTTTCAGGTATGGTCTGTTTATCCCTACCGATAGGCGCGACCCCGCGTCGAATTGCATCTGTGATATCAGACGCTTGCATCTGCCAGAAGGCTTTATCGGGAGCTTGGGCCATGCAGGCGCGGTGCGGAGCCCTGACACGTTCGGTACCTTCGCCTCTCGCTAGACTCACACTGAATCTCCTGTCAAGAAGATACGCTGTGTCATATGCGGAGATAAACTCGCCTCCGGACGCTGGGCCGCGGACCACATTGTGGGGTCAAACCGTCGACCACCTAATATACTGGAGACCGCCGCAAGCCAATATTAGTACGTTTTGGATCATTACTATGATGTTAACAATTTGATTTAAATTAAATATGTCAGTTTTGAATCCTCCTTCTGACCTGACTTGGTAAGATGTGTATATCTGTCCTGAGTTCCACAGCTCCCAAACGAATTATGATATACTTTTTTTTTGCTAGTCACTCGATCGACAATATTATAAGCTCTTAATTTTTATCCAGTAACACTTACTCTAATACTTATGTTGTGTTTCATACGTTTGTTTTAGGCATGTCGCTAACAGTGATAGAGTACGCCGATACAGTCCGGTTGGCGGTGATGACCGACGCGCGACTGTCTCCGTCTCACGCCATACCAGCAAACCGGTGGTCCGTCGCGTTAGAGCAACTCGTGGCTAAAGTCAATCAGGAATTATCCAGGATAACCCAATCAGAAATGAGTGCGGATAAAACTCAACAAATCACCACAAAAGATGAAGAACGCATAACTCCGACCGCTGAGAGCAGTTCATATGAAACCATGTTGAAGCCACCAACAACACGATCGTTAAGTCCACCGCCATCTCGTAAACGATTAATACAGGAATAATACATTTAGTTATTTTTATTTGGCGCTATCGACCCCTACGTATATCTTTACAGCATTAATGATATATAGATCATAAACAATTGACTTAAATGTTTTCTGGATATATATTACCATTACAATATATTTCAATATATAAAAATTTGTCAATGGCAGTGTGGAGCGCCAATGTTAATATTATTTTTCTTTTACCTAAACAACTAACCGCCTGTGTACTTACGAAGTGCATCGTACCTAAATTAGATATAAGGAATGTGTAATAACTCGATTCATTAATAAATTAGAAGTATTTTTTAAAAAAAAAATAAAAAATACGTATATACTTCTGTTTTATTCCATACAAATTATGAATTTTTACAGACGCTGGATCTCTTTTATATACGAGTATAACAATCGCAAGGTACCACCGTAGCGCTTATTTATATCGCCAAATGTAGTGTGTAAACATTATCTTGTTCAGGTTAAAACTAATTAAAAGAGTTATAAAATATAAACATTACATATCTGTAATAAATACTATAAATGTAATACTTATACGAAGTAACAATGTACATAAGACACCTATGATCGTCTCGCTCTTTTTATTTATCTATTTATTCTCTGATCTCTGTTCTCCTTTTACCCTTCAGCTGCAAGTAATTAAAAGTAAAATTATTTTAACTTATACTGTATTGTTAATATATATATATATATATATAAATTATTTATGAGAGATATGTTTCTAGTATGCTCTTTTACATTATCTTTGCACGAACTTACAATATCTCTTGCCTCCCAGAGTTCAATGGTAGAGAATGCTTTGCTTCATTAAGTACGCCCTGTGGTACCCTAATCGTGTACCTTTAGAATAAATAAATGAATAATACTTTCTACTTGCCCCAAACTTTTTATTTTATCCTCTAAATGCTAGATCCAGGAACCTGGAATCTAATGTAGAAGTAAAAGTCGTCATAAGACTTACGACATCAAATTCATAAAACTTAAGAGATACAAAAACAAATGTAATATAGATACATAATTCCTAAGTATCTAATGACAACAAGCATGATTGTCGATACGATATTTTTTTATATTTATATGTATAACTAAATATATAATATAAAGAGATTTTAGATAGTTATAAAATAGACAATCATGTGAAATTTGTTTATATAGAACACATGATATACGAGCATTAATCGTATTAAGCTGCCCTTAGTCAACAATGACAGCTTTTTAACCCTGTTATGGTTATGAGAAATGTATCACAAAAAAACAATATAGAAAGGGACAAACGATTATTACAATCTAAACAAAGACCATTAATTAAAAAATCTAGACATTGTAGTGTTTATTTTACCTTTAATCCACTCTTTATTGGGAGGTTTACATAATATCATAATATTCTTTTATGTATAAATGTTATATAATGGTGATAATAATAAAGAATTCCCACTTTTGATTTTATCAAAACTTGTATATAGTTTACACAATTTTTTTTTGTTCTACGAAGCAAAGAGAACAACGGGACGTTCACATGAGGGTAAGTTATACGCCTACCCATAACAACGTGACGCCAGTTCGAATGATGTATACTGTACCACATTGCGCTCGTCGCCTGAAGACATAAGATGTCCCGTTACTCCAGTAATTACACTAGCTTCAAACAGCGCCCTTCAAATCAGAACACAGTAATATATACACACTACTGTTTGGCGAGAGAAATAGCCGCTCCGGTGCTTTCTCAAATAGTCTCCGGAAGCAAAGACGCCATCAGTAACAGTGATACTAGAATATATTCTTAAATTTTCCAAATGGAAAAAGTGATAAATTTGAAATAATCTATTTTTATTTAGTAGTTGGGATAGATCCATTCCAGTATATATACCCTTACCAAGCTTATTCACTTTTGGTTTATACAACAAAGCTATAAAAAGTGCGAGATGGCCATCAGTAGGTATGAGATACACTTGCTCATAACAATGTGGCGCTAGGAAGAATGATAAACAATGTGCCACATTTTCACGCTACAATGAGACACTTTTTTTTTTTTTTATATTTATATTTATATTTATATAGTCACGCCTTTTTCCCAGTAGGGGTAGGCAGAGGTGAATAAACTACCCACATTTCGCCAGATGTGGTCAGATTAGATCCCATGTAACAGGGGGCGAGCCTGTTGCCACTTTATTGGGACCACCACACACACACACACAAAGATGATATCAGTGTGCGGGTTTCCTCACGATGTTTTCCTTCACCGTTTTTGTATCTCGCTGTTGTAACTAAAGTTTACAAATGTACATAACTTAATATTAAGTCATCGGTACATGCCGAGGTTTGAACCCGCGACCTTCAGAATGAAAGCCGCACGCTCTAACCATTAGGCCAGCGAGCTGGCCTAATGGCTGACAATGAGACACGAGATCTTAAAATCCAGACAATGAAGATGAAAGATTAAGATAACGACTTTACTATGACTATTAAATAATATAAACCGTGAAAAAGTAAGTTCATACACTAACAATATAATGCATGATCAAAAAATTTATATGAACGTATCAAGATCCTCACAGTAGCGTTCATAACTACTAATTCAATGTAATTATTATATTAGAGGTTTAATTAATAAATCACTTTCTTATTAGTACAATCGCATGATTTTATCCAATAAAAACTTATACATAAAAGCAATCACAAAACATAACAAGGTGCGTCGAGTAGGTCATTGGTGTTGCCATTTATCATTTACACGACCAATTTATTCGTGTTATGATATTCAACACGTGTTTAGTAAAATACTGATAATATAATTCTTAAACAATAAAAAGTTTATTATTCTTATATAAGACGTTTTGTTTATTAAACATTTAACCTTTCTGTATAAAATTGAGAGATACGATAATTTATTTAAACATTATGTATACAGGGTAGGTATAATCCACAAATTCACTTCAGTTTGAAAAGAGCATCTAATGATGGTGATGATAATACACAAGGTTTATTAAGTTTTGAAGCCTTGTAACTCCAATAATTTAATAGCTACAGAACCCAGCAAACCGAAACACAGTAATGTTGGAACTGTGTTTGTCGACAGAAATAGGAACTACAATGGTTCGTAATTATACTGCACAATAATAATTAATTTCCGTCATAAAGCAAAAAATCAAATGCAATTGAAAAGAGAAAATGTCCATAGATTTTATTATGTTACAGTATATTGATGGATTGTAATTACGTCCATCTTTTCACGCTATATTTTTTTCTTTTTTTTTTTAAATATTTATTGACATCTTAATTTAGGGTTCAATAGGCGACTTAATGTTTGCAGGTATTTTCTACCAGTCAACGTAAGATGTGAAAGGTATAGTGGTAGATTAGATAGAATCATGTCAGATATTGTCATGGTTGTCATTATAAATGTTATAATTGTCATTATACATACTAGAAACAAAAACCGAGACAAATCCTGCAGTCTAAGTATAATAAAATTAAAATAATATCGTTATAAGAATATACACATTACCTTTTTGACAATTGAGTAATAATGTTTACTGCTGGTAGATCACTCTTGCCGAAGATCGTCTATATAGGTACCACCGCAGCGTATATTTCTACCGCCAAAGAGTAGTTTGCAAACACTACTGTGTTCCGGTTTGAAGGGCATTGTAGCAGTGTAATTACAGAGGTAACGAGACAACATTCTATGTTCTAAGGCAACGAGCATAATCTGGTGCAGTAGTAGTGTACCATTCTAACTTGCGCCACTTTTTTATGGGCAAGCTTATCACTTATCATCAGGGGAAGGTCCGTATTTTTAGTTACGGTATCTATAAAAGTACTACTATGTATAAGTTATTTCTGTTGTATAATATGTAACTACGAGCAGATGAAATGTGTCTCTACCTCTCTTATAACCTATTTAACATATTATTCTTTATAACTGGTAAAAATTTTTTTAAAACAGGTTCTTACTCATTCTTACTATCAGTTCTTACTAACATTGAATTTTATCTCAATGATATTCGTTTCAAGCAGAAAAATTTCTGTTTGTCTGTATGTGTGCAAGCGTTGCAAAAGTGATCACGCTGCGTGCAATACTATAAAAAAATAAACGAAATATACTTAGACTATTTATTTTAACTAATAGAACAGTTTTCACGTAGAGCTAAGAGCAAAAAGAAATGTGTCCAAAAACAATGTGGGTGTCTACAAGAGGAAGTGAATAGGTCGTTAAAGGTTTAGTGTGTTTTATCACTGTAGCGACATCACCACTTTACACCAAAAGAGATCATGATCAAGCATCAACATATTGATTTAAAAAAGGTTTATAATAACTACCCATTGTATTTATTTTCCTCTTTTTATTTTACGATCCCACGAAACGAGCGGGACGTTCACATGATGGTAAGTGATACGCCCGCCCATGACAACCTGCCGATAGTTAAAATGGTATACACGACACCACATTGCGCTCGTCGCCTTGAGACATAAGACGTTAAGTCTCGACATGGAATTAATTTAACTTGCTACGACGCCCTTCAGACCGGAATACAGTAAAGTTTGCACAGTACTGTTTGGCGGTAGAAATAGGCGCTGTGGTAGTACCTACCTAGGCTGACGTAAATATATTATAATAAAAGATTTAACGGACGAAATACGACGGAAAAAAGTAAGTTCGTATGATTCGTAACTCTCTGATAATATTTGTTATGAATTTGTTAAAACAATTATAGATAATTTGAGACCTATACGTAAATTAGTGCATATATAAAGGTTTATATAAGACATGCACGATAGTTGACAGGTCGCAGTCGTACAACACAGTGCACTTCTAATATTTGACATTAAAAATGATTGGAACAACAATATTAGCCATAATATCAATGGCTGTTGTTGTCCATTTTTATAAAAAAGCATATAAAAGACAGGACAATTTTCCACCGGGTAAGATTTTTAGAGTTTCACTTTTTATTTCCACAAACCTACCACATGGCTAGCCGTGGTAGATAAATGTCTACGACTTTCACCCTTTAAGTCCCATGAGTCCCCGTTAAGAGGACTGTTGGTGCAAGAATTTTACTTTTGTTCGTATTCCCTGAAAGCTAAACTGAATTTTAAGGAGTTATTTTCATTTCATCAGTTATACTGTGTGTTAGGAGACCGCTTCCGAAAACGAAAATAGACGATAGTATATTACTAATGACACCTTTGATGATGGGACGGAAAAAAAATTGATTCTGATTAAAATCTTATTTTTACAACAGTTTTATTAGCATTATTTACGCTCCATCATGTGGTTACAGCTAAATTAAACGATATTTTCATAAAAAATACATTAGTTAACTAAAAAAAAAGGCAGCTACGAAAGACAAAATCAAAAACAGCTGATGCTCGAATCAACAAACGCACGGGTGCGGCGAGAACTCGAAATGTATTTGGTTTCAATTAGGACCTTATTTCATAGGGCCATGGAACATTTAGATTGGCGCACCCGGGCGTTCGTTGATCCGAGCATCAGCTGTTTTTGATTTTGTTTCGTTGCTGCTTTTTTTTTAGTAAAGTAATGTGTTTTTTTAAAAAATATCGTTTCATTTAGCTGTACTAACACGATGGAGCGTAAATAACGCTAATAAAGCGTTTTAAAAATATGATTTTTTTTAAACTGGATCGATTTTTTTCCCGTCCCATCATCAAAGGTGTCATTAATACTATCGTCTGTTTTTGTTTTCGAAAGCAGTCTCCTAATACCCAGTAATTTTTTTTTTATTCAATCAGGCGACGAGACGAGCCGGATGTTACCTGATGGTAAATGATACACGACTTGGCGCTGGTTAAGAGTATAATAGTTTTAAAGCTTTAAGGTAATATTGTAAACTGATATCTACTTCAGAGTACCTTAATTTTTTTTGTCCCGCCGCTTCCTTTCCAAAAAAATAATACTTAGTGCCTTCCGGAACTTATTAAAATTTTTATAGTGATTAATAAGAAATGTATATGTATTAATGTTCTTTTCTCTGTAATAAAATATGACAAAGTTAGGTTTAGATTAGAAACCCGGTGTGTTGGTTACTGATTTTGTAATCCTTGGCTCTATTTTAGTCAGCAATTATCTTAAATCACCGCGATTGGCTATTTGTCATTGACTAATTGGCCGTTCAAACAAAAATTAAGCATTATGAGCGAAATACTTAAATTAATATTTCTAAATTTTCTCTTCTTCTTTATTATACTATTACGCCTCTTCTGAATAGCTACATCGTTCCCCAGGGAGCTGTTACTCCCACTTTGGGAACCACTGGTAATCAATAATAACAAGAGATGATATAAACAACTAAAAGAAAGATGCGAATTATCAGCAAATACGTATTTATTTAAATTTCAGGCCCTCCGAGTCTTCCAGTATATGGCGCATACTGGTTAATTCTATTAAAAGGTTTAAACAACTTACCGACTGCATTTATTAAATTAGCAAAGGAATACAAAACGAAACTGGTTGGCTTTTACCTTTCCAATATATCCGTTGTCGTGGTGAATGATCCCACGCTCATAAAAGAAGTGCTCAATCGCGAGGAATTCGATGGACGCATGGATCTTATATTAGGAAGATTGCGATCTTACTGGAAAAAATTGGGTGAGTTAACAATGGTATAAATAACACCAACACAACTCCGAAAGCACCAGGCAATTGTCGTGACTCGCCGAGATTGGTGTAAAAATATCTGATAATTAGTTTCTGTTGATCATAATGAGCAATTAATAAGGATCACATAACGCCACGTATTAACATATGTTAGGTCATTACTGCTGGTAGATCTCTTTTGCAGGAGACCGCCTAATTAGGTACCAACGCAGTGCATCTTTCTATTGCCAAACAGTAAAATGCGAACATTGTTCTACTTTTTTAAAAAAAACATTACTTGTTTCTAATTTGAAGGGCGTTGTACTATATCAATATTATTATTTTTCTAGTGTTTGCTGAATAAAAACTCCTTTTATGGTTTATATTCTGCATTGTTTCATACATTCTAAAATATATATTTTTATTCATTTGTATGTATATTTCCATATCTCTGTACGTTACGAAATAAAATAAATAAGGTTTTTGGCCGTAAACCAGTCATTATGAAGTGTTTAAGTATGTCTTTAATATTGGATATAAAAGATTATTTCATATAAATTACAGCTTATTTGTTATGTTGTTTGTATTCCGTAGGTATATTCTTCACGGATGGTTATTTCTGGCACGTACAACGTAGATTTACTCTGCGACACATGAGGGACCATGGCTTCGGTAAACGAGACGACACACTGGAATCCGCTGTGGCTCACGAGATTAAGGAAATGATTGATATGTCAATTAACGGACCAAAGTATCCTGCCGAAAACGTATGATGATTATTTACCATAATTCATCTTCAAAACAAATGTTACCTAAGTAAAAATTATTTTTTTCTACACATCTATAATATAACTTATATACATACTGGGTGTTGGGAGACCACTTCCGAAAACGTATACAGATGATAGCATTAAAGACACCTTTTATGACGGGATGGAAAAAAAATCGATCCTGATTAAAAAATATCATTTTTTTAAAACCTTTATTTACGCTCCATCATGTTAGTACAGCTAAATGAAACGATATTTTTATAAAAAATACATTAGTTTACTTAAAAAACAGCAGCAACGAAACACAAAATAAAAAACAGCTGATGCTCGGATCAACGAACGCCCGGGCACAACGGGAACTCGAGAAGTATTTTGTTTCAATTTGAACCTTATTTCATAGGGCCATGGAGCATTTAGATTGGCACGGCCGTGCCCCGCACGAGCATTCGTTGATCCGTGCATCAGCTATTTTTAATTTTGTGTTTCATTGATGGCTGGTTTTATATATATTGTATTGTAATTTAATTTAGTTTAGCAAAATCCAATCCAATTGATAGCAAAATCATTTAATTTGATTGTGGATTATTGATTTAATAAATAAAAAAAAAATAAAAATATCTACATATTAACATGATCATTCAGTTCATGAATTCGTTACAACTAAATTTAAAAAGAAGTTCAAAATTGTCTTATTCATCCAATAAGAACAGCTAATGTTGTAACTTTATTACTTAACTGTTTTTTTTTTCTGAAATGAGAACTTTATTTAACATATAACTTTAAAAAGATTTTCTTTAAAATGAAATATAATTTTTTGGTCAATTTTTTTAATGCCTGTATATCATTGTCTTTTAATATGTCGAGTGTTTTACCAGATAACCTGTTTATGAAACATGAGACTGCATTTAAGTTTACTCGACAATATAGTTTTTTAGTCAATTCCCACACAATGATGTTTATCAGTTAGGTCATCATTTTAACTATATAATATACTTCATTTATATTGAAATACTTCAACGGCACCATTTGATAATTTGATATAAATTTCAGGAACTTGTGAAAGGAGACTTGGTACATCTTCCGCATTTCTTTGCGGTTCCATTCATAAATGGTGTTCTTCACGTAGTGACCAGGACGACCCTCCCTAGGTCAGAGTACAATGAGTTATGGACGGTGGCCAGGGGTGCTCTACTTTTCCAAAGAAGCTCCAACGACCTTGGCGCAGCTCTTTCTTTCACACCTTGGTTGAAGGACATCTTACCTAAATTCAGTGGCTATAAAGATTTAAGAGACGGAAATCAAGCTTTACTGGATTTCTTTACGGTATGAGTAATCAAGAAAAATTTTACATATTGCAATTTTTAATTTTTCTTTAAATATTAATGAAATTTAAAATGTTAATTTCACCTAATCTAGAAAATGATTAAAGAGGCAATAGCAACATACAATGAGGGATACGACCGACATTTCATCGATATGTATATTAGAAAAATTAATGAAGAAAAAAAAATGGAAAAATCAACGTATTCAGGTAATTTTTTTTAACTAGTAAGCAACAGAAATGCAGCGAATGGATTATCTTATTACAAACATTGTACTATATATTTACATTCTTTGCTTAAAACCAAGAAACACACGGCGAAGCAATTTTTATACGGCATAAAAAGACATGTTGCGTCCGCTCTACATGAAATGGGAACTGAGTATAGAAATTATGACATTTGCCGTGCAAAGAATGATAGATCAAATTAATTTTCAGAGGATCAGCTGGTGTTGCTTTGTACTGACTACATGTTTCCGGCGGCATCCGCTGTTCAAGCAGCACTCACAATGTTGGTAGAGCGAATACTGCTTAATCCGGAGGTACAAGATAAAATCCACGAAGAAATCGACCGTGTGGTCGGCCGCGACCGGATGCCTTCACTCGACGACCGCAAAAAGTAAAAAACTTTTTTTTAAATAAAGTCTAGATATCAATAATTTTAAATCAAGAATATTATATTCCAACTTTACTAGAACTCTGCAAAACATTGTAACAGCAAATCTATTTCACTTGTTTTAAAAAAACTGTTTACTATTACATAATAGTCGAATACGGGAATTCTATCCCATGAGGGTAAATTATCGGGTCGAATCCTTTTGGGTATAGGTGCCTATAAGTTATATTATTAATTTCTTCATTCCTAATTATGAGTTTTTCATACAGTATGCCATACATAGAAGCTTGCATAAGGGAAATACTGAGAATTGATACAATAGTACCTCTCGGCGTCTCACACCGCGCTACAACCAACACCAAAATCGACGGATACGATATTCCTGAGGTGAACGATAGTCATTATTTACACTTTCTTATAATCATTTTGTATTTAACTTCATTTCCAAACAATACATAGCGACAATATTAGTGATACGGGCAAATCCAAGCTTTATCGCCTGGAGACTTAAAGAGTAGAATCAATGCCCAGTAGCTTATCTTCCTTCTTTATGCATACGTAACAATGCTTGATGACTGTAGTGATACCTACCATGAAGCCTTTTTTCTTATTACCGTTAATGAATCTACCTGTTTTATTTAGCGTTAGGGATGAAACTACTTAATCGACGATACAACTAATTCACGTTATAAAACAAAGTACGTTTCGGTTGAAATAATGCAATTCGTTTTTAAATGGTTAACGAGGCGTCGATGATCCTGGGGCAAATATAATTCATCGTTTTAAAGAACCAAAATAACTAAAGTAATTATTGATAATTCTTGATTGCCTACTAGTTCTTTATTTTTTTCAGGACACAATGATTAATTTTAATTTCATAACATTACACATGAGCAAAGACATATGGGGCGACCCGGAGAATTTCCGACCAGAGCGTTTTATAGACGACGGTCAGTTGCAACTTAGCAAAGACAAAACTTTACCATTTGGGGCAGGTAAAATTTTTTTTTAATTTCAAAGCTTAGATGTTGTAAGAATAAAACTTAGGAAAAGCGACATTCTTGATGAATAAGTTACAACGTGAAGTTGATTTCACATTCTCTAAGTGATTATAGGGTTGTGACAGTAGAATCGTGCTCATTTAAAATACAGTGGATGCGATGGAAACGAATCAACAGTACCACCACTACATGTGGCCCTGGAATCGAACTATGAGCATCTATGTTACAATATATCATACATCTAATTTGAGTTAGTGACTCGTTTTTTTTTTAGGCAGAAGATTGTGTGCGGGTGAAACTTTTGCACGTCAAAGTATGTTTCAAGTTTTCTCTGGTTTTATGCAAGCGTTTAAAGTTTCAACGGCGGACGGACAACCCCTGAGAAAACCAGCAAAACGGCTGCAAGGCATAATCACGTCCATTCCCGACTATTGGGTCCGTGTAACGCCCCGCATTTGAATGAGTTTGAAAAACGTGAAAAATAAGTTTTTATTTTTTCAATCTCTATACAATATTGAAAAAACTTTCTTAAATGTACTACTTCAAACAATAATTGTTATGAATGTGTTCTATTTTAAAGAAATACCTTTCAAGTTTTTATCATTTGAATGAGAAAAATGGGAATATAATAAAATGTTACATCACCTAATAATAAAAATATGTCACAAGTTAATGAATTCAGTTTTTTTTTCTATACAGTTTTTATTAATGGACAAAATAAAAAATATCATGGCGACTGTTTAAATTTTATTTCATTTCTTTGTTTGTGAAACACTTTGTAAAACTAAAAAGGTTTTATAACTGTCACGTAAGCGCCTCGTGGTCTGTGTTATCATTGTCTCTGGTATGATTCACTTATTTAAAATATCCCAGAGACAATGATAATGACGAATGACGAATGACGATAGTAGTTAGATTAAGACGGCGGTAGTAGAATTTGATTGATGTCGCCCGGATGGTAGTACTCGCTGCGGTTGTATTCCTATCGAAACGATCATTGCCAACGGAAATCTAATTCCGGTAATAATAAGGATTACAAAAAAAACACAAAATATTGGTACAAAATATTATTTATACATTATGTAATAATTTTTTGAATTTCTTCTTATCTTTCTTATTTTTCGCGATGACATTACGGCATTTGTTCGATTTCTCCTTCTCTTTCTTTTTATGATCCAACTCAATCTTCTCGATGCTCGTTACTTCTACGTCCATTGTTCTGGAGCCATCATCATCCTCTGGCACGTAACTAAACCCGGGCACAAGAGGCTTCACTAATTGAAACACGAGCTTTCTATGCTGTAAATTGCTACTGTCCAAGGTAAGCCGCACTGTCAACTCATCGAAGGTCTTTAACACGATGTCCCCGCAGACTTGTAAATGTTCCTGAATTGGAAATTAAAATATAGACAATTACCAAGATAGATGTCATTTTGAATGTTGATAAAAAAATGTGATCAATATCTAGCATATCCAATTTCTGTGTTACGTACTTATTATGGAGAATGCTAACAGTTTCTTCTTTTAATAAATTTATTTATCAGGATATGGCAACTAACTCTTTACTCTTTAACTGCCTCTGAGGCAGTGGTTTAGCCATTGTCCTGTGGAGTTTAATTGTTGACAGGATTTTGAGAACTCGTTTAACTAGCTATCATTCTTTATACTGTGTATTCAGAGACCGCTTCCGAAAACGAAGACAGACGATAGTACTAATGGACACCTTTGATGATGGGACAGAAAAAAATCACATTTTTAAAAGGTTTTATTAGCATTATCGTCAGTCTTCGTTTTCGGAAGCGGTCTCCTAGTACACAGTATAATGAATCTGCCGCTTTTACAGCATTGCTGTGTTCCTAAGGTTGTATTCATACTTTACCAATCAATCACTATACGACGACAATGATTGTTGACTCAATGTAAAATTGAGATCACAGAATGGCCTATTGTAAATAAAATAGATTAAACTGAAAAATAATTTTTATAACACACTTACCTCCTCGTTGTATATGAACTTCTCGGAGGGTAAGTACAATGGTCCCTCTAAGCCATACTTCGGTATTAGCACTTGGAGCGCGTTCCGTTTCACCGCCAGTACCACCGCGGATTCAATTTCGACACGGTTATTAAACAATATCTGAAAATATAAACACGAGGCATATTACTAGAAATTTAGTTTTATTTAGTATTATTCTGTTATTGATTTTTTTTTTATATATTAAAAGGCACAACAAACAGCTACAATAATGGGTTACAACATATTCTAATTATAACTTAACACTACTAACAGTGTAGCCAACACCTTACTACACAGTTTTCTCCATAAAGTAATATTATTGGACATATAAAATTTTTGCATATCCCATAAAAACGGGATGTAAGGGATACCGCACAACAACTCACGGAACCCAAGCCAGCTTGGTGCACCCTGCCAATCAATAAACAAGTCTCTGAATCTCACCAACCCGCATTTGGCCGAAGTAGTGAGAAATGGCTCAAATCCCGCCATATGAACCTCTACAAACGTCAGCTCGATGTGATGCGGGCCGGTCGATGTCGAAAATTTGGAGATGCCTATTGTCCAGCGATGGACGTCTATTGACTAATAATGATGATGAATAATTTTAGTTATTGAATTGATTTTAATTATGAACTCAATTTTTTTTTATATGTTTGTAACATTACAATCACTTTCTTAATATTTTAATATCTTATATCTGTCTTGGGGCCAAAACGCGTTACATTTTGTTTTTAAAAAAAAAATAATTGAGTTACGCTTTAAACTAGGCGACAGCCAAGGAAATTGATAGAATATTTTTATAAGAAGGGTGGCCAAATGAGGGAAGTTTATCAGGTGGAAAGTCATCACTGACGCCCATGGATAGTCGCAACACCAGAGGGGTCGTCGCTGCGTAGTTCGACGTTGACCTGATTGCATATTGCATCTCATAGCGACGAACGCAATGTGATATTATAACAACTTAACTAGCGCCACTTTGTTATGGGTGGGCGTATTAATTATAAGCAGGTTAATGTTTGGAACGACTTTTAAAAAAATACCTTCAAATATTGGAATAATATAACAGTTCTGTTTTAACTACTAGGACTTGACGGTTTCACTTACAGAGAGACAGTAGACTTATTATCTTTCACACAGCGCGAAGTTTAACTATACGTACATGTGTGTTGAGCGCGACAGACGCCCTGCCCGCATACTGCGCCTGACGATGCCGATAGTTGAGGTTCTCGCATAGCGCATCCGCGAGCTTACCGTCAAGCAGTGACGCATGCGTCACATCCGCACCAATGCACGCCGCCAATAAACGGTGCACGATCACATCTGCGTATCTAATATAAAAATGACAAAATCTCTTTACCATTGGACTGATTTCATGGACGTGTTCTAAAATGTATCATATCTATGATGACGGCTTTAAAATAAAAATTAAATTTCAAACTTTTTTAGAATCGCGGGCCCATTTTCGAAAAATACCACGCTTCCAGTGGGCAACTAAAGGCATGAAGAAATTTTACTCACTAAAATTCCCCTACTGGTATAGGATAAAGGTCCTCAAGACTTGTGAATCCGAAGAGATCTTTAATAGTTTCCTTATTACCAACCCAACATTACAGCGCTAATATTAACTTTCCTATTCATGACTCCTTATCAAAATTTATTATACAAAAAAATAACTACGCACCTTCGTATAGGTGAGGTGAAATGTGTATAAATAGGGCAGGCGAGTCCATAATGATAGAATTCATCTTGTGTTCGCGTTCCGCTGGAAAAATACACGGCCTGTTGCATGCAACGCGTTGCCATGATGCGAAGTAGCGTGTTGAAGAAGGGTCGCTCTGGTATCACAGCCATGTCGAGTGACTTCGAGAACGCCTTATTCGTGGACACGTCCATTTCGAATCCCTGATATTCATTGATGAATAAGTAAAATATTGAATAGCCGCAAAAATATATATCTAGAGTAGAATTATTGTTATAAATATATTAATATTAGGGGGACCGGAAAGTAATGTCGTTTTCTTACGCTAAATAATTACAAACACATACATTTTTAACGAGTCTTTATTTTTAATCAATGATGTATTCCCCATCATTGTCAATAACCTTTTGCCATCTAGTGAGTAAATTTTCAATCCCTGATCGATAAAAATTAATTGGTTTTTCGGCAAAATATCTAGAGATGGCATTTTGGATATCATCCAAATTTGCAAATGTTTTGCCACTTAAAAAGTGTTGCAGCGCTCGGAATAAGTGGAAATCCGATGGTGCAACATCGGGCGAATATGGTGGATGAGGCAGCACCTCCCACCCCAATTCATTAATTTTTTCTAGAGTTCGCCTTGCGCAGTGCGGTCTTGCATTGTCATGTTGGAGAATGACGCCTTTTCGGTTGACAATCGCTGGCCACTTTTCAATTAAAGATTGATTGACTCGCTGCAATTGTTCGCTGTAGAGGTCTGCAGTAACAGTTTCTCCAGGTTTCAGTAATTCAAAATGAACAATGCCGCGAATACTCCACCAAACACACAAAAGCGCTTTTTTGGGGTGTAAACCTGGCTTAGCAGTACTCCGAGGGATTTCATTTGGAGAGAGCCACTGCCTTTTGCGTTTTGGGTTATCATACAGGACCCATTTCTCATCTCCTGTGATCAAGCGATCAAAAAACGCTTCTGTGTTGTGTCGTTGAAGCAATAAGTTGCATGTGATTGATCGGTTAGCCTTATTCTGTTCGGACAGATTATGCGGGACCCAAACACCTGCTCTGCTTACTTTTCCAATCTGCTTCAAATGTTCTTGGATGGTCGACCAAGGTTTGTTGAGACTGTTTGACAATTCCTCGATCGTCTGACACGGATTTGCTTCCACTTCCGCCCTTAACACGTCGTTGTCTAACGCTGATGGTCTTCCTGATCGATACGAGTCGGAAAGATCAAAATTACCCGATTTGAACTTGGAAAACCACCTTTGGCATTTACGAATGTCCAGTGCATTTGGATAAACATCGCAAATGTTTTTGGTAGCAACTGTTGCGTTATTTCCCTTGCGAAACTCAAAGAGCATGCAATGCCGGATGTGTACCTCTTCTGGTATTTGGCTGGCCATTTTACCCAAAATTACAAAAAAAAATTGTAATTCAATTGTCTATAAGTAAAGAAATCACTATAACCTCACAATGTCTTTGGTACGCCTCTGAACAAAACAATGAGCTGACAAATGACAATCAAGTATTGGCATGCGCAGAAACGACATTACTTTCCGGTCCCCCTATTACTAATATGGTTAAATCTGAAACCGACATTGTTATACATATTCAAGAAGTAATATAATAGCTATAACATGCTAAAACAAAGAATTGTTATACATTGCTTACTAATTGATTGCTTGATAAAGAGGAAGACGAAGAAATAGAATGTTGTCCAATCTCTTTGCCTATGTTTAACATACCTGTTGTTTGGCAGCTTTAAGGAAAGTTTCGAAGTTGGCTGGCGGCGGTGCGGGGTGGCGGCGCAACAGTGCGCACTGCGGGTACTCACGCGCGAGGCTCTCCGCTACGCTCACGTTAGCGAGCAACATGAATTCCTCCACCATCGAATTTGTATCCAATATCTTCTTTGCCTGCACTTCCACGGGATCATGCGTTTCTGAATCCACCTGCATAAAACCAAGTCAGATGTCTTATAAATACACATTATAAAGTACTTCTTAATATTATTACTTCTGGGACAAAATGTCTTCAATCACAAAGGAAGAATCAAGTAAATTTTACGCGAGGAGAACAATGATAGGTATATGGTGGTGACTGCACCATATACTGATATATCTTCATTATCATTACTTGGGACATATTCTCGAAGGACGAATCACTATTAGGTAACCGTGTTGCCTGTCTCGTCGTATCATGGAATATAAAATGTTAAAATGTGCTATGAACTGTACTTGGAATCTTATTTCGGGCGAAGCAAGGAGAAGAGCTCCATTGTCGAGACGTTTCCGCTTCAGTTTCTTGGCAAGAGCGTTGAGCACGCGCAACGAGCTGGCGATCTCATCATTACGTGAGCCGTCGTCTATGATCAACTGAGCCTCTTCATACGTCATCGCAGAACGGGACTGGTAATGGGGAGTAATAAGTTAATTAATTTCCTGGTAAACACGTTTTGTTTTGAGTGTAACTAAATAAAATAAATAAACTCTAACTTACTATGATTAAAGGTTATTTCTATGAACTCTATTACAGCTAATCCACCTTCTGCTATAAGTGCAGAAGTTTCTAAGAATGTTTACACGCTTTTAGTAGGGATCGTAAGATAACCTGGTGTATAACCTGTCAGTTTACTGGTTTACCAGGATTACAGAAGTTTCTTTCGCTTTTGGACATCCTATACAAATGGAGGTGGCAGACACAATTACTACTCAAGAATCAATTACATAAATATAATACCTTTATAACGCTTTTGTGGAAGTTTGTAGAAAGAACATTAGCATTCTCGTCAATTTGCCACACGCAAGAGAACGCTAGTCTCTCCTCTCCGCCCCGTAATGAACACAGATTTGAACTTAGCAAATCTAAAATAAATAAACATTTAATATTATAATAATACTTAATGCAAAATGAAAGAGAAATGTGCATGACCTTTTCTAACAAAAAAAGAGTGAAAGACATGTATTCACCACCTGTGCCCATAAAAGATGTCTTTATTGAAACGTCAGTTTCCACTCTATATTTTTCTTCATAGGTAGCTAAATTTAGCGAAAATAGAACTTACACCACTTCAAGACCTTTAAGCACTTACAACTATCTTAAAAACTGAGCATTCACAACTGTAATATAAAGTTTTGGTTCAACATAAAGTAATTATATTATATTTTGAATATGGTAACATAATAGCTTTTACAGTATCCTAATTTTTCCCATATTACACGTCATGGAAGAATTATGCATTTCAATGTTTTCAATATTAAAAGTATTTGTTCTTTTCCAAAGAATATTTGTGGTATATATATATTAACAAGTTAAGGTCACATAAAAATTAGATAGTTATTCCCAACAAAATATTTTTTTCTTCAATAAAAAAGGAAATTACCAGGAACCATGTCAATCCTTTTGTCAACAAGATAAACAGTAGTAGATCTCAAGGCGGCTTCCTTATCAAGAGCGGTGTTAGGACGTACAAAATAAGTAACGTCAGCGATGTGTACGCCGACCTCGTACGTCTTGAGTCCGCTACTCGTGACGTCCGATAGAGGGCGGGCGTGCAATGCGTCGTCAATGTCAGTACAACCGGGCGGGTCCACGGAGCAAATACACAGTGAACGCAAGTCTACACGTTTTTTTATCTCCTGTAAACAGATACATATTTTTTGTCTACAATGGGCTAACACTACCAAATGTTTAGTAAAAACGAAACCCTGAATAATAAAATGTGCTTGTCCAGGGTATCCGGAACACAGCAATGCTTTGAGGGTGATTAGCTATAACCAGACGTGTTTTAAAATCTAATCTCTATAAATAATATCTACCACAAACCAAATAAAAAAAATGGTTTATTAACAAAAAAAAAAAAACTTAAAACAGCTAATAAATTTGATTTTTTTTTCTAATACTTTATGAAAATGTCTGACAGTACTTTTTCCGCATCTCACCTCGTCTGGTATGGTCCAATCATTAGGAGGCAGACAAGCTAGCACAGCCTCACTAAAACGAGCATGTGGTACATCATGTTCAAGTAAAATAACTTCGTTTTCTGCACTTTTATCACCTAAAATAGATATAAATTTAAATACATGAAATATTATTTCAAATTTTATATAAATAAATACATGTAATACCCAAAAATGGATAATTTAGTTACATGCTAAGTAGCGGTAGTGCCAGGCACTAAACTTCCTAGTCTTTTTGTTGTTTTATGCTAAAGTAGAATTAACTAATTTACCAATAGGTCCTAGTGCACGGACAAAATGTCCTTGAGGATATCGACTATTTCTTGGCCATGAGTCAAGAGCTACAAGTATTCGTTGCGAAGCCAAAACGTCACTTTGACGTGTTTCTATTCGGACATGGGGTATTTTTCTTTCAGCTGGAGTAAAAAGATGGCGAGTAGCTCCTGAAAACAATATGATGTTTCACATAGTTATAAGAAATGAAAAGTTTATATTATTCATTCATGGTTAATATTGAAAACAGAAAATAATAATACATAATATAATGCACCTGGAAATTTGCTTGGTTTCAATATCCCGCAATATTGACGCCATTTTCTCCTTATTATACCAACTACTTTACCAGTGGGTGTAATCTCATCGCAACTAATGTCAACAGATTTTGTAGTGGTTAACAATTCAGATTCTTCCTCCAAAAGATCAACTCCGTGATCATCAGCTTTATCTTCTAAGACAATATCACTTGGCTTTCGCCATTCTTCTTTTGGCAATATTTCTATTGCAACAATATCTCCATCAACTGCTCTATTAATGCCAATATGACCTTGTAATAAAATCTGCAAGAATATTATAATAATATTATCTAATTACCCATATGGAACACAGTTTAGTATTATCCCATACCACTTTACCTTTGGCATATCATAAAAGATGGCTAAGATGAGAATTACCTACATACTGCACTTAGCAAACTATCCCTAATCTCACATAATTATATTTAAAATTAGGAAAATTTATGTTCAAAAGTGAACATCAATTAGCTAATATGATATTAATACACCTATGAAAGTACTATTAAACAAAGAGGACTTTTTTTTATTATTTTTGTATTCCTTATAAAAATAAATAATAAAATCTTGCTATAAGATCCATTTAATAATTACCGGTTTATCATAAGCACTAATAATAGATGTTCCTTCCAAATAATTGTCTCGTGATGCATGAAATGTTCCCTGGTATAATTTTCCATTTCTAATACCAGTGTGAATCTGAGTAGGAGTTATGTGAGCAGGATAAAGAGCATCCTTTGAGCAGCTTTCGGGTATAACATTCTTTGATAATTTGTCCACAAGTCCAACATAACCTTTCACATTTTCTATATAATCCTTAACTGAAATTTATTTGACAAGTTATTTACTCTTTACGAACTTCCATTAAAAAAGAATTTAATTTTTTTTAAAAAATTGTTTACATTAGGTTTTTGAATTTTTCATCATTTACCTGAACAACAAACGATTCCCTCATCTTGTGCAATTTTTCTATTTGCCTCATCATCTGTGAGTAAAATAATCTGAGGAAATTTACCGTCCAAACTGTTAATTCTCAAATGAGAAGCATACCATAAAGTTGCCTCACGTATTGCACGATCATTTCTATCATTTTGTTTTTCACCAGGTTTGCGCTCTACATATGTATTTCTAAAAAATTTGTAACCTTAATAGTATTTAAATACAAGTAATACTAACATTTTATGATTCTATTTATTCATGTTATTTTGAGGCTAAAACCTGCTTAATTAATGACAGTTTTTATAATCTAAGTCAAGCTGGTCCCATAATGTATATATTTTGTAGGCACTGTCATGAGAGAATATATAGTAAAATAAAAGAATGAAAAGAAGTTGAAAATTTAAATTGTAAATACTATCTTGACCTGTGACCTTAACATATAAAATGCATAATAGAATGTCAGAAAAGATATTCTATCTATAGGAAATGACAAACACAAAATGTCTTACTTATGATGTTCATTAACAAATGAGTAGAATTTTCTATTTTTCTTGCCAATTATTTCCAATAACCTTTGAAAAATAGCAGTATTCTGATGTTTAACTTCTTCTAACACTGTTTGTAAAATGATAACATTAGTGAGAGCTTCCTCTTCCAAGACATCTATTTGGTGCAAAACTACGTTAGTGTCCAGTATAATGTAGTGATCGTAGTCAAAGAGAGCACAAATGGATCCAGGTGCTGCATCCAAAACAAACTCATCATCTTTATGTGGGCAGCTGTTGCACGCAGATGAACCACACAGTAAATCATTTCTCAAATAATGTTCTCTAACAATCTAAAAAATATTTACACCATTTTTATCATTCCATTTGTCCCATATCATCCCTTCATATCATGTAACATCAAGAGATCATATACAAACATAACCTTACTTTTAGTATATTGCCGCGTTTAGTTTTAGTTAAAAAAGTTTTCGTAGTCCACATTTTATAAATGTATGAAATATTTAAAAATCAACAATTTCTTTTTCAAATACATCAATGAGCTATTGACTTTCGGCTTTAGACATTAGCTATGTATTAAATCTTTATTTATATCTGAATTAGAGACGAGACTAGGAGTGAGCCGTATTTATAATAACATACATAAATCACATGTATTCGAAGATAACAGATAACAGTCAGTTGTTCTTGCGATGTCAATATATCTGTAAAAAAATTTCAATTATAATTTACCATACTCAAATTATTCAAGCACTATCAACAATCAACATTTTCAATATTCGATAACATCCGGTCACTAACATAGCTTGAAATAACAGAACATCCAAATAAAAAATTAAACAACTATTTTTGTCTTTTATGTAATATTATTATAAGCTAAAACGAGACACATCCAGTATTTATTTTAAATAAATTAAAATTATAGCAAGCGTTTTATAAGAAGTTTTCTTTGGAAAGCGAATTCTTAATTAGATCGTGTTATCTGTTATTTGGTTGACTAATCTATCTCGCTCACACCCATTTGATGGACTATTAAAACAAGAAGCACCTAGCATTATAACCCGAAAAATTTAAATTGTAATCCTACAAGATAATTTTCCTCGAAACGTCACTCCTTAATTAATTCATGTTAACTTATTTGGTTGATTAATTTATCTGGCTCACATTCATTAAATATACTGTTGCTAAAACAAGATGCACATAGTATTATTATCCGAAAAATACTAATTGTATAAAAATACCACTTGTTATTCCGTAACACAAATTGTTACCTGCTATTATTGCTTAACAGTCATAGTAATAACAGATATTATGTTTGTCCTGTTATAACCCACGTTTAGCCGAGACGAGAATATGTCTCGTATTTAAACTAACGTGTTTTAAAACCAGATATTAGCATCTGGGTACCTGATTTAAGTGATCGATCATAATACTTTTAAGTATTTAATAGTTTAAAGATCCTTACATTATTTTACAAGTCTCGATTATTTTTGGAAGATTATTATTTACACATAATTTCAACCGACGAATCTCCACAACTACATGAAAGTCTCTTCTACTATATTCTATAAAACTTCAATATACTTTGAGTACGGCTGTAGATACAGTGTTTAGAATAATAGAATTAATTTTAACGCCGTATATATAAAATTTAGCATGGAGCCATGATTATAGTTGGTTATCTACTTTTTACAATTTATAATACTCATGCTTCATCATATAATTTTTTATACGACTATATTATATGTACTGTTACAGTTTTGGTATAATTTTAAAATATGAATTCAAAACTTAAAAATATCGTTTGGACAATCCTATGTTTTCCATATAGTTTTCATATCATAGTTTTAATGCTTAAAGTGAATAAGTGTATATTGATTTATAGATTTAGCAACATATAGCCTTAAGGTCATAAGCAAAAGCTTAATTTTTTGTTTAATTTTTCTTTATACGTTATGAGGTGTACATAAAAAACATATATATTGAAGTTGTAGGCTACAGACAGCATTATATATAAAGTAGGAGTTGTCAAATTTATTCAGTCATTCAACATTTTGACATTAGAGTTATAGTATATCAGTGTTATCCACGGATGATATACTTTACAGTTCGATGTAAATTCAGTAAAGAGTTTATATGTATAAAATGATATGTGTATAATATAGTTAATAAATCGAAACCATGTTATTTATTTGTAATAACACAAGTTTTATTAAATTTTGGTTATTAAAGACTGACGAATTAAGTAAAGTTTAATACAGTGTTTTAAAAATTAATTATCGGATACAGTTTTGAAATACTTATGCCTAATCAACAGTGTTGTCGATCTCTTCAACAATTATGGGAAGACGTTTCATCAATTTTTGTTAATTTCGTGGAGAGGATATTTTTTGTGCTTGGTGTTAATATAGCAAAACATCCTTGGAAAACAATATGCTTTGTATGGACATTTGTTCTTATAAGTTGTTTTGGATTATTGAGGTTTCACATAGAAAAGAATCCTTTCAGGCTATGGGTACCACCAGAATCAGACTTCTTCATAGACACCAACTGGTACATTGATCAGTTTGGAACTTCCTACAGATTTCAGAAAATACTTTTAACAGCTGACAATGTTCTGGATCCAGAAATATTCAATACATTACGTAATATTACTAGAGAAATTGACTCTGTTACAATAACATACAAATCACTTAACTATACAATTAAAGATTTTTGTTATCAAGTGCCTGTCGTAAATTTCTTAAATTCGGATGAAAATGCTGGAACTGAAGATAAAATAAGTACAAACAAAACAGTTCCAAAAAATAAAAAAAGTATTAATGATTTTAGTGATTCTACTCTATGGGTGGATGATGAATTTTATTGTGGGTTTTTAGATAAGTTTTCACTTACTTGTCTTCAGTACAACATTTTGGATTTGTGGAGAAGTGATTCAGAATTAATAAAAAATTTGACTAATGATGATATTATTAAAAAAATTAATCAAGCATATGTTAATCCTGTCTCTGGCCATAAAATGAACTATACCAAATTATTAGGTGGTATTAAATACAATAGCACAGGTTATATAACTTCTGCAAATGCATTGTTATTTATTTGGTACACTCATGTTAATATGTCGGATGCTGATATGAGTGAAACTGGTAATTTAGTTGGTACTGAAGAATGGCAATCTATACAACTAAGCATGTGGGAAAAACAGTTCTTGATAACAATGAAAAATCTATCATCTAATATTAAGGGTGCAAAACTGTACTATGAGGCAGGAAGAAGCTTTGCCGATGTTAGTGGTGAAAGTATGTTTAATGATATGGATAAATTATTTATTGGTATTATAATGATGTTAATTTATGCATTAGCAGCTTTATCAAGGTGTAATTGGTTAGAGGTGAAAACAATTTTAGGTAGTGTAGGTTTGTTGTGTGTTGGGATGGCTTATGTTTCAGCAGTAAGCTGGTGTTCCATTTTTGGAGTACCATTTGGTCCAGTTCACTCTTCCTTGCCATTTCTTTTAATGGGCTTAGGTATAGATGACATGTTTGTTATGAATGCATGTTGGAAAATAGTTTCCTCTTCTAAATCTTCTAAAAGCATTCCTGTGAAAGTTGGACTTATGTTAAAACATGCAGGTGTGTCTATTGTAATCACATCATTTACTGATATTGTAGCCTTATTAATCGGGGCTATCACTATATTGCCTTCATTAAAGTCATTTTGTATTTATGGTGCTGCTGGTGTATTCTTTGTCTTCTGCTACTCTGTGACATTTTATGTAGCAGTATTCTCATTAGACTTAAGAAGAATGGAGCAGAATAGAAATGGGGTACTATTTTGTTATACTCATAAAAATCCAGTGCCATTAGAAGAAGATAACACTATATTCCATCAAATATTTTGTCAACTTTACAAAAAAGTAATTTTTACTAAAGCTGGTAAAACATTTGTAATTTTATTTACTATTATTATGACCTGTTTCAGTATACAAGCTACTTTAAAATTGGAACAGAGATTTGATCCAAAATGGTTTATACCTGAAAGTTCCTATTACAAGGAATTTATTTCTAATTACGAATACTATTATCCAGATGATGGGCAAGAAGCAATGGTGTTTTTAGGTAAAATGGACTACAATTATGAATTTTCTAATATTTTGCATATGCTTGATACATTAGGTAATAATTCTTATGTTATGGACATGATTACTTGGGTTGAATATTTTCATGGATATGTCTTAGTAAACTATAACCATGATCTTAAGAATTATAATGTGACAAATTCTGACTTTAACAAATATCTGTCAAGGTTTCTATTTAGTCCAATGGGGGGAAGATTTCAAACAAGTTTTAAATTTCAGGAACCACTTGTTTGTGGTCAAGCAGCTAGTGGAATCAAAGCATCTATAATGTCATTTAAACTAAAAAATTTTCAAGGTCCTGAGGAATATATACCTGCAATGAATCATGTCAAGCATGTTGTTAAATCAGCAAACATAACTACTGGGGATGGTTACCGAAGTGTTTGGGCTAAAGTATTTGCTAACTGGGTGACTGATGAGGTGATTGGTGTGGAAGTCGAAAGGAATATTGAGTTAGCTCTGTTGTGCGTAATGGCTTGTACCATTGTACTCATAACTAATCTTCAAATGTGTTTGTGGATATTTATTTGTGTGTTAATAACTATCATTAATGTTTTAGGGTGGATGCAAAGATGGGGTATGACTGTAGATATTGTTTGTTGTATTGGACTGGAGTTAGCGATTGGTTTATGTGTAGATTATGCAGCTCACGTTGGTCACACTTTCTTGACGATAACAAACGGATCACGCAATGACCGAGCCTTTGAAACGGTTACGTCTATTGGTTCCGCAGTTTTATTAGGGGGTGGTTCCACTTTTTTGTCGTTATCTCTGTTGGGTACATCAGAAGCGTACACTTTCCAGTCATTTTTTAAAATATTTCTTCTAGTAATTCTTTTTGGTTTATTTAATGGTTTGGTATTCTTACCGGTTACGCTTTCTTTAGTTGGACCTAATGCATATAGAATTAAAGATGACGAAGATGATTCACCTGAAGCCGTCGAGCTGAATGATAAAATTAATGAAAAAGACAACAATATCATAGTTTCTTGATAGGAATTAATTAATCTCTAAAATAACCGCCAAATGTTGTATGTCAATTATAACCTACATAAAAATATACATATATTTATATATACATACATTTATACATATGATAATTATAGGATATGTAGATAATTAGCTAAAGTAACCATATGTATGATTGGTTAGATGCAAACAAAATATACTTTTTCATTGTGATACTGTGAATTAGTCATGACATTATTGAATATTTCCGTAATTTTTACAGTGTAAACATTGTTAACATGAAAATAAATCTTTGTATTTAGATATACTAATTAAATATTTTGTGATATTAGAGGGTATTAAAACAATCACAAATCTTTTTTTTATTATAGACTTTTGTCATATGTATTAAAATCGATGAATTATTAAGTGTTTTTCTTTTATTTGTTTCTTTTACACAGCGTCAAATTTAATATTAGTTTAATAGGTAAGCTGTCAGTAAAAATACACCAATATCAGTGTTTATTCAAAACAAGTTATTAATAAATATTGTTGTATCGTCAAATATGATAATATTTACAGTGGCTTCTTTATTTTTATTTCCAGTAAGTTCTTTTTATTCAATTAAGCGGCGAGACAAGCGGGTCGTTCACCTGACAGTGAGTGACACGTCTGCCCATACTAATATGGCGTTAATATATAAGATATATGCTGCATCACATGGCGCTCGTCATATGAGACATGAGATGTTGAGACTCCTTGTCCCCATTAATTACACTAGTTACAGCGCCGTTCAAACCGGAACAGAGTAATATTTGTAAAATACTGTTTGGCGGCAAAAATAGAAGCTTCGGTGGTACCTACCTAGACGATTTCTGGACCACCCACCAATAAATGGTTAACGCAACCTCAATTTTTCATGGTGTCGAGGGATGAGTGATGTCGATACATGCTCACTTACAACATTACGATTATTATATATTGGCGGTTGAAATTCAATAACTATTATGGCGGCAGAAATATAGCATGAGGGTGGTAGCTAAAACAGATTCAATAAAGAGCTACAAACAAGCTAACTTCACACTCTAAATCGAACCAAGAATCCAATCTCTGTTATTAATTTATTTAGAAAATACTTCTAGAAAAGTCGGTTGAATTCTAATTAATCTTTTTGTGCTGACGCCAATAAAAAATAACCATTTTATGAGTAACTTATGTAGTGTTCTATGTTGGGTGTTTTGTATGCAAATTTATTTACATCCACATAAATAATATAAAGTTGTTATGCAATTATGACTAAGTATTTTATCATGATCCTCAGAGTGACATTGCTACTTCGTTATACACAAAACTTTATGACCTTGATGTTAATTTATGAAAAATAAAAACCTTTATTTCAGTTTTATGTAACCAATCCTAATACATTTCGTTTCCTCATATGTGGCAGCCAGTCAAACATACACGGATTTCTTTTCTGAGTGCACAAAGGCATTGAGTGAGATTGAGATATAAAATAACGAGTACATGTTTTTTTTTTTATTTCCCAATGCGACAGTTCAAACAGGACATTTACCTGATAAATAATGTAACAATTTGGTGCTTGTTAGTATTATATATACTGCACCACTTTATCTCTCATCGTTCGTCATTTAGATACACACAAACCTATCAGACCTATTACTAGAAAAAACAATTCGGTCCCAAAAATAAAAACCATGTAGGATATCCAACGAAAACAGTGGAATGAGTTCGGATAAAATACTTTTTTACTAAATTATTGTAGTAGTTTTAGTCAGTGTACGTACATATACTATTAGGGGGACCGGAAAGTAATGTCGTTTCTGCGCATGCCAATACTTGATTGTCATTTGTCAGCTCATTGTTTTGTTCAGAGGCGTACCAAAGACATTGTGAGGTTATAGTGATTTCTTTACTTATAGACAATTGAATTATAATTTTTTTTTGTAATTTTGGGTAAAATGGCCAGCCAAATACCAGAAGAGGTACACATCCGGCATTGCATGCTCTTTGAGTTTCGCAAGGGAAATAACGCAACAGTTGCTACCAAAAACATTTGCGATGTTTATCCAAATGCACTGGACATTCGTAAATGCCAAAGGTGGTTTTCCAAGTTCAAATCGGGTAATTTTGATCTTTCCGACTCGTATCGATCAGGAAGACCATCAGCGTTAGACAACGACGTGTTAAGGGCGGAAGTGGAAGCAAATCCGTGTCAGACGATCGAGGAATTGTCAAACAGTCTCAACAAACCTTGGTCGACCATCCAAGAACATTTGAAGCAGATTGGAAAAGTAAGCAGAGCAGGTGTTTGGGTCCCGCATAATCTGTCCGAACAGAATAAGGCTAACCGATCAATCACATGCAACTTATTGCTTCAACGACACAACACAGAAGCGTTTTTTGATCGCTTGATCACAGGAGATGAGAAATGGGTCCTGTATGATAACCCAAAACGCAAAAGGCAGTGGCTCTCTCCAAATGAAATCCCTCGGAGTACTGCTAAGCCAGGTTTACACCCCAAAAAAGCGCTTTTGTGTGTTTGGTGGAGTATTCGCGGCATTGTTCATTTTGAATTACTGAAACCTGGAGAAACTGTTACTGCAGACCTCTACAGCGAACAATTGCAGCGAGTCAATCAATCTTTAATTGAAAAGTGGCCAGCGATTGTCAACCGAAAAGGCGTCATTCTCCAACATGACAATGCAAGACCGCACTGCGCAAGGCGAACTCTAGAAAAAATTAATGAATTGGGGTGGGAGGTGCTGCCTCATCCACCATATTCGCCCGATGTTGCACCATCGGATTTCCACTTATTCCGAGCGCTGCAACACTTTTTAAGTGGCAAAACATTTGCAAATTTGGATGATATCCAAAATGCCATCTCTAGATATTTTGCCGAAAAACCAATTAATTTTTATCGATCAGGGATTGAAAATTTACTCACTAGATGGCAAAAGGTTATTGACAATGATGGGGAATACATCATTGATTAAAAATAAAGACTCGTTAAAAATGTATGTGTTTGTATTTAGCGTAAGAAAACGACATTACTTTCCGGTCCCCCTAATATATACAATTACAGTATGATTCACTGTTATGTCATGATCTGTTGTCACTTGCATAGTCGTCGTATGATTTGTTATGTTGATGAGTGTTTTAAATTATACAGTATTCTAAATTTATGAGCTATGGTGTTGGGTACCTTTAATCTTAGACAAAAGAAAAACAAGCTTTTTATAGTGCGTATGCCGTAGTTTTATTATGTTTTAGCAAAACCGGGAAACATTGTTATCAATATAAAACGCCCATTATAATAAATCGAACGCTGACCCGGCACGTAAATATAAAATAACACATGCAAAAAGTTTTGTTACGTAAAAAATTATTTAATAACATATATAATTTTTTATATTTTCACGAATTTTCCCAGTAGGGGTAGGCAAAGGTGAATAAACACCCACATTTCGCCAGATGTGGTCAGATTCGTCGCCATGTAACAGGGGTCGACCCTGTTGCCACTTTATTGGGGCCACCACACACACAAAGATGATTTCAGTGTGCGGGTTTCCTCATGATGTTTTCCTTCACCGTTTGTATCTCGCTGTTGTAACTAAAGTTCACAAATGTACATAACTTAAATATTAAATCATTGGTGCATGCCGAGATTCGAACCCGCGACCTTCGGAATGAAAGCCGCACGCTCTAACCATTAGGCCAGCGAGATACTTAATAATATATAATCGAATAACAAAAAAAGTCAACCGAAACATGAAAGAAATTTGTAACACCCATACCACGATAATAAATCGGTTCAAGTCAATTTAAGTAATTATTTTTTTAAATAATTATATATTATATATCTGCAATGGGCTCGCATTTAAACTTATTAACATGGTGTTTATTATAAATACAATGAGACCTTGGATGAAGTGTGGTCGTCTCTTAAGTTGACAACTAGACCACCGCAATGCTGTTATGAGGGTGGTAGATAACCAGTGACGGATTCAATAATCAAAATAGTAAGACAAGTTCTTAAATGAGAGCACAGAGGCAGTTAAATAGTTCGTCTGCATTAGAGTTGTCATAAACGATAAGTTCTTGTCAGTCACTACAATAAAATAATTCTGGTTTAAGTAGAGCCACGGTTTCAGGTTAAACATATCAAACGCCCTTACTGCCATTGCATGTGACAAGGTCTTTCACTTGACAAACTTAATTACACTTAATAATCAATGTTATTAAATTGAACTTGAACGCCTTATGTAAGTTTTAAAAAAATATAGGTATATTTTTTAAAAACATAAATCTTTTCTAAATTGAAAGTCGGATATAAACTGCTGGCTTCTTTACGTATGGTATATAGAAAGTAAGAAATTAGTCTTTAGTAAGCAAGAAATAAAGAAAAAAAAAAATTATTTTTTAAATACATCTATGTAGTTGAAAAAACCTCAAAAAATTAGATAATATTAATATTAAGGAAATCTTTAATTTAAAGACACTATACTAAATTTATCTAACTTTGATAGTAAATTGCAACTCTTCTTTAAATTGTAAAAAAAAATTGTATGTATTACTAGCTCTGGTGTCAGGTTTTACTTAATTGTATATGACTTCTTGTTTATCTGAAGAATCTCCGGCCATTCATTAAAGTAAACTGGTAATTTATCTGATAAACTGAACATTTCATTCCGCATTAATAAAACATTTAGAAATATTTCTTCTAAGTTTTTTAATAATGTAAATAACAGTTTGTATTATTTATATTATACAGTAACAAAGTTTTCTTAATAAATCAAATGTTTTATAAAATACGAGACCATTTTATAATTTAATATTTGATGTTGCTGTACTTAGTAACATATCATTTTGTGCTTAATATACCTGAAATTATCCGATATTTAATCAAATAGATTATTTATTTCAATATCGAATATCATATTTGTACTACAATATTACTTTGTTGCATATCTACCAAACGAAGTATAACAAAAGACAAAATATATGCTATCGTGGTAGAATAGTTGATATTTTACAATAAACCTGATTGCGAAGAGATTAAAAATCAATATCTACATATCAGATAGGTTATTGAAGTACAGATAATTACAAAGTATAATTTGCCAAATATGCTTAAAAAACTGCCGTTGCCAATATGCATTTTTACTTACATTGCAAAACAGAATGAGAACGACTCTTAAGGAACATTATATTGCTTACTCTTTAAAGATAATAACATGAAAACGTGGTACTGGTTCAATTGTAAGGAAGGTGGAAGTTGACAGTATACTATTTGAAGGTGCGATCGTAAGCTTCTATTTAAAGCACGCTTCCGATAATTTGCAGTATCCGTCAACGCTCACTTGGCCACGGTGACAGATTACGAAATTCAACCAGCGACCAAACGGGCACATGTAACCTATTTGATATTACTTTAATCTGTAATTGTGCCCATTAGAAACGTAAAAATATTATTTACGCTTTGAATCCCTTCTGACCAACTGGTCAAGAAAATATTAAACAATCGCGGAAAGTTATGAAATCATTAGCTAAGTTTTTTTCATTTATTTTACTGACTTTGACTTAATGACTCAATGCATAGTGGCATAAAATCGAAGCACTGTGAAGCATCAGTCTGAAACGTAAAATAGGAAATTTTAATTCTCCGCAACGTAAGGCACATATTCATTCTCAAATAAGATGAAAAGGTGCGCTTACAATGTGTAGCGTTTGAGCGCGACCAACGCTGATTGGAGCCTGCATGCTCCTGCGCTTCAAAGCACTCTATGATAGGACCAACGTCTCCCTACTCACTGAGCAAAATAAAAGTGTGCAAACAAAACTGTGATTCGGTTTGAACGGTGCTGTAGTTAGTGAAATGATCGGGGTAGCTAGATTTGATATCTTGTGTAACTAGGCAACTAGCACAATGTGGTGCAGTGCTTATCATCCTAACAAGCGTCACGTTGTTTTAAGCGACTGTATCACTTACCACGTGATGTGACGTAAACATCCTGAATCGTCTCGTCGTTTCGTGGAATAAAAAAAAATATAAATTTCAACTACAACGGCCGACTGGAAACTAATACCTATCACATGTCAAAGCGTGCGAAAACGCGCGTATTTATGTAACGTCAACTAAAATGTTTAAATATTTAAGGCAGCAAAATCAAAGCAAATGCAAAGCATCAAAATGCTTAACTTTTACCTTACAATAGAGAAAATACTATAGACATTATAGTAACTAAACTTTATTTTACGTTTATAATTTTAGACTTCTTACTATAAATTTTCTGTAATCATTTAAAAGTTTTATTGCTATTATTTTCTTTTAGAAAAAAATAATGTAGTTTGCTATCGCACGGTTAATAAAACGGTCGCCAACCCCTTGGAAGTATCTGCAATGCCCCATTTCACTATCTGTATAATTATTACAAAATATATTTTCTAACTTATCCGCGTAAACTGACAGTGATAGATAGTTTTAATATCTAATAAAACTAAAATCGATTTACTTGTATTTAATAAAAACATTTATACCGTTTATGTTGGTTTGAGTTTGTGTATGTACTCTATTTTTAACAACTTTACTTGTGTCTTCATCATGAAGTCCTGTCTATTTTCTGAATAAACAGCCAAAAAATAATATGAAGAGGCACAACAAGAAGAAGCATGAAGTTTATCGAATAAAATTATTTGTAAGCATTGTCTTTAAATCATTATATAACATTGTTGAATCCAAATATGTAGTAACTTAGATAAAATGAAAACCTGCACCTGTTAATCTGCAGATAACGTAGCTAGTAAGTTATCTTTTACTGATAAGAATTAATTCCTACTTTATATCTTTCATAATGTTACTTTGTTATTCAAGAATGATTTAATTAATATCTGTAGCTTAGATTTCAAAGATACTTAATTTAGTATACTATTACTTTCATGCATGACTACTAAATAACATTTTATGACAGAAAGAATAATAGAGTAATAGAACCTGCAACCACAATACCTATTTGAAAATAGAATTAATAATGGAACTAAAAAAAAACAATACTCTATATCTCATATAACAATATATTTTTTATGATTATTAACAAGTTATTATCAATTAAAACAAGCTATGGAAATCCGATCTAGTTACTATACGAGATAAATTTTAATTACGTCATTGTTTAAATTTTTGGTTAATAACTATTAACGAAGTTTGTCAGATAATTACTATATAAATAAATCTCTCTGCTTTACATATAGTAGGTTAGTGCTACGTGTCGGTCAATGTCCTAATATTCTTTTTAGACAAGAGATTTAGGTCGCGCAACAGTAGTCATAAAGTTGCGTGTCGTTTTTTTCCATATTATTTGTATACCTGTCTATAACCGATTCCAGTTTATATGTTCAAGAAATAAAGACGAAACAGGTCGGTTTCAAAAACAAACATTTAGCAACATTGAAAGTTTTACAAGTGATCAACTGCTTTTACAATACTCTGTATACTTATTTTTTAATTTATGATATATTTCCTAACCAAACAAGTAGTAAATTTCACTTCTACGTATTTCTTGATATAATTTTGGTGTTAAAGAGTAATGATAAGAGACGTAACCATTAGGTAGATGTCTATGAACCAAAGAACATATTTCACTCGATCCTTTTTACGTATAGCGGCATAACTTTTATAGAGTCAATCGAATTTGTTAATTCTTTGTTTCAAAAAGAGTATATAGCAAAGTTACTATAGAAGTATAATAAAGATAAAAACGACCGTTGATAGCTTATATTTTTTTTTTTGAGAAAATATTCCTGATCGTGTGGTTGTACTTTTTTGCTCTTTCACTATTTCGATAAGGGTAATTTCCGCTAATTACAAAACTAGATGACACTAACTGCGCGAGATAAGTTGTGGTGATAAATATTGCCACACTCAACTTCAATAATTCAATTTAATTTGTATTCAACTACATCTAAACATGATTTAGATTTCATTAATACAAATATGAAAATAAACAACAAACCTAAATTTATTAATGAAACAATTTTTTTTAAATAAAAGCAATTACAGTTATGTATTGGAAAGAAAAAAAAACATTAACGAAACTGTAGATACCAGTAGGATTTAGATATCAGTGCACTACTTTAATTTTAGTTTAACTAGGGATCAACGATGTCGGTTAAGGTATAATTTTTTATTCAACAATGCGACGAGACCAGCAGGTCGTTCACTTGATGGTATGTCACACGTCTGACCACAATAACATCGCGCTAGTTAGGTATTCGCTGCACCACATTCCTCTCGTCGCCTTGAAACATAAGATGTTAGGTCTCGTTACCCCAGTAATTTCACTAGCTATAACTGCCTTAAAATCTTAAGAAAGTTATATAAGCACACTGCTGTTTGGCAGCAAAAATAAGATCTACGCTGGAACCTACCCAGACGGTCCCCGGCACTAGGACCTGCCACTAGTAATTTATTTTTGTTTATTTTAGTTGTAACTGTTGACTGTTTGTTGTGCCGAAGAAATAGAGAAAATTTAAATAGTATAATGTATAAATGAACACACGACGTATTCTAGATAAGAAAAAGATAAATGAAAGTAAATACAAAGTAATTATAGCACTACACTAACACGGAGAACAAATTATCATGTACTAAGTTTCGTGGATGAATAAGCAATTCGCGCCCAACATCATTTTCTTATTCATTCATCATCAGCAGATAGACGTACACTGCTGAGCATTGGCTTCCTCCGAAGATTTCGACATTGATTGGGTAAGGATTCATGTGGGGACGAATTGGGCCATTGCTTACTAAACTAGCGTGTTAGTGGAAGTGTTTGCTTATTTTTCATTATATATATATATATTATTTGGTTCATACATTACTTTACTTTAATGCCAACAGTTATAAATTTTTAATTATTACTTTATGGAAATCAAGAGAGGTTAAAACAATGTTATGCTGTAAAAAAAACTGCTGATCTCGCATTAAAACAAAAATAAGAGACGATTTTTGTATTGCCTCTTAGTGCTTCCATTACTGCGTTTACGCGGTTTAGCATGTCGTACACCAAGTTTCGTATACGATTTTGGTAAATATTTTCCCATTCCTGTGAGAGCAATTTTGAGCTCACGAAGCGTGATTGGGAGAGGGTTTCGTTTTTTTACGCATCTCCGATGAAATTCGACTGCTATAATAGCAGACAGTAGGCAAGGTTACTTCACCGTAGCTGACCACTTAGTATAGGGTGAGACTGTGATTTATTTCTAATCTGTTTCTTTAATAAAATATATTGAAATTAAATTGCCTCCCAGAGGTCACTGGCATTGACTCCTCCATGTATATCGTAACATTGTACAAGAAGAATAAATAAATATTAATAAGCAATGATGAGTATAAGTACGCTATTTGAACTCAATTAACACCAACAACTACACAGTTGTTGGTGTTAATTGCATTATGCCGTGTTCAACAACAATGTTACTGGACAAATTCGTCACACATGCAGTCCTTATCTTATGATTCACTCACACTTAATACTCGTGTTGATGACAAACGAGTCGCATTAAAGTTTATAAACAAAGGAAACAATATTGATACTCATTTCAATGAACTATAGCCGCTTTAACTTTACAGCCGGCCTTATAAATTTAAATTATTTTTGTTTAACGAAGCAGTGTGGCGAAGCAGACATTCACTTGATCGCCTTCAGACATAAAATATTAAATCTCGTCAACCCAATAATTTGAAATGCCATAACGCTTTTCAAAAAAACTACTGTTAAGACGCAGGAATATGTTCTACATTTGTTTTTAGACAATAGAAACTTACCGCCAGTTGTATTATGGTCTACCAGCATCTGACGGCAAAAAAGGAAAAAAGAAATTGACGCTAGTAATACTGGTGAAATTGGAATAAATGTTTTGATACTTTTTTTTCCTTATAGCGGTTGATTCTGTGTGTGATACATACATGCAAATATAAAAATTTATTCAATGATCAAGGATAATTTTTGAAAATCTTACTGTGGCGTATGTGGGGTCGAAATTTAAATGAAAACTCCAATTACTCTGGTCATGAGTTTATTAATTAATTATAGGCTGTCAGAACTTGAAAATGGTTCCAAATCCTGCACATTCATAAAAAAGTCTTAGAAGAGGAAGACGCAGTAATTATGATAAACCTTTCCTCCTGTATCTCAATTAATCGATCTTGTTCTATGAACTGATTTTAAATTTTTATTACATGTTCACAAGTATTTCGCCATTCATCGATCCCTATTTGAGAGAAAGCTTCTTCTATTAATGATTTTATATTACTTGCAGGTCTATTGACGTTTTTACCCGCAATTTTTTGTTTCATTATTCCCCAGATTAATTCTATGGTGTTTAACGTACAATGATATGGTTAGAGTCTCAAAACTTCGTAGCCGCCTGATTTTAAAATCTCATCTCATCTATCTGATATTTAGGTTCAGACTGCATAGTAGTGAAAAATCATAATTTTTCACTGCTTTCGGTAATTGACATTTACGCCAATTATCGTCGTAACGGATATTTTTTGATTGAAGCCATTCTTTTATAACAGCAACACGGTCGGCCTGTGTAGGCGGTTTATTTAATTGTATAGAATGGTACTTGGCGTTGTCCATGACAATTAGAGAAGGTTTTGTAAGGTTGGGAATCAACTTCTCCGTAACCCACTTTGTAAAGTTATCTTTATGCATATCATGGTGGTAGTCAGCAGATGTACTCTTCGACCTATACACCAAACAACAGTTTGACACAAAACCATTTTCTCCACTAGCATGTACAATGATCCATCTAGGCCCTGCCGAAATACTTTTAGATGGGCCTGTAATATCTTTATTTTGCCATCATTTGTTCACTGGTCATGAATCGTGTATGTAGGTTTCATCTAAATAAACCACGTCTAGCTTATCATCGGCCTATTCTTTTGCATACGCTCCAAATACTTGAATATGTGTATCTTTATGTCATGTCGCTCCATTAAAATAGTCCTTCTTGATTGGCACTTCACGAATTCGAATCCGATGTGTTTTAAAATAAGTCTGAAGACGAAATAAGATTGTTATTTTTAGATTTGGATTATATTCAATCTGTAAGAAAATAAAGTTAATTTTTGTTACCTTAATGATTCTATTCTTCCATGGAAATTGATTTCCTCCCGAAGAATTTGTAGCAATTTCATGACAGTGGGTATTTCTTTTCGTACAGTGTAAAACTCGTTTATCTTGTTTCTGATCAAATCAAAATAAAACTATACAAGTTTATTTTTTTTTTGCCACCTTTCCTCTTTTTACCGGGCGCACTAAAGACGCCTCTGTTAGATATGCCTTAAGCAACAATTCGTCTTATGGTAGTATTAGAAACCCCTGAAATAAACCTAAGTTTAGTATACATAATATAACAAACATGAAAAATGCCATAAACCAAAGTATCAAAACTTGCCATTCCTACTAACCAGCCAACGCTTGCACATGGCTCAATATCGATGATTGTGTTTGTTCTGCACCTTGTTCATCAAGTATTCTTTGATAAACATTGAAAACAATATTTCTTGCTTGCTATCGATGAGGTTTCGAAATTTGGAACCAAACCAAAAACAACATCCACGAAATTTCAGTTCATAGATGACATGTTTTTATTGCCATATTAAAATCGCTATTTTTTAAACTTTTTTTTTTGCTATCAGATCCTGGTAGACCTATAATATAAGCCACGATCTAATGCGTACTTACATCATTGACACAATATTACATGACCCGAAATAAAAATGGATTATTGTTTACTAAAACAAATTGTGTAAATATTTTTATTAAAGAAAAGCTATTTAAAACTAATATTACATTACATTCAACATACTGCTAAAAATTAATACAACTGAAGCAGATCTTACTAATAACTTTAAAAGATATCCGCCAATAGATTCTTTTTTTATAAGTCCAACTGACATTAAAGAAGTTGAAAGTATAATAATGTCTACAAAATAATAAGGCTCCTGAAATCGATGGTATAGGAAACGATTTCATAAAAAGCATTAGACATGAAATAATTCAACCGTTAACATATATATTATATTTAAACTCAGCCTCGCACACGGAGCATTTCCTAAGAAAAGGAATATTGCAATAATTTCTCCTGTATATAGAAGTGGTTCTAAAAATTCTGTCGACAATCACAGACTAATTTCTTTTTTAGGTACCGTTTCTAAACTATTGGAAAAGATTGGTAATAAGCGCTTGGTGGTTTTTCTAGAATCCCATAACATCCTTTCCCGAAACAATTTGGATTTCGCAAAGCCAAAAATATTGAGCAAGCTGTTAATCTACTTACTTCTACAGTGGTTTCGTATCTAGACGATAAAGAGTGCTGTATAGGCATATTCTTAGATCTAGGGAAGGCAATCGATACAGTTTCTTTCTAGCTACACTGGTGGGCATTGGTGTACGTGGCATAGCCCAAGAATGTTTTAAAAGTTATTCGTCATATCGGAAGCATTTTGTTAAAATAGAACAAATTATTAGTAGATTAGATATCGACTTTGAGGTTCCTCAAGGCTGTATTACCGCTCCCCCCCGCCTTTTTTTACTTTACATCAATGATATACATGATGTCCCGTTAACAGACATTGACATATTGTGTTACGCTGACGATACCGCAGTGATTTTCCATGAACCCACTTGGCCTTTAGTATACTCCTCAGCTGAACAAAGTATGGCCAAATTTCAGCGCTGGTTTCAAAGAAATCTTCTTACTTTAAACATAAAAAAGACAATATGTATTTGTTTCCCTAAAACTGCCGCATTATCTCTAGTCACTAAATTAAAGATCAAAATTCATGAAGAAATATGCAACGCTCGTATGACAACCATGTCCGTGTGAAACAGTAACACGATATAATTGATGAAAATATCTCCTTTAAATTTCACATCGCATTACTTTCGGCTAGACTGAGAAAGACGACTTAGAACGCTTTGTGTGAATCTTTATTACGTTAGGTCGATCCTTAAGCAAGCAGAAAGAGCACAGCGTTCGGTTCTGAAAGCTTTGCTCCAAAAGCCATACGGGTATTCCACAACTTCGCTCTACCAGGAAAATCCATTTTTATAATCTCATTGAAATACACTGAAATTTGTGAGAAGAAAGTAAGACATATAATATTTAAATGGCCTAGTTCGCAAAATCATGTGATACAACAGAAGAACTTTTAAATGTTAATACATAGTATGTATATTATATATGTATTGTATGTAGTGTACTGCCTGTCAATACAATATTTATATAAGTATATTGTATATATAACATAATATACACAAACAAATAAAGATGTATTATATGTATATAAACAATTCAGACTAGTGAGGTAACAGTTGCTGCCAAATAAAATAAGAATGTTGCAGGAGGTTTTGTGTCCTGGGTTTCCTCGATACAGGCATCGCCTAATAAGGAATCCAGAAGTTAAAATCAAGAGAAATAACTTTGTTCGCAAACTAATTACAACTAATTAGAAACATATTTGTAATTTCAGTAAAATTTACTGAAATAAATAAATTTTTCATTTCCTTATTTCTCTTTAAACAAAAATCACCACGTACATCTTTATATACGTTGATATAAAATATACATTGGAAATACTATATGATGTACCAACTTCTTAAAAGCGGCCACATGGCCAATGCACCGGCAGTTTCAAAACTACATAGTTTAGAAAGTAAGCCAAGTAGTAATCACAGTAAAGACATGTTATTTATAATACTAAAGTATTAAACATGAATACTATCTGCAATTATAACAGATACCATTTTCTTAATTCTCGTTTTAATAATACAGTAGACTAACAAAGTATTCTATTCGAGAAATATTATATGTTTATCTGTGTCCTATATTAGATTACTATGAAATAACAAATCATTATATATAGGAGCTGTGAAATGGGTATGAAATTAGGAACAAGTAATTAGTGTTAGTTTCGTATATTTGTACAGTTTAATTAAATTTATTTATCAAATACATTTACATACATTAAAGATAACAGTTAAACGTTGAAAATTAAAGTAGTACCAAGTAGTACAAGAATTTTATTTTTAGTATGTATTTTTTTAGTATGTAGTAGTAATTATTAGATACCAATCTAGATAACAAAAAATATTAATTTTGTTACCCAACAATCTAATGTGTAAAAAATTTAAATTTTTTTCCAAGTTTGACTTAAAAACAATTTGGAAGCGCTGGTCAGTAGAATATTACTACAAAATATAGCATAATGACCTCACCTCTAGTCATTTTGTTGTGTTTTTGATCATCAGATGTTTACTCAAACTACAGACAAAATAAAAATAAAGTGTTAATTAAAGATATCGTATAGTTTCTTAAGTTATATGCTGAAGCGTTTTACCTAAGGATAATAATTGTAATATATACAAAAGCTTTGATACTATTGTATGTCTATTTGTTATCTGCAAAAAGTTAAATAAGTGAATAATATTATTTACTTATTTCTTAGTTTACTTGTATATTTTTCTTAACTGCAATTCGTAGGCATGCAATATTCGTGTTATTGGACACATCCCATAGTTATTAATAAAACTTTCATAAGACATCAAAAAATCTAGACATACAATTGTTTTATAAAACATAAAAATTATCTAAAAGTAAAAGTGTTATTAAATTTTCTTGAAAACTTTGTCTTTTAAAAGGCGCATCCTTGTTAAGGCGAGCTGATACGTCGCGTTAACAAATTTTTAATCCGATAACAGTTTTGTTGTAATCAAAAGTTAAACAATCATAAGGTCTGGTGATGGACATAAATTATCAGTAATCAAACATTATTGTATGTTAATAATAGACAATGTTTTATTTATTTAAATTTGTTCCTTTGAAATCAATAATTACTTAGCCTAAAGACATAATCCGGTTAACATTTAAATAAGTAGTATCTTAATAAAAACATTCATTTATGTGCAATTTTAAAGATGTGGCTTACCGAAACATTGTATTATTTATATAATAAAACTTAGTCTCTGTTGATAGCAATCGTCTAAATAGACGGACCTATATTAGGTGACGATCGATACAAACAATAATCTACAAACATGACTGTGTGCCGGTTTGGAAGGTGTTGCAGGTAGTGAAATTACTAGGTAACGAGACGACATTTATGCCTCAAGGTTACGACACAATATGCAACCATGTAGGTATATAATCATACCTAGTGCACATTATTATGAGCGCGCATATCACTTAACATCCTGCTCGTCTCGTCACGCCGTCCAATAAAAAATAATGTATACATGCGGAGATATATATCATTACAAACATGATGAATTAATGTTTATATTAAAATAGTGTGGTTGGATTAGTAAATTAATGACGCGCGAATCCGTGGCATTATAGCTAATGGAGATAAACTACTGCATATTAGGATAATAGCGCATCCCAGGCGGAAAATTATGTAATAATAAAATATGTAAAAGATATTAACAAATGACAAAAAACTGGTCCAACTTAATTATTTATCACATTTTTCTTAAAATAATGTTCTTCGTTATAAATCGCTACTGATTATTCTCATTAAAAACCCATACAAAAAATTAAAGAATAATCTCCCTGGCGTTAATATCATGTAAACATTCTTATACATTATAATTAATTATTATTAATTTTGATTATTAGTACAAGTATAACCACAAACAAATTTACATGTGAAGATTTATCTTATCTAAATATAACCTTAAATTACGTTCTCGGAGTAACGCGTACCCAAAAGTTGGGTATGGTTGTGATAATCCCTTGTATCCTCGGGGCTTGTTTTTTAAGGGGCTTCCTATCAGCGGTGGATACATGAAATGCTTGCATAAAAGCTGCGAATACTTGAAATAAAGTCTGACGGGCGTAAGTTTCACCAGCGCACAGCCTTCTTCCTGTAAATGGGAGATTTTATTTATATAATATCTGACTTGCTAGCATGTAACGCATGTTTCGAGGCGAAATTAAAGTGAAAAAATAGAATTTTTTAAGCAACAAAGTGGTATCTGAGTAAATATTTTACATTAAATTATTCGAAAGGACGAGTAGGGCTTTCAAAAGTTAGCCATAGGGAGTCCTATTTATAACATTGTGTTAATCGTCTAGTCTCATAACCAGAATAATTTATTAAGTATTGTGGCGTATTTAAACGAATACAGCAAAAAGCAATGTTTGTATGGTAGTTTACAGACATAGGCCTCAGCATCATCATAAGAAAATTACTGCTAATAAATTCATAATGATAATTGCCCGCCGTAATTAGGAGATGACTGTTTCTTATTAAGTAGTAAAAATTAAACAATTTACAGCTTTAAAAATAGTAATATTACAAACGTTAAACTTGTTAGATCTGAGTATGATAAATACAGGGAACAGTCTTGATTGAATAAGTTTAATGTACGAGGTATACTGAAATAAATAATAATTAAAATGTATGTGCATAATGTCCGTATAGTTTTGACACAATGTTTTATTGCTAACATTATCACAGCAGTCACCGACGAGAAGACAAAAATATTATTGAGCGCACTCAGTGACGAATAGTGGAAGCTTGCTGCAGATTTAGTTCTCTCTATATTCTTGTTATGAGCGGGCTGGAAGCCACAGCGGCTCTTACAGCTCATCTGACACTGGGCTCGTGGACCCGGATCCACGGCCTGAAATTTAGTTCTCTCACAGGATCAGCAGGGGGTACCTGGCGAGGAAATAGTGACACTCCTGGACGCACACAACATTCCAAAAATAATTTGAGTTTGTGATCGTCATAATATCTATGTCGCGAAGTAGCTGCTAACAGAACCTCCTTCGCAGTATGCAGCGCGTTTGCGAAGTCTTGCGGCTAATTGTTCATTCAGCAATATAGAAGAAGTGTTGCATGACCACTTCATCATGTTATTTTTTTATATTGTCACGCCTTTTTCCCCGTAGGGGTAGGCAGAGGTGAATAAACATCCACTTTTCGCCAGATGTGGTTAGATTAGGTCCCATGTAACAGGGGGCGAGCCTGTTGCCGCTTTTATAGGGACCACCACACACATACACACAAAGATGATTTCAGTGTGCGGGTTTTCTCACGATGTTTTCCTTCACCGTTTGTACCTCGCTGCTGTAACTAAAGTTCACAAATGTACATAACTTAAATATTAAATCATTGGTACATGCCGAGGTTCGAACCCGCGACCTTCAGAATGAAAGCCGCACGCTCTAACCATTAGGCTAGTGAGCTACTCATGTTACCAGGAGTAGAAAAGAAGAAACTATATGCCAAACCTGACTGGACTTGACTTGGCAAGGCGGTGGAAATTGTGGAGACCTACGCAGCTTCGCCAGAGCGAGTGAATGGGCAAATATGCGAATCAATTTTTTATTTAAGATTTGAAATTTGTTATAGGATTCTAAAAAGAAGAATACGTATGAAGAAACTTAGATAGCCTTTTAATAAAGTAGTCTAAATATAAGAAATGTTTATAGAAAGCCTTGGTATTTTATCTGCTACTGATCTTTCATTCACAATGAGTTCTTACTCTGGCCATTCATTCATCACAGTAGCCAAGTTGGCATATATCATATTTCAACAAAATATTGTAGCTTTTGTTATACGTCAGCTTACTCTCGATGTGTTCCTTCACCGAAACTTCGACGTTAGTGGGGATCAACCGAAATAGTTTATATTATCTTTTTGTACAAAATCGGTTTGTATAATAAGCCATTGTAACCTCTGCGCCCACATATTGAAAGATAACATTAGGTCAATGGATGATAGTCACATTTCGCAGAATAAAATAGAGTGTATCTTTGTGCAAAAATGATTTTAAAAGAAGAACATGAATAATATGTATACAGAATAGGAACTGATAAATGACCACGTTTTTAAGATCAAAATACAAAATGAGCATAGTAAAGCAATATTTTAACTTATTCATTTTGATGGCCCTGAAGAACAACAACGCTCTAACTACCATATCTAATACTTAAATCGTTTTGACCTCTACAAACTGGTTAAATAGCTCTAACGTTTGCGTACTCGTATGTAAATCAAAGTCTGACATCAATTATTCAAGAATTATAATATACGCTTCATACATTTACTTTAAATACTATTTGTATATACATCTCCTTGAACAATATGACGCTTGTTAAATTATTAATTTCTTTTTTAAGGTGTATTGTCTGACGGTGTTTAATGTAGTAGTCATTTGATTGGCTTATATCGTTTACCGAGTGCGAGATCCGTGGGACCCGGAGTCCGTAACGTAAACACCAAAAAAGTAAAAGAAACCGTTTGTAAAGTATGAACAACTGCTTCTTGAAGATTTCTAAATTTGAACGAGACATAATAAAATATTGAATTAATAACTATATGTGCTTTTATAACAATATTACATTTCTTTACACATTTAGTAACTTATAAAAATAACCACTGGTTAATAATACAAAACCGGTTAATGTAATGGGTTGCCGAAAATCTTATAACGTTAACTCCTTCCGATCCAAAATTGGGTACTAAACTCTGAGATACGAAAGCAGTGATATTTCGGGGAATGTAAACGTTATTTAATAATATACATCTTTGCAAAACATAAAAATTCTAAATGCAAAGATTTATCTTGAATTATAATAATATTACCTGCTCCAAACGGTAGAGACTTGTCTTTGCTAAGTTGTAAACGCCCATCGACTATAAACCGCTCGGGTCGAAAGTTTTCTGGATCTCCCCATATCTCCTTGTCCATGTGCAGTGACACATAGTTTACATTCACCATCGTACCCTGTGACAGTATAAAAACATGTTTTAACTTTTTCCATATCCTATCCTTGACACTCTTAGACTAGTAGAAAAACATATATAGCCGCAAGAGAAAATTAACAATAACTTACGTGTTATATAATTATTATATTTGTCTCAGTTCTCTTGATATCTATTTTCTATAATAATACGATATAAGTCGATATATGCATGAATAAAATGTTTATATGGTTATTAAACGACGACCTGGTCAAGGTCGCTGGCAACCATTGGATGCGGGTGGCCTAGGACCGGTCTGAGTGGAAATCTTTGGGGGAGGCCTTTGTCCTGCAGTGGACGTCTTCCGGCTGATTGATGGTTATTAAAAATTTTCACTCTTAAATAACACGTAAATAAAGAGTTGCTTATTTATCAAAACATATTTGTTCAATAATTAATATCAGAAAACGACGTCACAAAGTATCTCTATGTTACTTCCTTGTAGATAATGAATGCCTGTGCCACAGTTACAGAGTTCAAATAAACAAAATCATAAATATAATATACGTTAAACAAAGAAATGATGAAGCATTGTTTGTTTTTTCTGCATACGTAAACTATTTGCAAAATCTTTCAAAGACAAAAATCATAAGTATTAGATTGCTTGTAATAAACAAATATATAAATGTTTATTCGAATTTTTATATGTAATAGATACATTTTTAATGACTGTTAGTTCAGCATTTCGCCGATTTCTTTTAACAAAATACACTAAACGAAATTCCGGTTAATTCTTCATTAAGACATTTTCTCAGTCGTAGATCTCAGTTACCAAATGAGATCAGTATATATTACCTTAGGAATGTTGTAGCCGTCGAGCGTGGTATCAGACATAGAGCGATGGGATACACCTAGCGGCACCAGTGACTCTATTCTCATCGATTCTCTTAAGCAGGCTTCTGTATAAGGCATGCTAAAACGAAAATAATCTTTTATAATCACTTTGCAATAAACAAACCGAAAATTTAGCTTTTATATACACAATGTCTTTGTCCGATTTTATTATTCAAATTTCGATAGAAATAAGGCTATTATAATAAACGTTACCTTATATATTAGAATAGGTTAGAAATTAGAAAGTAAATTAGTTTTAAGAAGTACATTTGGCTATCCTATAGGGCATTATCCTTACGGCAATGAACTGGATTATTAGATTTACAGGAACTCGATGGTTCACTCAATAACGATGTGAGGGGAGCCGCCGCTACTTAGTCAATTACGAGGTCCTACATACGTTACTAACCTATTTGTACAGTCGTCAAGTATATTGAAACGTTATAGGAAAGTAATAAGTATAACAGTGCAAGTATCTTTAAAAACAATGTTCATATATAATTCAATGAAATTGTTTTTATTATAAGTGTATGATTTTTGGGATATATTAAATATTTGTCATAGTTCGTCACATAAGCCTTTATAGCGCATTGAGGTAAAAAAAGCTGTGACGGCTTCTAAAGCTTGCCACTAATATTGACCACCATGACCACTCTGCCAAGAATGTAACGACGAAGAACCAAAAAATTGTTTGTGAATGCGTACGTACCATTCGACAACATAGTTCGCATATTTACTGTGAATATAACTAAGAGAGAGAGAGAATATAAATGTTATTTTGAATTCAACCGAAACACAGCAACAAAAAATGTAATGATAACAAGTATATTTACAATGTCACTAATACCTAGTCATAGAACAAATAACATAAATACTAAATTTCTTATTAATAGCAAAAATAGTATAGAAATATAATATATAGATATTATATTATAAATATAATAGTATAGAAATATAATATATAATATAATATATACTAAGCAAAAATAATATATACAAGTGAAGGCGTTATAACAAGTACCAAATAAATGTTTTTGTATTAAAGTCTGAAATCCGGGTAATATATGGCTGATAATGTTTAGTTTTGAAATAATATTGTTAGTTAAAAAATAACTAACGTTGTTCATCTTAGCTTTTCATATTAATAATAACTTAAACCCATGCTCGTTATTGGGTAGTGATGGTTTGTTTTATCCAAATTATTATTATAATTTTGTTCACAAAATGGAATTTAAAGTATTTCACAATTTTAAATGCTTGAACATCATCTGTAAAGAAAACGTCGTGAGGAATATGACATGTTTCAAGAATAACAGCTTTCGCTGATTAATGGCCTTGACTCTCTCATTTTGAGTGAAGGCATCGAGTCCCAGCTGTGTGATTATTACGAAGGTTGTATAATTAACATAAACTATACATATAGCCTTAGAGCACATAAGATGTTGGATCTTTTTACCTCAATAATCTCCTTTTCTACGGCACCCTCTAAAGAAAAGCATAATAACGTACACCCTGCTGTTTGGTAGTAGAAATAAAGAACAGAGATCTACGACCTGAAACTACACAACTTCACAGACAACTTTAATATGTTGTGTAATTAATATTAAGGTTATTAAAACAAATTAACAGAAAATGCAATTTCAATAAAAACTTTGCGTGCGCAGCAAAGTTGAAGTAATTCCAGTCCAGCATGCAACTAAAATTATTTCTTACTCATTACGATCATCGATTGTGGGAAGCCTGTCACGTCCAACAACGCGATCTATCTCTTCATGTATCTTCACCTGTACCTCGGGATGTAAAAGCAAGTGTTCGATTAGAATACTGAGCGTCATCTCTACGGCCGTTGCCGTTGGGAACATATAATCCGTGCAGACAAGTACTAGCTGATCAACTGAAAGTAGAAACGAATGTTAAACTCCGGTTTCAACCAATTTATTAGCTTTTATAAAAAACTATCTTGAGTAGAGGTCAATAAAGAAGTTAGTTCATAAGACATAAATCGACGTACATCAAATACATTTTTAATGTTTATATCCATGCCATATTAAATATAATAAAAAAATACGTTCCAATTGATTTTATTTTTTTAATTTTCCTTTTAATTCCTTGGGATGTTATCTAATATTCTTATTTTTTTAATATTAGTATGTGTTAAAACCATTAGATAAAATAAAACCATCTAATATTGAGACACAAACGTTAGTGTATAAATCGTATAAAAATTCATATACTATTACCAGAGTATGTAGTCTTCTTTTTTGAATTAATTTCTTCCTTCATTTTCCTTATATATACGTCGAGAAAATGACGATCATATTTCTCGTCATGAGTGTCTAGTGCTTCTTTTATCATATCCTGATCCAGAAAAAGGTTAAGGTAAAAAACAAATCGTATATTATTCAGAGGTTAATTAAAATCATGGTTATGCAGTTGTTTTAGTAAGTAATCAAACTTAAACCGAAAGAATAAAAAGACACAACTTTGTATGAAATATTAAGGACAAAACCTACCGTAAATAAATCCAAGATAAGCTGATTGCCGTCTTTAAGACCTTTGTAACCGCTGTATCCCGGAAGTATATCTTTCAGCCAAGGAGTGTAACTGAGAGCACCACCCAAATCATTGGTGCTACGTTGAAACATTAGAGCTCCGCGAGCTGTACTCCACAGAATGTGGTAATCTTTTCTCGGTATGGTGCTACGGGTGAAGACGTGCATCATTCCATTCATGAAAGGTACGGCGAAAAAATGCGGCAGGTATATCAGATCTCCTTTCACCAAATCCTGTAATCAACCACACCTATCAACGACAAACATTTTACCTGATTATTTTTGAAAGATTTTTTCCATACATTTTGCTTCATTGCTTGTAAATTGCGCTGAGATGTGCGTACTAAACGTGATCCGAGATTTTTTCTTCGTAGGACAGATTTTATAGCAGATATTATTTTAATTTCCACCGTATAACATTATTCTTGGGAAACTTTTATTTATTACTAGTCGGGTTTAGATAAAAAAGGAATCCTTTGACAGGATCTTTTTCAATTGAACATTGATGTTTGAGTAACAAATTCTTAATGTGGTTTTTACTCTTTATTTCCTGTTTTGTTATAATTAAAATTTGATTTTTGATCAAAACCGATTCTTTAGTAGTGAGTGTAACTATAGAATAACAAATAAAGTAGAATAGAAAGAGTTAATGAATTTTCATTAACTCTTTATAGAAAAATTGTTTAAAAAGTGAAAATATCTACAGCTGCGTTAAATAACTTTTGTATTGATGTAGATATAACCAATGAAGAAAAGACCATTTAAATTTTTCAACATTAATAATATCTTTGATCTTTTTGTCCAAATATTTTTTTTAATACTTTCATCAATGAACTGTTTTTGATTTTTGTATCGACTTTAAACGTTTATTCTCTTTCAAACCTTAAGTTGCATGAAAGAAACAGTTGTAAATATGATTACTGGATTTGATTGATCTTCGAAGACTTCGACAACAACAACGTCACTCTAAGAAAATTTTCATTGAATTGTTAGTGGTCATAATAATGCGTCTTTAGTTATTTCTGATATTTCTCAGAAATATTTAATTTTATAATTTGGACTATAATCAACATTAGTGAAAAAAATATTTTAGCTAATATTTAGCAAGGTTATTAATATATAACGTTTCGTCGAATTTAATGTTTAGGTTAGGTTACTTTTAATTTTTTGCCTACATTTTCTGCGGGGTATTTCGGTCCGCTGATAACCATGTCAATCATTTCCTTGACTTCGTGTCCGATTGTAGATTCTAAAGTCACGTCGCGTCTGCCAAATCCATAATCTCGCAAACATCTCAAAGTGAATCTTCTTTGTACATGCCAGAAGTAACCATCCGTAAAGAATATTCCTGTAAAAAATAAATGGATAGCCATTTAAAAAGCCAAAACATATAAATTTTTTTTTATAACAACCATTCCGAGTGATTTGAATGTAGTACATTTATCATGTGTTTGTTTTTATGTTTTTATGTACCTATATTTTTTTATATAATAAACGATTCTTCTAATATAAACCAATATACTCTCTTCAACTGCTTGTAGGATACCAATTGCTAAAACTTTAGAAAGTTACATAATCTGTTCACCTTATTGTTTTAATGATTCTAATCGAAGATATTTGATAGTAAATATTTGTTTCTAAGAACGAAAATTTAATACACAGTAACACTGATATTCATTGCGTACAAATATATATATAATCAAAATTACCAAGCTTTTTCCAGTAGGATCGCAAGCGACCGAGAATTATGTCCATTCGTCCATCGAACTCCTCTCGATTGAGTACTTCTTTTAACAACTTTGAATCGTTTACAATGATGCATGGTACATCGCCTAGTAACATACCTAGGACTTTTGTCTTATATTCTTTCGAAAATTTAATAGAAGCAGCTGCTAAGTTGTTGTAAACTTTTGCCAAGAGAAGCCAGTACGCGCCGTAGACAGGAAGACGGGGTGGACCTAAAAAGCCACAAATAGATTTTTTGAGTGTGTAAATGGCGATATAAAAACAAATACAAAAATAACCTTAGCTGTCAATAAAAGACGTACATGGTTAATTAGTGCAGGCTTAATAATCAGTTTAACATAAAAGTTCTGAATCACTACATTTATGTTCTTTTTTTTTTTTTTTTTTTTTTTTTTTTTATTTACGTGTGTAACAAAATGCTAACGGAAATGCACACCCCGTCGCCAAATTGGGCCGGCGACGGTGGTAGTGTCGGACTCCAACCGACTAAAAAGCTTCACACGGTATTCCACTCTCATCCACGTGTTCGTGGGGTCGCGGGATAAAGTATTGCAGTTCATCCACGACCCCCCGAACGGCGCCCGAATGACCGGGCCCGCCTCGAGGAGGGGTGTGAAGCACCCCTCCTGTTAAAAAAAAAATCCCTACGTGGCGACGCGTCGGAATACGAGACGCATCACCATATCCACCCCAGGAACCCTCTCCAAGGGGGGCACCGGCCCGACGGCCCTTGTCGGTCGCGGCGCCAGGTTCCTGCCGAGGAGCCATTCGGCGGTCGTGCGCTCGGTCCCGCCTTGCGGCGGTGAGCTGTCATCGCGCTCCGACCGCGTCCTGTCCCCTCGGCGCCCGCTCTCGGATACGTTCGGTCTCCCGCTTCTGCGTCATAACAGAGTCGCAGAATCGGGATACCGCATTCCATGACGCCTCGCCACTGACCATGGTCCGGACCACGGACGGTAGCGAGAGGTCACTCCCTATCGCCGCTACGAGCGCGGCCCTGTCCCCCCCCCATCGCGGGCAATCGGCCAAGGTGTGGGACGATGTGTCCACCGGGTGGCCACACTCGTCGCACGCCTCATCCGTCCTACTCGTGCAGTTCCGCCGGTGCAGATAGCTCCCGAAGCAACCGTGCCCCGTGAGTACCTGCACCAGGCAGAAACTGAGGACTCCGAAGTCCCGGCCCAGCCAGTCACCGATGACCGGCCGGACGGCCTCAACGGTGAGGCGACCGTACGACGGTTCGAGGAGTCGCCGCTCCCATCCCCGAAACACCTCTCGACGCGCCTTTCGGCGCCACTTCTCCACCTCGTCGGGCGACGGAAACGAGCCCTCCCGCTCGAGGGCCCTCTTCCGCCGCCAGTAGAGGCGCGCCAGCGACTCCGCTTCGAGTTCCCACGGCGGTGTCCCGGCGAGGACGCACGCCGCCTCGAAAGAGATGGTACGGTAACCTCGTACGATCCGTATGGCCATGACGCGCTGCGGCGAGCGCAGCAGCGTCACGCCACGGGTCGACAGGTGTTGCGCCCATATGGGCGCACCGTATAGCGCCATAGAGCGCACCACCCCCGTGTAGAGTCGCCGGCATCCGACGCTCGGCCCGCCCAGATTGGGCAGTAGGCGGCTCAGGGACCCGGCCGCTCGAATGAGCTTCGGGCCCAGCTGCCGAAAGTGCTCGTCGAACCTCCATCGGCCGTCGAGGACGAGTCCCAAGTACTTCATCGAAGTACCGACGGCGATGGAAGTCCCACCGACGATCAGCTCCGCTCCCGGCGGAGGCGCATTCCGGGCGCCGTGGAAGCACAAGGCCTCGCACTTGCCCAGCGCAACCTCCAGCCCCAAGCGCCGAATGCGCGAGACGACGTGGGCCACGCCCGCAGTCGCCAACACGCGCGCCTCCCTAAAGGTGCGCGCGCGAGCCGTCACCAGGGTGTCGTCGGCGTAACAAGTCACGTCGACTCCACCGAGGTTGGCTCCGCGCAACACCGAGTCGTAGCCGATGTTCCACAGGAGCGGTCCAAGGACCGACCCCTGCGGAACACCGCACGACACACCTTGCCGACACCACTCGTCGCGCGTCGGGTACCTCACGGACCTGTCCGAGAGGTACGCCCCGATCGTACGCCTCAGGTAGACCGGGACCCCGAAGTGGACCAGCGCCGCGGTGATCGTGCTCCACGGAAGGGTGTTGAACGCGTTGGCGATGTCGAGTGACACCGCCAACACCACCTCTCCGCGAGCCACCGCCGCGTCCGCCAGGGCTCGCACCCGCGCTATCGCGTCTACGGTGGACCTGCCCCGGCGGAATCCGAACTGGTGTTCGCTCAGATCCGGTCCGACCTCCTCCATGTGTCGAACGAGGCGAGCTGCGATGACGCGCTCGAAGAGCTTGCTCACCTCGTCCAACAACACGATCGGCCGATACGACGACGGTGAGTCGGCCGGTTTCCCCGCTTTCCGAAGCAGGACCAATTTCCCCGCCTTCCATATGCGTGGAAACCGACCCTGCCTCAGCAACGCCGTGAACAGCGCCCGCGTCCAGGACTCTAGGGGACCCATAACTAGAGCCCACACGCGGCCGGGTATACCGTCGGGCCCAGGAGCGGTGTCCTTGACACGCATCCTTTGAACGGCAGCCGACAGTTCCCCTACGCTGACGCCCGGGACGTCGTCCGGGTCGAAGGAGTCTTCCCCCTCCCCCCCCTCCCCAGCGCCGCGGGACAGAGTCGCTGTCGGTGGCGACCCTCGGTCGTCCCGCCGCGGGAACAGTGTGCGAACCGTCCGATCGAGAAGCTCCGGTGAGAGGCTACGAGTCAATGGGGGTCGCCAAGGGCGCAGCTTTTGCCGCACCCTCTTATACGGCTTCCCGAAAGGGTCGCCGTCCAACGACTCGAGCATCTCACGTTCGGACGCCTTCTTCGCCTCGGAGATCGCCGCCACCAGTACGGCCACGTCGGCCCTGTGCGCCGCGTACAGCCGCTCCTCCTCGGCCGTATCGCGCCTCCGTCGACGTCGGCACCTGTGGTACTTGCGTCGGCTCGCCACGCACGCGCTGCGAAGCCGGACGAGGTCCGCCGTCCACCAGTACGCACGGCACTTAGGAGGTAGGGAGCGGCGCGCCCGCGGCATGGCCGCGTCACACACGTGCGACACAGCCTGCACGAGCCTCTCCGCTTCCCGCTCCACGTCGACCGCCACCTCCTCCATGGAGAGGCCCGCCGCCTTAACCCGGCCCTCGCGGACCCAGGCCTCGACTAGGGCCGTCTCCTCGAGCCGGTCTCGGTCGAGGCGCTTCAGCGCCCACCGAGGGCCGTCCCCGATCAAGGGACGACAAGGATCGCCCGGAGTCGCCGAGGTCGCGGACACACTGTATCGGACATACAAATGATCCGACAGAGTCTCCACGCCCTCGAGCACCTCCCAATCCCCGATACGGCGGGCCACGGCGACCCCGGCGAACGTTACGTCCACTATGGAGCCGCCGTTTTTCCGCACGCACGTGTTCGCCGTCCCCCGATTAAGCACGATCAAACCCGCTCCGATCGCAAACTCCTCGAGCGCCGCACCGCGCGCGCTCGTCCGCGGGCATCCCCAAGCCATCGACTTGGCGTTGAGGTCTCCGGCGAGGAGAATGCGACTCGACCCTAGCCGGCCGATGAGAGCACCGATCTCGTCTAGAAGCCGCTCGAACTCCGCCAAGCAACGATTCGGCGAGAAATATGCTCCCACGACCAGCACGTCCCCCACCCGCCCGGCGACGTAACCCCGACCGCGCTCCACCAACTCTAGGTCGGGGGAGCCGTTCGAGGTCACCGTGCCTATGGCCACCGATCCGTCCACGTCTCCCGCCCAGCTTTCCCGCGGTGGGACGTAGTACGGCTCGGTGACCACCGCCACGTTTATCGACCGCTCCGCCATGCTCTGGAACAGAAGGTCCTGAGCTCTGGCGCAGTGGTTGATGTTCGCCTGGAGGAAGTTCAGGTCCATCGTCACTCGACGGACATTTGAACCTCCTCCCGCGCGGCTTTCTCGCTCGCGCCGAGCGCCTGCGGTAGAGTGACCCTCGGGTCCCTACCGCCGCGCCTGCCGTCCTTCGTCGCCCCACCACCGACGACGCGCGCCCTATCGCAGGCACCACCGCCGGATTTATGGTCAGCCTGCTTACCGGCCGCGCTGCATCGGCTGCAGTGCGGATTGGCGGAGCAGGTGGCCGCTCTGTGGCCGCTCTTTCCGCAGCGATAGCACTCATCGCTGCGGTCCGAGTCGGACTTACACTGCGCCCGCACGTGCCCCTTTTCGAGGCACCGGAAGCAGCGTTGCGGTCTGCTCGCGAGCAGTGTGACCTGCGCAGACACCCAGCCAACCAGGAGTCTGCCGCCGTCCACCACCCGCTGAGCCGCAAGCACAGGACAGCGTAGCCACGCCGTCCCGAGGCCAGAGGCGCCGAAGGAGACGCTGCCCGACCGAACCTGGTCGGCCGGACAGCCCCCCGCTCGCGCCACCGCGGCGACTACGTCAGCGCTGGTGACCGAGTCATCCAGTCCGGAGACCTTCAGCTCGGCGCACTTTACCGGTCTCGAGATCCGCGCGACATCCTCGCCGAGAGACTCGCGGAGCCTCTTGGACATTTATGTTCTAAAAGATATTGAACATAATGTTTTAGGTTATGACATCTATGTAGCTATGAAATTATCACAAAAAAATATAAACTATTGTAAAAATGTATATATATTTCCACTTAAAGGTTGTATTCCTTTCTGACAAAGCTACAAGACAAATATGATTTCTTTCAATGACAAACAATAAGTTAATTGCATAGTGGCACATTTCGTCCATCGTCTTGTTGCATAATATAGTATGTTACGACATTATCACAATCATTTCATTAGCTTCGACGCCTTTCATAGTGGATCATACTAGTTCCTTATTGTTTTGATGGCAAATGCAGCCACTGAGGTGAGCCTCCTGTTTTCGCAACGGCAGGAATCTAGCAACGCAGACCTGCAAGAAATATTATTTATACAATAAATCTTACCCGGTGGGAAGTGATCAGGTCTTTTGTAAGCATTCTTGTACATACGAACAACAGTGAGCGCAAATATTATAAAAACTATGATAACTCCGATCATATTGATGTGTATGACTGTCAACTGCTTGCCACAAACTAAATAATGATTTTGTAGGCTAGAATAATAAGATGATATAATTACTTATGTCGCTGTACTGTTATCAATTGTTGTTTTGATTTAATTTTGCACACGAATATCATCGTTTGATTAAAACTTTTTAATACCTACATAAATTAAGACACTGGATATGTTTAACTTCACTAACTCACTTAAAATCGATGTGAATATGAGACTATGAGTTACCATTAGGTTAGACTAGAGACTAGTTAGACCATTAGGTACCCGTAGTTCTATGTGGAAGAATGTATCAAGTTCCATTATGTAACATGAGAAACTGTTTAGATTATCATCTTACCAGTATTTACTAAAATTGAATTCGGTTAACATTTGTAGTTTTGGAAGGATTTTATATATTTAACCTATGTGGCAGAGACGCTAATCGCTTGCTTTTAAAAACAGATTCTATTCTAATTTTATTTATGATTATTTCAAATCAGCGGCGACAAATTTTCATATTGTAAATAGGCCTTCGAAAAATTGCTGTGTTCATATGAGAGTAGATGATAAATAAAAAAATTAACATTACCCCTATCTACCTATCAAAAACCTATCTCATTATTAAAAAGACGAGAGGTAAATACTTCAATTTATTCTAAATAAAGAGAAAATAAGTGAAGTAATGTTTTAATATTAACGTTTTGTGTTCATTTCATCAAATTTACTACATTTTTTGGCAATAGAGAAGTACTTTTTAATTCTAGCACTAACAAGATATAACTCATTTCATTACAATTGAAGTAAATTTTAGTACAGTAGTTGCTGTTAATTTTTGGAATACATAAAAAAATTTATATTTATCCTTGAGTAACTGAGAACTTTTCAACTTGAAATAAACTTTACACTTCGCATGAATGATTACTGAAGCAATAAGCTTACAATGTGCTTAGGATGTATAGAACATAATTATGTAGAGATATGTAAATACATTAAAACAACTTTACCATTATTACATTGAAACAAAGTTTTAATATTGGCGTTAAGTAATAACAGTAGTAATTACGTCCTATTGTTCTTTAATGACGTTCTTTGCCATAACCCTTTTTGATTTTTATAGCTTTTTTCAAATCCCTGATGTAGCAGTAGCTTTCTACCTTTAAATATAAGATTATTGATTACAAAGTACATTATATAACAAAAACATTATATAATAGATGAAAAAAAAATGTTATATACTTATATCGATATTCAGTCTTATGTTATTATGAAGGCGCAGTTCAGAATAATTGATACGTTTAACAATTGTAAAACCATTTCGTTATTACGAACATATTTAAAGTAATTGTCTGCAATTATTTTAATGGACGATAATTTCTTATACTTATTCTTTTTAACTTTAAAGTCTCACGGTACATAAGAATTTCTACATGTTATTTTTCTTGTACATTTTACCTTAAAAACTACAAAATTGACCGTCGAGAACAGAAAGCGATAAAAATGATACAAGCTAAAAAATTATAAAATTATTCATGGATATAAGTGATACCACATTTAAGTGAATTGCTTATAACACAGTTTCAATGTTACGATATATGATTCTCTTAGGAGTTTTATAACACTTTTGTGTACCTAATGTTTTCATGTAAAATGTTATCATTACAAACAATGAGAAATTTCTTCACAAGACACGAGTTTGATTTTAATAATCCACTTTTGAATCTTCATGTATTCCATCCGCAATTAAGGATTTTGCTTGCTGCTAATGGTATTTTCTTTAATAACGCCAAATCAAGGCTCAGGTAACTTGTTCTCTCAGCCCTTTACATTTTACTGTGTAAATTTTATAGTAATTGTTTACTCAATTTATTTATAATTTCCAGGTTTGTGTGGCCCTTTATTTACACATCTCTCACTATTATAGCACTGATATTTGAAATTATTTTCATTCAACACGGTATATCTACACAAGACTACGTATTTGCAATCGAATCATTTTTTTATTCGATAATAATTAGCTCGATACCAATTGTAAATATAAGTGTATTGGTAAACAAACAAAAACTGGTTAATCTTTTGGAATATATGAACAAAGACTTTGTCCATATATGCAGCCTGGACGACAGATACAAGTAAGTTAACACCTCGCTTGCTCTTATATTTTTACGAATGACTGCTAAATATTTATTAATATTACAATTAATATTGGTAACTAGTTCTCTTTAATTAATAAAATTTTCCCTACTTGGAGAGTCGCTATATATCGTCATCTATTACATTCTAATTTTTACCCCTCTGTAGTTGGAACGACCTCTGGATTATAAAACCGTAAAATTCATCGTTCACTTGGAGAGTGATAGCGCTACAAAATTCACATTACATTTTTAAATTGTCATTGTCAAAATATTTAACGTATTGAAAATAAAAAAATATACATGACTAGCGTTTTTTGTAATTTTCTTTCAGAACTCCATTTTTACACGGTCAGTTGTTAATTTGGCAGTTGTGCTATGCATGGTTCATATTTACTATCTCTATCATAGGCTTGTTAACTTTGACTTGCCTACTTTCCTTCATGTATCAGACTCTATTTGTGAGCCAAGACGAGATGGCCGTACGCGCACTGCCGTTTCCAAAGTGGCTCCCAAACGATGTCCCCTATAAAACTCCTAACTATGAGATTTTTCTGATATTCGAAATAATAGTAAGCTTTAATTTAATCCAGACTTTTGGCGGTAAGTCAAATGCAAATAATTAAATGGTAAGAAAAAAAAATAATGTAAAAAGACATGGTTTAAAATTATGGTGATCTGTTATTACGTTTTCTGGGAAGCCTAGACAAGTGAATGAAAAGGTAACGTCATCCAAAGAAAAGCTTATATGATTTGGTCAATGCGGATATGTATCCGCATATGTATATTATATAGTACTCTCAACCCTAATATTAGCGTTGAGAGTATTTGAAAAAGTAAATATAACTAACATGGAAAAGCCAGGGTGTTTTAATTGACGTAAAGCTTCCGCAACGACGACCCCGTGAGGCACCCCTAAGATTTTATGCTCTCATCACTAAATAAAAACCTGTCCCCATCAGGAAATTGAAATAAAAATTGACCACATATCTCAAGCAAAACATAATTACACAAAAAAAAAAATTAAATCTGTTACGAATTTGCTTTCAGACATGTTGATATAATATTACGATACCTACGACTTCTAATTCCAATTATCTATTATAAATACCAGTTTTGTATAATACACTAATCTAGTAGTACGTTACCTTAGTCCTAGACTGCTGAGAATATAACTATGATGATCCCTGTTATAAAACACCACTAGCAGGAGCTTAGGGATTCGTTTGCTAAAATGGATTTTGTCGCTTACCAAACGAACTCTGCAGGTTCTGCACAGGGTATAATTATCTAGAAGAACTGGAAATCTCATTGTTTGGAAAGACCTCATTTCCTCCAGTACTTGTAATGAACGAAATAACAATTTCAAAACAAAGGAAATGAACCCTGTGCTATTAATTTATCATATTTTCTTTTCAGTTTTCGTATACGTTATGTTCCACATATTATTACATTACTATTATTTAATGGGCATGATATTCTTGGACTTCGAAGTTATATTCGATGGACTGGACGAAACGGTGATAAAGCTCCCTCACCGGCATCCTCGTCGCATCGCAGTACAACTAGCACTCAATAGAAGAATGAAAAGGATCGTTAACTGGCATAATTCAGTTTTTAGGTAGACAGCTTAAGTTTGCTATACAAATTTAACCAACCGTCCATTTATTCTCATGGTAGATATAATATGTATTTGAACACATTATATCATCAACCGCTTTTATGCCTTGATATTCAGTCCGAAATACCACAGGATTACTGGATCTGAAGTACAAAATATTCACTAAACTAACCGGAAAGTTCCTACTTATACATTTGTATTAACTAATTAAAACCTCGTTGACTTAGAGTTAACCTTCATAATGAGAATAGCAAAGAATTGTAACAGAATACCGGTGTCAATATTTTTCACCCAATATGATGTAAGAGTCATTACGACTAAAGTTAATAAGTTTACTATCAAATACTACATTTCTGCTAAGCATTAGATGCACTGTGTGACTAATGAAATTGTACATAACGAATGCCTTCTTTGAGGCAAACCTCATTCTGTCGAACTGCTTCATAGAGGTATTTGAAATCTAGTGCTCTGATATAAATGCACGATTAACCGAAAACAACCGTCACGCAGAATAATTATTATACAATAGTAAACTTTGCATTATTTGAAGGTCTGTCAAAATAATGTCATCAATTTATGGACCGCCGCTGGTATTTCAAGTTTCAGCAAGCTCAATTGTGTTATGTTTGATAACTTATCAAATCGCCGAGGTAAGTAAAAAATAAGGGTCTCCAAACCATATTCACCGAACTGACTACAGCCGAACAGCGCTTCTACTGCGACCCATCCTGATGAAACTCTAAAGGCATCGTATAAAAGGACAATCATTTCCTAATGTTTTTCGTCTAAATAGCGATAATAGTTTTTAAATCTTCAATTGTAGATGGCTTTACAGGACTACGTTCACTGGTAAGCGAACGCCACTATGGGGCTCTACTGTTCCATCTGCCATCAGTCCTTCAGCAATGTGCTCCGCCTCTTATCACCTAATTTTAGTAATTCTTTGTATTATGTCCGCAAAGCATAACCTTCTATAGATTTATTTCCTCATGTCTGATTCGATCACGCAAAGGAACTCCGAGCACAGTCTTCTCCATTAGTATTATTGACGACATTGAGCCTTTTATAACGTTCGTCTGTTAATGACCACCTTTCGAATGAATAGTTCTTCATATTGTGCTTCATGCATTTGCAAATTTAGCATTCTCAGACAAGTTTTTACAATATTAGATAAAGTTTAGTCTCAAAAATTACATCCGTGTAATTAAATATGTTCCATTCATTTTGGTGTGTTTCTTTTTACCAGGTTTTGGAATCCGGTTCTATCTAAATAAGATTATAATCTAAAGGACTTTATGGCAATCCATTGCAAAAAGTTTAGAAACTCGTGGTATAAAATAATTATTAGATATATATTGCAAGATAATATGTAAATTATTCTTTAAATTATTTACAGTATTTGGACCGCGGCAAAATTAATTTTCTATTCATAATACTATGCTTTGGTACAAGCCTACAGCTTTGGATACCGTGTTACTTGGGTACTTTGTTAAGGAATCAGGTAATAGTATCGTAGTATTTGTTACTGTTTAAAATTTGTAACAAAATATATGTTATAATAGTACCATTTGATCTTATTATATTTATTAGATTATACTGAATCTTAGATGTATTAAGAATATGTTTTCAGAGTTTCGCAGTTGGGGAGGCTTGCTGGAACTGCGGGTGGCAAGAGAAACCCTTAGGACAACTCTTACGTCCAGATATCCTTATAATGATCCTAAAAGCACAACAACCGGTCAATATTAAAATTATAGGATTCCCTAAGTTGGAGCTGGAAACTTTTTCGACGGTAAAAAACATTACTCAAATAGTAATATATTAATCCGTATATACATTTATATATAATAGGTTGGAAAATATCTCCCTTCCGCCTTTTTGTCTTTTGAATTTCGCGGCTATGTACAAAGCGCTACAGAGCTCGTATCTGGCAATACTATACATAATTTGAAAGGTCTTGACATAACCTACAAAACGACGCTATGCATAATTAGTTTGGATATTGCGTTCAACAGTTATAGACGTGTAAACATATAGTTCACTAACGCCGAAATTCGAGCTATTTTAAAGTTTTCCTTCGTTAAAGGCAAATCCGCTAGAGAAACGTTCCGTGAGATTAATGGTGTTTTGGGGGATGGTACTCTATCACTTCGAACCGCGGAGGAATGGTTTCGACGATTCAGAGCCGGTGAAAACGACACCATGGATAAGCCAGCCGGCGGAAGACCTGTGACGACAAATACCGATCAAATCATGGACTACATCGAGTTAGACCGGCATGTGGCATCTCGTGACATCGCCCAGGAGATGGGAGTTAGTCACCAAACCATTTTAAACCATCTGCAGAAGGCTGGATACAAAAAAAAGCTTGATGTTTGGGTGCCGCATGATTTGACGCAAAAAAACCTTCTGGACCGAATCAACGCCTGCGATATGCTGCTGAAACGGAACGAACTCGACCCATTCTTGAAGCGGATGGTGACTGGCGACCAAAAATGGATCACATACGACAATATCAAGCGAAAACGGTCGTGGTCGAAGGCCGGTGAATCGTCCCAAACAGTGGCCAAGCCGGGATTGACGGCCAGGAAGGTTTTGCTGTGTGTTTGGTGGAATTGGAAGGGAATCATCCACTATGAGCTGCTCCCATATGGCCAGACGCTTAATTCTACCATCTACTGCGAACAACTGGACCGCTTGAAGCAGGCAATCGACCAGAAGCGTCCAGAATTGGCCAACAGGAAGGGTGTAGTGTTCCACCAGGACAACGCCAGACCACACACTTCGTTGATGACTCGTCAGAAGCTACGGGAGCTTGGATGGGAAGTTTTATCGCATCCACCATATAGCCCGGACATAGCGCCAAGTGATTACCACCTGTTCCTGTCCATGGTGAACGCCCTTGGTGGTGTAAAGTTGAACTCAAAAGAGGCTTATGAAAAGTGGCTGTCCGAGTTCTTCGCAAATAAAGAGGGGGGCTTCTACGAGGGAGGTATTATGAAGTTGCCGTCTAGATGGATACAGATTATCGAACAAAACGGCGCATATTTGAACTAAATCCGATCACTGTAACACTTTTTATAAAGCATTGAATAAAGAGCAAAAAAGCGGAAGGGAGATATTTTCCAACCTTATATGTAACTATATGTTTATATAATTGTATGTGTATACAAGCTTTTCCTAAAATTCAAAAAGGGTACAAATAGAAAATTAAAAAAATACAATGTTTTAATGAAAATAGAGATTAGGTACAAAACTTTTATTACCCACTAGTGGTTTGTAATAAATTGAAGTAATTTGTGTCTTGATACTTTTTTCTAGTTGCAAAACATCAATTGTGAATATATAACTATTCTAATCAGTGATAACTTATCCGACGCTTTTCTTTTTTCTATTCCTCAATCTATATTAATATATATAATAAAAAGTTATCTTGACTATGAAAAACGTCCGATTTCAGGTAATGCGTACGTCATACTCTTATTTCAATGTCTTACGACAATATGAATGATGGAATTACAACATTTAAATTTGCTTATATTCAAAAATATATTTCAATAAAAGCACGAGTTCATTTTTCACTTTGTTCATTTCATTCTTCACAAATTCATGAAATGCTTATCTTGTTAATTGTAGATATCAAGTGAAAAGCTTAAATTGATTAATTGTGATAATTACTTGAGTATATAACAATAAAAATGTATATCAATGCTTTTGTATTCATTTTATTCAAATTTGATTCCAAATACCTTCAGTATATTATGTAACGGTTACGCTTTAATTTGGATTTGGCCGAATGAAATGATAGTCCGAGATAAAAACGTTTTATTCCTGACATGATGTATTCCGCTGAAACAAATTCGTCATCAGTTCAAAATCATTAGCTATGTCGTATATCGCTCGTATCGCTTGTAATAAATTAATGGCAGAAGCGCCTCAAAGTTCAAACTCAGGAATAATCATCTGCTCGCTGAACGCTTATATCTTTCGCCTTTTTTTTATCGCGACTGAATCTTTTTACCGTACGTAACATCCGGGAATGGACAAGTATTGCCAGGGTAGCACATCTTTTGTGCTTGGCACAAGATTGGGAGAAGTTCGCTGAGCTGACGGCCAACCTCCAGTAGTGGAGAGGCACAAGTAGAAGAAGAAGAATCTTTTTAAAACCACCAACTAAGTCGGCTAACTTCGAATAATAAATAGGACCCATAAAGTTACACCGTTTATGTTGACATCAAAGTTCAAGAAAATACTGATCGCGCTCGAAAAATATACATAAATCTAAACAACGATGATGTTACATTTTTACTGTAATATTTAAAACCGTTACAGTAAATTAGATAAAATATTACTATAATGAATTTTTTTTGCTGTTCCTTTCTTTGACAACTTTTTTTTTAATTAGGATGATTTTAAAAATTTTACTTTTATCTCTAAATAACTTTTCGTGAAAAAAACAGATTAAAATTTATTTCAAAATGACTAGTATTTATCAATTGTTTAATGTTATTAACTGAGAACACATAAAGTACATTCACTACCTTCTAAATTCTTAATAGGTTTTAATTATCCTGATGTTATTATATAGTAAACATATACGGTAAGAGAACTTAGTAAACCTAAAATTAACTTCATGTTCTGGATAAAAGTTGTGCACTTTTCTTGAATACCTGCTGAACCATACATATCAGGATAATATAGCCAATAATCTTGTTCATTACTTGCTTATATTATGCATTTACGTACCAGATAATATTAGGTTGGGGATAAAGAAATCCATTATTTTTTCGGTAGATGGCTGTAGTGATAAATTTCTCGTAAAGTATCGATCAAACAGTTTCAGATTTATGCTCGTTGGAAAGGTGACATTTCGCAGTAAAAAAATTCTTTTGCTGTTTTTTGTTTGGTGCATTCAATTGTGAGTTACAGGGTGTTAAAAATGGAAGTGAACAAAGAGAAAATTCGGTACATTTTACAGTTTTTCTTTGACAAAGGCGAAAATGCAAGCCAGGCGGATAAAATTGTGAATGGTGTTTATGGACCCGATACTGTAACAGCCAATTATGTGCAATTTTGGTTTCGTAGATTCCGTTCAGGAATTTTTGATGTTAAAGATGCACCTCGGACAGGTAGGCCGGTCGCCGAAAATGTCGATAAAATCGGAGAAATTATCGAAGTTGACCGGCATGTTAGCAGTCGTAACATCGCCCAGGAGCTAAAAATGGACCACAAAACAGTTTTAAACCATTTACACAAAGCTGGATTCAAAAAGAAGCTCGATGTTTGGGTGCCACACCAATTAACAGAAAAAAACATGATGGATCGAATTTCCATCTGCGAAGCCTTGGCCAAACGGAATGAGATAGACCCATTTCTTAAACGGATGGTGACTGGAGATGAGAAATGGATCACATACGATAACCCTGTGCGAAAACGATCATGGTCAAAGAGCGGTGAAGCACCTCAAACGGTGGCCAAACCAGGACTAACGGCCAGTAAGGTTCTGCTGTGCATTTGGTGGGACTGGAAGGGGATTATTTATTATGAGTTGTTTCCATATGGCCTAGCACTAAATTCTGATCTCTACTGTCAACAACTGGACCGTTTGAAGATAGCAATTGACCAGAAACGGCCAGAATTGGCCAACAGGAGAGGTGTCGTGTTCCACCAGGACAACGCTAGGCCACACACGTCTACAGTGACTCGCCAGAAACTTCGGGAGCTTAGTTGGGAAGTTTTAATGCATCCGCCATACAGTCCGGACTTGGCACCAAGCGATTACCATCTTTTTCTTGCATTACAAAATTTCTTTAGTGATAAAAAATTGGCATCTAGAGAAGATTGTGAAAATCGGCTACTAGAGTTTTTTGCAAATAAAGACCAGGACTTCTACGAGAGAGGCATTATGAAGTTACCTTTAAAATGGCAACAAATCATAGAACAAAACGGTGCATATTTGACCCAAATCGGACAATCCGAAGCATGTTAAATAAAGTCCTAAAGTTCATATAAAAATAATGGATTTCTTTTTCCCCAACCTATTATTTTATTATGATGTACATAATACAAATGAAAATCTTTTTTTTTTTTAGAAAATATGCAACTCATCAACGTCGGCAGATTTTATGCCAATTAAGATTTATAGCTATGGATAAATAAATTACACTATTATATGGTTACAGGTCGTATTTATATACCACTTGTTTTTAATGATCATCGGTTCTGTTATCACTTCATCGAGAACGGAGTTTGCAGAATCATAGTGGCAGTAGGTTTAGAAAAAACAATAAACTTTTCATGTAAGATTACTCATACCCAAACACGTTTATCTTTTAAAGCATTACCTTTAATTTATATGAAGAATAAAAGTTAAAGAACAAAATATTAATGTATAGATGACTTTACAATGACATTCAAACTTGATAAAGTTATTATGGAGGTGCATTTCTGAATAATTGATACGATTAACAATTCTAAAACCATTTATTATCCTATCCATTATTACGGACATATTAATCAAATTGCCAGCGATTATTTCAATGAAAAATATATTTTTATATTAATCCTTATTAACTTCAAAGCCTTACAGTATATAGGAATATATTCTTGTTACATTTCTTATACATTTTGTCTCGAAAATTCTAGTTAATCGGAAGTTACAGTCAAAAAGACAAAGTTATAAAAAAAAACAGCTAAGTTAAAAAAATATTCTATTATAGCTTCGCATACGACTTTCGTAGGAGTTTGACAACACTTTTGTCTACTTAACAACAGTAAAATGTGGTCAATACAATCGATAAAAGATTTCTTTACGAGACATGGATTTGATTTTACTAATCCACATTTGAATCTTCATGTATTTCATCCACAGTTAAGGATTTTGCTTGCCACCAATGGTATTTTTTTTAATAACGCGAACTCAAAGCTCAGGTCACCATTTCTTACAAATCATAACATACAATTTAATGTTTGAATGCTATAGTTTTATTATTTGTTTCGCTAATTTACATTTAATTTCCAGATTCATATGGCCATTTATTTACAACTCCCTTACTATTATGGCTTTGACATTCGAAATTATTTTCATGCAGCACGGCATATCTATAAAGGACTACGCTTTCGCAACCGAATCATTTTGTTATTTCATAATAATCAGCTCGATACCAATTGTAAATATAAGCGTCTTGATGAACAAACAAAAACTGATAAATCTTTTGGAACATATGAACAAAGACTTTGTTTACGTATGTAGCCTAGAAGACAGATACAAGTAAGTTATTATTATCTCTTATTGTACAAATAGGTTACGATGAAGTAATTGTATTATCTAAGAAATCAAAAACATATTTGACACTTTTCAATTTTTAATTTAGACCAATTTATTTTACTAAAAACAATTTATACCAAATTCTTTCTCCAGTTCACCACACTTTCACCGCACAGCATCTTGCTATGCAGACTTATGGTCATCTACAATAACAAATAATTATTTATATTTAACTAAGAGACTGCATATAAAATATTGTGCTTGTAATAACTTTTTTTTTCAGAATTCCCTTTTTACACGGTCAGTTGTTGATTTGGCAATTATGCTATGCGTGGTTTATATTCACCTCCTCCGTCGCAGGCATGTTTATTATGTCTTGTTTGCTTTCCCTAATGTATCAAAGTCTGTTTGTGACACAAGATGAGAATACAGTGCGCCCGCTACCATTTCCAATGTGGCTCCCAAACGATGACCCCTACAAAACGCCTAATTATGAGATATTTTTAATATTGGAGATTATTGTTTGCTTTAACTTTATTCAGACTTTTTGCGGTAAGTTGCATTAAATTAATGAATATATAACACGCTGCACCGAGATGTACCAAATCGAGTTTTAATTGTTGAAAGTCAGACGTAACTTGCTTAACCTTTGTGATTGGTACATAAGTATCCACAAAGACCTGTAGGTAGTACCTACTAAGATAACAGTAAATGATACATGTTATAAAATATTGAAAGAAAGATGTTTCATTTAACCGATTTATTAGAAAAAGTAAGTCGTCTATTGAATAAAATGTGTATTATCTATCAAAAAGCAATTTTGCAATTTATTTCTTAACGGGTCTAAATATCAGCCTTCTATTTCGATGCACTCCGTTAGTCGAACAACAAAAATTCTTTTAACGGCAGGTTTATTCCGTGATGACCGTTTTTCGTGACGGATTTTTTTTTCATATTTACCAGGTTAGTCAATCTATTGAAAGAATCATTAGATTTAAGGTAAGCTCGTATGAAAATTCAATAGGATTCAAATCCGTTAAGATGAAATTCTGAAATTCCTAATAACGATTTAAAAAAAAAAAGAAGCGTGATGTTATCAGCTTATATGATTAAAGCGTAATGTGATGAAAAATTACTATTACCTCGATTATTATAATACAATTTCTTTTCAGTTTACGTATACATCATGTTCCACACATTATTACATTACTATTATTTAATGAGCATGATTTTCTTGGACTTTGAAGTTATATTCGATGGACTGGATGAAGCAGTGACAAAGTTCTCCCGCAAACATCCTAGTCGCATCGCAGTACAACTTGCACTCAATAAAAGAATGAAAAGGATCGTTAACTGGCATATTTCAGTTTTTAGGTAAATGGACTAAGTTTATAGTAAACATTTAACCAAACATCTAACCTTGTGATATATCTCTTATATCTTAGTAGTTAGCATCGTCATCAACTTTTATACATTGATATTTGGTCAAAAACATAACAAGATTATTTGGTCCAGTGCACAAAGCATCACGAAAGTAGTCAGAGTTACATGTACGTACATATACATTTAAATGAGGCAGTCAAAACTTCTTTAAATTAACATTATCCTTCAAAAAATGAACAGCGAAAGTATGAAGTAATACGATTACTTCCATGTCCTGGTACAATACGAGCCTTAAAGAGAAGAGTGAACGAAACTATAACAAAGTAATATTCTACTACTGTTAAGTGATCTATTTAAAATTAAATGAACAAAAAACCTTACTCCTTAAAAGAAAAACTTCTAGTTTCGCGCCAGTTTTAGGATTTACTACCAATAGCACCACGAAAAATTTGTGCCACATGTTAAGAACTGCTTTGAAAGCAATTATCTGGTATCTAGTACTAATGTTAGACAAAGGAAATAATCAAACACCACTACGGCGCCTAAAAATTGTCATTGCTGTTAAATTCTCTAAATCATTTGCAGATCTGTCAAAATTATTTCATCAGTTTACGGACCGCCGCTTGTATTTCAAGTTTCAGTAAGCTCTGTAGCGATTTGTTTGATTGCTTATCAAATTGCAGATGTAAGTATATTGTAAGGGTCTCCAACTTACATTCTGGAGACGCAGCTTCAGTCGAGCAGCAATTCCTTCGGGCTCTGCACTGATAAGTCCATAGTACTCGTAAAATATAAATCATTTGCTTATAGAAGCGAATAAGAATAATCGTGGTCTAAATAAAATGTTTCACGTTCACATTAAACTACTTGTAGGTTATTACAATATTTGTCCTTTTTCTTACTTGTACAGTTGCTATAAAAATAGATTTTAATACATCATCAATGGAATTAAATGTGCACCGCTTAATTTTGTTGTATTTCTATTTATCAATTTTGAAATGCAACTTTGTCTTTATAAATGCTTGATCCCAGGGATTTTATAGATGATACTTATACGAATGTTGGAATATCCGTGGTATTTTGTTATTCCTTTTATTTAATTGTATGTCGAGACGCGCGGAACGTTAACCTGATGGTGAGTGATACGCTCGCTTATAACGTGGCGATAGTTAGGATGATATACACTGCAACACATTGCGCTCGCCACCTGTGACATAAGATTTTGAATATTGTTAACCCAGTACCCATTAGTATAATAATGTTTGCACATTACCTTTCATCGGCTGCAATACAGACTGCGGTGGTACCTACCTAGACAGTCTCTGGCAACAGACCTACCACCAGTGAAGATATAAGAAGTATAGAATAATAAATAACATTTTAACAAATAAATATCCTTTACAATATTTACAGTATTTGGATCGTGGTAAAATACACTTCCTATTTATATTACTATGCCTAGCTACATGCATACAACTTTGGATACCGTGTTACTTAGGAACGTTGTTAAGAAATCAGGTAATGGTATGATAATAGTCCGTTTAAACTTTATAATACTATAGCAATAGTGTTAAGAATATATATTTTTAGGGTTTCGCAGTCGGGGAAGCTTGTTGGAACTGTGGGTGGCAAGAAAAACCTCTAGGACAACTCTTACGTCAAGATATCATTATAATGATCTTAAGAGCGCAACAGCCGGTGAACATTAAATTTACAGGGCTCCCTAAACTAGAGCTGGAAACTTTTTCTTCGGTAAATGTATAAACCGCCGTTCATCTGTAGTAAAGTATCACATTTGTAATAATGTACCTTGCCGGCATTTAAAACATTGTTTCACATTATTCTTGTGCGTTTCTAGTACTATATTTTAACAATATAGACAACTAATGCACACGGTAACTCCTTTTCTCAACAAACAAGCAGACGTTAATCCGAAAATAAAATTCACAAATATTGAAGATAAAAGCAAACGCAACGTTTCCTATTTTGGAACCCTTAAGTGTTATTTTTTTAATTTATTTATAGGTCTTTACCTTATCCTATCATGATATTATGTACAACATATTCACTACTAGTTTAGATTATTTAAATTTTTTCTAACACTATTTCTATTTTTGTTAAACATTGTATCTATACATATACTATCTAATATTACACAATATTATTTTGTCCATACGTACTATTTATATATCCTTATTTCTACTGTTTAATGTCTTACATATTTTTAGCAATATTTTATGAAGTTACTTCCAATTTATTTTTTATTCTCTCGGGTAGACTAGCTGTATTTATTCCTGTTTCCAGCTCAAAATCATACGTCAAGCCTTTTTGTATAGAACACTTCGTCAGCAAATAAGGAACACTTTCTTCCATGGCGTCAATGCATATGCAACCCTTAAGGTTTACACAACGAAAACAATACTATTGTCTACAACATATAATTGCGAGAAAAAAAAACCTATTACATTTAGAACTTTGGCTTAATCCAGTAGATAGCTGAAAGGATGGTTCTTAATACTTCAACATTTTCTATAAATCTCAACATAAAAATGTTTATTTTCAGATAATGAGTACCTCATATTCTTACTTCAATATCTTAAGACAGTATGAATAGAAAGAATTTAAATATTTAACACTATCAAGATTCAAATAAACAATGCAATGTGTTCACAAATTCTTAATCTTTCACAAATTCACCCTACTATTTTATTTGTTAAAGGATTCTGATGTAAAATTTAAAACAATTAAATATATAAAAATAAAAAGTCACTGTTTTAGAAACCTTTTTATTCAAATACATGCCACTACATTATTTTCTCAAACATATGTACAAATAACATTAGAAACAAAGAAATTTACAATAACCTATGATCACAGTCTTCTATCTTTAATAGAAAGAATTTCCTGAATGTGAATTAATAAAAACTAAATTTATCAATGGTGAGAACCTTTATGTTCAGGCAGCAAAAAATATATTGTAACAGGCCCTTTACTGGTATGGACAATTTCTGAATGACGAATTAACATCTTTGCTGCCATACCATACAACAAACATGGTATACCTGAAAGATATAAAATACACAATGATTAATTTATAAGCATATTATTAATTGCATTTCAGTTCATCCTAAATAATTAAGTTATATAGTAAGCTTAGCTGTGGTTATGTTTACTGGGCACTGCTCTTACACCCATATACTAAAGTATTTAATAGAAATTATAACCTTCTTACACAATATGCTTAAAAAAGTTAGTGTTTAATATATTGTAAAAGAATTATATCAATTTTCTTAAATGGTAAATTGTTATTTCATACACTGTGAAGGTAACAACCATTAAAACAAAAGAAATATTGGTTACATTCCATACAACATAATTTAAATAAACATTCACTTTCAGTATTGAAAAAAACGAAGTTTTATGAGGAAAATTACTATGTTAATTGTACAAATTTCTTTCAGAGCAGAGATTGACTCCAAAACAACAATGTACTAACAATATCAATACATACATGTAGATCACACCTTGTTCCCAGTGGAGTAGGCAGAGACCACCTCTCTCTACTTGTTACAATCCTGGCACACCTCTCTCACTTCCTCCACTGTCATGAGTATCTTCATGCATGCTTGTGATTCATACTCTTGACCAAGCCTCTCTTTAGAATGTCTACAATTTGATCGCAATATGTCTGCCTAGGTTGACCTACACCAATTTTTCCAGTCCTTCTTACTTTGTATACCTCTTTTGTTAATCTTTTTTCAACGTGGCCAAACTATCTAAGCATCCCTTTCTCTATCTTTGTCTCTACAATTTCAACCATAGCGCCACTCCCTTATCACTCTGTTCCTCACTTTGCCCATCTGCTTCACTCGAGTGATACTGCTCAGGCTTCTCAATTCCACAGCATTAATCCTATGTTCATGTTTCTTTTGCCATACCCATACCTAACAATGATGCACAAAAATATTGCATGTTATACTCTACATAATAATAAATAAAATTAAATAAATAGGAAATATTACCAAGGTTTGCAACTTTAATAATCCTCATGATGTTATTTGATGATTTTAGGTCCTCTGCTTGTTTTCTAGAACAATGATATTTTATGTAAGGGTAACAACCTGTTCGTAGAATTTGATAATTAGATTTACCAACCTTCCAATTAAAATTAGACATTCCAAATTGGTCATCTTTTACACTACTATACTGAAATGAAATGATAATATATTATTAAGATTGTTACATTATTATTTATTGGTAACTATGCATTTTTTAATAATCGATTAAGCTATTCAGACTATCGGAATGTTACCTTAACGAAATAGGAAGTCCATGGTGGTTCTTTACAGTGTTTGAGATAAGCAGTAAGTACTTCAGATGAAGTAGGTTTTGAAGAAAAATTTATTATGGTTACTATATTTCTTTCAAATATATTAAACAATCTTGCAGTTCCAAGGAGCATTGGTGCTTTTTATAGTACGCCAAATTTTGACCTTAAGATTACGTAATTTTTCTTTGCAAAAAAAAATTATTTTGTTCCTTAAATATTAAGACTAGTGAGTACTTAAAACTATAACAAACTAAAAGCTTTGAAAGAATAATGTTTATTGTGCATATAAAAAACTAAAACTAACAAGAAGTAGACAGACTATAGCGTAATGTTTAAGGTCATTTAAAAAAGGGGTTTAGGGTTAACAGCGTATACAAGAGACAATTGTTATCAAGTACCTTATTAAAAAGGCGTTTTATATATTTTGATTGACATAGCCATCCACCAATGATATCTCACTATTTTTTGTGACGCTATTTATTCAATACAAAGAAGTATAATAATAATCTATTTTAACAGCTATAATTTATCAGTTAATTACAAACAAAAAGAAACATCGATATATATTAAAATGTAAGCATTAAATAAATAATGTATAGCTTGAAATTAAATTTTAAAACCATTAACTTGAAAATCTCGTTTATGGTCAATTGTTATAGGTCTACCAGGATCTGATGGCAAAAAAAAATATAATAATAGCGATTTTCATATGGCAACAAAAAAAATTTCATTTGTCAACTGAAATTTCGAGGAATGGTTTTTGGTTTGGCTTCAAATTTCCTTTAAAAAGTGGTGAAAATGTCGAAGAAACCTCATCAATCGCAAGCAAGAAATATTGGTTTCAATGTTTATCAAAGACTACTTGATGAACAAGGTGCAGAACAAACACAATCATCGATATTGAGCCATGTGCAAGCGTTGACTGATTAGTAGGAATGAGACATCTTGATACTTTGGTATATTGCAGTTTTCGTGTGATATATTATGTATACTAAACTTTGGTTTATTTCAGAGGTTTCTAATACTACCATAAGACGACTTGTTGCGGGTAAAAACGTCAATAGACCTGCAAGTGATATAAAATCTTTAACAGAAGCTTTCTCTCAAATAGGTGTGAGGTATAGTTGGCGTAATCAAACTTCTTCGATTATGCGTATTGTTTATTTCACTACCCTTGTGGAAATGTTAACTCTCCTTTTTTCCGTGACCGAGACGTCACCTATGACATCTCTCTGACGTGTTACCATCGACAATTTTCATAGGCGATGCGAGTAGGTGAGTAGCCTACATAGGGATCGATGAATGGCGAAAATCTTCTGAACATGTAATAAAAATTAAAAATCAATTCATAGAACAAGATCGATTAATTGAGATGCAGGAAGAAAGGTTTATCATAAATACTGCGTCTTTCTCGTGTTCCTCTTCCGGTGAAGACTTTATTATGAATGTGCAGTATTTGGAACCATTTTAAAAATCTGATAGTCTATAATTAATTAATAAACTCATGAACAGAGTAATTGTAGTTTTCATCTAAAATTCGAACCCCACATTCGCCACAGTAAGATTTTCCAAAAATATCCTTGATCATTGGATAAATTTTTATATGTGGATATATCACACACAATATGTCGCTGTAAGGAAAAAAAAGTATCAAAAAGTTTTACTCCTATTTCCCTAGTATTGCTAGCGTCAATTTCTTTTTTCTCTTTTTGCCATCAGAACCTAGACCTATACAAAACATATTATGACGTTTTTTTTGTAATATATTACAATATGTTAAAAAAAAAACGATAAATGCATTTTCAATTTGTTTTTGATTATCGCTAAATAATCAAATTAGATAATAACGGGGTTTAAATATAGAGAGGAATAAGAACAAAATAAAATTTTCCTAGCCATTAAAATACGTCTTTAAGTTAATAAAAATGCGTAATATATTTTTTTTATTTAATTCTTATCAATGTTTACACAACGCTTAAACAAAAAACAATTATATCTTCTTGCTCTAGTTAGTCTCCGTAACTCCTACCGATTTTGTCCGTAAATGATCAAATAACGTCCCCCATACTGTTCAACAATATTTTAAAACTATAAATGTTGTTGTTTTTAATGATACATTTTTATAAATATATTGGAAAATATTAACAGACCAGACTGCGGGATTCAGATGGTTAAATATTGTAGATCGCAAGGGTGGTTCAAAATTGGCTAATATGTTATTGTAGTAACACGAATATCTCGGTATTTTTTCCAGTCACATATGGTAGAATGTTTTTAATACCCTCATTGCATACAATACTCTGTCGTTGACAGAGAGAAATTGAACCCAAAATATTTTGGATAAGCACGATTTACCATTTCCGCGGTTATTGTTTTCGGTTTTCTAAGAAGCAACTAGACGAGCCAGGCGTTCACCTGATAGTATGATATTCCCGCCTATAACAACGCGGCGCTAATAAAAATGATATACATTGTGCTTGTCGTCCTGAGACAAGATCCCCAGTAATTTCACTAGCTACGGCGCCCTTCAAACCGGATCATGGTAATGTTTGTACATTGCTATTTGGCAGCAGAAATAGGCTTGAAATGCGAGGAAAAGTACTGCAGGGAAGTCTGCTGTGAGGATAAGTGTACTGCAAAGAAAAGTCTACTGTGAGGGACAGTCTACGGCGAGGAAAAGTCTACTGCGAGTAAGTAGTAGAAAACTGAACTGTGTATTTATTAATCTTCTATTTGCGTGAACTTTCTTACAATTCTACAGGTATTTTAAATATTATTGTTTTCTATATTACAGTAACGAATGTCTGCGCAAATCTATTACTATTATTATTATATAAGTTTGGCAAATATCTCCCTTACGCTTTTTTGCTCTTTATTCAATACTTTATAAAAAGTGTTACAGTGATCGGATTTAGTTCAAATATGCGCCGTTTTGTTCGATAATCTGTTTCCATCTAGACGGCAACTTCATAATACCTCCCTCGTAGAAGCCCCCCTCCTTATTTGCGAAGAACTCGGACAGCCACTTTTCACAAGTCTCTTTTGAGTTCAACTTTACACCACCAAGGGCGTTCACCATGGACAGGAACAGGTGGTAATCACTTGGCGCTATGTCCGGGCTATATGGTGGATGCGATAAAACCTCCCATCCGAGCTCCCGTAGCTTCTGACGAGTCATCAACGAAGTGTGTGGTCTGGCGTTGTCCTGGTGGATCACTACACCCTTCCTGTTGGCTAATTCTGGACGCCTCTGGTCGATCGCCTGCTTCAAGCGGTCCAGTTGTTCGCAGTAGATGGTAGAATTAAGCGTCTGGCCATATGGGAGCAGCTCATAGTGGATGATTCCCTTCCAATCCCACCAAACACACAGCAAAACCTTCCTGGCCGTCAATCCCGGCTTGGCCACTGTTTGGGACGATTCACCGGCCTTCGACCACGACCGTTTTCGCTTGATATTGTCGTATATGATCCATTTTTGGTCGCCAGTCACCATCCGCTTCAAGAATGGGTTGAGTTCGTTCCGTTTCAGCAGCATATCGCAGGCGTTGATTCGGTCCAGAAGGTTTTTTTGGGTCAAATCATGCGGCACCCAAACATCAAGCTTTTTTTGTATCCAGCCTTCTGCGGATGGTTTAAAATGGTTTGGTGACTAACTCCCATCTCCTGGGCGATGTCACGAGATGCCACATGCCGGTCTAACTCGATGTAGTCCATGATTTGATCGGTATTTGTCGTCACAGGTCTTCCGCCGGCTGGCTTATCCATGGTGTCGTTTTCACCGGCTCTGAATCGTCGAAACTATTCCTCCGCGGTTCGAAGTGATAGAGTACCATCCCCCAAAACACCATTAATCTCACGGAACGTTTCTCTAGCGGATTTGCCTTTAACGAAGGAAAACTTTAAAATAGCGTGAATTTCGGCGTTAGTGAACTATATGTTTACACGTCTATAACTGTTGAACGCAATATCCAAACTAATTATGCGTAGCGTCGTTTTGTAGGTTATGTCAAGACCATTCAAATTATGTATAGTATTGCCAGATACGAGCTCTGTAGCGCTTTGTACATAGCCGCGAAATTCAAAAGACAAAAAGGCGGAAGGGAGATATTTGCCAAACTAATATATTAGTAGTATGATAGTATACTAGTGGATGACTTACTGTTTGAAAGACAGTGTAGCTATTTAATTTAAAAGGGTAACACTACTTAAGACTTAGCAATATTAGCGGTATTAGTTGAAGGTACAACACTAGGTTTTTTAAAAGTTGGAGTTAGTGTTGACGGTGGCGTAATTCTCATAGGTTCGTGCTTAGACATTAAATTATACACAAACAATAAAACATACAAATGACACGTCAAGTTAGTTAGCTGGTAACAACCAGAAGTTTCTAAATTTTTTCCACAAGAACGACATTTACTGCTAAAATCATTTATTTTTCCAAAATATTTGCAGAATGGCCACTTTGATGGCTTTTAAAAATACCTGTAAATAAAAAAAAACAATAGTTACACTATCATTTGCTTTTTCATTATACTTATTTACGACCTAAAATGCTTTCGATACACTACAAGGAAGCAATATTAAGAGGAAATGAAAAATTTTAAATTTCTTTAAATTAACATTAAGTATAAGCTTATAGCGCATTTTTTAATAAATTGTTTAGGTATGTATTGTAAATATTATTAAGAACCAATTTCCAAAATATACGTTGTAGCCATCGATATTTAAAAGTAAATATATTAATAGATATAAACTAAATAGCGATATTTTGCTAATGTATATTGGTACAAAATCCCTCCGTCACTTGCCCACCATACATGATCATCATCATTTTAGAAAACCAATTCGATCTTCAACTGATGACGCAATACGAAAAGAGTTTAGTAATTCATTCACATGCGACCAACCAAACCAAAAATGCCTTCAATACAAAAAAAAGCTGCGAGCAGGAAATTCTCTTTTACGAAATAACCTAATAAATAGGAAATTGTAGTGTGCAAATTTATGAATTATATATTCCCTAACTAGTACTTACAAAGTTAGATAGTCCTCCTAAAGGATTTATTGACGTTTCATTATTTTATTCATATAATACGATGCATCCATGTCATCGAAATCAAAACATCAATGTTTTTCAGCTGAATATCGACGTTATGCATAATCGATAAATATCGACATCCCCAAACCGCGTGTCTGTCACGTTCGTTTTTTTTTCCAGAATGCGTTTGATCTTTAATATCAATGCCGGCACTTTTATCACTCAGCAATATGATGGTGATAAATTACTTAATAAAGAAATAAAAAGAAGAAATACTGAAAGTAGCACACTGTTAAGGATTTGTGAATTAATAACACGACTCTATTATAGAAAAACTGATTTTTATATGTAGTACATTGAACAATTAACTCATTAATCTAAGCTTAAAACATATGATTATATTATTAACAAACACTAAAACTTCGAAAGCTTACAAACAACTAAGGCCATATTTTTACTATGTTTAAAAAGTAAGTTATTTAAAAGCGTGGGGGTTTTTAACACTTGTTTTCAATTTTATTTTATTTTTGACGATATTTTTATCATTACTTTTTTGACCGTGACTTCTATTCTGGTGTCAGTAGAACTAGACATTTGTGTAGTTGTTGTATAATATAAAAGTTTTATATGAATTAAGAGACGAAATTGATAATTACATATTAATTAGTACTAAGTTCTTAGGGTAACGACTTTTATGTATACACATATCTTATAGAACAAAAAGAATTGGATAACTCTTGGGTATAACCCATAAAAATAATGTATTTACAAACACTTTATTTTTAAATTGAACCTACTTTCATTGCTCTTATGTAACTATAATATAAATATCCAAGTAATGATCTTTAAGATACCCCCAGTTCATATATTTGGTTAAAAAATTAAAACATAAGATATGAATTCACTTCACATATAAAGGCACAAAATTGCATTCAAAATTGGCTAAAACGTCAGCCTATGTAGAAACCCAGCATAACAAAATATATAACGGCTTAATATAAAAATGTACCACAATACTGAATTTACAATGTCTTGTCGTATTAAATATAATTTTCTTGTTAGTTACTAAACAGTAATGCATTTAAGCTGATTCTTTATATAATATCATTCAAGTTATGTACAAAATAAAGTCATATATTGAAATATTGTACAAGCAACATAATAAATTTTGTTGTTTCTAATATAATCCCTCTAAATAAAGGTGTAATAAACAATTACATAAAGGAAATGAAACCTATGTAATTTAATTTTATTTATATGCAATATTTGCATAAATTGAAAGAATCATTATGTTAATCTCCTTCATTTTCTTAGGACTAACATTATTTATTTTCGGTATTAACCAAATAACATAATGAAAAATTGTACCTAAAAACCATGTCAAATGTCAGCTATGAACTTTTTATTAATAAAATATAACGCATGTCACACAGCACGAAGGAATATTTTTGTATTAAAAATATAACATGAGCAAAATACTAACAGCCGGGTACCGCCCACTGCTGAGCAATGCTTTTGTCAAGGATCTCCACTCCGATAAGTCCTACACTGCGTAAACCTTGTAGCGGCCTACCTTACCTGCGTCTGGTAAGCAGCCGCCACGCGAGGACCTTAAATATCATGTAGAGTATTTTATAAAAAAAATTCTCAAATAATTTTTCAAGCACTAAATCTCACACCAAAGTGTATAACACAAATAACAATATATATTTTTAACACATAAAAACGTTGATACATATGATCTATAACTCTTTGGACTGCGGACTTGTCAACTATTGATGTAGCTTCTAATAATGGTGGCAGCCTCCTGTTGTCCCATATCTTCAAGAAGTAGCGTCAATGACTTAGATGTAATATCATCATCACATTCCTGAAAGATTATTAATTTCAATACCAGTATGCATCTAATAAAATTAAAATTACAAAGTAATAAGTAATATTTATTTTACTAATGTAACGAGACTAATTAACGTTTTATTAAGAAGAGTTTAGGCAATAAAGCCAGTGTGAGCAGATAAATCACATACCATTGCATAACTACCTCCTTGGCGCAACAGATGGTGGCTTTTGCTTGCTATCAACGTATGAAAGTCAAGGTTTTCTAGACGAACACGCTTCGCCTTTCTCAGTCATATTATCACATAACACCATGGGAAATTTAGAGCAAGTTTGAGCCCATAGTAAAATAAAAATCCTACTCTTAAATATCTAAATAAAAAAATACAGGAATCCCAATATTTTTGTGCAGGCATTTAATTTTTCTATGTATATATAAGTTGATTAAAAATCACCCTTACTTTTAAGTTAGTCAGGAGCGCTCGCGTTGGGCTCTTAGAGGTTAAGTAGTAGGAGAGCAGAGAATCGCGGTGCAAACGTTCTGCAAGCTCACGCCATGCACCCGTTTGATCTAAAACCCTTGACACCTCTTCCACATATAAACTCAAGTCCTCTAAACCTCTATCATTTGTTTCCTGCAACGAGAAACATATTTATATTGATAAAATTGATATTACTTTTAGTTAATTAATAATGATTATTAATTTACTAAGACGTCAAAAATTCATAGGTTTTTTTTTTTTGCGGGGCTGATTTCAATATATATAGACATATGATATATACATAGAATTAAATTTGAAATTTAACAAAAATATTTCCGCACGGTAGCAACCCGCCGCTCCCTAGACTCTTTCCCGTCATGAACACTGCAACTCTCTTCCGGAAAAGAATTTTGTAACGTCCCTACTATAATCTCGATAGAGAAATATACTTTTAAAAAAAAAACATATTTCAAAGTATGTACGTAAATTGTGAGATATATAATTAAATATTTAATGACTACTCACGCCGTCGTCAGCTGATTCGTATTCATCCTCGGGCTCCGACTTAATTTCGTCTTCAGTTAAAATATGTGATGGTAAGTGTTTTTGGAATAACTGATAAAGCTCTGGCTTGTCCCGTGCCATCCTCCAAGCTGGTTGGTTATTGTCCTCGTGCTTGTTGGGATCAGCCTTGTAATAATAATATTTTAAAATTAAAACGATATGGTGAGCAGAACATTGAAAAGGGTGTTCCCCAAAACTGATAAAAATATGATTTTTTTAGATAACGGAAAAATTGTTTAAGTATTAATTTACATTACTTACATTTTTCTCTAAAAGCAATTTAACAATTTCAACTGAATTATTTCTCAAAGCACCACTGCACACTATCTGTAGAGCAGTGTTGCTCCGACCATCCACTGCTTCAATATCCTCCTATAAGAAATTATTAACATTAATACACAACAATAATAATAACATTATACAAAGATCTAATGTACAAATTATTACAATAACAGTAATTTTCATATGTATTATATATTAGTAATATGTATTAAAAAGAAATAATACAATCAATTAAAATGTTCTCAAAGAACTTAAAATGTATGAACGTCTATCTACACGAAGAAAATGCGAACTGAGGATTCGACATCTTATATCTCAAGGCGACGATCGCAATATGGTGCAGTATATGTCGTAACTAGCGGCATGCTGTTATGGGCAGGTGAACTTACCACCAAGTTAACATCCCATTCGTCTCGTCGCTTAGTTAATAAAATGGTTGGTTTGTTAGATATCGCAGTTCGTATATAGCGTATGTAGCCTTAGTAGTTACAACAACCTTACAGCAGGAACGTGCCAATGTTCTCATGGCTTTACCTAAAGGCTTAATAGGCACTGCGGTTGTACCTACCAATTTAGACAAGTATCAAAGTGCCTATCCTAAAGTAGTACTTATAAGCAAAAGGTGTTTTACAAATTTTTGGATACTAACAGGCAACGCGCTATCGATGATGGCTCGCAGCACCGGCAGGCAATCGTCGTACGCAGCGACGTGCAGCGCAGTGCGACCCTCGCTATCCCTGGCACGGAGTGACGCGCCGTGGGACAGCAGTGTGCGGCAGCTTTCCTCCGAGCCGTAAATTGCAGCCAGATGCAACGCCGTCTGTTTCTCTATTAACATAAATAACGCCTTTATCTCCCTCAATATTGTTTATCTAATACAATGTAGGCCCTCGTTCCGTTCCAGGGCGGCATGTTATAAAAGTAGATTGTTGGTAGAGTTTTTTTTATCACACTTGGGTAGTTACCACTATCATGTCATAAATTTGCTACTATGACAGCATTACTGTATTTCAGGTTCTAACCTATGGTATGGGAACTAGCGTCCTCTGTGTAAGCTTCTTTAACAATGACCTCATTGCCTCTTAACAGGAAGTGAAATTGATATGTGGTATGAGATCACATATCAATTTCACAACCTAAATTTGTTTGTTTTATAATTGGAATGAATGCAAAATCACAAATTCTCTTTATACTGTACATAGGCAGAAAATCTGTGTTGTTTAATATAAAGTAAGTATATAGAAAAACTGTTACAGAATGTGTGTGACTTTATTACGATAAATTAAAACGTACCATTGTTATAGGCGTTGATGTCGAAATTAACCTCGGTTGACTTTATAGCTTCCAGTAATGGCACTAAGCACGTTTGACAGATAACTGCATAATGTATCGCATTATTGCCTTCGTTGTCTTCAATCATTGGATTGCATCCTAGTAAAAATATGACAAAATTCAAAATATGCCTGAAGCAATGATACCTGCGAGAACAATTCATATAGTTGGATAGAAATACTGTTAACATAATAGCATAATTGGACAAATAGCATTAGAAAAAGTTGGTTATAAGTTAGTTCAAGTTTTCTTTTCAAGAAGTCCTGTACTAGGTTAAACTAATTGCAACTGCTGGGTTGGGAACAGAGGTACAGCGACTTCTCCAAACACAAATTAACCACCGACAGGGGTTTTAGTGAGTAGAAAATCTCTACATAACCCAGACTTCCTTTCAAAATTCAGGGTATCTTTGTTTCCACAACATAAAAAAAGCAGAATAAATCAAATACCGTTAGACAGGAGGAGGGTAATGAGTTTAGGGAGATCGTGGATGACGGCCATGTGAAGTATTGATTGCTCCTGGTTATTAGTCTTGTTCAATAGGTGTGTCAGTCTCACGCTGTGTATGAGCTTCACTATGTACTCTAGACTTGGCTGATTACTGGCTAACATCATATGCAAGAATCTGTGGAAAGCGATTTTGTTTTATCTACAATGGGCTAACATTTGACCTCGATTTCAAATTCTATCATCTGATTATGAGGTAGTATACTTAGGTGTACCGGTATGAAATGAGAGTTTTTTTGTGAAAATAAAACGCTAATTATTAATGGGAAAGTATAAACATTTCATTCAAAGTATTGGCCATTGTTTTCTACACATTTTGACCACCTCTCTGGCAATTTGTGGATACCACGCCAATAAAATTTTTCGTCTTTTAAAGCAAACCAACCAGACACCCAATTTTCGACTTCCTAGTAGGAACCAAAGTGCTGCTCAGCCAATGCGTGTCCCATCGATGAAAACAAATGGTAGTCGGAAGGAGCCAAGTCTGGTGAATACGGCGGGTGGGGTAGCAGGTAGCAGCTCCCAGCCAAGTATTTTGATTGTATCCTGAACCGGTTTTGCTTTGTGTGCAGGTGCATTGTCATGGAGCAAAATTACCTTGCCGTGTCTTCTGGCCCATTCTGGTCGTTTCTCGATCAATGCATGGTTCAAATTGATCATTTGTTGTCGGTAGCGATCAGTATTAACGGTTTCACCAGGTTTTAGGAGCTCGTGGTACACCACACCTTTCTGATCCCACCAAACACACAGCATTGTCTTCTTGCCGAATCGATCTGGTTTTGCAGTCGATGTTGATGGTTGTCCCGGATTAACCCATGATTTTTTCCGTTTAGGATTCTTAAAATAAATCCATTTTTCATCGCCAGTAACAATCCGATGCAAAACCGATTTTCTTTTGTGTCTTTGAAGCAAAATTTCACAAGTGTTTTTTCGGTTTTCCATCTGTCTTTCATTCAATTCATGTGGCACCCATTTTCCACACTTTTGGATCTTTCCCATAGTTTTTAAACGGTCAGAAATTGTTTGTTGTGTTGTTGTGCAACATTTAACATTTCTGCCATTTGCTTTTGATTCAAAGTGTCATCTCCATCTAATATCGTTTGCAATTCGGTGTCTTCAAACTTTTTTGGTGGTCTTTTGACGTTCTTCATTTCTCACATCAAAATCATTATTTCTGAACCGTTGAAACCATCTTTTGCATGTTGCTTCTGATAGAGCATGATCACCATATGCCTCGACAAGCATTCGATGCGACTCTGCAGCACTTTTCTTCAAATGAAAACAAAAAATTAATGCTTTCCGCGAATCATCACTTTCTGGTACAAAATTCGACATTTTTAACACGATGAAAAAATATGATGCTGTCTGTTCAATGACTTGATGTAGACTAAATATGTTTCACAGATGTCATAGCAAACAAACAAAAAAAAAATAAAGGCTCGTTCAAAACAAATGTTCCTTATCGAGACATTTGTATTTTGACACGCACTTCATACCGGTACACCTGATATTGTGAAAGATGCCCGCACAGAATACTCTGGCTATTATATTTTGACAGCCGGAACTATATGAAGGTTGTAGCTAGCTAGTATGAAAAACCGCTACCATCTTATATTTTTGATCTCGCCGCAACCGCATCGTTGTGAACCTGTTGTCAACTTATGGGAGTCAGAGTATTCTGCGAATGAAACGCGGCCAACGACCTATTCTCTTAAAGTTACGTAAAATTTATCAGATGTAGTTGAATAAAAAAAAAATCTTACGTGTCTCCGTTAGATAGCCGCATGTCAAAGAGCCGTTCTAGTTTACTTCTAACCACCTGTTTTTTATGAACGGTCTTTGTTTTAATCATTTCACATAACTCCTTCACGAGCTGTAAAAGCATTATACAATTTCATTTTTCACATTTTTTGTAAAAATTTAACTGTTTTTTGGAAGGCGTAAGAGGGTTTTATTTATATGCACTTAAGTAAAGTTTCCAGTGAAAGCCAAAATGGTGAAAAAACCTTGTTTTTGGAAAATGCCAAAAGCAATGAGTGTTGTAAACATTGATAACATTTTGCCAATATGGTGAATTGCCTTGACTGTCTCTTTAAAGGAGGAGGCTCCGATTCGCAACATCAAGAATATTACGAGAACTGTTTTTTGTAAAAAAAAATTTTTTGCTACTATAAAGCAAATAAACATATTTGGATTACGTAATTTCACAATACCTTTTTAACTTCAACGCCATGTTCCGCCGTGTAAAATGCTGTGTACTCGTTGCCTTTCTTATTTGTAATGTTTGCTTTAGAATGACTTTCTTCTTCATCTGACTTACGGCTGACCTTAGGAGGGTTCGGGTTTTCTTTCACCTATAGATTATACATACATGTTGTACTATATTTTCCTCTTTGTCTTCTTTTCTTTAACGATGAGACTAGGTTGACCTAATGAAAGTGTAACGCTACACCATACCAATATGGCGCCTGTTAGAATGAAATTCCCTAACCAATCAAATGTTTGAGGCATAAAACCCATCTAACTATCAAAATCGAGGAAATAGAATTTTTTATGCAATATAGCACCGTTCTGACGAGCAATAAATTTGAAGATGGATTTCTTCCAAATTATTAAATCGTTATTAATTATATTAGCTTTTTTATTTTCATTTTAACAATGCAAATTAACATTTATCGATAGAGAATATCTAATAAAATAAAAAAAATATATAAATAAAAAAAAACTTACATTCACCCGCGCAGAGTCAGGTACCAATCTTATGAACTCCATACCAGACATCTAAATTTAAAACAAAATGAAGATTAAGTTCCATCCTCCAGCCCAGAAAATCTATAATTTATATCTACTTAGAGATTTAAATATAGAGATGAAGCTAGATTTTATAAAATTATTTCCAAGCAATAGTAGCTATAATTGAAAAAGCGGCGCTTAACTGTGATAACAGAACACTCGAAACCGAACTTTACAAGCAGTAACAACAATAGTTAAAAAATCTAAACCAAAAGTAGTGTAATTTATCAAAAATCTAAGGACCACATAATTTTATGAAAATGTAATGATACACATCTAATGTAATAAACTTTCAGTGTAAGGCGTTACATTTCTATTAAATCAATAGTAAATTCATTAAATCCAATTATTGTATTATACACTTACTGTATTATATAATATATACAATATATTTATGTTGATTGTTCTTTTTCGTAGCGCCTTAATTAGTAATAGCATAAAAAAAAACTGCTCAGAAACTTGATAAATTTCCAAAGTATGGTTTATTTATCTATTATGTATCTTATTACTATAATTATTGTGTTTAGTATTAAAAATGTAAAACATGAAATAGATTACACATTAAACAAACAGCTCTTTTAATGTTCCCACTACCGGTTTCGCAAGATGTTTTACTTTACCGGAAATTTAAGATCAAAAAATACTTTTATAAAGTGAAAGAGAAAAAAAAAGCGATGGTTGAACTGTGCGAAATTAAGAATTTAAAAAAAAATATATTGGTAGACTATAACTTTTTTTGCTAGTCTTTGTTACTTAATTGGCACCACCGCAGCGCCTATTTCTACTGCCAAATACTAGTGGTTTAAACATTACTGTGTTACCAAATTAAAGCTTATAAAATTACTGGGGTAATGACACAGAATTTAATGTTTCAATGTGACGAACGTTGTAAGATAAAATTCTATTTTAAGGGTAGACAACATATTTAAATATTAAATTTTTTATTGCTTACAAATCACGGCAAAGCAAAAAGAATAAATTAAAAATATGAAACATTATAAATCAATACAAAAATTTACAAAATTAAATACAGTTATTTCTCTTTAATGGTTAGTTTTATAATCTGCTATTTTTAAATAAATTTAAAAATTGAATTGTAGAGTTCTATTTCCCAAGGTTGTAACAGATAAAAAAGTACTAAACACTGGAAGAAGTGATACTACTGTCTTGCTAACTAAAATATATGTGAAATAAGAATTGTTTACATATAAGATAAAAAAAAATCAAACTTAAATTACTATTAAATCAAAACATACATTAAGCGTAACAAAGTTACTTTCTTAGATCAAAAGTTGTACAGTTATCACCAATAATATTTATTGTTTTAGATTATTTGGTTATCATGGAGTACTTAAAGGAATAATTATTAATAACAGTCGATGAGCTGCTTTGAGATCTACATATGCGGAGCTGAAGAAATAGATTAAATTGACTAAATATAGCGAAAATAATAATTTACTATTCCATGTTTCAAGAATTTTCGGGAGGTTTGGTATGTAAACATGATTGGCGGAAGACCCTGTTTGTTCTCGCCCGTGGAGTTCGGTTTTGGCTCTGATCCCGATAAAGCTGTAAATGTCGTCAATAATACTAACAAACCAAAAACCCTCAAAAAAAAAATAAATGAAAAAACAAACACAAAAGAAAAAGGGTGATAATATAATATATAATGAACATATTTTCGGTGTTGCCAGTTAAATTTGAAAAAATCAGAACCATCCCATAAAAACAGAAAATCAAAAGTTATATACATATTAAGTACATGATCAAGCATAAATTAGTAAGATTACTTTGAAAGTGTTATGATCATTTAATCTTTAATAAGCTTAATGAGAATAACTCTGTGATTGAATTATTTATGATGACCGATGACCACAAAGATATAATATTTTGAGGCTAATATTCCAGTATAAATTAAAAACAGAGAAAGTATGCAATTTTAATAGGTACCCACCCCATCAGTTACACTGTCACCGTACGATTCGAAGTATTCTGAAAATAAAGAAACGAACATCAGCAATCAAGATAATGATACAGAAGTGTAATGGGGTACCGCGCAGCAACACGGGATCCACGCCAACTTTACCTGCTCGTGATACACCCAATTAATCAACAAACGAGGCTCTAGCCCCCACCAACCCGTATTGGCCCAGCGTGGTGGGAAATGACGCAGATCCCCCCACATGCACCCCTACAAACTATAGCCCAGTGCTCGAAGAGAATAGGTAACGCAGAACCGATCGATGTGGGAATGTTTGGGGGAGGCCTATATACAGCAGTGGACGTCTAGCGGTTGGTAATGAAACGGATGATAATGAGTACAGAAGTGGTAAAAAACTTCGGCTGGTGGAAGGGTTTTTTTTTCGAACCCGCTTGACTGTCTGTGACCCAACTGTGTTCCTGCTGTCAACTTACATATGACAACTAGTGCGAGCAATTTTCACCACCTACAGCCTCATCGTCACTTAACATCATTTAAAGTTAGAATAAGTAGTAATAAGTCATTGTAAACAAAGAAACAACTACTAAAAGAAAATTTATCGTATTGCTTATAATTAACAAAAAAAATCCGAACGTAAATTACCTGTCCAATCCGCCTTGCAGAATTGCTTTTTTTCCTCTAACGGAATATTAGAATTGTGTTTGAGTAACCGTTCTATTTCTGATGAATTTAATTGTAACACTGGTGGCTCGGGTATATTCGGCTGTCCCAGCATTGGACTGATGTTGAACTGCTGGTTAACACCTGAGTTGGGCGTACACGACGAAAGATCATAGAATAAAGCTTCTGCCATTAGTAAATCATTCGAAGCAGGCGCCGCTGGCACATGGGACTGAGGGACCTGGAATTAAGACAAAAAAAATATACGTTAATGTACTACTTGCTTATAGTTTAGTTTGTACGTGTAATGTGTGCTCACTGTATAATTAGTGGAGAGCATTGGATTCGATACCCACTAAGGTACAACTTCCTCTTAAAGAATACATCAAGAGGAAACCGACATATTCCAAGAACCATAGCTTTCGACGACATGTAACATCCGCCGACCACATTTAGTCAGCGTGGGGATAAATGGTTCTCACACCCTTTATGAGAAAAATCTCCGTGTGCCAGCAGGTTGTCCATGTACAGTTGCACGCCCTTGCCTACATACGTACGTACACATCTATCCGTAGGATCACAACAACACCTACTTTTCTTTCTCTCCAAACACTTGTGAGAAACATCACTATGCTATATGAGTTTAAAAATATTTAGTTTTTTTTAAATATAAATAGTTATTATATATTACTCCATCTAACTAGCGCAACATTGGACAGAGGTCAAGACAAGTCCAAGATGGGTCTAGCGACGTATGAACATTGTACGTGATGATGATGTATCATATATAATATTAAATCACCACGACAATATCGCGCCCGGCAGGTAATTAGAAAATTAGCGTGTCTAATTTGGGAAATATTATGCACGCCAGGCGCGGTTATATTTTTTTCTAAACTGACAATAGTCTAATCACTACAAATATTATACAGATCATGGTGGTAAAGATATTTTATATAAGGAATGAACAATGTTTCAAATGTTCTTATATTATAACATGCATAATTTACTTCGGTTAAGACGAGAGACATTTTTTTCAATCTACATAACGAAGAAACGCGCAGCACTTTCGAATGAAGAATCTGAGGTTAATTACGTTGATAAACAATGTAATATATTATATTGGACACATCTCTTTAAGAAGAAAGATTTCATTAGCCTCATTTTACAGGCTACGTTCAAACTGAAACATAGTGATTTTGGCACACCACTCTTTGTTGGCAGAAACAGGAGCTGAGGTGTACCTGTATTACCTAGACATATTCTGGATACAGACAGTTTTGCTTAGGATGCTACCCTAACGAATTACCACAGTAAAATAATTACTTGAAACAGCAAAAACTTAGTCAAAGCACTGTATTGTATCTATAAAGAAATTTACGTAAAGAATAATATTTTAAAATGTAATTACAATACTTACAGGTATATTAAAGGAAGGTAAATCCTTCATAACTTCATCTTCTGATAAGAGTTCATTGTTTTGCTGAAAAGTATAAGTCAATGGTTAGTTTATTTAAGAAGAGAAGAATGTTAAAGATGATTCTTTTTTGATGATTCATATATTTAAACAATAAATTAAATATAATACTTACATGCATGACTTGTATAGGTACAGGCAATTCACTTATGCTATTAATGGACCCACCTAAAAATATTTAATTCTGTTAACATGTCTACTATGTATGCAACTTCGTGATTTCAAGTCTTTATACCTAAGCAATTAAACTTATGTCTAAAAACAAAGATTACGACAAATTAGAATAAAATGTTTTTATAAGTAACATAAACAAGTTACTAAAGTAATACGAGTTACCAATAAACACAATATATTTTAAATGGTATTCTTAATAATAAGAATTTTCGAAATGCTTAGATATTAATGTAAAATCTATGAAGTAAAAAAAAAAAACAAACCTCCAGAATTGCTCTCAATGGAAGAATATGAACTATTAGCCTTTCGTTTTTTTCTTATCGAGTGAACGTACTCTGCTTTGTAAGTGAACTCCTTCGGTTCGCTGGTGCGTCCGTCCGACGGTCGCACGAGCTCTATCAGTACTTTCACATCAGATGATATATGAGGATCTTTGTATGGAGGTGTTCTGCAGACAAGAAGATATAATTGTAGTCATCTGTGTTTTGAAGCCATGATAGATTAGCTTGTACGGAGATCCTATGCGTTACACGTTGCAAGGACACGCAGATTCTTTCCTCACTATACTGCGCGAGAGTGACATGATTGACAACGTAGTGAAGAAACCGGCATGTTCCAAGAAAAACATGTTTCGTGGATACATCACCAACTCTCCCTTGGCCAGCGTGGGTGATAAATGGCCTTAAACATCTGGAGAGATAATGCCATGAGTACCAATAGTGGAACAATTAAGACTATTTCGTGTTTTTATTTACATTACTAAAAATACTTACCCTAACCAAGTTCCTATAGGATTAGTTCTTAGAACGATATTCAATACTGTGTTGCATTATATCTATATTTTAATAATGAAAACTGGTTGTTTTTATTCGCCAATCACGTGAAAAATAGTGAACGTGATATGGGAACATGACCATTCTACGAGAAATGCTTTGTAGTTTAATAGATCTTTCATATTTTTATTTCTAAATAAAAATTTTAATAATTTTCATTTCGAGTTATTTATGCGGTTGCTATAAAGTCATTTGCAGTTGCGGTTACTCTCAAGGAACATTTCAGACAAATTTCGTCTAATTTTGTATTAAGCCCAGCAAAGCGAGCGGGGAACAGCTAGTACTTAAAATTCATAACCATAGTTGTGAATCGTCACCTTTTTATCATGTTAGATTTACTTATATGACAGGTTGTATCAGAAAGAATATTATAAAATATTATATATACCGGAACACAATAGCGTACTGATGATGTACATCGCTTTGTATGAAATGACCTTTCGCGGACCAGCACTCTTCTCCGTTCTCCGACAGTTCGTAAAACCGAATCATGATATTTTCTGAAAAAAAAAAAAAAAAAAAAATCACACTGCAACTTAACTTAAGAACATTCTTAAGTTATAAAAGAACAGCTTCACATACTAAATTTAGACGTAATTTTGTAGAGTGTATTAAGAGAGTGACTTAAAAAAATTTATGTGCAATAAAATGTTGCCCTTGAGTTCGAATAATCGAAACCACTTCAGAAATATCGTTATTCCCAGGATAGTATATCATTTATATTATTTTAGGCTAAAGAGGTACTTTCTTAAGGATATTAAAAACGGGTGAAACTAAGATTTATATAGTTGTAATTATTCTTATTTTTTAGTATATCATAAAAAAATCTTAGACAAAATTTCAAATCTGAATAATTTAACAAAATATTTGTCATAATAGATATTAATGGGCTAAGATATGACATAAATTTTAAATGAGATTATGTAACGACTAGAATAATTTTTCTTTCGTATAATAACAGCTGAAACTCGGTAACACTGTTATCGCGGCAGAATCGTTACATGAGAGCCGTAGGTAGATGGCTAAGTGTTACAAAAAATCCATAAATCTATCCAAACTACATAACCCCGTGGCCTCGAAAATAAACCGAAGACTTCTGTTTAACAAGAAAAGCGTCTAGCCTCTTCGCCATGGAGATAATTAAATTTGAGATTTTATTATACATTTTGTAAAATCGAATCGAATTTAATTACTATAAGACTGGGAATTAAAATAATGTTTTTCAATTCCAATTAATTGTAAAGACTAATTTATTTTTTATAAATAAAAAAAAACATTTGTTCAGTTTAAAATGGGACAGTTCTGATCAATAAATGATCTCTTGTCTTTGTTGTTATAAAGCTTGAAAAGGTGATACGAAATTATTACATATCTCGGATGTATTATTATGTGGGGTTCTTTGGGAGAGGCCTATATCCAGCAGTGGACGTCTATCAGCTGATGACGATGATCCCGGCATAGGAAATGAAATTCTTCTAGATTCATGCGTCGTTAATATTGGCGAATCGAGTCACTGTAAACGTGATGATGATCTTTAAACCCAGAGGAACTTAAAAAAGAATACTCATTTTATGTTCGTACGAGTACTAATCGGAGACATGACAAAGTTTTTCTAAGAATTTCATCGTTAGTCCGACACGAAACGAGCGAATCGTTTGCGTAATAGTATATGGTGCGACTGCGCATATAAATGAGACGCTGTTCAAACAGCATCACGCTAATAATTTTACTATAATAACTAACACTACAGTTTGAAAAGAAGAATCTCATAAATAATTTATAAGGAAAAGCCTTAATGAAATTATTCAGAAGATTTTGTTTACATTAACTATAGCTAGGCACCAATTACAGAAAACAAATAGTGTACTTTGTTTTTAATAAATAAATAAAGATTCGTCAAGTTTCAAAATATATAAGGCCAATGTCCAACAGTGGACTGGCGCGGCCTAACGATGTTAACAAATATAGCTTGGAATCCATAAATACACCGCTAGCTCATGTTCAGTGATAGGCTGAAATGATGATGTTATAATGTTTTCCGAATATTAATAGGTAAACAAAGAAATATACAAACTTTTGTTAACTTTTTCAACGAGTATGAATACATCGTCTCCCCCCTTAGGCCGACCGAGGCATTTGCTTATGCGGCATATCTTCAGGTCATTAGTCGCAGCGCTTTCTGAATTGCAAAATATAAAGTTGAATATTAACAAAAGGTATAAACACTATTAAAAGGTTGAAACAATGTAACATTTAAAATTATTATTGATTAACAATATTAATCCTTTTTTTAAATATCATGATTTTTTTCATTCCTTGAAAGAAAAATTATATGCGTGCCCATCCATACCTATTGTGGCACTAGTTAATATGTTAATCACTGCATCACATTGTGCTCGTCGGTTTGAAACACACGCCCGCCGTTTGGAGACTGATATAGAAGCTGCAGTGGGCAGCCCTTACATCATGATCTCCGGCAGCAGACTTACCACCAGTGCGAATAATCTTAATTAATTGTTAACAATACAATTTCTCTCCGACCACTGGTGTATCTTTTATTAAATTTATTTAACCTTAGGTATGCCTGTGTACAGTGCCATGCAATATGGAAAGATCATCCGACTGTGCAACATTAAGTTTAAAACCAAATGTAATTAAGTTCATAAAACATATCTCTTACCTGATTATTATTATAAACGAAAAAAAAATCTAACTTTCTATCAGAGACAACTTACTAGAACAGTATCAGTGCTGTAAATATAATTTTTTACCAACAAAGAAAAAAATATGCTTTGGTAAAACATAGATAATGCAAAGGTAGTCATTTCATTTGATTTTTTATAATAAAATATTTGATGTATAATGTTCGTAATTATACTATAAAAAAGTAGTAAAATTTATTATAACCAAATAAAACTCTATCTTAGGCACTTACGCCAAGAAACAGGTAAACACCGAATGTTTCATACGTTTTCACACGAACTAGGAACGAAAATATTTGGTTTGATTCGATTATAAGAAAGCTGTATTCGATAGGAACTCCTTTCTGTGATTTTTAAACATATCTTTATATATAATATATTAGAGAAAAATGCAAAAAATCGCGGGAATGCATTTCAGCGTAGATCTGCGTTCCGGCATACCAAAGATTAATGATGCAATTTATGACTAATATAACTAGTTAATCCTTGTTTACAATAAATAATTTAATTTGTGTTATCTTTGTATATAAATTAATAAAAATATGTAACAGACTTAAAAATTTCAATTGAACACTACACAAGATTTGATGTTTTTATTATCACCCCGAAAAAACTTTTTCAATAATGTACATAACACATATAAATTATAACACTTACGCAGAAAAGTTGATCATAAACTTATCAATTTCCGTTAGTTTTTACATATATATATTTTATATGTATATATTTTAAACATATAATTGTTACGCTAAATAAACTATACTCACTCATGTTGTGAATGGGTTCGGAAAAAACGGGTTCACATATCTCCTTGTTGGTGTAAATATCGTGTGCACTGAATCTAAGTCGAACAATATTAAGATTAATATTCCTCGCGATGTTTTCACAACGCGAACGGAGCTAAAATTAAGAAGAAAAAAAAAGAAAATTAGCAACGTACCACAGCCCTCACAGAAGAACATTGCACAAGTATAGGTTTAAACTTTGTAAACATATAATCCTGTGTGTGATTTCCTGCACCTAGTGCGGTTGTTACGAACGCTCTCGCATTACTGCCGCCGATACCTACAACCAAAAGCTGACAAATACAAACCGACCCTAACAACGGTCGGCTTCAACGATTTAGACTATAAACATACTCCATGTACGAGTACATATCTATAGTTATTTTAATCTACCTACATCCTGTGTATTAAATTTCATTATACATTATTCTTACTCAAGAATATAAAAAAAACATATAGAGACCTAGATTCAGTATCAAAAAAAATTGACAAGCGAGAAACAAAAAAAAATAATTTCGTCACGTGTTATAATCTAAGACTAACAAATGTTTTCGAATTAACCTCCAACTTTCTATAATCTTTTCTACTATATATTCACCACAATATCCAAGTTAAAAAAAGAAATACACGAAACAGTGAATGATCGTATTGCATTATACAGATACATAAATATGCAATTATAAAAAAATTTGAAACGGAACAAATAAAGCTTCTTTTTAATAAAAAAAAAAATAATAAAAATATTAACTAGAGATCAGATAAAATTGTAAATAACTTCGTATAACAAATTTAAAGTGAAAATAATAGACTGAAAACTACTGTGTGAAAGTTTTCCTATGTAATAAATAAAAAGATATCACGAAAGTACAAGCAGTAGTGTAGTTAAGAAACAATTTTTTTTTAGTATTTCATCTCTCCTTTTATGTCATCCTTCATTTTATGTCTACCCTATATTTTTTTTTTTTTATATTGTCACGCCTTTTTCCCAGTAGGGGTAGGCAGAGGTGAACAAACCACCCACGTTTCGCCAGATGTGGTCAGATTAGGTCCCATGTAACAGGGGGCGAGCCTGTTGCCACTTTATTGGGACCACCACACACACACACACAAAGATGATATCAGTGTGCGGGTTTCCTCACGATGTTTTCCTTCACCGTTTTTGTATCTCGCTGTTGTAACTAAAGTTCACAAATGTACATAACTTAAATATTAAGTCATTGGTACATGCCGAGGTTTGAACCCGCGACCTTCGGAATGAAAGCCGCACGCTCTAACCATTAGGCCAGCGAGCCTACCCTATTTAAACAGCACTATATTATATAACATCTATTATAATATATTATATTTCTGTAATTCAAGAACAAAGGACTTACTTCACATTAATTTTATCCTGGCGTACCATGAGATAACAATGTATTCTTTATTTCATTGTCCTTATCATCGTCACGTTTTCCATATTCCTTACCATTATTAAAGTGGTAGTAAATAATTTTATGATAGTAAATAATCTCTAATTTGTCCGCTATGATCAAAATTATTATCATTTCATTAATTAACTAATTTATTTTTTTAGACATAACGACAAGACAAGCAGAAAGCACTTGCACTTGAATACACGATCCAAATAGTGTTAAGATGATAGACTGCTACGTATTGACAAGTTTCGCAAAGTAATTTTACTAGATACGTCATTCAGACCGGAACACAGATATCTCTGCTTGCACTACGTATTGGCGGTAGAAATAGGTGCTACGGTAATACCTTCTTTTATTAGAAAAAAAAACCTTATAAATAGAAATAAAGCCGATAATAAAGTCGTGCCGGTAGCGAATTTGATTCACGATAAGAGCTCAGCAGCGGGAATATTCAACTAAAAATAATTAATAAAAATTTGGACGATAGCATCCAATCCAATCCAATCAGCCGGAAGACGTCCACTGCTGGACAAAGGCCTCCCCCAAAGATTTCCACTCAGACCGGTCCTGGGCCACCCGCATCCAATGGTTGCCAGCGACCTTGACAAAAATGTGGAACGCTTCACGATTTTGCGTGTCATCCTTGCGCAGGGGCCATGCTAATCTTCTCTGTATCGTTCCAATTTTAATATATGTACTGCCGAAGCAAGTATACGACGATAGCATATCATGTATTATTGCAGTCAATTAGCAAAGACAGCTATTAAAGATAACAAGTAAACAACGTGGTTTGTGGTTTAGTGACATTATTATAAACACTAGTCACGTGAATATAAAAAAAATATCTAATGAACTGGTAACAAAAATTAATACAGTTTAGGGTAATTTTTTGTAGAGTGTAACCTCGTCTCTTCGTTGAGTTGAATAAAAAAAAAAAGTTTTCTATTATACGATCGTTTTAATCATATATTATTAACTACGCATAGACGACTAATGAAACTAAATAACCTCCGATTCAATATATCATTCGTTTCTTCCACAGATAAAACCTTAGGTTTACTGATTATTACTTCCGATTGCATTCAATACAGACAGTTATAAATGCTATCTATATCACAATGGCGCGTTGCATGGTGTGTAAAGAGATAAGCGCAAAAACGCGATCGTTGTGACGAGCTGTTACCATGTCACTTTTATGAACCTAGATGTCCTAATTTGACTGGCAGAAAGTTTGTTTACGACATTAAATCCACTCTCTGTACCCTTAATTTAATTTGTAATAATGAATACGTAAATAAATAATATATTTAAACAAGGTCATGATTGATCAAACACAGGGCTGTAGGGGATTGTTAATTGTTGACTGTCATTTACATATATATGTGTGTGGAGCCACCTGCACCAGCGGAACTGTAAAAGTAGGACGGACGAGGCGTGCGACGAGTGTGGCCACCCGGTGGACACATCGTCCCACACCTTGGCCGATTGCCGGCGATGGGGGGGGGAGGACAGGGCCGCGCTTGTAGCGGCGATAGGAAGTGACCTCTCGCTACCGTCCGTGGTCCGGACCATGGTCAGTAGCAAGGCGTCATGGAATGAGATATCCCGATTCTGCGACTCTGTTATGACGCAGAAGCGGGAGACCGAACGTATCCGAGAGCGGGCGCCGAGGGGACAGGACGCGGTCGGAGCGCGATGACAGCTCACCGCCGCAAGGCGGGGCTGAGCGCACGACCGCCGAATGGCTCCTCGGCAGGAACCTGGCGCCGCGACCGACAAGGGCCGTCGGGCCGGCGCCCCTCTTGGAGAGGGTTCTTGGAGTGCATATGGTGATGCGTGTCGTATTCCGACGCGTCTCCACGTAGGGATTTTTAACGGAAGGGGTGCTGTTTCACACCCCTCCCCGAGGTGGGCCCGGTCATTCCGGCGCCGTTCGGGGGGTCGCGGAGGAACTGAAATACTTTAACTCGCGACCCCACGAGCACGTGGATGAGAGTGGAGTACCGTGTGAAGCTTTTTAGTCGGTTGGAGCCCGACACTACCACAGACGCCGGCCCAATTTGGCGACAGGGTGTGCATTTCCGTTAGCGTTTTGTTACACACATTAATAAAAAAATATATATTAGGTTGGGGAAAAAGAAATCCATTATTTTTTCGGTAGATGGCTATAGTGATAAATTTCTCGTAAAGTATCGATCAAACAGTTTCAGATTTATGCTCGTTCGAAAGGTGACATTTCGCAGTTAAACAATTCTTTTGCTGTTTTTTGTTTGGTGCATTCAATTGTGAGTTACAGGGTATTAAAAATGGAAGTGAACAAAGAGAATTCGGTACACAGTTTTTCTTTGACAAAGGCGAAAATGCAAGCCAGGCGGCTAAAATTGTGAATGGTGTTTATGGACCCGATACTGTAACAGCCAATTATGTACAATTTTGGTTTCGTAGATTCCGTTCAGGAATTTTTGATGTTAAAGATACACCTCGCACAGGTAGGCCGGTCGCTGAAAATGTCGATAAAATCGGAGAAATGATCGAAGTTGACCGGCATGTTAGCAGTCGTAACATCGCCCAGGAGCTAAAAATGGACCACAAAACAGTTTTAAACCATTTACACAAAGCTGGATTCAAAAAGAAGCTCGATGTTTGGATGCCACACCAATTAACAGAAAAAAAACATAATAGATCGAATTTCCATCTGCGAAGCCTTGGCCAAACGGAATGAGATAGACCCATTTCTTAAACGGATGGTGACTGGAGATGAGAAATGGATAACATACGATAACCCTGTGCGAAAACGATCATGGTCAAAGAGCGGTGAAGCACCTCAAACGGAGGCCAAACCAGGACTAACGGCCAGGAAGGTTCTGCGGTGCATTTGGTGGGACTGGAAGGGGATTATTTATTATGAGTTGTTTCCATATGGCCAAGCACTAAATTCTGATTTCTACTGTCAACAACTGGACCGTTTGAAGATAGCAATTGACCATAAACGGCCAGAATTGGCCAACAGGAGAGGTGTGCTCCACCAGGACAACGCTAGGCCACTCACGTCTACAGTGACTCGCCAGAAACTTCGGGAGCTTGGTTGGGAAGTTTTAATGCATCCGCCATACAGTCCGGACTTGGCACCAAGCGATTACCATCTTTTTCTTGCATTACAAAATTTCTTTAGTGATAAAAAATTGGTATCTAGGGAAGATTGTGAAAATCTGCTACTAGAGTTTTTTGCAAATAGAGACCAGGACTTCTACGAGAGAGGCATTATGAAGTTACCTTTAAAATGGCAACAAATCATAGAACAAAACGGTGCATATTTGACCCAAATCGGACAATCCGAAGCATGTTAAATAAAGTTCTGAAGTTCATATAAAAATAATGGATTTCTTTTTGCCCAACCTATTATATATGTGTGTGTGTGTGTATATATGTATATGTTTGTATGGAGGTCGCACGAGCTAGGTATCTATGGGTTACTTTGCCACTAAACTTGAATTGGTGGTGAAAGAAAACAACCTGAAAAAAACAGCTGTCTCCCTCCTACTTAGCCGGTGTAGAGCCTAAATATAGATCTGTACTTGACAGAGCATTCGAGTCCCTGTAGTGAGAACATAAAAGAACTGTTTAATTATTTATTAAGTACATCAATATCATTACATATCAATTGTATTATATATGGTTATCATTCGAAATTATTGCTGTTTTCTGTATGGTCATAGCAAGTTTATTTAATTCACGACTAATCTTTACAAATCGATTCCAAAACATTCTCTGCATAGCATACAAACATAATTTACTTATAATATTTGTATCAATTATAGCCGTAAGAGATTATTGTATCTGCGTAAAACATGATAACGTACCAGTTCAGAGAAATCATACCAATTATCAAATTTTACCTAGCAAGTTATATTTATTATTATAAGTTGATATATGTACACTTGTGCAATGTTTATCAGTAAAAATATCTAACTAGTAGGAATCTTACCGCTCTTTCATCAAATGATGAATTTTTCAATCTGCTTTCATACTTTTTGAATAATAATTGCGGTACATCTTTCTTCGCAGTATGTATTATACCCATACCGGGAAATCTAAAACAGTAAAAAAAATATTTCAAACTACTTGAAAAATAACACAGTAAAATAAATCAGTACAACTTCCCTAACATAGTTTAACAGTTTTCTTTGTACAGCGGTTAACCTCTTGTCTTGTAACTAGTCATGTGTCGAGTGGCGTCTTTCAAACTCGAACACAGTAGGGTTTGATAACAGAAATAAGCACTGCGGTAGTATCTATCTAGACAACAACAGAGACCTACGATCAGTAAAAGTACATTGTAAATCGAACCCATATCTTTGGGAATATCACCGCTCCTCGTGAGCTAAGACCTTTTCTTGCGTATACAATATTCGAGTAACGTTTTGTCCTAAGGATGCAATATGATACATTAAATCCGAAAGTTTACAGCCGTCTTAATAATACAATCCACTCATCTATACATCTGAAAATATATCTTACCCGACTTTATAACTGCCGTGTTCAGGAACCTTGGTGCTCACGTCCCTGTCTTGTTCATCCTCCAGTAACTTGTGGGGATGCTCATCGGGATTGTTATGCTGTGCTAGGCGACATCTTATCCTTGCTTGTCCCAAATAATTTACCAGCTACAATTTATAGTACTAATTATAAAATGACTTGTGTGAATAAAATTATCACCAGATGGTAAATAATACGCCTCTCAATAACAAGACATGTTAGTTGGGAAAACTACACAACCACATTGTTCTTTGCCCTTTCAACAGGAACATTTTGTTAAAACACTGCTGCTTAACTAAACAAATAAGCTCTGCAGTGGTTCTAGTCAGTCTCCAGCAAAAAATATTTACCTTCAGTGCAGGCATAATATTAAGTATATTAAAAAAGTTACTAATAGTCTATAATTTTTCAAATCATAAAATTCTTTTTCGTCCATAGTACAGTGGTTAGGTGTTTTCATCTAACACCAAGATCCTTGATTCGATTCTGGGACTCTATATGGGTCCCATAATCACAGTTTGATTGGTGGCAAGGATTTTTGGAATCCACCTGTCTAACTACCAGTCACATATTATTAATCTGCTGCGATAACGGCAATTCAGTGTTCCAATTGACAGTATATAAGAGTGCAAGCTTTTTAGACCAGAACACTTCACTCTACAAAGCTTCATTGTCACTAAACACCATGTGAAATTGAGATCAAAGGTTAAGATAAAGATAAAAAAATACAATGCAAACATTTCTTATTAAGTAATAAAATCGGAGACGTAAATAATAAATGTATTGGCTTATCTCTGTGGTCAGGTTACATATACAAAGGAAGTTAGTTTAACTTATGTGCAAAGTCAGATTCTTGAAATTATAGCCAACCTAAACCAAACTGTTGTATATGCTATGCAGACTGTGCTTGTTCTTTTTGTAGCAAACATTTTGAAATTTTTATTGTTGTATTATTGTTTTCAATTCTCTTTATCAAATGCCTCCACTATAAAACATTTGAAGCAAAGTATATGGTCATTTCCATCAATCTTATTTTATGAAAAGTAACCTCTATGTAAAATAAGTAGCGGGTGAGATTTTTAAAACCCACAGAACCAGTGAATTAAATTTATTCAATCAACTAAATACTCAAAAGAAACAAAAACACAACACCAAGTAATAAAATATATAGAACTTGGTAATAGGTTTCCATTATTTATTTTACACGTTAAACACCATGGGGGCTACCGGTGACCTCATCTGGTTTACTTTATTGCGCCACGAGGGGCATCGGTGAGCTCCAGAGGTTTTTTATTTTATTTACGAAACCCTACAGCAATTTTTTATAACAAACGGTATATGTACATAACTTGATAAAAATACATCCATTTCAAGAATTTTTTTTAACAAATAACACTTTTCTGTGATGGTGTTTAACATGTTAAACACATTGAGGTAAATTAATGTTTTGTAAAGAATTTCATCACACTATTGTAAAACTCACCTCAACTGTAGGATGAGTCTTTGTTTTATTATTTGAAGAATTTTTACCCAGCAAACAGCCATGAGTACCAAGCATTTCACTCCTGTACCGAAATCTGAAATGGTTCTGTGGTTGTTCAATAATTTGGAGATAGGGCTTTTCATCTGCAAGCAAAAACAAGTTTTAAATGTCTGCGCGACAACCAGTAGGATGTTACTGAACAGTAAGTGAATATACATGTCTACAGAAATGAGGTAGTGTTAATGACACATTTTTAAAATAGCTTCACTAGCTATACACACTTGTTTGGAAATAAAATTATTCTGACACAGAAGAGATACAATAATAAATACTCTATTTATTTATTTCAGTGTCTGAGGCCATACTAAATTAGTAACAATTTTTTCTTAATGGTTGTGTTATTAACAAGTAAATATTTTAGGCAATTTTTATATTATCTGAAATTTTGATACTGCTGTAATAATATACAGAATATTAGTAAATAAGATAAAATTTTCATTTAAAAGCTATGCGAGTAACTGATTAGTATTTTATAATTATTTTTAGATTAAAGTAATTTTTAATTTTACTTATTAACTGTGTGGCAGATATATACTTCTGTATGAAATGATTCAAAAGAGATTTTGATAATTTGATTAGGGCTAGCCCAAACCCCGCAGAGCATAGACACAGTCTTTATGCACAGAAATGCAAAAAAGTAATTTTTATGTGTTGATCTAACTATGCCTACTGCTCTTCAATACCCGGACAGACCCATCAAAGTCATAAAAATATTGTATGTATAAAGCCTATCCTAAAACTTGTCCACAGGCTGCATGTTAAAAAAAATTAACAGAACAAAGAGGATAGCTTTAAATAGTGTAGATTGAATGGTCTAAGTACATCACATGAACCCACAATGAGAGTTGTGATCATCAATGTGAAAACCAATTACTTTGCAGCTGAGCTCAACCATCAGGTCATTAACACGTACATTAAACAATGTCGAAGATGTTATGCAACTTTGTCCCACAACCCACAATCAGTGAAAATAGTAGCAGTCAATTCATTTTTAACCAAAAACGTATGAAAATATCACATATTTACAGATTTTAGACTTACTTTTACAAACTAATTTCCAAATTTTACAATGAGTAAATTAATAATAGGTTAGCAAGAAAGCAATTTCAGTTTTATGGATAGTGATTTCAGTTGTAAATAGTAAACAGTTGAAGAATTGTGTTCCACTATGAGAATGCAAAAGCCTAACAAGAAACCATTGGAATTTAGTGATGAAATTATGTCATATACCTGATGAAATTTGTTATGCATAAAAAAATTATTTTATTTCACACTAAAAAAATTAAACTCTTTTATTACTAACCTATATAGATATATTTTAGTACAAAATAAAGGTGGAGAGAGGTGGTCTCTGCCTACCCCACTGGGAACGAGGTGTGATATATATGTATGTATGTATGTATTTATGTATAAAGGTGTGTGAGGCTTATACATAGAAAACTATGTTTCATTTAATTAAATTACAGAAACACAAAAGAAATAGAAATGATTTAAGCACTGGATGTCTGGTGGCCCATAACAATTGGTTAACAAACATTAAAAAAAACTGAAATATATCAAGAAAACAATGTAAAATTTTATGTGCAAATGTAAAAGTAGAATGTTCATATAATAGAATAATCTAAACAGCTACATTTTAAATAAGCACCTATCAGTGATTGGTATAGATGTGGTGGTTAAAACAATCATAATGCGTACCTCTGTCAAAACAGGAGTAAGCACAAAAGATACGACAAGGTTGATGTACTGTGAGAAAAAGAAGTTTTATCCCGCCGCTTTATAGATAAACCGCATATAAATAAAAAAAAGCAAATGATGTAATATGTAAACTATAATCTGTGATGGAAAATTTAAGAGTGAATTATTAGTCACACTAATGAATTAATATGCACTTCCTTAATGAAAATAAACTTACCAGCATTGTTATTAAATGTAGATTTATCACCACAGGACAGCACAGTTAAAAAGTTAGCTAATTGAGGCACTTGATGAGATGGCGAACTATATGGCGATTCTGATTGAGAAAACGGCGATTCCAGGCCGGAAGATTCGCTCGTATCAGGGTCAATCGCAGACATTTTACAAGAATAGTGAATGAGCTTAACTTATTTTTATCAATAGACTTTATCGTAATACACTAATGGGAATAAACTATTTATACACTTCTTGTAAAACTGTTTATACATCCAAAATTTACTACATAAAATAAAAATTGTATTTTAAAAAATATTTTTGTTATATTGCATTAGAAAGCACTGAAACTTTATACTACTTGAATCTTGTTATGTTTACTGCCTGCATACGTCTTGCAAAAACTAATTTAATGTTGCCATAACATATTCTCACTTCCCATATTTCAATACATACTACTACGAATATTAATTTTCAAGGACCGGACCCTCGACGTCATATGCAAGCAGATGTAATTATAAAAATTAGTTTTAACGAATTCATTCATGTTCCTGTAGCATTTTGTTTATTATGTGAAAAGTTACTGTTTTATATTCAAGCCCCACATAAAGGAATTAACGACTGTCTAATTCAATCGGTATTAAATTTTTACTTTTATTTTGTTTTGCTTATAAAACCCTTTGCCCAGAAACTGTCAGCTGTTTCCTCTTTTTGTTAACTTAGTAGTAGCTGCATAAAGACGAAAATAAATTTTTGTCAAGCCTTTGTGATACTCCATCGAATTGGTCGTTTTTAACGGCATGAAAAGCATTAAGTATAAACATTAAGTATACACAAAAAAGGCATAGAATTAAATGATAATGTTTTAATTTCGAAGCCTTAAAAGGTTTAACTAATGCACTGATTCACTATATCCGACTTTTATATCTGATATGAATACAGAACTTGCAAGTCAGGCATTTGCGAACTAATGGTTTATATTACTGAAGGCAAAATTTCAGAGGCAAACGCAGTGTTGCAAGAGATTTTGTTAAGAACTTGTTAGGCAACACCATTTCAATTGTACAAATACATAAAATACTTCAATCTATAAAACTTTTTAAAACCAATAAATACATTATATTTTGATATTGTACTAATTTGCTATTGTGTTCTCTATGAAATTCAACAAAATCAAAGAGAATTTCATATTATGAAATTAGTAAACAGTAATTTTTTTCCATGTATTAATAATAATTCAGTTACGTATCTACTAGTGTTTTAAGAATAATAAACATGTTAGAAAACATACATTTTGCTATGAAGTTTTCACGTTGCGTTTTTCCCAGAAACTAGGTAGAATTATTAATTTGTAATTGGTATACTAATTCGAAAAACTGACGCAATCCGGGGAAGAACTAAATACACTAGATCATAGTGACTCATAAAAATCCCCCAACGGAATAACAATAAAAAGAGTGCCAATTAATGTTATTAACCAAAGTCTTTATTTTTAAGGTTTTGGATAAACATTAGGGCTTTTAAATTTATGTGCTTATTTATGTAGATAAATAAAATTGACAATTATTTTTTAATATCGGCTGATAATGATGATGAAATAAAATTTAGATGCCTGTTTAGTACATAACAATAACAAATTTTTACTTAATCAATATGAATGTTTACACGACACATGTATAAAAAAAAACCAATTTTTTACCATATTTCTCTTTGTGTTTTATATAATCTCTGATTCCACTGTATGAATATTGACAGGGCTCCTACTAGCATGTACCTGATGCTATAAGGCGTAACGTAGGATTTTGATATTTTCATAAGATTAATGTATTAAATGTATTAATAAATGGTTAAAATTTAAATAATTTATCAACTAAACATGAAAATCTTTACCCGGAGAGATTCGAAAGGTTCCTACAAAACTTCTTATAAAAAAACGGGTTCGGGACACCAAAGTTAGATTAGAAATAGATACCGACATCATTAATACTATTATTCATGTATTTTTATGTATTATATAAATTTTTTTATGTTATCACGCCTTTGTTTCCAGTAGTAGGGGTAGGCAGAGGTGAATAAACACCCACTTTTCGCTAGATGTGGTCAGATTAGGTCCCATGTAACAGGGGGCATATACATATATTATATACATATCTGTACATTTGTATATATATGTTTTTATTATGATTTATATTCATTTAGTTCATGGTTACACCATCAGTTAAATTATCACCTATTACAATATCTCGTCTTACCAAAGATCAGCCTTTTATATACCGCGATATTAGTTTTTCCAATAAAGAGAAAAAAAAACAGACCAATATCATAAAATATTGGTATTTTTTTTGTGACCGTACAGATACAGTTCAGTTACAGATGGCGCTGAAATATTGTTAAGTATTTCATTTTTGAGAACAATCCGAATAATGTGATATATATTTAGAACCACGTGTATGGAGAATAACCTTTAAGTTTATTTTGTTAAGAGATTAAAACAAACATTAAATATTTTAAATCTTTATTGTATATCATTTATAAAATACATAATAAAATTTCAAGGCACTTTGTACTTATAACTAATAAAGGAATGTAACATACAAAGTGGTTCCAGGTATAAAAACTAGAATAAAAACCGACAATAACATAAAATCCTCAAAAATGCGGTTTTGGAAATAATAAGTAATAATATATAATAGATATCAGAGAATCAAATAGATATAACAATGTTGCTGAGAACCCTGTTCAACACATACTATGTGTATTTTTAGGGTTAAAACTTTAGAGATTCTTAATAATAATAACTTTTATTGTTTAATTACATAGAAAATTCATTTGAAGTCTTACTTATATCATTAGATCTATGTAAAATATTTTATTACTTGAAAAGAAAAATATGTTTTTCTAGTATACTACTATGTCATTTAGTGGTGGAACAATCTAAGATTTGTGTGACTCAATACAATGTTATGCTCATTGCATGCTTCGATGACTTCCTTGTCGTTGTTGGAGCCCGATGGACTGCCAATGTATTCAACACCACACTGTAGAGAAATAAATATTATAAAATAGAAATATTACAGCGCTCAATCTTTTTTTTTCTTTTTTAACAATGGATAATGTTACAAATGTTTAAACTTACAAGGTTTTTGCACGCAAAAGAATCTGATGGGTCTAGATATCATGCTTTCAGAGCTAAAGCCAAAATAAGTGGTTGCCGAAAAAAAAACTAAATTTTTAAGGTTTTTCATGTTAACACATACCTGAACAGCTCTGTCAATGTTATCTCTGAACGGAAAGAAAGCGTCGGAGGCTAGTGCGACCTTATTTAATTGCTTAAGCCAGTCTTCGCGTTCGGCTTCCGTTAGAAGAGGAGGAGCTTCACCTTCGAATAACGAATTCCACTGTTCTAATGGAAGGTCTGAACCTGTGGAAAAAAAAACATATTTCAAAAAAGTGCTGCACTACCTTGCAAAAATTGACCTTTAGCCATCACCCAGCTATCACTTGTTTTGTAATAGCATTTCTGTATAACAACTGTCAACATATGACACCCAGATTATGATTTACCTAGATGGTCTCCAGAAATGGGGACCAACCACTAGTAAATAGATGTTTTTAATTCGCAAGCATTTTAATGTTGCCAGCACTTATTTTATTGTATGTTACATATATTCTGAAATCGTCGTTTAAAAATTGGTGTTGAGACATTATCATTAATTTGACTAACAAAAAATATTACACACCGACGGTGCCGTTGACGTAATTGTCGATCGCGTTCGCTTGGACCGCACGTGTGACGCCTGCCCGGAAACGCATGCCGCGCACACGCTGGTGCCGCCGCGCCCACCATAACGCGGCCTTGCCGCCCGCGAGCCGCGTGCAATGAATACGCGATTGCTGCCCCGCGCCGATCCCGATCACCTGCCATAAAAAAAAAATATGTTTAGAACGACTTTGACATATATAAAAAACAATCAGAGTCAGTTTTTTTATGATGATGAAATTTAAATGTAATACATAATATTCATTATGTGTACATAATCAATGAAAGATTGTAGTGGTAGCTGAATTTAAAAGGCGGTCACGCTTTGTACATCTCTAAAAGATGCGGGTTCGATTCCTTTTAAGATCGAGCTTCTGGGGAAGGTGAATGTCATGAATAAACTAATATGTTCCAAGAAAAACAGCTGCTATGAACATGATCATACTCTAATCCGCACTTTGCCAGTGTGGTAGATAAATAGCCTTTTCGTCTCTTCCTTTAAAAGGCTTTGAGTTTCAGTAGTGGGAACAAATGTATTATATAAAGTATAAAGAAATGGTATATCACCTGACCGTCTCTTGCATAGCACACTGAGTTACTTTGGGTGTACTTCAAAGCAATAGTCGCAACAATCAAGTCCCTGACAGCACTCTCGGGCATTTGTTTGTTATTTGAAACAATGTTTTTGAATAAATCACCAGTTATTTTTGCATCATTGCGTCTTTGTTCGAGTGTTAACCCGAATATAGTCTTTTGTTCCATCAATGATGGAGCGTAAGCAGGATCCATCTGCAACAGTTACTATAATTTAACAAATATATAAGTTTTAGGCACAAAATGATGGGATTTATTACAATGAGTTGGTTGGTGGTAATGCTTTTTCGAATCTGCCTTAAACCTTCCTTTAGTAAATCAGCTAATACAACTTTATCGCTGTTTCGAATGACATCAATCGCGTGCCAGAGTATTCTGGGAGGCCATGCGTCACCATCTATTGCCCGCCTAATATATGTATTATCATCATCATCATCATCAGCCGGTAGGCGTCCAATGCTCAACATAAGCATCCCCCAGAGACCTCCACATCGATCGATCCCGCGTATAATACATATGTATAGAACATAACAATTCTTGTTTAGCAGTGTTTCACTTAATTGTTAAATATTGCTGAGAGGTTGCACTTCTTCGTCTAAACAAGCGGTTACACCTACAATAACATTTACAAGGAGACAACTGCTTGAATTTTTTTTACAACATGAACATAGACCTTTCATCGGATAGGTCTAGAAGATGATGATGTGTGAGCATAATTATAATTTAAGCTAAACCAATATAAGCTATTCTTCATTGAAACCTAAAGTAGCAAAATATTAAGTAATTCATTTCTGTATCAAAAATACCTGCAAAACACAATAATTTCCACCTTTCTTCTTTTTAAGTATTTCAAGTGCCTCAGCGGTGTACCCAGGCGCTACTATGCCGTCTGAGACCTCGCGGGATATGATTCTTGCCGTTATTTCGTCGCAGACGTCGGAGAGAGCGACGAAGTCACCGAATGAGCTCATCCGATCCGCTCCGCGAGCGCGGGCATATGCGCACGCTAAAGGCGTCAGCTTCGGCAGCAGGTCGCTCACCATACAGACAGATGCCTGTTGAACAAAAGACATCACAATTAAAAAGCACTGTTACACAAATATCAATATACAGTATATCTGATGCTAATAAAGAAACAATAATGAGGAATTATAAACATATAAAAGTTACATTTTTAATATAATTTTACGTATTTTATATATGGACAGCCGGAAAACAACGGTGCTATTTTTGCTCCAGATTTACAATATGTGTTGGTAGCTGGACATGTATGTTCAACATATCGTATCAGAAACAAACCAGAACCTTCTTGTTGGAAGAGAAACAGATAAGCGCGCTAAGAAGACTGTAGCTTGTCATAGCTTACCTCTTCTTCAGATAAAGGTATTCCTACGGCAGCGCCAGCAGGTGACACATGTTTGAAACTGGTAGCCGCAGGAAGGCTGAGCGCCTCTTTTAACTCTATGACGAGTTGCCAGGCATTCAGTGCATCGCAAAGATTAATAAAACCAGGGGAACCATTTAATGTGGTCAGTGGTAACACATCTTTAGTTGTGAACACCTGTGCAGGCTTTTGGTGCGGATTCATTCCTGGAATGGGATAAGTAATGTACATTGTATTTATCTTGAAACTGCGCTAGAGAAATTATTGTGGTAATGAGATTTAATATCTTGTGGAACAAGGTGCCATACAGTGTACAACTTGCTAATATCACCTTTTTGTCATCATCATCATCATCAGCCAATCATTTTTATGTATAGGCGTATAATTTTTCATTCACTTTTCTTTATAAATTCCAATAAGACGATTAAATATTTATTTTTAAATTATAAGTTTGAAATAATTCTTCAGTAAAACAAAGACTAAGTTTTAATAATTAAAGTCGAATACTAGATGGTGTAGCCAAAGAGTGAGAGAGTCATCATCAGGAAGCGATGCTGATTTAACATTTATTCATAAGTGAAATTGTAGGCATTACATATTGTAACTACTATTTTTGCTACTAAACAATCACGTTTAAATATTACTGTTTTATATCAGAGAATAAAAAAAAACTCACCATATCGCAAGGTCAATTGTGACTGGCCGGCGGAATACTGTTTGCGGAAGTAGTCCGAGATAGCAAGGTCATACTCTGAAGTGTGAGTAAAGGCTTTCAGAGCTAGGTTTTGTCTGAAAATTGATCGATTTATTTATTTATTTATTTGCACAGAAAGATAATATAAAAAAGAAATAGATATATTGAATTAGTAGTTGTAGTATCATATAGCGGTCTTAGTGCATAAGACGTTTCCTGCCAGACAACAAGTAAATATACATGATCGATGAAACTGACAATGTGTCTGTGTAGGATATGAGAAGATACGCAAATAAATTATGTATAAACATATAAATTTCTATCAACAGATATCTACGTACATCTATAATCAGTTATTTATTTATACATAAATGCATATTTGAATACGTAACATTGAAGAGAAAGAAATATCTATGTTTAAGGAAAGTAATCATTTGATAGCCTTTTTAGAACCCTAAATATTATAATATAATATAAGTGAAGAGCATATATAACATTAATTATATTATCTATATGTTAAATACAGTTAAAGCGTCTTATATAAATTGTCTAGTCTGTTGGGTAACCTTTTTTTTTTTAATTCGACGAAGAGACGAACATTATTTTCAGTTGATGGTAAGTGATACGAATGCTATACGAATGCACATGAAAATGTAGGGCTAGTTGGGATAGTATACATTGCACCACATTATGTCTATCGCTAAAAAACAAGATGTTATGCCTCATTACTCAAATAATTTCACTAGCCTCAAAGATCTTTAAACTGGAAAATAGTAATATTTGCATATCATTCTTTGTCGTTTTTAATTTGTTGTTTTACCTATAAAAAAAAAGATTTCTTTTATGGAGCAGTATTTCGGCTTATTTAATTGACTAATTAATTTTTAAAGGAGTCATCTATTTTCAAATACAAATGTAAGCTCACACACCTTGTACTTAACGAAGTCTGATGATCTTTACTCTTCTGAAGTTCATCAATAACAGATTCATAGTCAGCTGGGTCGCATATGACAGTGACTCTGTCGTGGTTTTTAGCAGCTGCTCGGAGCAGCGTCACTCCTCCTATATCAATATTTTCCACAGCATCAGCAACGGTCACGTCAGGCTTTGAAACCGTCGCTACGAATGGATATAGGTTGCAAACGACTACGCTGATCATGTCATACTTTTGACTCTTCATGTCTGCCTGATCGGAGTCCGTTAGCCTAAATGGGCCGCAAAAATATATTATAAATTGGTTTAGAAATACAACATGTTTTTTTTTCCACAATAGTCAGGACCTTAAATTAAATTTTTTTGATTTTATGTAAATAACATGTGGAAGAGAAACTACAATTTTACAATAAACGTTGTGCGACCAAGTATAATTTAACTGCTTTTGTGACGAATTACTTTGATTTGGATTAGTAGCAAAATGTATATATAGAGTAGTATAGTATGGTGATAACTGTTCTTTACGACACTAAATTCTAGCACACAAGTGGTCCAATGTGGATGGCGGATATGGTTTTCTATCAGAAAGTTTCTTTGAACAAACTGTCAACGCCACCGAAACGTTCACTTGATGGTAAACTTAGCAGTCTGCCGCTATAGCTGGATTGCTACGTTGCGGTAGTCAATACAAAATAAGCCTGAGAATTCTAGGCGAACGTGCTTCGCATTCTTTAGTCCCACTATCACGTATCATTTGATTAAGTCCATAGTCCAAAGAAAAAATAATAACTAGTTTCATTGTGTACGATGTACATAAATAACAAAATGTGCTATAATGATTAACTATGTTTACCTAGATAAAATTCCAGCATGAACAGCTGGGTGTAAAGACTTGACCCTTCCGCCGAGCATCTCCGGAGCGCCAGTTACATCAGACACGTCGAGCACTTTGAGACCAGCATTACGTAAGGCCGTTGCGGTCCCGCCACTGCCCACTAGCCCCAGCCCAATGTCCGATAAACATTTTGCTAGTGGCAACAGCCCTGATTTATCAGACACGCTGAGGAGAGCTAAAAGTATTGATGTCACCAATAAAGTATTCCTTACTATCGTGGAAAATTTTCGTAATATGTCCTAAGTGTAACAAAAACTATTACATTGTAAGATGTTATTATTTATTAATGTATATGGTTAACGATATATAATACAACATTTAAAATAAACATAGATAAAGAACTATAATTTGGGATACTATCTTCACTTGATAGACGCCAACTGCTCTGCAAACACTGTTCCAAGGGATTTCAACACCGATCGGTCCAGCGAACGCATTCAGTTTCTTTTCAGGAATATTACCAGCATATTCTAATGTAACTTTTACAAAAAAATCACATTTTGCAAACTGCGAATCTAAATTACTTATGTCATTTTTGAAATCTGATTATTTTTGTAAAAATTACACATGAATCTCCCACGAACCCGCATTGTGCCAGCGTGGCCTAAATCCTCCCATACGAACCACTACAAACGATGGTCTCTGGTGCCCGGTGGTACCGGAGACCACACAGACTGTGAAGGTCGCAGAAAGCCGCTGAATGAGAGCAGCGCGGGTGCAATCGGTATGGAGGTCTTTGGGGGAGGCCTATGTTCAGCAGTGGATGTCTATGGTCTGATGATAGATTGATTTTACTTTAGATACGTTAATGTTATTTTGAAATTTGAACCATTATTACTGCATTATCAGGTTTTGGTAAAAGTGATCGATGTCACGATAATCCATAGAGAAATTAAGCAGATGTCTGTAGCGTTACTCCAGTGATTGGTTAAGAAGCCTTAAGCTAATACAAAATTAAAAAAAAAATTAACTTACCTAATTTGCCATTTGCTGCCATGTCCTTACTTTTCAATCTTTATTATTGTACTGATAAATGGGTCTCTTAACTAGTATTGCGAGTTACTTGACCTCTCCAACAGGGGTCCTGATAACAATTTTATTTACACATTATTTTTATGGCTGCCAATGAATCAATATGTAACATTAGAAATAAAAATAATAAGTTTAAATATAGCTTATAGCACCAGTATTTAATGAAATTTTGGATAACTGCATAAAAAAGGTACTATATATTCAAGTCGTGTTTGTTTTTTTTTATGTGACTGAATAATTAATATCCCAAAGAGCTTACCTCACAATGATATAGTACATTGTTATTTAATAATGCGAAAATAATAAAAAAATTGTATACCTTACTCTTTTTACTTGTTTTCTTTTTTTATTAATTATAATAACTGCTTTTTGTAATAACGAAATTAAACAGAAACTTATAATTTCTTATTACTAAGTTGACAACCCTGTAACAAATGACGATGATATGATGCAAACATTTATAATATTACTTTGAGACAGTTTATCTAACAAACAAAATACCAAGATTTAATCATGTTTGTAAATATTTTTGTCGTTGAAACTAAAAACAAAATTTTAGGTATGAAATCGTTATAATTATTTCAATAGGAACTTTCATTATGTATAATTTTATAGCTGAAAACTATGCGAAGTAGTCCTTTGAACCCATAAAATTGTGATTTTCAAGACCATAGATCTTCGCATTTAAAATGTACTGAAAGGATTTAGTCAAACATTTATTAAACAAAACCCTTTTTAATCATAGTAATGGTACCCGATAAAAAAAGTCAGGAAAACGACTGTTTGAATATACAGCAAAATTGGACGTATTTCAACTTCGTCGATCCAAATTCAGATAAATTATACAAAACCGTTTTATTAACACTAACAAAGTTTTCTTTTTAACAATTGTATGAGTAACGAACAAATCTAAAACTAATGTAATAATTCTTATTAAATTCAATGGGTCTCGCCTCATGCAATAATAGAGGTTAAGTTCAGATTAAAAAAAGAATAAATTAAACTTGTTTCAGTGATTCTAATATGAATTACATATTAGAATAACTGAAATTGATATATACCGTATTATTCCTAGTAGTTTAAGAAGATAAATATAGGTTTTACAATTTAAACATACTATAAACACTAATTACAAAATAACTCAAAAGTAAATAAATAATAATGGCATAGACATTATAGAGTAATCATTATAGAGTAATATTATAGAGCATTATAAAGTCAAGTAATTATTACATAAATTTCAAGTTAGATCAACAAAACAAAACGCCGTAATTTTTTTAAAGCATTCAATTAGTTTAAAAAGGGAGAGTTGTAATTTTAAATTTGATTTTTTTATTAATTTGTTTTTAAATACTTCGCAGGAAGTAAAATATATATATACATAAAATTAAAACCAGATCTCTTTAAAAATGTTCTTTTCAAAATATTACTTTATAGATGTTGAAAGATTTTTTTACGATTACTTAAAATTGGTTGTAACTTATTTATTTGATGGTAAATTGACAGTTATTCTAAAATTTATGTTTTTCTAATATCTTTTGTTTTCTATTTATTGCTTATAATTTATGAAAATACAAAAGAGCTTTAAATAAATTTCTTGAGAAGTATAAACTCGCAATAACTGCTGAAATATTAATTACAGCGGAAGACAAGTTTTTATTTTATTACTTTTAAGAGGTTAAATGGCTCAAAGGTCTCGTTAGCAAGCCATATCTTAAAAAAACATATGACATGTCATAGCAACAAAATCAGTGTACTGTATAAAAAATAAAGTGAAGAAATCGATTTTAAAAGTTGGTTTGAAAAAATCATGATCTTAACAGGCTTTTTAATATGAGTATTTTAGTTAGATTTAATAAATAAAACTGAAGTTTACTTTTTCTACAAGATTTTCAAACAAAATCTGAACTACGTTTAGAGTTTAAGTGTTTTTTAAATCAAAAAGGCACATGGAACCGTTTTATTATACAAAATAAAATGTCTCTTCCATTGGTTTCTGTGAAGCCACCAGGTAAAAGTTGGAGAGAAATTAACCAAGAACGAAAAGCATTAAAGCGACAAAGAAATGAAGAAAAAATTATAAAACGCGAAAAAAGGTTAGCTCTAGAAAAAGATGTAGAACAAAAAGCCAAAGAGGAAGTCGAAATCGAAAAGAAAAACTCTGATATTTCTACAATTAGCATTGCTGTCCCTGGATCTATATTGGAAAATGCACAGTCTGCTGAATTACGTACTTATTTAGCAGGTCAAATTGCGCGAGCGGCATGTATATTTTGTGTCGATGAAGTAGTTGTTTACGACGACATTGGTGATAAACTTAACACTAAAAAATCAAAATTGGATGATGGTGGTGGAATTAAAGTAGCCCGCAAAAGTTGTGTGCAATTAGCTCGTATTCTACAGTACTTAGAATGTCCCCAATATCTAAGAAAGCATTTTTTTCCTTTGCACAAAGATCTAGAATTTGCTGGTCTATTAAATCCTTTAGATGCACCTCATCACTTGAGGATGTCTAATGACTTTAAATTCAGGTGAGTGAATAAAATTAACTAACATGACTCATTCCTCAACCCTTGTATTGTTAATGCCATTAATTATCAACATAATATTGGCATTGCCTGGAAGATGGGTAGGGAAAATTTTATGCATAACTATAGTTATATTGATGTGACAAAATATTGTTATAAATATAGGTAGTAATCTCATTTAACACATTGACAGACAGTAGGAACAAGTGAAGTTTGAAAATTAACACTATACCTTTTGTTATTTTTAAAATATTAGAAGTATTATTTTACTTTTTCTGCTTTAATGTACTTAATTTAAATGCTTATTTGTGCTGCTATAGCTGCAGTGTCAGAAAACAACCCCCTCGTTTTAGACAGCTATTGCCATCATGCCACATCGTGCACTTCACTTTGAAAGCTATAGATGCAAGTGCCTGTCAACATGTTAAATAAATGTCATATTGCAGTTGTATGCAAAGTATTCAAACTATTATTGATAACTTTATCTTCCATATTATTTTACGAGAAATATTATTAACAATGAATATATAAGAAAAGATATTTTTAGGAATCTAATAAATAAGTTCTGATTTCTATTTGTTTGCTATAAGCTATAAGCTATTAGCAACTTTTGTGGTTATACCAAAATTGGTTTGCATTGTTCCAGCTGGCAGATGTCCACTGCTTTACATAGCCCTCCCCCAAAAATTTCCACATCCAGCTGCTGCTTTGTATTGATAATGTTTATTATTAAAATAAAGCCTTCAATAAGGTATATTTGTAATCCTGTTAAACATTGATTGTTTTTTAGGAAAATTTGTTGCTGTCCTTTTTTTGTATCTCCTGTCATGGCATTTAAAGAAAAAAAGTGTATAGGTATCTTTGAGATTTGATTCCCTCATTAACTAGGTTAGTAGTAACAGGACAAGGGTAAAAAATAACATCTGTTTTTAAAAATCTATTTCAGAGAAGGAATTACATTAAACAAAAAGGTAAAACCAGGAAGAGGTTCCCAAGTTAATGTTGGCTTATTGCAGGATGTTTCTACTGACAAACTATTAAATGCAGGTATTAGAGTTACGGTCAAGATGATGCCAGTTACAGAAGGAAGTAAAAAGATAAAAGGAAAGATTGTCAGCCTTGCAACACCCAGAGCTGAGACTGGTGTTTACTGGGGTTATACAGTAAGAATTGCTACAAACCTTGGTCAAGTGTTTACACAGTGTCCATATAGAGATGGGTAAGAATAAATATTTTGCATATTAAAATTATTTCCTCTGGAGTCTACTATATAATATGTGTATATACATAATTGGATGAATTGTAGATATATATTTACCTAACATTTATATTCACATTAAATACCTAAACACAAAAAATTTTGAAAATATTGCTCTGTTTAAAAAATCTTGTTATTAAAGATGGGATCTAATAAAGTATTAATATATTCATCTGATGGTATATGATAAACATACCAATGACAAAATGGACCTGATATCTATTTGAGATGGACAATACTGAGTCTAGTAACTCCTATAATTTTACTAGTTGCAACATCTATCAATTCGGAACTGCAATTATTGCTACTACTGTTTGATAATGCCACCAATATGAAGTGGTTGTACTTGTACAGACAGTTTTCAGCAAGTGTCTTACGGGCAAGAAACTGCTAGGTTTTATATAAAAACTATTTACAAAGTAGAGTAATCTGTAAAGCTAGTAAAATCAACAACACATTCCGATTCCTCTTTATTATAAGAAATAAATTTTTATTTTCAGGTATGATTTAACAATTGGAACTTCAGACAGGGGAGTTGCAGTAGATAGTTTACCAGATAAAGGAGTTAAGTATAACCATGCTTTGATAGTTTTTGGAGGGTTGCATGGAATTGAAGCAGCTTTAGAAAGTGATGAACAATTACAAATAGATGAAGCCAGTTTGCTGTTCAACCATTACATTAATGTTTTACCAAATCAGGGCTCAAGGACTATCAGAACTGAAGAGGCAGTACTTGTGGCTCTGTCAAGTTTGAGAAATAAATTAAGAGCTGAAAATGAACCAATGGTTTTCAATGACACTGGTATTGCTACAAGTTCAATATTCCCTAACCAAAAATTGGAAATGTCAGTTAACTCTAGCACTGAAAATAATGTTGATTTAAGCAGATTTGATTAAAACAATGCCTTTAAAAAGAAATGGTTTTTATTAATAAAATCTTAGGAACAATATGAATGGAAGACCAACAATTATATTTGTTTGTAAAAACATTATAAAATGCCTGTTAGCTAAATATTAAGTATAAAATAAATTTTTCTTATCTATCACCTTATCACATATCATTTAGTGGTTGGTCAATAGTTCATTGACTTGTTTTATATTTATCAATGGATTTTTGTACAGTATTTCTCAATAACTTAATTGTAGCGGCTTGATCTTGTGACCCAATGACAGCTGTCCCTGAGACAATCATATTTGCTCCCGCCTGAAATTATTGAGAAATAAAATTAGAAACTGTTATCTACTTTATTACATTATTGTATACTCATGTGAAAGAATATTAATTCTCTACATATTAAAAAACATTTTACCTCTAAGCATATCACATATATAAGATTAAAAGCTTGCATTTAATTATGCTGTTAGTCTTTTGCAAATTGTATAGAAGATAAGATATTTTAATAGATATATAAATGTGGAAAAAACATTTTTAAATTTGTTTCTTAATGGTTACATATTACATAAAAATATTGGAGATACTATTTTATAATTTGTCTATGTCTAATGCTCGAATGCAATATATGATATGTAAAAGTTTTGTATGCATTTTGCTAATTTTGTTATTTTTGCCCTGATGAAATGATTCCAAAATTTATTATCAGTCATACAATTTAAAAATTTTGTCTCATATTTAATTGTCACTCAATTAAATATATAAAAATTGATGACATTATGATTATTAAATAAACATACATAGATGGATATATTTACATATATACAAATGCATTATAAAAGGTACTAACATTAGCACAACAATCTATTGTTGAAGGTCCAACTCCCCCATCTACTTCAATATTTAACAATGGGTATTGTTTTCGGAGATAATGAACTTTAGCCATTTGATCTTCCATGAAACTTTGACCTCCGAATCCAGGTTCTACAGTCATAATTAGTACCATGTCTGCGATAGAAATATATTTCTCTACCTCTTCTACTGGAGTTCCTGGCTTAATAGCAACTCCAACCTAAAATGAAATGGCAGTATAAATTAAAATATGTTATGTCAGTATCCTAGAATAAATAAAAAAGTTTCATAAGAATTTAAAATTTTTAAAAAAATTGAGGAATAACATGAGATTATTGTTTGAATGATTGAAAATTTTGTACACATTTGTATTAATATTAATAACTCTGTTCGTATATAGATGAGTAAAGAAGGATGTGCACAGGTAGTTTTTACCTTCATTCCATGTTCCTTTATTTTTCTACAAACATCTTCAACGTCAGTAATAGGTTCAATGTGGAATGTGTACTGGTTTACACCTGCATCAGCCATAGGTGCTATCCACTGCAATTCAAATCATGTGAGAGATAGTTTTATAATTTTTTATTTACTTAAGTATTTTTTTAAAAGAACACTGAAAATATAGCTGTTTAAAATTTACATTTCAGTACAATAGACAATAAAATATAACAAAAGACAATCATTATTTATTTTCAAATGACAAAAACTTTAAAATACCTGTTCCGGCTTTGATACCATCATATGGGTTTCAAAAAACGCATTTTTAATATGATTACGCAAACATTTAACTATAGGATGTCCAAATGTTAAATTTGGAACGAAATGTCCGTCCATGACATCCAAATGTAAATAATCTGCACCATTATCTAGAAGTTTTTGAGATTCGTCAAATAATTTCGATAAGTCCGAATTAAGAATGGACGGTCCGATAAGTGCTTTTAGTGAACGACTCATGATTATCAATTGTTGACTTGATCAAACAAAAAAGGTATTTATTAAGGTTAGATGAAGGTTAACTATAATATAAATAAATTTTAAAGGTTATGATTGTTTACTCATACACAAACGTTTTTTTTATTTAAAGAAGTAATGGGTACAAGGCTTTTAGCCAAAAATACGGAGTATATTAATTAACAGCTGTTAATATAATTTTTTTTTAATTAATAGTTAAAAGTTATCAGTTATTTTTATCTTTAATAAAGAATTATATTTTTATAATAAAAATTTTGTGTAACCATCTCGATTAAAACAAGTTCGTCTTCATAATGTCATTTAAAGCAAACAATATTTTCAATAGTTCTAAATGTTTATTATAAATATTCCGTTTTTGTTAAATACATTTGTTATGACATTTTTTATTTATAAATTTTGCCAAGCTAATTTTTGTAATTCCCATATTTGCGATGAAACAACTCGTGCTTTTTGTAAATTTGAGCTGGTAAAACTTTTTATACATAAATTATTTATTATGAGACGCCTGCATCAATTAAAATAGGTCTTTTTTAAGATAAAAGTTTAATTTCATATTTTTTGTTTGATTATCTTAGTCTAATAGTCCAGCGAGTCATTGCTTCGATTATGAAAAAACTATTAAAACGAGTAGAGACAAACAAGATATTTTGGATAAAATAAATAGTCGTAGAAACAAAATTGCCTCCGGCGATATACGTTCGTTACCCTCAGCTGAAAATGTAGCAAAAATGGTACCGATATTAATTTATTCTATTGTACTTTAATATTTTTGTAACTGCATCGTTCATTACTGCTTACTACTAACTAATATTTTTGTAATTAGGAATGGAGCGTTGAATTAGAAATTTCCGCTCAGTGGTGGGCAAATCAGTGTGTACCGTATAGTGAGTTAGACTCTATAGATATTTGCTCGGACTTAGGTAATTTACTTACTTAAATAATAATAACAATAATTAATACAATTTTGCATTTATTATGCTTATACAACCTACCAATAAATTGTCAATCTTGATATTCTTGTGAACGACTTGAACCTGATAACTGAGTAAAAATTTATTAATTAATAAGTTACAGAAAACAGGGCTATATTTTTTTTATAGAAAAAGATAACATTGGTCAAAACATTGCGACAGTAATTGGAGATTCACCAGGACTAACACCAGCTATATTAGTCGATGTGTGGTATATGGAACTTTTAAATGTAAATGCATCGTTAATTTCTCGATATCGTCCGTAAGTATATTTTTTAAGAATACTGGTAATGTTGCTGTAAATATAGCCAAATGAAAGCAATTGTTCGGTACGATAACGGTATTTCAAAACAAGCACGATCTTCAGTAATAAAGGGCGCGGCGAAGAGAATGGTTACCGTTATTCATAACCTATCTCTGCTTACAGAGCTTACGCTCGTAATTCTGCTATAGCAGTTATCTAAATTTTTGGGATCTAAATAATTCTTTAAACCATTGGATTTGATTTTCGGATGCTTCTGATACCAGATGCTGCATATTTTTATATGTTAATTTATTTTCCTATTTTACGTAATAACATATAAATAATTAATTTTATTACTTATTATGTAAGTAAAGTTCGAAATCACAACTACAGTTGCACAAGTGTTGGATAATCTTGATTTTTGGATTAACCACAATTATATGTATTTAATAACTATATCTAAGACTAATAATATGTGAAAGATTATCTATATTTATTATTTCAGATCAAATCAAAGAAGTTTGCTTCATTATGATTATTTTACGCAACTTGCTTGGGCAGAATCTAATGTAGTAGGCTGCGGCAGTGTGAGATTTAAAGTGAGTTTAAGAAATGTATTTTTTATATAAGTAATGTTTATAGAGTTCCTATGATGATACTGGTTTTTTTTTTAAATAAATAAATTGTTTATTTTGATTACATTATAAATCGTTGTTGACTATTTAATGACTTATGTAATTTTTGTCAAGGATCTAACTGATACAAGACAAAACAGAACTATCAATAGACTTGTTTGTAACTTTTCACCTGGAGGTAACCTAGTTGAGGAAAGGGTGTATAATGAAGGCTCTCCCTGCTCACGATGCCCAAATGGAGGAATGTGTGATTTAAAATATCCATCTTTGTGCAGTCAGTGTCCTTTTTTAATATTTTACAGAATACGAAAACAAAGTTCCTATTTTTAAAAAATCTCTTAGTAGTACATATTGTATATTGTTTCGATAAAAACATTATATTAAAAATGAGTACCATTGCCAAATTTGTGCCTCATATCATAGGCCGAAATGATGATAAAGAAAAACAGATTTTCAATTTCTTACATTGTAGTAAAATAAAAATCCTTTTCTAATAGATTCTGGACCTACGGCAAAAGATAAAAAGAAATTGAAAGAATATGGAATAAAATTTAACAATATTTATCAAAATGTATCGTTTAACATGCATGTTTTAAATTTTAATAAAAATAAAACGAGCAATAGTGAAATTAATATTGATAAACATTTCGTTAACACTGCTTCTCGAAGTTTCCTTATGGAGCCCGGTGACGAAAATGCTACAACCTTTGATTATTTGGCGCATTTATTTAGCTCGACTAGTAATACTGAAAAAGTTACTTATAATTTGAACACTTGCAAAGACGTCATGCCCGTGGAAGATTTCATAGACATATTTAAGAAACGACTAATAAAAGACCAAGTGTTAAAACACTTTTTACTAACCTCTAAAATGTCAGAAAACAAAGAAAATTCTGAAAGTAGTTATACTGATGCGACTGTGGCGGAATTGATGAGTCACGTTTACAGTACAAAAGAGGTTTCGACTACCACCAAATCTTCAGAACCAGATTATATCAATTCAACTTTACTTGTCAATTTGGTTGAAGCAGTAATTTTTAAAAACAACGGTAAGAAGTAGTACCGTTAACTAATCATCATTAATATGTTGTTGTATGTTAAATGTATAAATATGTTGTATGTTAAACGTTTGTACTTGCTATTATTTTTGTAACAATATGACATATTTTTTTTAGATAAATCATCCACAGGAGATAAAGGAGAACAGAGTACTAATTTTGTATCGGACGTGAGTGCTATTAGAATAAAACCTGAACTTGGTGAAATTCAGACCAATTTACACTCTACAGGTCATTATTTCTTTCCTGAAGACGATAATGAGCAACAAGGTATAAAAGAAACGACAGATTCCTACTACGATATATCCAGTGTGCCCGTTTCTGATATTGTTCTAGAAATACAAGAATTAAAACGAAATAAGGGAACTAAAGATTTTTTAGATGAAATACTAGAATCTGATTTTGAGGCGGATAATACCACTGATTCTAATATTCCTTCAACAAAAATGTTAAATTCAAATAGAAATGGTAATTAAGTAAATATAATTTTTAATTTAATAAATTACCCTGTTATATACTTTGTGAAAGAGGAAATTATTTTACCTGCAGGTAGTAGTGATAAAGTATTTTTGATAAACCCCGAAAGTATTTTATTCAAGAAGCCTAAATCAAGGAGCAAGAGATCAGATTACGAATCGAATACGGAACGAAATTTAGAAAAATCTGACAGAATTAAAAAATATTCGAGCTTTAAGATAAAAAAGAGTGATCTTTCTGTTCATCTGATAGATTATCAAGATTTATTGAGAAAAATTGCGTTAGATTTGAATAGCCTAAAATTAAACGATCGTTTTCATTGCACAGGAACATTGTCCAATGCTTCTTATGACAAATCATCTTCGTTTTATTTAATCTTTCTTTTCATATTGCATTTTTTTCATTTATAATAAATATGGCAATTCTTTAGTAACCTTATCTGTTTCTTTATTATATAATTTAAATATTTTATTTAGTGTTAGCATAACATCAAAGCAATATTTGTAGGAAAAGTAGAATTTTCATTATGTTTGTTATATGACTAATAAAATTGACAAGTTCTTATACACGGTTATATGTCTATCTATTCTGGTTTTTCTTCTACATACGATAAAGTGACTATATGAAAAATAAGATGACTTGGTGGTAAAACATATCATGATCATCAGCCGATAAAAGATATACCTTTTCATAAACTATGGCAATGGTTAGAAATCGTAGAATTTTCCCGATGAAAGAACACACACAAAAGGCTTTCTGCTTTAATGTTCGCTTCCCTGAACCTCTTTTTCATGAGCGATTTTGTATGGTCGTGAAAGGAACATATATTTTATTGTACTATAAAGAGTTTTTTAAATACAATGTACCGAATAACATATTTATCGTGCTACTAAAAGTACAGTGCAGCGTTTCATGTTGTATTCCTCGTGTGTACAAAGATCTATGATGTACTCCAATACGTATAATAACATATACTTAAGAGAATTGAATTTGCATTCTCGACTTTAATCTCGTTTTTAACAGTACTTTATTTAATTTAATACAGTTTATTGTTTCCGTTACATACAATGTTTTTTTTTTATATATTTGGCACTACGAACAAACGAAAATGGTAAACAAAATTTTTCTTGCCGTCATTTTAAAGATTATGATCATTTATCAAGCATTTTATGCTAAAAGAAATGCCGTTATTTTTTGAAGTCTGTATTTTTTGTCCTTTTTGTTTAACGAAGCGACGAGACGAGGATGTTCACCTGATGGTAAATGATACGCCTGCCGATAAAGTGGCGATAGTTAGGATGGTTTACACTGCACCTCATTTCGATCGTCGCCTTGAGATATAGGATGTTGAGTCTCGTTACCCCAGTAATATCAGTAGCTACAATGTGGTTCAATATAACAAACACAATAAAATTTGCACACTACTGTTTTGCGGTTGCAGTAGTAATTGCGGTGGTACTTTTTAATCTGGTGGAAATCTTTTAAAAAGTTACTTCGCTTCTGGGGGGAAGACAAGGTTATGTGGGAGTTTTGCCCACTAAAATACTCTCGGTTGTCTCCCGGCACTACATCTAAAGCACGTCCTAAGAGTCGCTGTAATCTTCCTTGGCAACTTCGCTTGGGTACGACAAGCACTAGACCACCTCGTACTTGTCATTCATCGCGGGCTTGCTTTACTAAGCAACCCCGCGATGGGTAAGAGCCCTTATTGCCTACTGGCAATAAGGGCTCTTACCTTCAAAGCCCACGAACCCGAAAACCCTTTTAATCGCCTTCTACAACAGGTAGGTTTTACCTTAGTCCTATTCTTAATAACAGACTACCTACCTAGACGGTCCCCGGCAACGAAGACCTGCCACCAGTAAACAATTAATGACGGAATTGTCATTAATGGCTAAAAACAATATAAATTATGGAAACTGTTTTATTTGTAGAAATAACTTAAGCATTGATTTCATATAATTAACAAAACATACAATATTATAAAAAACAACAATAAATTATTTTCGTACATGACGTTTCCGTTACAAAAACATTGTCCAAGTTGTTTTCTTTTATTATTTTGTTCCCAATTTTCTGTAACTTTTCTCAAAATCAAATAGTAAAGTTCTCCATAATGAATGTTCTCATAGAGATTCCTTTCATTCCTCTTTTTCTTTTTAGCGGTTTTTTGATTGTCTTGAAGGATATTTGAGTTTATAGCATTTCTTTTAACTTTTTTTCTTAAACCGTTGCACAAGCAATCGCTTCTACTTTTGGCTATTGTTTTGTTTTTACCTAATAAAATAGTAATTAAAGTGTCATTTGTTGAGGAAGTGACGAGAGAATCTGATTTTTCCAGTTCGTAATCTTTAGAATATGCATCTTCTTTAAGATTTCTGCGATGTATTTGGAGGGATCGCCGTTCGCAGTAATCATCGTCTTCTGTTTCTATAGTTTCCGTAGAGATAGAACTATCTTCTGTAGTTGAAGCTAATTTGTTTCTATTCATATAATCTCTAGTGCATGTTGAAGTACGAGTGCAACCGTCCACGTATCCCGCCGGTGTGCGAGAGCCCCTGTTGCTGCCGTCTGTTTGTAAAATAACACTACCGTTACAGTCAGTCATTTTTGTAACCGTCCATGTACAAGTAAGTTTGCGGGTACAATGTTTCATTCGCACGAAAGGCGTGTTAGCTGTTATTTCTTTAGTTTTAGTCGTTGTTGCTTTAGTTGTACTACCCTGGCGTCTGGCATCATACTCTCCGGCCATGTTCATTTTTCGTAGCTGCATTAGCTCATCGAAGGATAGAAATTTTTCAGTCAAAAGAGATTGTTTTGCGCTCGTAGTTGTTGACCTTATTGATATAGGTTCAACGCTTCTTGTAAGTGATATTTGTCTACTGTGCATTAATTTCTTGTTTAATATTGTTGTATATCGAATAGCTTTGAGATGAGGTGTATTTTTCTTTACTGTATCATCCATTTGCCAAAAGGGCACCGTTGTTGTGTATATGTTATCACTCCGCTTCTTCCTAAAATAACATATGTGAATAAAGATATAAAAAATAAATTCGTATAAAAAGACTTTAATTTTATTACCTGCCTGTAGAAAGGATTATTTCCTTTTCTTCTATATGTATTAACAAATCCAAAGTTCGGCTGCACTAAAGCTTGTGTTGAAATTTTATCGTAAAAGTTTTTTGTTTTAAATCCATCGCCTTCCCGTAAATGTAAGTTTGGTAATAAATCGTAGTAGTAAAACAGACTAGATTTCTTACTCTCGCCTTTATAACTTTCATCCTGTCTTCGTTGTGATTTTGAACATATTTGTTTATCAACAATTTTACTAAGGCATTGGCAGTTCATGTTATTCATCCAATCTTCAGTGCATGGTGTCGGTGTTGTGTAATGACTACATAAACACATAATCCTGTTTGTATTATGATTGAGAAGTGGCAATTTTGTGTATTGGTTATTACGTGATTGCGATTGATCACATTCATTCTTTTGTTCCCTTGTACATTTAGACTCAGTATACTCGTTATTTGATTCGTGTTGAAATGGGGGTACTTTTCTTGTGCAAGATGCACTTATTGCATGTTTCCGATGATGCAAATTAGAATTTGCATTTGATGTTGATATGACATTGTAATTTTCATACAGATGATCGTTATTATTATTCATGGTATTAAAATTGGATTGTGTATTTAATCTTTGTTGCAATAGTACAGGATCTTGTTCATGTATGTTAGACTCTCGATGTCTTGAATAATTTCTTGATTTTTCCCAAAAAGTATGTTGAGGGAATCGTTTTACAGCAGCTGAAATATTAATTGAGAAATAGTAACGACTATTTTATTTAATAGCATTACTTTGGGTTAATGGGTTGGAACGGTTATAAATCAGTTTTTAGGTGCCTTGGGACAATGTGCTATATATACGTTTTAATGTGGCGCGGGTTTGATCTTCTCTAAACATGAACTTCCGGTACAGTAAATCCTTAGGAAACCGACAATTTTCAAGAACAATAGCTTTTGAAGACTTGGAACATACTTATTTGTATTTAATTTTCTCCTTGTAAAAGAAGGTTCTGGGCTTTATCAGTGCGAAGCTCGTTTTCGTTTATTACATACATGATAATTAATGAAATAGTCGTAATAAATGTTACCGTGTGTATTATTGAGAAGCGTAGATGTCGTTCTCAGATCATTTGATTGAATTTTAGAAATGTTTTTGCTGAAAGAGTAAGAGTTATTGGAAAAATTAATGATTCTCAGCAAACTGCTCACTGGCGTAATTTGTGAAGTTGATTTCAAAGCTGTAAATGATAAAGAAGTGAATGTTAAAATCAAGAAAAAGTGTGAACAACAAAGAAAAAAATGTTTATTATGATTTCTACTGTTTACCTTGATGGTATTGATCAACTGTACACAGTCCTTTAAAATTAGCATCAGGTATCATATTTCGCGGGCACTGTGTTGCTGGGTAACCTATTATGTATATAGGTTTTCCGTGAATATTACCTTTAGGTGCAAAATTACATACGAGTCTTCTTAGCGTATTGTGTAAATTTTCAACCTGAATGAAAAAAATTAAACCTGTGTAGTTTTAATGCTTCGAAAGATTTAATATATGACAATATTACCCTTAAGGAGATATTAACATAGAAGCTCGCTTGCCCGCACCCCATGCTGTCGGTGTCGGCCCATATTAATTGAGTAAAATATCTCGTGCTGTAATCTGACCTGAATAAAAATAATCAGTTGTAAAAAATACATACTTTATACTTATTTCGAAAAGAAAATTCTATCACAACTTGTGTAACTTTAGTTGCTTTCCCATATTAAACAATATGTTAAACTTAAATTAAAAATATCATTGAATTACTGTAACGTTCTCTCACACCATATTAAAAGTATAAACGATTTTTATATAGTGTTTTTGGTATACGAGTACAAGATCAATTTTTTGAAAATAATGAAGTATATTTTTTATATTTTTGTCTTAATCGATTACATGGGTTATTTTGTTAATCGGTAATAATATATAAAGAGCTATATACTGATTGTAGTATGTCACGCTTCCCGAGTAATCCAGTGATTGCATGTACCATACTTCTATGAAGCTTCCTATGTTAAAATTTGAGGACGTGTTAGTTACGGTTGCAATGTTTTGTCCCACAGCATAAAATTCTGCAAAAAAAAAAATTATGAGATAAGATTAAAATTTAAAACACTAAAGAAACGGCCACTTTTTGTTGACTCTATTTGTATGTACTTAACCATATTTTTCTATAGTGTATAACATATACTATTAATATGCTTGTTAGGTTAGGTAAATTTGAAAAATTAGCTGAGATATTGGATTTGTCAATTATAATACGATACAAGAGTTTTTTTTTACATATACGCAAGATGCTTTGTTTTGAAGACTTTTCGTAACTGTCACTTTAAAGGAATGGAATGAACAAAAAAAAGTATGTCATTTTAATTAAATTATCTGGTGCATAAAGACAGCATTTCTATACTCAGATGTATAGATGTTTCGTATGATGAAAATTACATAAGCCCGTAATAGTTAATGTCGACGTAATTTGTAATATAACCATAATGTTCACATAACGATTAACTTACGTACGTACCTAAGTTACGACAATCGTCTTCCTTATCCGGTTGTGTTGAAGGATCACATTGATCAACCCACCGCTGTGCAGAATATGCTAAGTCATCTGACCATACCTTTAAAAATTATTTACAAACTGTCAATTAATTTTATTGAATAACAAACAGTACGCAATGGTTTTTTATTTAATAAAATTTTATTTTTAATATCTTACAATTTTTCTCATGTTTGCAGCCCCCGGAAAATATTTTGACTGGTGTAAAGCGATGAAATTTCTTCTATAGTTTATTCTGTTTACAAGTGAGTTAATGTCATTCGGATTTAATCTACTGTTTCGCTCATAATTCACACATGCAGCACTTGGACCTGATATCTACAATTTAGAAAAGAGTAACTTTGTCATAAACAATAAGACACAAACATATATCATACAAACCGAATAAGCATTGAAACTAAAAACATTGTTAATACTTACTGGATATTTGCAAAGAGTGTGATTAGAACAGATATCGCAATGTTTGTTAGGAGAGGCATACGCAGCATTCACATAAAATAAAATAACAAGTAATTTGACTTTTGTCATAGTAAAACACATATAAAACAAAATTGTTTGACGCATCAAAACGTTATGAAATTCACGAAGACCCAGACACTAGTCAAATTTGATAATGAGAGTTATGGATTGTGTTATTTACTTTGGTTATGATTATTATTTTTTATATTCTAGTTGCAATGGGCCTGTTTTTCGCAAATGTACAAAGTATAGTGTTTAACGAAAACAACACTTCCCGTTGGCGCAATAAGATTAATAAATCTGTAAATCAGTCGAATGAAAGAAAAAGTGGTAATGACATGTATTATTGTAGTAATGTCTTTAATTCTGTTAGTAACTTGTAAATGTTATTTTACATTAATGTAAATTACATGTAACTGTAAAATTATTTTGAATTACTTAATCATTTTTCAGATGATAGTTTTGATAAACTTACTGAAAGTTATATAACACAGCAAGATTTACAATCTTCTAATGGTGATAATAAAGTTTATGATTTGAAATCTAATATTTTTGATAAAATTTTATCTGACGAAATATTAACAATACAAAGAAATTTATATAAAAATGAGATGACCCATACTTTACCAGCATATGTTACCTCTGGAAACAATGCTCCAACACCAACTCTAGAAATAAAGCAGAGATGGTCAGTTATGAATTTTATGTCGAAAGCATTAAATGAATCCTACACGTTTGTAGAATGTAAAAGTCATAATGAAAGTAATAATGAAATAAGTACGCAAACAGGCATGAGAACTGAAATTTGTTCCCATAATTCAAAGAGTAAAGTTTTGGGACTTCGTAGCTTATCTGATATCCAATCCAATGCGGCAACGTCTGTTTATCAAGATACTATGAAATTATGTACATGTATGAACATGAATACCAACACAAAATGTAACCATCGCTGTAAGGGCCCTAAAGGTAAAAAAGAATCGGAAGCATTACGAAGTAACACTAAGCATCTCTGTTCAAGATCTGTTAAAACTAGTCCTATAACCGAAACTATTATTCCTCCAGATATTGTACATTATCCATATCTTTATACTAATACGCCGTTTACTTTTTATTATCCTTTGGTAATAACCGAAGTCTCCCCCAAAAAAACAAAACGACGAAAGACGAAAAGGCCTTACGAGCATCATTTGTATTATAATAGCGATAATGATGAAAAAGCCAATGAAGAAGATATTGACCAAAATGTTTATTATTATGACGATGAAGCATACAAAGATAATGACAAATATAAAATTGTTGTAGATAAATATAAAAATAAACCTAAACCATCTAAAGTCGAAAATGTGGTTATTAATATACAGTATGAAGACAGTGAAAGCTTTGAAACTAGTACTGATAAAATAGAAGACCGTAGTAATATAGAGGATGTCCTTAACAAGGGTGAAATTCAAGTCTCAAATAAAAATGGATTTGTTAATGAAATTGTAGATGATTTAAAAAAGTTTTATAATGACGTAATTATAAAAGATTGCTATTGTTCTTCTTCAATTGTTAATATTGTAACTTTCCAGATTTTAATAGTTTTATACATTTTTGTTTTGTTTTAAATTGCTTCTATTCCTAATGCTTTTAAAAGAGTTTACTAGTAAAAAATTCTATAAACAGTAAACCTAACAATATCTTTTATCTAATTTCCCCAAAAACATCAAAATAACTGTCTTTAGTTGTCGTATTATTTTTTTTTTGCTCTTGTTTTGCTTTCTTCCTTCTTACTGTTTTCTTCATAACAATTTAATACATGTAAAAGATAGTAAAATTTATTTGCCTTTGATTTATATTAAAATCGTCAGTGAGGAAAAAACTTTTAGTTAATTATTAATTATTGTGGTCAGTTGTGAGCAAATATTACTGTGTTCTTTGTAAGGCAACTAAAAATTTGTCTCAAGGCCACGAAGAACAGTTTCTATCATCCTAAGTGCCACTTTGTTATAGATTGGTGTATAACTTTTCGTCAGGGAAAATTTTTCATTGTCTTGTCGATATAAAAGAAAATTCATAGTATTATATTTTTGATCGTTCCCAGCTAGTACCACTAGCTGGGTACTAGTATACTCACGTTACTTTTTTCTGGGATAATTTTGTTGTCTTGAAAGACTCTTTTCTATTGTTGCGCATTTTAAAAGAGACTGATTAAAATCATAAAATTATTAATAAATACAAAATTGAGTCACCGGTGACCTAATTGTTAGGCGTTAAATTGTGTCACAGCTGACAAAATGACTTTATTGTTATAAGTGAAATTTAATCAAAACATTATGAGTTTTACGGTTGCTCCTGAATATTAACAGCAAAAATTTAATGTAGATTATTTTATACACAGCATAGCACTTGGTACATGCACATATATTTTGCTTCGATGATTTTTTCATTATAACAGTTGTTATAAATAATGAAAGCAAGTGGTACATTGGTATTTGATACATTTTAAAAAGATAACAATTGATAAAAATATTGCAATTTTTTTTAATGTACTCTTGTGGCTCTCTTGAGTTATAAAAAATAAGCATCAATTTGAGAACCTCCGTCTTCTTTGAATAAATAGAAATTACGTTAACAATTCACCAAAGTTAAGTTACGAGTCGATAATTTATGCGGTTTTTTTTATTTTGAAGCAACATTTTTGATATTGTTGAAGACCCGGATTTTATATATGATGTTTAAATAATAATGGGAGCACATGAACACTTTAAGTACAGTCATGTTATGAAGAAAAATAAAATGATATCGGTTCAACCGTTGGGGAGTTACTATTATACATCCCACCGATCCTCTTTCTGGAGCATGTAGTCTAGAGCAAGAGGTGCTAATTGAAGACTTTCAAGGATCGGATTTTTTCATGACCTAATTTTAATATTTTTTTTTTACGTCTTTTACTGAGGAATTCTATTAAGTTAAGTCTAATCTATTCAATTTCTTAATTTGAATGTATATAAAAAGAATATTAAATTAAAGAAAATAAAAAACATGACAGTCTTAAAATATACATACAATGGCGAGCTTAACTCTTATAGTTCTCGTCCACCAAACCGTAGCGTGGAGAGGATTTAGAAAGCTTTGTGCGAGAACATACGTACACAATGAAATGATACGATAAACGAAATATAATCTATATAACAAATAAAAAACAAATATGATTATATGTAATATTTACATTGTGTGATAAAGAGTTATGTTATAAAAGGTACATAAATTTATAAACATCGCAATAATATTATGTTCACTCATCCTTGGATAAAAAGAAAGTAAAGAGTTTATTTTTATAAGCTGTTACATTCTGACTTGCTCGTGTATCTTGTGGAAGCGAGCTTCATAACCTGGCGATTTGTATATTAATAGTAAAAGAGGCACTATAAATTGAAGTAGGATAAGATGAAATCTTGAAAAGGAAGGAGGTAGTTAATGACCAATTCTAGATGGAATGTATGAAAGACGTTGCATTATGCCTGTTATATTTTTACTATATATTTCAATTAGTTTAATATGATTATATCAATCGGACAATAGTCCAGAGATTACCACAATTGAGTGTTCTTAATAATTATTTGACTGTAAAAGCTTTACATGGGATAGTAGTTAGAAATCTATGTTACTCAAAAGCTACCTTTGATATTGATGTAAACCAATGGATTTTCGTTATAACGTTAGGAGCAGGTATGTTCTTTATATAGATATATAGTTCAAATATCGTTTATTAATAGGCTACAGTCAAGTGTAGTCTGCTATAACAAGAAAATGTTCTAATATTTAAAAATTTTTTAGTCTAATCTGATAGTTTTTATTGTTTTTTTAAACGTCTACAAATAAACAGTTATATGAGTATTGCTATTGTTAAAGCTTGTTAGCTATATTGTTATATATACATATATATTCAAATGTATTTTTCCTTCTGCACTGTATAAAACAAAAATGTTAAGTGAGATACAGAAAAGAAATAGACGAGTTAAATTTAACTCGTATTTGTAAGGGTTAATTTAAAAAAAAAATTTTCGCATTTACATAATGTGAAAAATCTAGCACATGAATGTATACATGTTATTGTAGTAAATATAATATAGTACATACACTATAGTATGAGGGATTTTTATATGTTTATACTGATATAAACATAAAATAATAAATAACTAGAGAAAAATAAAACTAGATTAAAAATAGACATAATTTTACTATTAGTTAAACTTCATATCACTTACTTTGCATTTTTAAATAGTAGAAAAGGTTAAGAAACTTTTCTAATGTTTTTTATTTATTATGATTTTTTACAGTTTGTTTATTTCTATTTAGTAACTTAATTTGTTTTTTATATTATCATGCCTTTTTCCCAGTAGGGGTAGGCAGAGGTGAATACGCACCCACTTTTTGCCAGATGTGGTCAGATTAAGTCCCATGTAACAGGGGGCGAGCCTGTTGCCACTTTTACTGGGACCACCACACGCACACCCACACAAAGATGATTTCAGTGTGCGGGTTTCCTCACGATGTTTCCTTCACCGTTTGTATCTCACGGTGTAACTAAAGTTCACAAATGGACATTACTTAAATATTAAGTCATTGGTACATGCCAAGATTCGAACCCGAGACTTTCGGAATGAAAGCCGCACGCTCTAACCATTAGGCCAGCGAGCTACTGTAACTTAATACTCTGATTTATCAGGTCGCTAGACAATCTGTGATTCACTCACTGTCTACTGTTGAACTTTCCTCCTCACCCGTAGTTTTGAGAGCAGTTACGACGAATTCCTAAAATGTAGATGCGATGCTCTTAAAACTAGTACTAAAGTTATGCCAATCGCAATTTGATCCTTAATATGAGATTAGAGTATATAAAAAGAAATGGGTGAATGTTTGATTTGGGGTCTGATATTTCTTATATATATGAGTATTCATAAAAAACAACAACAAAAGCATCATATTTACGAGTTATCATAAATGTAACATTAAAAGCATATTTATTTCGACTACAATAACATTTTCGTCGTTGTTACTGGTGGTAAGTGGAAAATGTTCAGCTCAATGATCTGCTATAGCTTATTAGTAGTTCGCAAAGATTACTGTAATTTGGATTGAAGTATGTGTGAGTAGTTAAGTTACTGTGGTAATCAGATTTAGCAAAATGAATTTGTTAATGTGTCTAGGTGGTAGTTTAACCATAATCATACCTAGTGTGTTAAGTGATCAAGTGAGTATAGCCAATAAAGAACACGGAAGACACCCATTCACTCTATTACTGCCTTTTAGAACAGGATATATATCGGAGGATGTATCTTGTACCATTAAGTCGGTACTGGGCGACCAGGTTTAACTTAAAGCTCAGGTTTTAGTTAAACATGTTATGATTTGGAACATTTTTATTATTAGATACAGATGCAATTATATAAAATAAAAGTCTTAATCGTTTTGTTGCTGTATTGAATAAAAAAAAATACAGTTGATCGCTACTTGTTATTAATTTCTAAAAATACATGAAATACAATAATTACCTACTTTTTATTTGGGCTCCGAAACTTCCAGTTGCTGTGATTAAAGCGTACATAATTAGCTACTAAGTCTTAAACAAATACAAAAAAAATTATCTGTCAAAGATAATTAGTAGCTTTATAAATTTAATTGTAAAAAAGTTTTTTTAAAATGTTCTTTATGGTAAAATATCGGCAAGAGTTTTTTGTACAATTTGAAAAACGGTATAATACTTTTTGTGTGAAACTTTCGCAGTAACAAATACGGTAGTCTGAATATAATAGCTCTCATATATAACTTAAGTAGAGAAATAAGTTTTCGAACTTTGGTACACTGAGTATGGGACGACAAATTTATGTATTATAATTTATAACATAAATGAATAAGTGTTTTTTTCATAACTGAATATTATTTACCTTTCATTCAAGAATTTCTTGTGAAAAAAACTTTATTATTATGAAATAATCGTTGATTGCACTTAAAATAATCTCATCTACTTTAAATATTAATGGCGGGTGGTTTTGACAGGATATTGTTTGGATAACGCCTCTATTCTAAGCCGCTCATTACGGACGGCCTCATAGACACAAGTAAAGTAAATTCGCCTCTGTCACGCTCAGATTGTAAATCGGACATTGGATTAATAACTTATACCATAAGACGTTAGGTATTACTTTGTTCATAAAAATCGAGTTTATAATTCGCAAGCTATAATATACCGAAAAGCAAGGATTCAAAATAAATCCTTTGTTCATATAAACATTAAAAATAGTAATAACATCTCGTTTGGATACGTCAAATTTCGTTTTCGTATTATATGTAGTCCCGTGCTATGTTTGCCTAAAACGTGCTCTCCACTCTAGGATACGTCTACTCCAACGGTTTTAACTTTTACGGCATACGTGACTAGTTCATTGCCATTTCAGTTTGCACACGCGGAAGGCTATATCGGTTAACTTGGTTGTCTGGTAGATTACATAGCACGGAACGCCTAGTATGCACGGTTATGCATCGGTGTTGCCCCGGCAAAGGCCCCACGATGTTCCTCTCCCGTCACTTTACGGCGGAGCCACGGGAACGCTTTTGCGAACATCCGTGACCCCGCCAGCGTCGGCTGTATCACGCAGGTCCTTCTTGGGAGAGAAAAAACTCTCCCAGCTCCCTGCGGCGGATCTGGTGTTGGGCTCCAAGCGTTGTATGGTCGCGGAGAGCGGCGGAACGCAATACCGATACTCCTCTTCCCTCGCGGACTCACGGTTGCAGCATTAATGGTGCGGCACTGCTTCGTCGCGGAGGGAACGGAAAATGGCAAACTGAAAAACCGCCACTTCCTCCGTGACTTTATCACGGCTATGAAAAAAAAATGCAAGCCTGCTCCCGCAACCCATCCTCACACACCAGAATTGAGCTCATAGAACTCACCTGGACCGGCCACCGAGTAGAGACCTACCGCCAGTGAACAAACCTACTACCAAAAGTGAGGTTAGTCATAGAAGAATAAATATATTTTTCAATGTTGCAAGGAACGTCGCAAGATACGCATAAAGTAACCTTTTCATTTTAAAAAAGTACTACTAATTCTCCTTTTAATGCTAAAAAATACTTTGTGCATTAATAATCCAGTTTTCTATGGCGTAAATTGTTTGAACACTACTGAGAATTTTGCGTTTTGGTCTTTACATTATTCATGAACTGTATTCATTTTATTTCAGTATTTTCTGTTCTAATCTATATTTTCATAAGTAACTAGATTACCAATGTAATGTGGAATGCTTTTGTTCTATAAATTTCTTAACGGCGTCATGAAAGAGAACGACTTTTGACGAAAAGCAAATGTAATATTTAATATAGTTCTCGAAGTTGTATCTTTTTTCAAAAGTGATCTTGTTTCCTAATATAATATCAGGATATAATGACCGTTTTAATGAAGGTATTCTCGCCATTAATTAGTAGAGTAAGCTGTTACCTTGGTTTTCGTAGTAAAGATTTCTTAACTGGTCAATTACTAATATTTTTACTTTAATCTAGAATGTGTTTGTTACTCCCCGAACAGGCTCTCGTCTTGTCATGGCGGTGGGGCTTAGTTGCCGTGGCTTAGGCACCCACGGTGAAGCTAGGACGAACTTACCCGGCCGACCTGAGATGTAGGCCCGGCTCGAGGTGGCTGCTCTAGGTGACCTTGAGCTTGAGCTCACCTTGGATGCGTGCCGGTGAGCTGAAGCGGCAGGATTGTACTGCCCTTTGCAGCCGAGGTGGAGTTGCGAAGTGAGAGGATTGTCAGTATTGCGTTCCGCTGCTCTCCCTATCCTCCGCGGTCGTATAACGGTTGGCCGCGGAACCCAAGATCAAATTCGGCGCCGCCGAGAGAGTTTTCTCTATTGGCTCCCATAGTCTCTGGGTGGAGGAATCCGTTGCCCAGGTAACTATAAAAGGCCGAGAAGAGGTCGAGCTGTATGTTCTGGTGCGTTTTTACAGAGGTAGAAAGTGGGGCTTCTCCCTTCCCCTAGGTGGGGTTGCATGGTGCAGCCAGCACTGCGGGTTATGGAGGTATAGTAAAGCTTTCGGTGGCCCTGCCATAAAGCAACGAAGGTGGGACACCGTGGGGGTTTTAGTCGGTGCAAGTCCAACATAACCTGTCTTTGCCCCTAAGAGCGCAGGTATGAAAGCATTTCCCTCATGTAAACCAAAAAAAAATGTATATCTGTGTAAAATATGGCTCGTAGGACTTTGTTGCCCGAGACCGTTTAGGTATCGCAGCTCTCTACCGCCAAATAGTAGTATGTATACAGTACTGCATTCCGATTTGAAGGGCGTCGTAGCTAATGAAATTACTAGAGTATTGAGATTTAACATCTTACGTCTCAAAACACCAATCACAATGTGGTGTTGGGTATATCATCCTAACTGGCACCATATAGGTCAGGTCTGACAGTAAGTGATGGTCAAGCGCATCACTTGCCATCAGAACGTCTAGCTAGTCTCGTCGCTTATCAGATTAAAAAAAAAACGTTCCCTGTAGCTGTTGCAAACGACCATTGAAGTATCTGCAAACATAATGTTTTTTTTTTCTTAATCTTAAACAGTAAAAGGAGTAGAAATTTTGCCGTTTCTGAAGCTTCTTTGTTACTGTTAGCTTACCTGACAGTAAGTGGTATGCGTACTTATAACAAATTAATACCGTTTTAGCATATTACTCGCGATTCTGCTATTTATTTTTATAACGAAATTTTTTTGCATCAGTAAAGGCCGTACTAAAGGCAGTGTGCGTTTTGCTACAAAGGAAATTTTCTTTGAACAATTAACATATCAAAGCGAGGGATCATGCGTGTTATTTTAATAAGTCCAAGACGTTTTGTCCAAAAAAGTTAAATTTTTATTATTGGTAGATATTTTTCAGAGAATTTATTAATGCTATTTGCCCGATTATGTTACGTGCGGTCGACTCCAACGATACATTAGAAGTTTATGAAAGAGTTTTTCATATAAATCTCTGTAACAGAATTTCGTAACAATATGTACGTGAAATGTTCCCAGCTCTGAATTTTCTTCCATGGACTACAATAGATATATGTATTCTATAATGAGTATTGAAGCGAATCTATATGTATGGTGGTGAATGTTGGGTATGGCAGAAGAAACATGAAAGTAGGATTAATGCTGTGGAGATGAGAAGCCTGAGAAGTATAACTGGAGTGAAGCTGATAGACAAAGTGAGAAACAGTGTGATAAGAGAGCGGTGCGGCGTGGTTGAAGATGTAGTGACAAAGGTAGAGAAATGGATGCTTAGATGGTTCGGCCATGTTGAAAGAATGGATGAGAGAAGATTAACGAAAGTGATATACAAGGTACGAATGATTGGAAAAATCAGTGCGGATCGACCTAGGCGGACATATTTCGATCAAATCTAAGATGTCCTAAAGAAAGGCCGAGTCAAGAGTACTCGCAACCGACGAGTATGCATCAAGACGCTCATGAAAATGGAGGAAGCGAGAGAGGTGTGCCAGGATCGTAGAAAGTGGAGAGAGGTGATCACTGCCTATCCCACTGGGAACGATGCGTGATATATATGTATATGTATGTAACAATTCTCTCGTGTTGGCATCACATTTATATCTAGAATGACAATAGAAGAATATTAAATTATCTCTCAATATCATGTCCGATATTATTCGTAGTGGAATTTGGCTAATAGACATAATAAAATAAATATATATGCGTAATATACAATAAAATTGATTGAATAAAATGTCAGTTTCATTGCTAGGGTTTCAATGGTAATCGAACCAAATCCTTTAAAGGTTGTGTATATTTCACAGCACTTGAACAATATTAAGTACACTTGAGTAAATTAAAACAAATCTATTTAGATGGGAATATGTATATTACTTTTAGAACAAAACTCATCTAGTTGGAACATTAAAATGGAATTAACTGATTAGAATTATGACAATATAACTAATGGTTTTTGTATAGTAAGAAACTAGAACTATTGCTTGAAATAAAATTATTTCTAAAAATTTTAGTAGCATTGCAACATCACAGCATGGGTGTGTTAATGATACTTTACTTGTTATTTTTTTAACCAATATCATCGTCTTAAGGATAGTAATTTAAGGATGCATGTAAAAGTGAGCGCGCGATAAGGCATCTCTTGGCGTTTAAGCAAACTTCTCATAAATACGGCTCACCTGTAGGCAGAACGCAGAAGGTTCTTGACGGGCGATAAATCTATCCGAGTTATATTACTTCCGGAGTTTCCATGAACCGGAAATAGAAAGTTTATTACGATATATCACAGATTTACAGGTAATTTCGAGTTTTCTTGTATATGTTAAATGAAATCTAATTTCGAAAATGAGTGAAATTTTTTTTGTTTTAATTCACTCCACGTTGTTAAGTAAGTGATCATCGAAAGGAAGTGAGGTAATAAGATAAAAAAATAAATCCGCTATGTTTTTAATAGAAATTACAAGCTGATATTAATTGATGAGACAATACTTTATTCTTTTGTTAAAACGTACGTTTTAATTTTGTTTCGTTAGAATTATGTTAAAAAAAAAATCGTTTTCCACTTGTATTCACCCCAATACATTAGAGCATTTGGTAATGACTACCTCGTCTTTTTTTCATATAAAGGACTCATTTTGACACCCATGATTGATAACTAACTGGCTAACACATATTAGTATGATTTCGTTTATGACGAAGGTATAAAATATTTCTAGTATTGGAAATGTTTTCTCACAATGGTTTCATACGTAAAATTTTACTGGTGGTAGGCCTCTGTTATCGGAGACCATTTAGTTTTTATTTATACCGTCAAACAATAGTGTGCAATCATTATTGTATTCCGGATTGAATGCGCTGTAACTAATGTTAACTGATATAATGAGACTTAACATCTTAAGTCTCAGGCCACAAGCGCAACATTGTGTAATCTGAATTATCCTACTGTACTAATGCCTATCTTTCCATCAGTTAAACGTCCCGCCCGTCTCGTCAATTAATTAAATTATAAAAAAATTATCGTAGTGCCCTAATAGAACCGTATTTTCGTTAAAGCAAAATGAAAATCTAGTGCTGATATTTTTTTAACTATTTAAACGACCGCTTGCCTTCGTTCTTACTTAACGGTAAGCGGTGGTACCAAGTGGTAAGTCTTTGATGGTAGGGCGCATTAGTCTGGAAGAAACCTATTCACTCTTCTCTTAAAGATTTCCAAGTCTAGTTTCATCGGAAACAAGACTACGAAACAAAGTGCATTGTATTAACGTGCGGATCGGCAATGAAGGGACGAATGAAGCCTGTGTATCTATGCATCCGATTGAAAATCTTCTAAAGCCTAATTTGGTGAATCACGGCTGCAGTGGTGGTTATTATAGTAGAAATGGTATGAGAGTGATCTATCGAAATGTACTATAAAAATATAAGCCACATATTTTTTTAAATCTTAAACTTATTTATTACTACAGTCTAGTCAAAGATTGTTTAATTAGAGTCAGTGAGAACATAAAGTTTAATTATTATATTAATATAAATGTCTAAAGTAACAATTTTATTATTTAAATATTCAAATAAGATTTAAATGAAATCGAGATATCGAGACAGTTTGTAGCAATTCCACGAAGCAAAAATTTTACTATTTAAATCAGTTTTAATTGATGTACTCCGTGATTGACTCTATAATACACGATGTTAGTCTAACATTGTTTGCTTAAGAATGTTCAATTATTATCGTGCTTATGCTTGGAATATAATTAAAGAGCGTTAAGATTTAAGTAATATAAAGGTACTTAGTTTAGTATAACGTTAGGATCCTTTGTTAAGAGTTGTGTTATTAAATAAGGACCAACGTGAGCGGCTGTCTTTTGAAACACAGATATCCCTTGTTCGCTTTCGGAGCCATATAGTTTAATTTTCATTAATACATAGGGTGATTGGTTACGCTAACGATCTGGCTCTCCTGGGGGAAAGTAAAAAATAATTGGAGTGCGCCGTTCAAGTTCTTGCGTCCAAAGCTTCCAGGGTTGGGCTCAAGATCAACCATGATAAAACAGAATATATTCACATAAAGCGTTATAAAAATTCAAGACAAAAGCGCGAAAACCTGCACGTGAAAGATGTTTCGTTCAAGGGGACTAATAAATTCAAGTACCTGGGATGCACCATCATGGACACAAATACGTGGTAATAAGAAATCGATATCCGCATTCAAAATGCCCTCCGTTGTAATGCCGCTCTCCACAAGGTGCTGGTATTCAAGCTTCTGAGCAGAAAGACCAAAATTCGTATATACAAGACGGTGATAAGACCGATTCTGATGTACGGTTGCGAGACCTGAACACTAACGCTTAAAGAAGAGCAGCGGCTCCTGATTACTGAGAGGAAAATCATGCGTAGGATCTTTGGCTCGACCCAAAGAGAGGACGGTAGTTAGCGAGCCCGACGCAATATAGAAATCAAGAGGCTGGGTGGCGAATCGAACATCATAGGAGAAGCCAAATCCTACAGATTTCGCTGGATGGGCTACTTGCTAAGAATGGGGGACGATTGTATAATCAAAAAAGCGTTTCTTGGTACCCCAATTGGGCGCGGACCTGTAGGCCGGCGCAGATACCGCTGGTAGGATGCAGCAGTGCACGACCCTCGCGAGCATTAAGCAGTACTCTGGCAAGAGGCAGTGCACTGTTGCAATGTCTTTCGATAACGATGGCGCTCTCTTGTTTCGGAGGCCAAGACCCACTTTGGATCGCTGCGCTAGAGGAGTGAGTAAGTAAAACACTGGACTAACACGACCTTAATTATATAATATGTTTAGTTTAGTCTTTTACCGGCGGCATATCTATGTTGCCGGAGGCAGTTTAGATAGGATTACGACAGCTCTTATTTCTGCCGCCAAGCAGTAGTGTGCATCGTAGAGAGTCGGAGCAAGTGAGATTACTGGACTACCGACCCTTAACATCTTGTGTCTCAAGGCGATGAGCGCAATGTGGTGCAATGTATACCATCTTAACGAGCGTCACGTTGTTATGGGCAGCCGTATCACTTACTATCAGGTGAATGACACGCTCGTCACGTCACTTTATTGAATAAAAAAAAATGACAATGATATCGACTATAGTGAAAAGTGTTACCTCAAAATATCTAAGTTCGCTCTTCCTTTATCTAAATGCTCCTAAGGTTGTGTATCAATTTGTTATAACTTCAGAAACATATATAACATTAAAATACTTTAAATCTAAGTTTTTGCAATAAGCTATATTTATTTATAACGTTAAACGTCAATAATAATGTCGATGTTTAAAAGCGCAACGTGTGAAGAATAATGATTCAGATTTATTAAAAAAAAAAAACATTAAAATCTTACCTACGGTGGTAATTTTAAATGACTAAGCATTATAAATACTGCTGAATACCATCAATCTTAATCATGACGCTACGTCAACAGCAGCTTGACTTGAGCATTATTGATATTATTTTTTTTATATTACGTGTGAACTGAGTAAATATGGACGGAAGACAAATTATTGACAGTATTTTAAAAGAAACTTAATAAAAGTAATGTCTATATGATAGTATTTATTTTTATTCTGGCATTTTTGTCTTCGTATCTGTTTACTTCGTGTAATCTCTGAAACAGTTGAGATAGTTTTATTCGTAATTTGTATTGTTTACAATTGCGACTACCATGAATGTAGTTGAAGATGTTAATGATGAAGTGTTTTCCTTGCCTACAACAAATGTTCAATAACTAAAATAAAATATATGGTCTGTAGTTACGTCATTGTTACTTTCTTCAAGCATTTTCTTGTCAATTCGCGTCGACATTTCGAAGGAAATATTTTCCATTCCGGTTGTATTTTCAAACGAATCTCATATCATTTGGATTATTACGTCACTGTTTTATCTAAAAACGAAATCACTTTTGTCGGTATGGAAGGGAAATATTGAATGTGTTATTTTTGCTTCGATCAATTCAAAAATCAATCAGTGGGTATATACGATATTAAATGCACCTCACTCATAACTCATATATAATTGCCTTACATAGTTTCTAAGTAAACGTCGATAAACTGAAATTGCAAGAAACATTTTTCAGCTTACAGATTAAAAAAAATTAAATATTATATTTCGTTAATATCTTTCTCACAGATATCTGTAAAGAGTTCGTTTTCGTATGAAAGAAAAGCTTGATTGATCGCTTTTCATTAATTAGATGTTAATAATAGTAAACATAACGGCATTTAAAATTTTAATTTTATTCTCATATTTATTCATAACAACGTGGCGCTAGCTACAATGGTATATACTGCACCTCATTGTGCTCGTCGTCTTGAGACACAATATGTTGTCTCATTGCCATTGTAATTTCACTAGCTGGTAGTGTTTGCGTACAACTGTTTGGCGACAGAAAAAGGCGCTGCGGTGGTACCTACATAGGTGGTCTCCGACTATGAAGATCTACCACCAGTGTTTTATTAATTTATATATCGGTAAATTAATAAATATATATCAAATACAAAATTTAGTTATTTTGTAATCATTTACTGATATACACCCACTTTTACATTAAACCCGAATACTTCTAGTTAATCTCTATAAAACTATAAAAATGCTTTTTTATCGCAACATTTGCCTTTTTTTATGTCTAGTTGTGTATCAAGACTAAAGAAATATTTATTTTTGTGTGCAGATATAAATGTCTGAATTAAATGATAAAAGTAGATTATTTGTTTATAGCGTTAGTAAAGTGATCATAAAGTAAAAAAAAAACAGATATTGTTTTTATTTACTTACGCGATTAGATCGTTGGTAATCTACATATTGCGTGAAAATTACTTTAGCATATCGGAACCAGCTTTGCCTTCGAAATTTCGCTAATATTACTGCTACTAAATATTTTTTTTCTTTTACCTAAATATGTACATAAATGTCAGCATTTTTTTATCTCCTTCTGTTTATCTGAAATTAAGTTTTAAGAACTTGTATACCACGGTAGTTATTTACCAACCCACCTGGCTGTAGGTCTCTATTGCCGGCGACCGTCGAGGTAGCTACCACCGCGGCGCCTATTCTGCCACCAAACAATACTGTGCGATCATTACTGTGTTCCAGTTTGAAGGGCGTGGTAGCTAGTGAATTATTGAGGTGACGAGAATCAACATCTTATGTCTCAGACGAGAAGTGCAATGTGGTACTTATATATCATCCTAACTGGCGTCACGTTATAGGCGGGCGTATCACTTACCACTAGTTGTCTAAACATCTCGTTTGTTTCGTTGCTTAAGTGAAAAAAAAAAGCTTCCTTTTGTAACTTTTTTAAGTTATATGTTTAACGTGAATCAAACGTAGTAATTAAAAATTAAATATACTAACACTGCCCTCATTAGTTTTTTTTCCCAATCGGTCTGATGTTCGTTTGTGAAATACTCTAGGGAAAGGCTATTTATTATCTAGTATTTTATTTTATTAAAACCTGTATTTTTATAAGTGGTTAGCTTATCTATAGGTAAGTACTATGGCGCTGTAAATTTTCTCCCTTCGCCCTTTATTGCGCACTCTCATTTTACTGGCTTTGTGTAGAGAGCGATCCGGGCAGATTGTAACACAACGCGAGCCGGTCGCGCGTACCAATGGCCCGGCTTCCTGACGCCAACGAAATTACGTACAAATTTTCTAAATAATTTCTACTTCTAATTATTAAGTGATACGTTAATACTATTTAAAGTTAAAGTAATCTAACTGTAATAACTTTATAGATCCGAGTGTAAAGTATTAATATGATACGTGTTTATGAAGAAAGAAATTAACATAAAACAAACTTTGGTCACTTTATTAGTAAGTTAATAGTATATTTTTAAATAATAATTTTATTAATATTTCAAATACTTAATATGAATATAATTTATTTATTGTATATTGTATTATATTACAGATAATACAAATTATTGTATTATTAACAGCACCTAGAAAATGTTAAGTACGTTTGCTGTTTGAAGTTTTTTAAATAATTGTACTTTCTAAAATCTTATATAACTTAATAGTAAATTAAAAAAGGTTTAGTAATAGTTTTTTTTTATTGAATTTTCTTATATATATTAAAAAATTTTTTGTAGTATGACAAAATATTAATCTTTATGGTTTGTCATGTATAATAATTATTATAATTTTTATGTTGACTCAATTACTTATTTCTTTGTAAAATATGCAATATATATTATTTTTAGATATATTATATTATGACGTATACAACATACAGTCGCATATATCACATGATGATAGTTGTTAATAATGTTCGATGAAAATATATTAATTTCAATGAATACAGGTCATAACTATAAATTTTTATATATTTTTGAAGAGTTGCAGGTCTGTTTTTACAAATTGTCTGATTCAGATTTATTGAAATGAAAAACCAAAAATTACACGTAATATGTATACAATCTATCCACTATTAAGTATTTTTGTTCAAATCGATATACGATAAATAGTTCTTTTCATTTATTTCGTTTCTGAAGTTGTACCCTCTTTGAGCTTTTCATATGTCGTACATAAAATTGTCGCGTTATACAAGACATGTTAGTAATCGCTCTTTTCTAGATTCGTTTTCAAAGCGATCTTTTCTTTGTTTCGTTTTGAGTAATCAATGTGAGTGTCAACACATACATCAACATACAATAAATATAAACATAATTCTTCTAGAATCATTCTTATTGAATTTATATAAATCTAGCTGAACTTAGCAGAAGTTATGTCTTGCTTGGGTGTACTGCGTAACTTTGTTTTTCAGTCTTATTTGCTCAGCGCGAAATACTTATTTATTGCATATTGGAAGGTGGTCTTTAAAGTCTCCACTGCATTCTCAGCGAAAATCAAAACTAAAAAGGATTTTTTTTTAAAATGAAACTTCCACACGGTTCCTAACCCGAAGGACATTCTAAGCGCTAAAAAATAAATAATATATACTTAAATATAAATAATTAAATATATTAATACTGTAATTATAGCTTTGATATGTTTTAAATTCACAGTTTGTTGTAATATTTACAGTATTCTATTTTTATAGGCTGTAAAATACCGTTATAAAAAAGTAAAGGGCAGTTGTACTGATAAATTACATGTTAACTATTTATAAACGGAACTGATCTAATCTGTTTCAATGTAAAAATAGCGTTTCGGGTTCACACAAAAAACTCTTTGAAAACGCTTGCTTCAACAACGAAGATTGATATTTGAACGTGAAATTTCAGTGCCCTGATTACGCACACTGATATTTGTTTTTAAAAAAGATCTAAACTCTTCAGTTGAACGTTGATTAGTAAAGATTTTACGAACATTAAGTTATTGATGAAAATATCAAGTACGTTTTATTTGTAAAATTTCTTAATGTTATCTACCAAGAATTGAACATTTGTTTTTATTAAACTGTCGCCGAAGACCTACAAGTCTATTTCCATCTAGAATTCTAATACTTATAGAGAGAACACTTAAAATAAATAATGAAAAATTCATTTTACATTTTCATTTATTAATACGAGAGTAATTTTGTACTGAGATTACTCGTAAAAAAGTTTAATGAAGAAGTGTTACTACTACCTAATTAGTTTTAATAAAATACTTATCTCGTCTTACTATGACCTTGATGAAACTAAATTCAGTAAATCTTGATTATACAAGGGAGTTGACTTTAGGTTCAGCTTGTGGTTGTTTGGGTAATTTTGTAATATTATGATGTACTTTACATAGACCAAAACTTTCAACACATACGTGGATATATTGAGGGTGATATGTACGTAAATTAAGGTTTTTTTCTTTACCATTAACACAAATACACTTCGTTCTTAGCAAATAACATGTCATTCTATTATTTTAAAAATGGTTAGGAAAAAATCATATCATGTTCACTGCTTCTTATCTTTAGGTTTAGAACGTTGTCAGATATAGCAGTGGGCTTTCAAGATTTGTCCCTAGCCATTAAAACTAGGCCATTAGTCAATTACAAAATCTGCTCGTTTGTTTGCGCTATTTCCTTTACAATTATTTATTTACAATACTTTTACTATAACCACCATATTTTTCTTTTATATAAAAATGCAAAATTCCTGTAGTATAATTTGATACCGTAGTGTCTGACGACAAAAATCTTCAACTCGTGCGTGTTACCAGTGTTGACATACGGATCCGAGACGTGGCCTTTTATTATTGGCCTTTTAAAAAGCCAGAAAGTCACCCAAGGGCAATGGAGCTAGCTAAACTCGGAGTTTCTCTGCGCGATCGAGTCAAAAATGTGGAGATCCGCCGAAGAACTAAGGTCACCTACACAGCTCAAAAGATTGCTAGACTTAAGTGGCAGTGGGCAGGGCACATTGCTCGAAGGACCAACGGGCGATGGGGCAGCAAGGTCCTGGAGTGGTATTCGCGTACTGGTAAATATAGGAAATTAGGATGCCTCCCACAAGTTGGATCAACGATCTGGTGACAATCGTGTGACTGGATGTGATGATTGATCGATGTGGAGACATTTAAGAGAGGTCTATGTCCAGCAGTGGACGCTGATGATGATGAATTTGATACACGAGGAGATATTTTTGCCAAACATCGTGAGTCAAAAAATTAATAAAATCCGGGAAGGTATGAACTGTGTTTTATCATGCAGTCCAAACTCTTGACATACAGATTAATCAAGAAAATTTCAGATATCAACGAGCAGCAAAGTTACGTTTCTAGTCTCGCTGTAAATTTCGGTTTTTATGGTACGATCACGCATAAACTTTGCGAAGCTCGGCCTTTAATGTCAATAACATATCACATAAGTTAGTTACGATGGTTCTTTGTGTAGAGGGCATAAATCTAAAGACGCTTTGAACAAAGAATAATGTTAATATTTCGTAGTTTTGTGCTTACAGTTTATGTATTTTGTTTATACAAGATTTGATAAAATAGTGTAAATAATGTTAAATCATGTCTGGCTATTCTTAACATAATTTTTTATTAACAAAGGATTTTTTGGTTTTACGTGGAAAATGTACTAGACAGATTATATCAGATTTGCACTAACTAACAACCTCATGATGTACCGTCTTCGTCGCTATACGTCAGGGCCGGTAGAACGTACTTTTACACCTCGATAACAATACATGAGTCTTCTCTCACCTTACTGAAACTGAAGCTTGTCTATCCGTTTGTCCCACCTGGTCTGTAGTCTTACTTCAGTAACGGGACACACGGGGTCACGATAGCAAATAATTAGAAATATATGCAGGCTTTGTCCACTAAGTAGGTTTTGATCTTAGCCTCTGTCGCCGACTACAATTCGGGTAAGGATCAACCTCTCTTTTCTGTGTCGTTCGCTGTGCGTTACCAAGGCACGGCTATTAAGCTCCAAACTACGATGAGAAAAATCGCATTAACAATCATCGCATTTTTCAATACACTTGGTGAATCCCAGTTCCTATGAGTAGCTTAGAAGTTTAAACATATTTTGGGTTCGTTGCCAGTTTACGACCAAATTTTTATTTTCAACGCAAAAGGAAATTATTTAATATTGAAAAGATTCTATTACTTCAGAAAGGTTCGGCCTGACATAGAGGAAATTTATCAATGTCTTTTTTACACAATTGGAATATATTGAGTGTTTTCCCTTTATTACCTTACAGATGATCTTATGAAACATATCTTAGATATTAAGGCACTGTCTTACTGATTAAAAACAAATATATCTGTTTTCAGTATGTATCAAAATCTTGACATATTTTATATCAAAAAATTACTATTCGAATTGATATTCTTACTTATTTATTGAAGAGTTATAATTTTTTTTTTATAACAGTTTATATGTTTAATAATTGTATACGATTTGCCTTTCAGTGCTTGTAAAGTGTCTAACGGTTACACCTACGAACACATTTCAATGTGACTTCGGTAGTGTCTATGTAACTGCTAGTTCTAGTAGTTGTAAGCAAAGTTCGAAGTAATATGTTCATGCAGGATTTTTCTTTATTGCAAAATTTCACGTTTCTCTCCTCTTGTGTTTTAAATTTTTTCCGAGAATCATCAAGGTGCTATGTAGCGGGTTACAAACTTACACCTTAACTGCATAACAGTGGACTAAATAAAAAAAAATCTTTTAAAAAGCATAGTATAAAAGAACATAATAAAAAAAGAGAAACAGATAATGTAGTGTAAGTTGTGTTAATCATTAGTAATATTGTGGAAAACATAATATATGTAATAAAGGAAGCTTTCATTGTGCGTCATTCCTCACGCCTTCAAATATCAATTATAACGAGATGATATATCGTGATCCCTCATGCGACGAGGAGTACGGCATTTGTAACATTTCGTAATAACGAAAGAATCATTCATCAATAGTAAATAGAGGTATAGGAAATACCTTACGTATCGTTCTTTTATTAATAAATTGTTCAGTTTTACATAAATTCTGATATTGAAATCACAAAATTAAAGTCATAATCCAGATAAATTAAAAATTATATACATTCATAAGAAAATCAGGACGTTGGATCATTTTCATCATCATCATTCCAACCATAGACGTCCACTGCTGGACATCGCTTGTAGTGTGTTCCACAAAGCATAGTCTTGCGCTGTATAAATCCAGTAGACGTTGGATTTTCTTCCCTAAATCTTTCTAAACTTGATAAATGAAATATAAGTTGAAATATGAAAATGTTTCAATACAAGCTGCAAACAGTATAATCTTCAAAGAAAATATTTACAATAATGTTATTCTTGTGATGATTTAGGAATAAATATTATATCCTCAACATTTTATAAGCCTATTATATCTAGAAGTACATAAATACGTATTTTTAAATTCAGAAAACCTAACAATAATTTACTTAAAATTGTCATCTTGAATTTTAACGTTATCATAAACTAATTGAATTCGGGCTATTTTCAAAACAATACCTTTTAACATACAGCTTTGGAACCTTCCTCGGACTTTATTTACAGGAAATTGAGAAATTGCCTTCGTTTACTTCCTCTGCTCTAATTTTTTTTAAACTTTCCCTATCTTTACGAAATGAGGCCTTGTAGACGGTTAATAAATATAACTCTAAGTGTAATTAATTGGTATCACAATTATTAAAATTGACTACAAATTGTAACAGTTTCTTAAGTTAAAAATTCTTATGAAACGTGTTCCAGTTCGTTACAGTGTCTTTTTAAAACTAAGTTCTATCAAATAAACCTCGTGAGACTTTCATCAAAATATAAAAACTTGTTAGAGAAACACAGTTTCTCTATCAAACTTTTACATTTTATTATTTGCACATGTCTGTAATGTCTTTGATCCCACCCAATTAACTACGGACACAAAATGGCTATTAAAAACACTTGGAATTGCGTCGTCCCTAAACTTTTCTACGACAGACAACAGTTTACTCCAAAGTTCTGCTTTGAGTTTAAGTGGAAAATTTTTATTTAAAGTCACTATATTCATTTTTTTTATTCAACGAGGCAACGAAACGAGTAGGACGTTGACAATTATTAAATTATACCCCTGCTCATAATAACGTGGCGATGGTTAAAATGGTATATACTGCTCACATACACATACACATAGCGCTCGTCACTTTGATATATAAGATGTTAAGCTTATTTATCCCTAGAAATTTCACAACACCTTTCATAACAGGAACACAGTAATGTTTGCACGCTACCGTCTGGCGGCAGAAATAGGCGTTGCAGTTCTACCTATCTAGACGGTCGCTGGCAACGGAGACCAATCAGTAACTTTGTAATCATTTTGGGAAGTTAGGTTATATTTTAAAAAACACTTAATTTGTATAAAATAATATTAAAAAGTTTCGTAAGTCGCAGCTTTTTCATGCAATTTTAAACTTTGACCGCTTACTATAGTTTGGAGGTAACATTATTATATGAAATTATCATTAAAATATATTTTTTTTAAAGACCATCTACTATTTTTGAGTTTACTCTTATAGTATATTGGTTTTTATAGTATTATACCGAAAATACATTATTCTTTTTCGATTAAGTCACAATAAGGCCGTCCACTTAATATAATAATAACTGATAGGAAAGGCCTGCCTGTATAATATAACGCTAGTTAGGATGCACTGATAACACTGCACCACATTGTGCTCGTCGAATTATGACTTAAAATGTTAAATAACAGAACTCTGATTATTTCACATGTTACAGCTCCTTTCTAATAGAAACAATGTAGTATTTGTTCGATAAGAATAGGATTCTCTGGTGACTATGTAAGAGGTCTTTCAGAAAAGAGATCCTATTCTTTACAGTAGCATAAGAGAGCAAAAGTCATTCGAGAGTAATTTCTGTATTTAACAAATTTTTTTGGTACAAAAAATAACAATATGTAACTCTATTGTTTATAAGACATTTGTCTTTTAACTGATTCGGTAATATTGATTACCCAATAAGAAAGTTGCAAAGTCTTAGTCAAGCACAAAAACTTCTTAATCTCTTTGGATGCTGGCATTAAACTCCTAAACGATACATTGATTGGGAAAATATAACTAAATTAATACCAGGCAAAATATTTTGATATTTCCCTGTAAACGATTTAACAGTTACTTGAAAATTTACATTTAATGAAACATTTATGTTGTAAATATTATAAATGAGCATATAAAAAGTATTTAAACAAAGTTTGGTAAACATGTTTTTTATCCAAACCATAACAATAATCACTTTTCCACTTTTACACAGAAAACCGTACTTCAGAAAAGTATTTAAGGATTCGGGGTTTTGTTCGCGGAGAAATTTTTCTTTCTTGTTAATTTTTTTTTGTTAACAAAAGACTTTAACACATGGTTAACTGTAAACAACCTCCTTCAATTATTTAGAAATGTATGGATTATGGGCATTACATGGTACATTGTTGTAGAGTGGACGTAACAATTAATAACCAGTTTAAATGTCACATGTTTTAATCACCAAAGAGACACAAATTTACAGCAGTTTTGTATTTAAAAAATAAAAAACAACGAACAAGCTCTGACACAGGTTTTTCTAAGTATTGCATATATTTTAATTTGTAGTATTTTTATTTAAAATCTAGCTTTTTAGTAAACATTTGGAGCAAACATTTTGAAATAGGTTGACTATTCATAGCTTTAAAGTAATTAATGTCAACTGTTACAGCTTAATGTCTAAAGACCTTCTTCTTCTTTCTCCTGCCCTTTTCCCAGCTATGAGGGGTTGGCACAGTATGTACTTCTCTTCCATATTTCTCTATCAGTCGTCATATCCGAATTCACACTCTTCTTGCACATATCGTCTTTCACACAATCCATCCACACTTTCTTCGGTCTTCCTCTAGCCTTATAACCATCCACTTTCATTCTTATTACTTTCTTTGTTATATGTCCTTCATCCCTCCGCATAACATGCCCGTACCACGCTAACCTTTTGCTCCTCAATTTCTCTGTCACTGGAGCATATTTCAGACTTCCTCTAATATACTCATTCTAGATTAGTAAGATGATAAATGAGTCATGCTTAAAAGTGCACAAAAAGGCCCTGACCCGCCATACGCAGGGGAATGATGAAAAAAAAAAAATATACTCATTCTTAATTTTATCCATCCTTGTCACACTGCACATCCATTTTAACATGCTCAACTCTGCCAAATGTAATCTCCTTTCATTTGAACCCTTGGTGGGCCAACACTCATCTCCATACAATAGGACAGGTCTAACGACCGACCTGTAAATCTGTCCTTTAAGTTCAAGGGATATTCGTGGGTCACAAGTCGTTCCAGTGACCTGTCGCCATTTTATCCATCCTGCATTTATTCGGCTTCTCATATCTCGATCAATATCACCGTCGCATTGTATGAGTGTACCTAGGTACTTGAAATTGGAGCAGGTTGGTAGGGGTACACCATTTAAGGCGAATGGAGAAAAGCTGATGGGACCACCAAGGTCACAAAACATATGTTCAGTTTTGGTCCTGCTGCTCTTGAGTTCAGCTTTGTCTAATTTATTTCGTTAATTTTCCAACCTGCTCTGCATCTTGCGTTCATCTTCCCCGACAAGCATGATGTCGTCGGTAAAAATCATACACCAGGTTGCCTCCACTCATGTCAGTGCTTCCATTACCAGGAGGAAGAGATACCGCCTTAATGCCGACCCCTGGTGTAAGCCCACCAAAACTGTGGCTTTCGCCAGCAGTGGACCGGATGTGTGTACTGGCACGCCTATTGCATTACTACGTACCGGTTTCAAAGGTGCTGAGGTAGTGTAATTACTGGGGTAATGAGACTCAACATCTTACGTTTTAGGCGGCGAACACAATGTGGTGTTGTAACTATCATTTTAACAAGCGCCTCGTTGTAATGGGCAGAGAGATGTTAAGTGATACTAGCGGTAGGTGAACGTCCTGAGCGTCTCGTCCTTTAATTAAACCAAAAATAATTATATTTAATAACATTAAAAGAGCCGTTATAATTACTATGTTTAATATTTAATATTATATCTTTTTAATGTCACATATTGTAATTATTTTTAAAGAAATTTAATCTAAATGTTGTTTTAAAAGAGTGCTCGGATTATTTTAGGTTATCATTACATATCTGCCTACCCCACTGGGAACGAGGCGTGATATATGTATGCATGTATCATTACATAAAGTAGTTCATATAGTTTGTTTTGTATTCCATCAATCAATATTGGGTCGAAACGTTCCATCCCCACTCAGTTGGTGGAAGGAAACACTAAGGAATATTTTGTTTTCATTGTGTTATTCATTTTGCGTAAATGTAGAAAATTTTATATTTGTGTAGTTAAATGAAATGAGTACCTAAACTTACATTTTACATACGTCTAAATAATGTATGTTTGTACAGAGTTTGTAATGGGTAAGGGATTCCGTTCAACAACTCAAGGGACCTAAGTCAACCTCACATCCTTATGATGCGCCCTGCTAATCAACAAACGAGGCTCTGGCTGGCTCCCACCAACCCGCATTGAGCAAGTTGAAAATCGCCCAACTCCTAATATGAATCCTTACGTGATCGTTGTAGGAATCTTTGAAAGGAGCCTATGTCCAGCAATAGACGTCTATCAGCTGAAGATGATTATTTTCTCTAGCTGCAAATAGCCTCTCGAAAAGACGTATTTATCACACGATTCTAGGAAGTGTAATAAAATCTCCCATAATTAGACTAACGTTGCAGCGGTAATTAAAAACATCATATTTTTGTGAATACGTACCCACGTACTAATTACTGGCAATCAGTCTCTCTTCAGCGATAATTCAAATATTGGGAAAATTATACTTCGGGATACACTCTGTAAGCTGACCCGTTTTCATACATTATGTATGCAAGGGCAATTTTTTTTATAAATCATTCATTTTTTTAACATATATATTTTATATCGCCATTCCACATGTTTTTCTGTCGTCATAACAGCATTGCTATCTTCCGGTTGTTAATATATCTCTAATTAAGCGACGAGATGAGCAGGATGTTCACCTGATGGTAAGTGACTCGCCCATAACAATGTAGTGCTAGTTAGGATGATATACACTGCACTATATTGCGCTCGGCGCCTGAAACATACAATGTGGTCTTGTTACCCCAGTAATTACACTAGCTACAGCGCCCTTCAAACCGGTCCACATAAATATTTGCTTATTACTGTTTGATGGCAAATAGGAGCTACGATCGTACCTACCTCCGATAGATGGTCTCCGGCAACAGAGACCTACCAACAGTAAATATATGAGAGCTGGACTATTCTAACTAAATGCGCAACGTGACTTCTAGGCCTTAAGGATTTCGATAGACGGTGTACGTAGAATTAATGTAAAGATTATTTTTGTGATTTTCTTTGACTTGTAGCGTAATAGGGAGCGAAAAGATTTTTACAAAATACTTTCGATGTTCCTTTATAACGTTGTTATTCCGGTCACGTTGTGGCTTTTACATATCTAGCTAGAACGTGGTAATGAGTTATTCGACTATTTCGTTTAAAACCAGACATCTAAAACATCGATAGCATTAATTGAAGATAGAGCAAGGAATTACACTTCTCGGAGATGTTCAATACGTTCGCAGAATATAGAGTTAACAGCGATCCATTTACTGGTATGTCATTATTGGCGGAGACCAGGTTAGCTGCCACCGCAGCTCCTATTTCTGACGCCAAACTTTAGTGTGCAAACATTACTGTATTCTGGCATGAGTTGGGGTAACGAGACTTAACATTCTATATTTCACAGTGTGTTGCAGTGTATATCATCTTTAAAAGCGACAAATCATTATAGGCAGAAGGTAACACCTAACAGCAGATAACCTTTTGCTCTAATTCGTTGTATCCATGAATAAAAAAAACCGTTATTCCTTTTTATATATATCAAGTACAAAAGATAATATTATATATTTTTATCGCAACAGATATTACTGGATAGAGAAACTTATTGGTTTTTAGAAAATTCTAGACGTGCCTAAGGTTTTGCTGGCAAGGAATTTAGGCAATAAACGGACTGCGGGTTAAAAGGGATGTTTATTTTTATGTATGAGTATGATAACTTTTTGTTTTTATCTTGAGAACTGGTTATTACAATATATGAACTATTATAAGAGAGCTTCAATTTTAATGAATTAAAACTTTGAATTATCTTAATGTTTAAATAAATACATCGTTTGTAACATGAAAATAACAGCTGGTTAGTTTACTAATGAACCGTGACAGGATACATACATGAAAAGCAATTTTGTACACATTGTTGACACTTAGTTTCTATTGCCATAAATAATATGTGTTGAAATAAATTAATGAAAGGGCAATTGAATACTGATATTATGACTTTGTTTTTTAGGAATCAAAACCAAAGAATTTAATATGAGAGTTTGCTGAGGATTTACGTAAATTTTTATCCAGATTACTTTCTGTTTAAGAATAACTGTGTTGTTTAATTGTAAGTGTTACGTCCATTAAAATATATCATAATTAATTTATTCTAAGTTATCGTAGAATTCCAATTCTCGGCGACAAATTAGAATCACTTGACCCAGATTTCTCAATATCGATCATATTGAATTTGACAAGACTTCTCCGATCTTAATTAAAAATCTGCTATAAAAACGTTTCTGCTATAAAAAATTAGGATCTTCATGTCATTTATCTAAAACTTGAAGTGGTTATAAACAAACCCTGCACTGGAAAGTTAGTTTGAGATGACCAATGAGAACGAGGCTAGATATACATATATATCACGCCTCGTTCTCAGTGGGGTAGGCAGAGACCACTTCTCTCCACCTGCTACGATCCTGGTACATCTCTCTCGCTTCCTCCATCTCCGATTTGATCGAAATATGTCCGTCTAGGTCGACCTGCACCGATTTTTCCAATCATTCTTACCTTGTATATCTCTGTCGTTAATCTTCTTTCTTCCATTCTTTCGACATGGCCGAACCATCTAAGCATCCCTTTCTCTATCCTTGTCACCACATCTTCAATCACGCCGCACCGCTTCCTTATCACACTGTTCCTCACTTTGTCCATCCGTTTCACTCCAGTTATACTTTTCAGGCTTCTCATCTCGACAGCATTAATCCTACTTTTATGTTTCTTCTGCCATACCCAACATTCACTACCATACATCAGTGTGGGGACCAACACGCCTCTATGCACAGCCATTCGTGCTCTTTGTGATAAGTTCCGGCTATTCATAAAGTTATGAAGTGCCCCATTGACTTGATTCCCTTTTAAAACTCTTCTTTCAATATCACCATCACAATCTCTCGTAAACTGTGAACCCAGATATACAAATTCTTTCACTTGTTCCACTTTTTGTCCCTCAATCATAATGTCACAGTTTGTCATACATTCTTCTCTTTCAATAACCATTACTTTATATTATATTGCAGATATTGATTACATTATTTTCAGATTTATTATCGGCTGCTATTCTGTATTGTAGCCTGATCTATGGTAATTATTACGCATACTGAACACCAATATGAGTGAGTATTTTTAAAAGAAAAATAAACAGTTTTATTAGACGTTGAACTTTAACATCTTAGGTAAAAACAAAGGTTTAGTAAGTTGGAATGGTAACAGTAAACACAAATACTTTGAGAAGAACTCTGTAATCGGAATAAATTGCCCTACGTGGTCGCTAGAGGCTTTTTCTTTACCATGTTCCCTTGAAGAGTTGGGAGTTATTTTGCTTGCAATTATGTAAATTGTAATTACGTAATGTTGAACCTTGGAGCTAATTTAAAAGACTTAAAAATGCATTAATAGGAAGTGTTGACAGCTTTCTTACAATTATTTATAATAGATAATTTGATTATGGTTCCTCTTAAGAGTATTGATGACCTAAACTATATAGGATAACCTAAATTCATTTTTTTTTAAATCTTTTAAAAAATTCTATGAGAGATTTTCTTCCTTTTTAGTAATATTTTTTGTTTTTAATTTACTTAATATTACATTTCTTAGTTTGTTTTTCCAAGTTTGTAATTTAAAAGTCAAGAATTTAGTTAGTGAAATCAACTACACACCAATATCAACGATTTTTTATTTTAAACATAATATACATCTCATTTCTCTAAATTATTCCAGGAGTTAATGTGTATTTAGATTTCATCATTAATTATAGTACTTGACTTAAAGCTACTGTAAGGGGTAACCTTTACATTAATGAGTTATTCGAAATATTTAAAATGTTTTCTAAAATGTGCATCAGTTGCATTGTCAACGTATACCTAAATTTGTACATCTTAAAGATACATCTTAACTGGTTTCTTGTATATTATATTTCAACTGAATTAAATCGTGTTTAATGGCATTTTTATATAAGACACTTTAAAGGAAAAGGAATTGTATAAAATGTATATTGCAGCTCCTGTTTACATATGTAACGATGGCAATACAAAGAAATAAATGTTGAAAAAAAATCCAGAGAATAATGAATGCACAACATGTTTTTTAACTTAAGATAAATAATCATGTCCGTAGGAAAAAGTCTCGTCGTTTATGATTTCACAAGATATTGGATCATGTAGAATTAGCATCACTTGTAACCGTTAAGATGTTAGATATTTGTAGGTTTATGGAAAAGTTTTAGGTCCGTCTAAAGCAGGGTCTCACGTTCAAGAGGTTGTTTTCTACTCTTGTATCAACTTAAGAACACACAAAGACTTCTAAGTCAGCCTCTTATTCTCTTGATTATGGGCTTAACTCTGTACTTGTAAGAGATAGCCTTGAATCCCAACCGCAGCAACATGATATAGGCGTATATAAATATGATAAACCAGTATTATTCCGTTTTTACTTTGCTGTGAAATGCAAGTGTTAGACGATCAGTAACTCGATGATTGAAGTGAAGTTATTGAGTGCAAAATCGACTCAATCATCACATGTAAAATATTACATATAATTTTAAGGTGTGAAGAGTAACATTTTTCAAATGTATATAAATAGTACTACAAACTAAATGAATATTTATTTTAATCTTGTACAGTGTTTTGATATTGTTATTTTCAACCTGGTAAAGTAAGAATGGTTGTGACATTTTTCCTAGTCTAAGATTTTTATTAACTTTGTTTATGTTTACTGCATACATGTGGTAGGTCTCTGTTGTCAGGGACCGTCTAGGTTGGTACCATCGCAGCGATTATTTCTGCCGCTATACAGTATAGGTAAATAAGTAAACATTACTGTATTTAGGATTGAAGGGCGTTGTAGCTTATGTAGTTACTGAGGTGACGAGACTCAATATGTTATATTTCAGTCGACGAGCGTACAGCGGTGCAGTATATATCATCGTAACTAGCGCCACGTTGTTATGGGCAGGCGTATCGCTTACTATCATAAAATCGGATGTTACTTTCATTTTGCTTGGCTTGCTTGCAAAGAACTTAACTGAAATAACCGTTGCAAGACTTTAAAGTACTTTACGTTATCTTTATACTATTATTAGAAATACAAATTCGAATAAAATGCTTTATTCTTTCATTGTTCTTTGTCATTTAATGTAATGAGTAAACTGTAGTCTAGTTTAGAATATGAACAAATGTGTTTATTTGTAACACTGAAATAACTTTCAGTGTTACAAATAGATACATTAGTTCATATTTACGTTTGTTATCTCGAGTAAATTATTACTATAATGGAGCTTTTAAGTGTGGTCAAGATTTTGATGTGACATATTAAAAACCGTTTCTTGTTTCAGGTACAAAGGATTAGTCATGGAGTTTTTTAAGTAATTATGATTGAGTCTACTGATATCGCAGTTGAGAACAATGAGGGTCCTTCTATAAACTTCCTAATAAATACGACCAACAAGACATTTGAAAATGAAACAAACTTTCAAACACAATGGAACGATATAAGCTCAATATGTTCTCCAAGTGCATCATCGGAGGATTTTTTATCATCAACTATATTTCAAATATGTATATATGTTATGTATAGTACAGTGTTCGTTGTGGCGCTTATTGGAAATGGGTTAGTGTGTTTCGTTGTTCGCAGTTCACCGCGAATGAAAACTGTTACTAACTATTTTATAGTGAACTTGGCAGTTGGGGACATTTTGATGACAATATTCTGCGTCCCATTCTCGTTTGTGTCCATGTTGATACTTCGGTATTGGCCGTTTGGCTCTGTTATGTGTAAAATTGTTAACTATTCTCAAGCCGTATCAGTTTTTGTGAGCGCGTATACGCTTCTGGCTATATCGTTCGACAGATATATGGCTATAATTAGACCACTGCGGCCTCGGCTCGGGAAAACGAATGCTAAGTTAGTAGTGATAGGAGTATGGTGTGGAGCATTGGCTACGGCAGGACCGATTGCCATTGTATCGGAAATCCAAAGACCCACTGATTGGCATCAGATGTGTAAAGCGTAAGTATATCTCAAAGTGAACAATAATCATAATCAATTATCGCACAACAAAAGGGATAACTTAATTTAACGTTAATAATTAATTAATATAGCAGCCAATTTACGTCTCCACTGCTGGGGCACAGGCCTACCCTCAATATGAGGCTCAATAATTGGGCCATAGTCACAACCCCCGGGCTCAATGCGGGTTGATGACTTCACACATATCTTATAATAAATTCTAATTCGTGTGCAGGTTTCCACACGATGTTTTCCTTCACCGTTTGTATTTCGCTGTTGTAACTAAAGTTTCAAAAGTATTAATTAATATTACGATCAAAGTGTTCGTAAGTTAAATTTAGTTAAGAAGACTGTTAAAAAACATCATCGTTAAGTTGATCAAGCTTGACAGTGGCCATGAATTTTTTTTTAATTTTGCAGAGATATTTGCCTTGAAAATTGGAGTAGTCCTGATCAAAGTCACCATTATACTTGTGCATTAATGGTCTTGCAGTTCTTGCTGCCATTAACTGCACTTGTGTGCACTTATGGCCGAATAGCCTATGTGGTGTGGGGCGGGAGACCGCCTGGGGAGGCTCTCTCTGAACGCGATACACGTATGCAACGGTCGAAGAGAAAGGTTCTAATGTTTTAATATTCCTGAGAGGTCTTATTATTAACACCTTACGTGAAAAATAGAACGTGATAATTTTAAATAATTTACCGAACTTTTCCGGTAGCATCGTAGCTTTTACACAGTTGCATCTATATTTAAAAAATACCGATATAGCGATTCTATTTAGAGTTCGGTTTAAAATTAACCTTCATTCAAGTTTGTGGGTTAGAGCAAGATACGAAGAGAGCAAAGCGTGAAGCAAGATGAGAAGACCGTTGAGAAAATTATATCTTTATGTATACAACTTTACATTTCGCTCATGCTCTTGTGGCATATGATACTGTTACGTTACTTCAATAATTTCATATGCTATCGCAGACTTCATATAGCAGAACACTGCTTGCTTATTTATAACAGAAGGTCTACTATTATTATTATACTCTAAAATTCTTGTTACAAAATTAAAAAGATGGTATTCTTTCAAAATCTTCTCACACGCGAAAATATTTAAAGCAACGATTTAGCAAAACATGTTTAGTATAGATTGGTAATGCAATATAAATCAATCATCATTATTGATATAAATTTTGTCATTTCAGATGGTCAAGATGATGGTGATAGTCGTAGCCGTATTCACTATATGCTGGCTTCCTCTCAACTTATTTATTGCAAGTATAATAAAATAATACATTCATAATATCACACATATAATAATCTCCAGGTATTAAACCTCTTAGAGAATATCCATCGCGAAGAATTAATAGTTAAACTATAATATCTTTGCTTGTTTTACATGCTTGTTTAGTACTCGTACGTTACCGTTCTGTTACTCTAGTCATTTTACTAAAACATCTTAACATTTTCATACAACTATTGTCGCAGGTGTTGTGGACAATCCATGAAAAAGATGAAAAATGGGCGACCTGGCCAGGAATGCCATACGTTTGGTTTGCCAGTCATTGGCTAGCGATGTCCCACTCATGTTATAATCCCATTATATATTGTTATATGAACGCCAGATACAAGCGTGGATATCAACAGGTTAGTAGTAACTAATGGTCAATATGAATATTCTAGTTTTTAGCAATTATGTGTAAAGTTTACAAAGTTTATAAAGTTTAGAAGCATTGATCTTTTAGCGTAATTTTTTACGTTGTCTTTAATTTTTTTTTAATACACTGTTACTTTTCAAAAGTTTCAAACTCAATTCTATATCAAATTATTTGATCCTTGAATCACACTTATTCTCTCTATCACGACTCTTACTTACAATGCTCAAAAAATATGTTTGTTATACATTATTCAAGTACAATAACTTTTTTATATCTTAAAACATGTAAGAATTATTTCACAAAATATAAAATATGTCTGGTAAAGTAAACTAATAGCCAAAAAATTTACTAAATATTCATGTTTAGAAAAAATCTGTGCAATGTTAACATCAAAGTAAGCAAAATATGAATGCGAACAATAAACTATTATATAATTAGTTAGTTATTGTACATACTTTGTTTTTAGGCTTTAGGTTGTATACGATGTTGTAAGAAAGACCCTTCTACGCGTACTTGTCATCGCTCAAGTGTATGCGAAGGAATGCCTTTATCAGGTAAAATACCTACGTCGCGTAAATGTAAATGCCACAATATTTAATGTTATTTTGTTTCAGTTAAGGTACTTATTGTCTACTTTTCATTGTTATAAATAAAACATTGCATATTAATTCAATAACTAAAACTTATTCCATGATTTGACGTTTTATTTGCATTGTTTTAACTATAACTAGTATTGATAATAATCTAAGCAGTGAATTTTCTGAAGAGCTTCTCCAAGCCGTTTTTATTCTTATCGATTTATTGCTTGTCTTGATTAGATTATTTCTTATAGCATGTCGTTCGGCTTGCCTGTCTCGTTTTTTTTCCCCTTACACCCATTGTTTTATTAACTTTATAAAAGTACAACGATCATCCTAACCGCGTGTAAAACTGCTTTGAATATCTTCACTGTCATTTTGTCATATTCTGGACATATTGTAAAAGATGAATAAAAGGAGAATTTTGCTTATTAATTATGCCTAAAAAGGGAGGTCGCTGTTTCTTATAAGTTAGTATGCTGAATTGGTGATCATATATTTAAAAATTTACTCATGGCTTATCATCTGTTATTATTTCTAGAGTTGGTATGCGCCAATGGAATGTTGCGAAGAGGCACGACCAGTAGCTGCACCAGTCATATACATAGAGCAGCTACATGCTCGTCGTGTGCTTCTAGACGAGGGCAAACAAACGTGGGAAGTGGGATCAGTGCATTTTCGCATAACTCGCGGGTGTTGCGAAGCTCTGGAAGATCGCGCGCAATTACACCACCGGTACGAGCTGCTTCTGTGCGAACTCATTTCAACTGAAATTCAGAAAACCCAGTGTAAAGGGTATAAAGAATAATTATTCCATTAATAGGTTAGTTCGAGATACAATTTGATAAAAATACATTTCCACTGTTTAATACATTTTTTCAATTGATGTGAGAAACGAAAATTTAATATTAAAGGAAGAATTGTTCATAAAATTGTCTTTTTAATGTTAAATTCCTCTAAAACAATGATCAATATTAAAAAAAAAAATTATGTAATAGTTTGACACTAACTGGCTATAAATATCAGCACAATGTTACATTCATATGGTTTGCTTATGTCAAAACAAACTCATAAAATCATTGTTTTGTTTGCAATTTAGTCTAAAACAAATAATTAATTTACACATAATGACAATACAGTACAAAATACAGATAATGACGATTGTACTTCTTTTGTAAAGGACATCAGACTTGAAAATTCATTAATTAAACACGAGTATCTCCGTATGTTTTTGTATAAACTGTTTATACCAGTTTGTAGCTCGGTGGCCTAATGGTTAGAGCGTGCGGCCTTCATTCCGAAGGTCGCGGGTTCGAATCTCGGCATGTGCCAATGACTTTAATATTTAAGTTATGTACATTTTGTGGATTTTAGTTACAACAGCGAGATACAAACGGTGTAGGGAAACATCGTGAGGAAACCTGCACATAACTTAGAATTTATTCTAAGGTATGTGTGAAGTCACCAACCCGCATTGGGCCAGCGTGGTGACTATGGCCCAATCGCCCTCATATTAAGGGTAGGCCTGTGCCTCAGCAGTGGGGACGTAAATTGGCTGTTATGGGTTTATACCAACTATTTATTTTATCATAACTGTCTGCTGTATCACGTAATTAATATTCTCAATCTACACTTTGCATTTGTTATTAGTTAAATACACCCGTGCGAAGTTTAAGAGGTTTCGTTTCTTTAAAAGAATCGCTCAAAATATTGTTTTGACGAACCTGAATATCATTATGTCAGAACTATAATATACATACAATTGTCCATCACACAAAAGGCCATTCTCTTGACAATTAGGTGACGTGGTTAAATCATCTTAATAATAGAATATGAATTTTCATTTTTTGTAACTAACCATATTTTGAGATGTGTAAAGTAATAAAGTTAAATGTTTGTATTACTGATATTACAAGAATATAAACAAGAAAACAACAAACAATATAAGAAAGTTTCGATAACATGCCTGACTTTAATTTGTTTCAAAGTTCGAGCCTCGTCAATACTCGTATCTTTGTTAGAACAAAAAAAAAACAAATTTTTAGATACTGTATTTGTTAATATAACATACATAACAAATGCAACTGTATGGAATTACTTTTTAAAGAAAATATTGATAAATACAATATAGCTGTGAACTTTAAATTCTGGTGTTTTTTCTATATTACAATCAATAACTGTGCAATGAATAGTTGTCATATTGTTGTCCTTTTATAAAGCAATCTAGTTTCCTGTGTGAATACCTAATAAAGAAGGTTCAACGTAAATCGTATCAGTACGTAGAATACGGATTTGAGCGATTCTATGAACTGTCTGAAATAATTTACTGCGATGTCAGTACTAAGGTTTACGTTTACGTTGTTCACTAACATCAAAAGGGAATATACAAAATGTGTATCAGTTCTATTTTTCTATCTCATGTTTGTATATTTATGTAACAATACGTTAGTCAACAGTTTTAGTTTGTTTCATTATACTAAAATAATAAAAGTGTTTGGACGCAGGGAAATTCGTCCAACAGTTTTATTTTAACGGTATATACAATATTATACAATAGATTATTTAATTTTATTTCGTGCAATGGCATTTGGTAAAAAAATTTACCAAAGTAAATACAGTGTTTCTACTGTCGAATGCCAATATCTGTATATATTGCATGTATACATACATATAACATATATATAAATGGTATAATACATATAAATGAGTTTTCTGAATGATTTATAGATGGATATAGTGTATTTATTTTTTGAATTTCACGGATCTTTTACCGTTTCATTCCACATATACGGTTGCTGTAGAAAGTCAAGTCATTTGCGGTTGCGGTTACTCTCAAGGAATATTTCAGATAAATTTCATGTCTAACTTTATATCGCAGCCAGAAAAGCGGACGGGAAACTATATAGTATGATATAAACAACTCGTGGTGATCAGTTAAATGAGTAAAAAAATTGATACACTACAACGATATATAATGACGAGGTCTAACAAAGTGAACGATATAAAGATAACAAATATAGGTTCGGAAATATACCTAAATATGTATTCTGACTATACAATTTTTAATTTATAAGTGAAAACATTGTTAATCAGTACATCTTGTAAGTATTTCGGATAATTTCTTATTCAAAATTGTTTGTGTAATTAATAATTTAGTTCAATTCAACGAAGTTTCGAAAGTTTATTGCTCGTAAACCTTTTTACAATAAACAAAGCGTAAATTTGTTTAGACTATTCAATGTAAAATAGAATAAACATTTTCTACTAAATTTAGTATGAAAAATCTTGAATCATAACAGAATTTAAATATTTGCTATTCTCATCGTTACAGAACTTTAATATTATAATCATTTAGAAACGTATTTATGTTTCATTTGTTAATGAACGAAGCATACTGTTCTTCATTGCCGTTGCTTTTATAATCACATTTACTTATTAAATCATGTGGAGAATTACTTTAGCGGTGGTTAATCTTTTCTGTAGATCATTCTTTTTTATATTATTAATCGAAATCACGACTTGAAGAAGATACTTATAGGTAAGTAATACGTTCGCCTAACTATATATAACACAACATCACAATCCGCTCATCTTCTTATAACTCAAAGATGTTAAACTTTAGTAACTGAAATACATACAACCGATTTCAAACCTGAACTCTTTAATCTATTCTTGACACTGCTTTGCGGCGATAGTAAACGCTGCAGTAGTTCCTGTTTAGACCATCTCCGGATATACGAGTAGAAATCTTAAATATCATCTTTTGGAATTCCAAGGATTTCTCTAACAATTCTAATAAACTAGTGTTTGGAGGTACTGTATTACATATTAATGTTTAGTCTTCTCAGAATCACGATAATATTGATATGTGTGGTGTGTCGTGTGATGTAACTGTGGAAAGCTTTTTGTGTGCAAAATATATTTGTACTTAAACTAACGCCAGATTGTTACAAAGTTTATCAAAGTTCACAAAAGCAATAAAGTTTTTCTACTTTTAGAAGTATACGAGAAAGGAAAGTTTTCATTATTAATGTTATTATTAGGTCAAATAATTAATGAATTATCCGTTTTACCTATTTTAACTATGAGAATTACTTTAAAAGATTAACTTATTTACTTGAACTCTATAGATAAAGATATTTTGGCATTTTCATTTGTATAAATAAATATCTAGACAGGCCAGCTTTTTAAATATCAAAAATTAAACACATCAAGTACATTGATTTTTGTGTTTGTCTCTCGAAATTAATTACATACCGATCTTTGCAGAGGAAAATTAAGTTCCAAATTGGTTTCGAAACAAGGAATACGAAGCAAATTAGTTAAATGAAAGTGTTAGAGAATATTATATTATACCTTACTCCACCAAGTTGCGACATTTAAAGGGTCCTTAAAAACTGTAGTTCTAGGTTTTAATGATGGTTATTTAGTGAAATATTATCAATTTTTGTAAGTCCACTACATATAATAGATTTTAAGCAATACCAGCATACTCTACATGACTTCGTACCAAAGCATTAAATAAAATATTTTATTATTGTTTGAGTCCTTCATATTTAGTATTACAAAGCAAAAAATTTGAGCCGATTTCTTGACTATGTTATGTAACTCTGATAGTTCCTAGAAATTTTTCTCGTGTGTCATATGATGAAGTAGTAGAGATATTTTTTTTGGCAATTTAAGACAAAAACTTTTAAGGACTTATTGTTTATATTCTATAGTTTTTTGTTTAAATTAATCCACACTACAATAAATTGATCCTTGATTATTATGAACATAAATGTAAATAAAGCGAACCGAACATTAAATCTATAGTTAAGCAGAAAAAAACAACCAAAGGCTATAGTATATTTATTAATAATAAAATGATGATATGAGCAATACCTTTATAATGATAACGACTAATATTTTCATCTACATATTAGTGATACACAGTTAGCATGATCCCTGTGCTTTTCTTTGAAATAGTAAGACATTGATAGTGTTTTAATTTGATTCTTTAAAAATAGTTCAACAGTATCAAATAGCACAGAATATAACTTTATTGAGTTGTTGAGAAACAAAGACGATTGTACGTATGTTTTTACCCACAAAAGGTTAACACTTGACCTTAATTTCATATGATGTTAAGCGACCTAAAATTAAAAAAGGGCGCGTGCCTGGAATAATATAGCTCTCATAGATATGTTCGCTGGTAAATACCAATATTACATTTATTATGGACTGACAACATTGAAGTTATAGGTAAAAATATCCCTTCCACCATACAAAACGTCATCAAGCGATGTACTTATAGCTACGGATTTGAACCAGGGACCTGCATGTAACTTAGCAAACCGAATAGCACTGCATCATTGAAGATATATTTTTGCGCATGAATATGAGAATGATTACATTTAAGCTTGTAAGTTGTAATATTACGAATTTCTGTGTAATGCAATATTGTTATATATATTTTTTATTTCATGTTAAGTGATATTTATGGAAATAATAATGTGGCCCTAATCAGGATGAAATGTATTCCACCACATTGTATCTCTTGCCTTGTGACATAGGATGTTAGGTCTCCATATCCCAGTAATTTCACCACGTACGGGCTTCCTCTCAAACCGGAACATAGTATTAAAGACAAGAACAGAAAGAAATATAAAACGACAGCATTATAAGACCAGGCCCAAAAATGCCCGAGGGGAACGAGAAGATAAAATTAAAAAAAAAAACAGGAACAGTAGTGTTTGTACACTACGGTTTGGTGGCAGAAATAGGAGCTGCGATGGAACCGACCCAGACGGACAGAGAACTATCACCAGTCAAAATTATATTATTGTAATATATTTAAATATATAATTTCACCAAAGACCTAACTCCATGTTAAGATGATGATAATAATGAAAAAGTATTTAAATATTAAATGGTATTCGTATTGAGAGAATTTCTATTCATTTGGCAAGATTACTGTAGATTTATAACAAAAGAAAATATAAGTAAATTCGTATTGTACAATAAATTCTTTGCAAATGAAGTCCCTTTTCCTTGTCTTCTGCTCGCCAATGAGTAATTGTGCTGGTTATTAATAAAGCTTTAAGAGTTTTTTTTGTTATCGCTAATCTTGATTGACATTAAAGTAAGACTTTAAACCCGTCTCGGGCGGTAACGTAATTTAATATTATTCTATAAAGAATGTTAGTAATGTTGTCACATCTGTGAAGATTGCTGTCAACCCTCTAATTTAACAAAAAAATAAAGTTTCGCTGTGGTAAACATGTAGTGGTTTCTTAACGGTGACAATCGATTCGTAAGGCACTTTAAAACCATTAACTATAACAATTTATCTATTAAATATCTAATATATACATAAATCTAAATTTTAAATCATGCCTTATAAACGTTATTTTACGAGAAAAAAAACATCACCACACCTTAAACTGTATAAGGCGCAGGTGCGGCCTCACATGGAGTATTGTTGCCACCTTTGGGCCGGGGCTCCGGGTTATCAGCTATCTCCATTTGACCGAATCCAACGTAGGGCATCTCGGATTGTCGACGATCTTGAACTTGCCGATCCGCTAGATCCTTTGGCACTGCGTAGGGATCTATCTTCCCTATGCATACTTTACAGAATTTACAATGGGGAGTGTTCCGAGGAGTTGTTCAATTTAATAGAATCTGCTGATTTTAGCAACCGATCGTCTCGCCGGAATTATCATCCGCACCATCTGGATGGTTGGCGTTCCACTACAATGCGTTTTAAAAACAGTTTTCTGCTATGCACAGTAAATCTTTGGAATTCGTTGCCATCAGCGGTCTTCCCCAACAACTGCGACATTGGGTTATTCAAGAAAAGAGCATATTCTTACCTGAAGGGTAGGCAACGCACTGGCGTCGCTGGTGACCGTGGGCGGCGGTGAATCACTTACCATCAGGTGACCCGTCTTGCTCGTTTGCCTCTTAGATGTTATAAAAAAAAAAAAAAAAAACATCAAATAACAATTTTAAGTATCTTCATAGAAAAAAAAAGTTTCATTGTTAGCGGCGTTTGTAGCTTTTTTGTTTGAATGCGAACATAGAATTTTTATTTGGCTGGTTATTGATACAGTTTCAATTGAAGGCATAGATTTAATAACGTTATCAATATAACACTGACTTTTTCTATTTTTTTTTTCGTAAACATATCCTAACTAACGACACCGGAAGTTATAACAAAATTTTGTCGTAGTTATAGAGGTAAAATTAAAGAACATTTTATAAAAATTGTTATCGGTAATAAAGGAGACGCCGAAGAGAACTAATTTGCACAAATTAAAACGCTATGAAAACTCATCAAACTGAACCGGAAATTGTCCATAATTTAATGTTTCTTTATTCTTTGTACGAAAAGCTGATAATTTTTTTGTATGAAAGCCTTTGCTACTACTGGTGGTAGGTCTCCGTTGCCGGAGTTCGTCTAGATAGGTACCACCGCAGCTTCTATTTCCGCCAAATTACTGTGTTCCGTTTTAAGGTGTGCTACAACACACCTTAAACCGGAACACAGTAACACACAGTGTATTCAACACTAGCTACAGCTAGTGTTGAATACGCTGTGGGTTCAACGCGGTACAGACTATGTGATCCTAACTATCGCCACGTTGTTACAGGCAAGCGTATCACTTGTCATCAAGCAAACGTCCCGCTCGTCTCGTCGCTTTAATCGAATAAAAAAATCTCATATCATCAACTGTCCTGCCAGGGTGACATAAAATCGATTCAACAGTTACAACGGATTTGTACATATATGAGAATCCCGTTGTGTTTAAATATACTTGTGCTGTGTTGTTCTAATACAGTTTAAAATTTGGTTATGCAGAGTCGAAACTATCGCGCTAGTTTTACTTCCGGCAAAAACATTAAAATAAATTAAGAAAAACTTAGGTATTAATTGCAGCTATAACTCTATGTAATATAAATTACTTAATCTATAATATAGACGATATAAGGATATGTTGAAATAAGTTAATGTTATAAGCATTCAGCTCATTATCAGCCTTTCTTTATCCACTGCCGGATATAAGACTTTCCCAATGTCAGTTACAATTTATGAAAATACATTATAGGTTATTATATTAAAAATAAAACAATGAAAGTATAAAAAGTCCTTTTTCTGTACTACTGACGGACATTTTTCATAACTTTAAATATAAAAAAGCGTAAAAAGTGTTTTTTTTTTACATTAATTTTGCCTTTGTATAGAAAGTAAAGCATACTGCAAGGAAATTAAATAATAAAGAAAGATTTAACGACTTTTAAACTGTAAACAATCGATGGTCGGTTGTGCAGCAGTTTCACTGCAGATTGCAAGTAATATATATTTAGATATGGTGTTATTGGTTTATGAATCAAAACAAAGACAAAGAGATTGATCTAAACTGCCGTAGTCACTATGAACATAAAAAATTTGTACTATTTTAATCTTGACAAAAAAAGAGTTTTTTACAATCTGTAAGTCTATATAAAATTACAGCGTTTAATCTTTTTTGATCATGTTTTGATCGAACATTTTCTTAATAAAAAGATTCCTAATCGCGCTGTTATGGTTGTTTCATCTAGCTGAATATAATAATTGATCAACTGAACATGCTGGTATATATTGTTTTGATCTAATATACATATCGGTAAACAGTTTGAGATTATATAATAAATAAGGAAAAACAAATAAGTAGAATATTTGACGACATCGCCCAAATGATTTCTTTCCGGAATTAGAAAAATTTGTCTCTGACCTCTAAATAAAACTAATTAATACAATAAAATATAAGTGTATGTCATAGAGTACATCAGGAAACACGAATTTAACCAGTTCGTTATTAACTGAATTAATATCTAAGATTAAGGTAAGATTGGTAAGAAGAATTAGAAGGTAAGTTATTGAATACAGAAATAATTTTTTGGAATCAAAAATGGAAATAGTGTGAATTGACTGAATGAAATGAGGGAAGAGGGCATTATAAATATTGTTCCGGTTCCATGTAGTGGGACAAGGATCTCTATTAAAAGTTAATTTTATGTTTATTCGTATATAATACATCAAATACGAGCTCAGTGGATATTAAAACTGTGTAAATTTTATATAAAGGTTTTTTTTTATTTATTTCTCTGTTTTTTCATGTAATCATAATCGGAAATTGTATAAATATAAAAAAAAACAGCTTTTGTCATTTGTCGGCCAAAAGTTATGTGGAAAAGCTTACACTTATGAACAAAATAAGTAAAGTAATGCTGATATGTAATAGATGCGAATGAAAAAAGTTAGATAGACGTTGAAAGATCGAGCAGAGGCACATCTTCGAAGCCTGACTCGTTATAGATATCCGAAAAGCCACGAGAAACAGTCGTTTGTAAATCTTGTTTTATACGACGAAGTGACAAGAGTGGTGATATGTTTACACGGAGTAATAATGCGGCTTTAGAATATATATAAATCACTATGTTACATTTGTTGCTTTGGGACAGGAGAAATATGGTTAATCTAATTACTCCAGCAACTACTCTGGTACTGCACTTTTTAGTCAAAAACGCGTTAATATTATGCTGGAATTTAACCTCCTTTGGTTGACGTTCAACCAAAGGAGTTTCAATGGGTTCCAGGAGGTTCTTATTGGTCTGCTGCCACTCTCGTTTTATAAGTATAGCACCATAACAGAATTACTGTCCGGCTATCATCATATGAGAGCTGAAGTATTTTGGATGTATACGTTTCACCCTCAATAGTCTCATTGTTTTTAACATAATGTTGAATTATGCCTACTTTAGATAAGAATAGTTCTATGATGACATAAATGTATTTTACTTAACAATGTTCATAGTTTAATAGATAATGAAACTAGAAAGATGACTGTAATTATAAGCATAACATGTATGGAAATTTGAGTCGACTTTTAAAAATCACATTTTTCCTCCTAATTTAGATGAATGGGTACTAGGTGGAACATTTGCATTCAAAAAGACTTTTCGCTTATACATTTATGAGAGCGCCAAGTGCCTAATAGTTTTATCTAGCGCGAGTTTTTACCATTAACTTTATTTTCAACATTTAGCATACCTTGATATTGTTTTAAAGTAATTAAGGTATACATTTATTATAATTTTTACACAATATGTAGAAACGACGATAAAAAGAAAATTTATGGTATTGAAAGAAAGTATATTTCTTTGCTACAAAAAAACACTGTGGACAATATACAAAAAGTCTCGTTATGTAAGGAACAACAATATAGCTACTCCTTACAGTTACGGTTAAAAGATAGTATTTTCACTATACTTATAATATTGTTTTTAAAAACACATTACTTGATAAAATTATTGTTGGGATTGTGTAAAAAATACATTTTAAAAAATGAATGCCTTATGACCTAGTCTTTTGAATTAACACGTTTTTTAAACAATGGTACATAGCTACAACTAGGTTAAATACAATTTTTCTCTCATTACATTTGCCGAAAATTCACGTACTCAGTGAAGAGGTCCCAACCTCAAAACTAACACACATTTACTCTACAGCTACACAACAATAAAAATATACGATCTCGCTGAACAAGCAAAAGAAAACATTAACTTATTATGCAATGTTCATAAAACTGTCCTGCTCGTAAAATTAGTCCACGATACATTTAACGTGTCGAATGGGTCACTGGAAGTTTTTTATGTTACTCATAATATTTTTTCGACATTTTTCCAAACATCAACTAATCAGTAGTTACTTTGCCATTACCGCATCCGACACGCAGTATGCGTTTTGTGTGTTATGAAAATTGATAGCAAATAATTCAAATGTTTCTGGGATTCTTATACAATATTCAGGGGTATTGTTGGGTGATTAAAGCATAAAAAGTACTAAGCTTTAATTTCCAATTACACTAAACTGTCCAGTTGTACAAGGAACCCAAAGTTTTTAGGAAACTATTTTGGTATTTTCAATCACACCCAGAAACGTAATCGTTATATCAACGTATCAGATTCCTGTCACTGTCCTGAATAGAACATCATTAAATGGAGATTAAGGTTGAAAACTTTGCGTTTGCAATTTCAGTAATAGATATATGTGATAAAAAAAACAATGGCGAAATTTGTACGTGACAACTTTACAGTTACATTTTTGATTTGTTGTTGTACAGTTTTTGTTTGTATTATTAAAATATATCAGTTTGTATGCTCTAAATGAAAATAGAAACTTACCGAGCAGAAAATCCGTTTAAATTTTTATGAGCGGTGATATTTACGATCTCATTTGTAATTTAATAACATGAAAAACAAGTTTATTTCTAGAATACAATCGTTATCAGCCGGATAACGCCCATAGCTGGGCATACGACTCCCTGAAGGATCTCCAGAATCCAATTGGTAATTGTTAATTCGTTTCATTAAACATTAACAAAGGAACAATACTTGATGTTTACTGAAATAAATTGATTATTAAATTTATACAATGTAAAACAATTTGTACTGGACAAAAAATTTGATTCTTCCTTTAACACGTTTACAACAAATATTAAATGAATATAATCATGGAGTCGGCTATTGATTTTTCCTTTTTTACGTGCTTAAATATAATACATAAACTCTGTTGAGTATAAAAATATTATCGCTTTTTTTGTTATACAAAGCGAACAGACGAGCGGGATGTTCACTTGATGTTAAGTGACACGCCCGTCCATAACAACGGGGCGCTAGTTATGATGATGCACACTGCTCCACATTGTGCTCATCGCCTTGAGACATAAGATTATATTTCTCGGTACCCAAGTAATTTCACTAGTTACAGCTCCCTTCAAACCGGAACACATTAATGTTTGCACACTACTGTTTTGCAGCAGAAATAGGAGCTACCTCGACGGCGTCCGGCAACAGACTTCGAGGCTCATCTTATCTCTTAATGATATTAGTGTTTAAAGCCTACGACGTTGTTAAAGCTGGTAGTTATTGTTTGATAGATTCTTGGAGTTATGTCATTTTTATATTACATGGTGCATCACGAATGGAGTCTTGAGAGAGTTGGTTTGTAATAATCATTGATTCGAGTATATATAATACTTAATACTCTACCTTTGAATATTGCCATTCTTTTTTGGCATCTTTCAAAGTGGCATCTACTTACGAAGTTTTGTCAGTTATAATAAATCGTGAATGCTGATGTGGAAGCGTGTAAGCGCATCAAATTCACATAATATTTTATATAAGTTTTCTAAATTTTGCTGTCATTTATTAACAGTCACACAGTAAACTTACAGATGCAATCTCATTGATTTTGGGGGCCAGAGGCGCCATATTGATTTATATAAGTGGCTTAATAATAAGAAGAAAAAATGCTAATTTGTTTAAATCATTCAAAGTATAAGGAGGCCGTTCTAACACAATGATACTCTTTAGAACCATTATTTTCCAGAAGCACGGTATCTTTTAGAGATTTTCTCTCCGACATCAATAAAAAATAAATGCATTCTTCTTAGTTAATGTCCCTTCCCGGCATTGAAGCTTCAAAATTTTAAAAACCTAAAGAATAGATTTTCAAACGAATAGAAATGTGTATTCTTAATATAGACAAACGAAACTTATAGTAATTCTAAACGGGCAATCAAAGTTTATAAGATCCGTTACGGTGAGTTTACATTTTAGTAACTTGTCATCTTAATCTTAATTGATTTACTAAATCCTTTGGTTCAAAATATATATAGGTTATTGCGATCTTTTATAAATAAGTTAACATTATTACTAACAAATTTTATGAAAAATGCGTGAAAGTATTTAAACAATGAAACACGTATGTAAACTTGGTGATGTTCAAGAAAAAAAAAATTGTTTCTTTACCAGAAGCTAGCAATGCACCAACGAATCCTTAAGCGTTTATCTCTGCGTGGCTATCTCTTAATGACGAACATTCCTTACCGTCTTTACTTAAGAAGCATTCATTAAATATTGTAATTAAATAATACGTTCATTCTATAATTTAGTCTTTTTAAATTCTTCAGTGTGTTTATGTATTAGAGTACTAGACACTTAGTTTAGATTCCTATTCTAATTTATCTTTAATATTACAGTTTTATAACTGCATAACAAACGTTTGCAGTACAAAACGTTTCGCAAATGATATATTTACATACGGACCAGATATGCGGTAAGCTTTCCGTTTTAAGAAAACTTTATGAACATTTACAGAATTCACAGTTGTCTAACGTTCAGGAGATATTTTTGAGAATCTTTGACTCTAATTACGTGAGGCTAGCATCCAATAAATTAATATAGAATAGAATTTCGTAGATTAATCATTGTCCAATAAGATATAAATATTCATTACAAGAACTAACTTCTGATAAATTGCTACCTATACACAAAGAACACTTTCTATTATTTGCTATAGAAAATAATTTTTAATAGTTGTTTAAATTTGCTTACTGAATTCCCAATTGTTTTCAACAAACTGTTATATTACAGTGATAAATGTACCAATTCAAACTAAGAAGTATTGTACATATAAACACCAGTAACCTGAACCATCCCATTACATTACACGCTTTATCCATTTGGAACAATACGGGTTTCGTGCTGTTGTCAACTCTATTTACAACTGTGCTGATACTGCTATAAATTTTCTTTTTAACGAATAACAAATAAATCATCATGAATATCGTACAAAACTTCGTTATCTCAGTAATTTCACTAGCTACAGCGCCTTTCATACCGGAAAACAGTAATGTTTGCACACTGCTTTTTGGCGGAAGAAATACGTGCTGCGTCCTACCGGTCCGTATCTAGACGGTCTCCGGCAACAGAGATCTACCACCGCTATTGGTATGTTGTGTATATAATAGACAAAGTTTAAAAGTTTTTTTTTACAGATATACATTAAGTTCGTCTATATCTAAAAGGTCTACAGAAAAACATTTCTATTGTTAGAAATGTCATGGAAAAAGATTAAAGTACAGAGATTTCGACTTAATGAAACTTACGTGTATTCCAGACCCTGTTTTTTAGATCCATATTTTTTACGTTTTCTGTAATTGACGTTATGTTACTTTGCAGTGACAGCTACTCTAGTGAAACAATATTTTAATCAGAGTCCCAATCATTAATTAGAGAATTGTTTTCTTTTTTCATTTAGTGTATTTTAAATTTAGGGAATTTCTGTCTATTGTCGTTCACTGCTAAACATAGGTTCTTCCAATCGATTTTCAGCGCAACCGGACTGATGTTATCTAGATCCAACATTTCCCTGTAATTAGCTTTATTATATAGAAAGTCTTTTAGCATGTGATTGTGATAGTAAGCGACGCTAGTTTCAAATAATAGGGGGACCGGAAAGTAATGTCGTTTCTGCGCATGCCAATACTTGATTGTCATTTGTCAGCTCATTGTTTTGTTCAGAGGCGTACCAAAGACATTGTGAGGTTATAGTGATTTCTTTACTTATAGACAATTGAATTACAATTTTTTTTTGTAATTTTGGGTAAAATGGCCAGCCAAATACCAGAAGAGGTACACATCCGGCATTGCATGCTCTTTGAGTTTCGCAAGGGAAATAACGCAACAGTTGCTACCAAAAACATTTGCGATGTTTATTCAAATGCACTGGACATTCGTAAATGCCAAAGGTGGTTTTCCAAGTTCAAATCGGGTAATTTTGATCTTTCCGACTCGTATCGATCAGGAAGACCATCAGCGTTAGACAACGACGTGTTAAGGGCGGAAGTGGAAGCAAATCCGTGTCAGACGATCGAGGAATTGTCAAACAGTCTCAACAAACCTTGGTCGACCATCCAAGAACATTTGAAGCAGATTGGAAAAGTAAGCAGAGCAGGTGTTTGGGTCCCGCATAATCTGTCCGAACAGAATAAGGCTAACCGATCAATCACATGCAACTTATTGCTTCAACGACACAACACAGAAGCGTTTTTTGATCGCTTGATCACAGGAGATGAGAAATGGGTCCTGTATGATAACCCAAAACGCAAAAGGCAGTGGCTCTCTCCAAATGAAATCCCTCGGAGTACTGCTAAGCCAGGTTTACACCCCAAAAAAGCGCTTTTGTGTGTTTGGTGGAGTATTCGCGGCATTGTTCATTTTGAATTACTGAAACCTGGAGAAACTGTTACTGCAGACCTCTACAGCGAACAATTGCAGCGAGTCAATCAATCTTTAATTGAAAAGTGGCCAGCGATTGTCAACCGAAAAGGCGTCATTCTCCAACATGACAATGCAAGACCGCACTGCGCAAGGCGAACTCTAGAAAAAATTAATGAATTGGGGTGGGAGGTGCTGCCTCATCCACCATATTCGCCCGATGTTGCACCATCGGATTTCCACTTATTCCGAGCGCTGCAACACTTTTTAAGTGGCAAAACATTTGCAAATTTGGATGATATCCAAAATGCCATCTCTAGATATTTTGCCGAAAAACCAATTAATTTTTATCGATCAGGGATTGAAAATTTACTCACTAGATGGCAAAAGGTTATTGACAATGATGGGGAATACATCATTGATTAAAAATAAAGACTCGTTAAAAATGTATGTGTTTGTATTTAGCGTAAGAAAACGACATTACTTTCCGGTCCCCCTAATATTATAACATATTATAAAAGAACATTGAAATCGTTATCTATACTTATGTCTTCACACTTCATATGGAGACTACTTTAATAATTTTGCAAGAATTTCTCTGCTCTAATGCTTAATCACAAGCTCTAAAATAAACCAGCAAAGTACACTTCTTTCACGAAATTTATGAAAAGATTAACACTTAAAGAGTTCCGGAAAAAAGCTTTGATATTTGACAATCACGAATAGTGTTATCTTACGTTGTCCAGAATCATGAGTTAGTATACCCACTTTAAACATTGTCGATTGTTGTAGTATCTCACAAACTGTTATTATCTTTTCATAATGTAATAGTACTGTGAATGTTATAACCAAACAATCTTCAATAAGCAAGTGCATCAGATTATATAATGATTACAGTTTCAACACATTAAATGTTAAGATGGATGTGTGGTGTGACAAGGGTGGATAAAATTAAGAATGAATATATTAGAGGAAGTCTAAAAGTTGCTCCAGTGACAGAGAAATTGAGGAGCAAGAGTGGTGCGGGAATGTTATGCGGAGGGATGAAGGACATATAACAAAGAAAGTAATGAGAATGAAAGTGGATGGTTATAAGGCTAGAGGTAGACCTAAGAAGGTCTGGATGAATTGTGTTAAAGACGATATGTACAAGAAGAGTGTGAATTCGGTTATGACGGCTGATTAAGGGATATGGAAGAGAAGTACATACTGAGCCGACCCCACATACTGGGAAAAGGGCAGGAAAAAGAAGAAGTTACAACACATTGCTGTGACTATATTAAAGGATGTGCTACTGATGTACTTTTTTCTAAATAAATTGAAATAATAAAACTTCGAAATTAGTTCATATTATAGTTTATTGAACATGATAGACTTTAAACATTTTAAGTACATATTGCAAATTACATACTTTAATAGAAAGCAAAAGGTAATAAAGATACAATCTCACATCAATACTATGCAGTTGTTACAGAATAAATGTGAGTAGCATTACTATTGCTAAGCGAGCAAACAATATTGTTTTAGGGGTGAAGCGGGGATAGTGAGTAGGATTTTTATCAAATAAAACGAACATCATGGGATACCCGAACGAAATCGAACTCTATCGCTACTCTGTGACAGTCTGTCACTCTCCAAGATTTTAATACCATTGCACGCGACTGAGAAGATTAGATATATAAATATATTTAATCTGTTGCATTACTTACAACTGTGTTTAATGTAGAAATGAGGAAATAATAGAAAGTAAGCGGTGAAAGAAACATTACTAAGGTTTTTTTTATCATGGAATAAGTTTGGGATCTAAATCCTATTCATCACGTTGTAATTAATATGCTTGGCAAGATATATATATTTTAGTTATATAGTAATATATAATTAAAACACTATACTGGTAAGAACGATTGTTGTTTCTACTGCCAAATAAATAGTTTTGTTAATATTTAGTTTTCTTCCAGATTGTACTAAGAAGACTATTATAAGTATATTAAAATAAGTGAACAGATTTTTTTTTAAATATTTTTTTTTGTTTTCTAAGGATATTTTTGTGAAGGAAGACTTTTCGCTCATGGGCTTTGTCGAAGTTAGGATCAGCAGTAAGAGGGCGCGGTGTGCATGTAGCGGTTTGCAAAAAAATCAGATCGCGGTGGCTATAAAAGAAGCTACAAGCACTACCGTTATATCCGATTCGTAGTCAGAGAGTTAGACACTGGATTAGAATGAACTATGCTTTTCTTTGACGAACACTTTAGCGTTTAAAATGGAGTATCTCTTCGCCTTATGATCACGCTATTTAAGGTGGTTCAGCTTTACTGAGCTAGACAGTCTCCGGCAACAGAGATCTACCAAAAGTGACCTACTTACATAGATATGTGTGATACAGGCTACTCTAGTTGCATTCTATTCTCATAAAAATGAGCTCTCTGCGTAAAAACCTTAAAATCCAATATAGTCGGTGATAAAATAAGGCCGCTTCTTTTATTTCTTCGCAGTGATTTGAGATTGTTTCTCCAAATTTATCTACAAAGTTCTATCTTATTCTGTTGACCATTACTGTTTCTAATGAACATTCTTATAACATGAATTTGTGTTGTTACATTTATTAGTGTGGTTTCAATAAAGGTTGCTATTTTACTTTTTGATCCTTATAGAAATAACGTTGGCTTTACGTTATATCTGTGGGATATGTTTCATAGGTTACAAATATTAGTACCGTTTGATATTTTTGTTGTCACCAACTTGCATGTCCATTTTCATATAATAAAGACATTAAAAATATATATACTATTTAGCTTTTTTTATAAATGATAAGCACCACAACATATCCTTTTGTCGATTAATAACGTTACTAACAGGAATTGTGATGTGATACAGTTATCATTCTATCATTACCCCTTAGCTGTAATGAGCAGGCGACGTAGATCCAATAAACGGCATGAGAATTGATACGCCTACCGTTAATTCTAAAACCTACCAGTAGCCATGATATGTTTTAAAATATTGGTCACGTTAAATAATGTATGAGATATTTCAAAATATAATGGTTATACCATTTCTGGAACTTTTCCGTACATAAACTTTTTAGTAATTACACTATTTCGTAACAAGGGTAAACTAACTAATATAAATAATTACATATCTTACATCAGTACTTGGTAATGTAATAGAGAAAGTTATGGGCAGAAGCTTAGTAATTTTATTTGAAAAATGTAATAATATTATATTATAACGTTTTGGAGTATTCGTCGATATTAACCTGATAACAGTTAATAAAAATGTAATCATTTGTATCAATTGTACATAAATTATAATAGTGACAGTGTGTGTGCTATTATTGTAACTGGAAGGTGCTTTTGGACTATGTGCTAAACCTGAAATGTAGGTGTATTTGCTGTGGTGGTTACGACAGAATGTGTCCAAGAAAGTTATGTTGAGTGCGTATCAAGGTACGTGTCGTCGGTGCTCTCTGATGGATTAGTCATTTGAGGTAGGCTTATGAGAAATTACGACGTTTATCAAAACAATCTTTGATAGAAACCTGAACCTTGAATGATTGAGAACCATGAATAGAAAAGGCAAAGCGAGGCGTAGATTAGAAGTATTCAGAGCTATCGCTGTGTTGTGGTTACGCATATTTACAACAGAACACCAAATGGGTATAAACGTATACTACATATAAATTTCAAATTAATTTGACAAAAACGTATTTATTTATATATAGTTTATATGTACTGTTAATTTGTGTTACAAGATAAATTTTCCTCATTACATACGATAGCATCCCTCCACTTCCTATGTTGAATTGTAGAGAATGCCGATAGGCATTCAGTCCGCCAATTATAGCCTAGTTTTAGATTTTCAATAAACTTGTTAAGAACAAATTAGCTTTTATTTAATTTTGATTTAATAAAAACATATAATTAGGTTATGCAATTAAAACGATATAAGAATAAAACGATGAACAAAGAGAGAAACGGTGTGATAAGGAAGCGGGGCTGCGTGGTTGAAACTATGGTGACAAAGGTAGAGAACGGGGATGCTTAAATGGTTCGGCCAAGTTGAAAGAATTAATGAAAGAAGATTAACTAAAAAGGGGTTTACAAGGTAAGAATGATTGGACATACCGGTGCAGGTCGACCTAGGCGGACATATTCCGATCAAACCTAAGATGTCCTAAAGAAAGACCGCGTCAAGAGTACTCACAACCGACGAGCATGCATGAAGACGCTCATGAAAGCGGAGGAAGCGAGAGACTTGTGCCAGGATCGTAGTAAGTGGAGAGAGAAGTGGTCTCTGCCTACCCCACTGGGAACGAGGCGTGATATGTATATATGTGTACTAAAACAGATTTATTAGGCAATGTGAAAATTAATTAATGAAATTTATATTATATTGTGGTGAGGTAAATGAAAAAAAATAGTATCATTGTAATTCTATTTAAAGTTTATTCACGTTGTCTCCGCAAGAATGCATCGTTTTGTCTTCATTAGTATTGAAAAAGAAAACTTGATGAGTACCATGGTATTGAATAGAAAGTACAAGAAACAATAACTCGAAGGTTGTTATCGACAGGCGTATAACTTACAGTCAGGTGAACGTCCCGCTCGTCTCTTCGCCTTGTTGAATAAAAAAAAGTCATGAGCAAATGTATTTTAAATGTATACGTTTTAAACTTTCTGGCATGGAATCAAACAAATTCTTCTTAGTGAACCTTTCCAATATCATCTTGCACTCAGATTAACTAAGAATCCTCATATTTCAGTTATGTCTCTTTGTTCTATAATATTTTTAATAGTTTTACTTTATAGGTTTACAAACGTTTAATAAAATATGTAACATTGATCAAGTTTATTATTTTTATTAAGTTAATCTTTATTTATAAACATTTATAGAGTTTTGATGCATTTACTTAAGTTCCTTAAAGCTACACGCCGTCTGCGCGGTTCTCCGCGTGCCGCTGAACCTGTTACTCTTTTGGTTTCGTATACACTTAGAACATCCACATTCGTTGTCGCTAATGCGTAATATACGATTTTTACTGCCCAATGCGAGCCGTTGGCCTTGTGTCCCATTTACGCCCACCAGTTCTGTGAAATCGTATATCACAAGTTACACTTAGGAAGGGTCGAAGGTAAGTGCATTAATACCATTATTTCGGAAAAAGTAAATGTTTAACGTCTAATGGGTCCAATCAGCAAATGTCTTTACTATCCTTGATAACAACTACATGTTTAAAGTTATAAAGTATAACATTGTACAAAATTTATTGTAGATCATTGATAAATTAATTTAAGTGATTTTTAGAGCAACGTTGAGTTTAATAAGTAACTCGTACAAATGATTTCATTTATTCATGAAATATTTGTCTATGCTATCTATTTCGTTATGTAGTTTGCACAAAGTGTTATTGTTCCGTTTTTTTATTTTAATACCGGTATTAAAAAAGGTGCCTTATTTGTAGCAAGTAGCCAGATTGTAGACTAGATTACCGATACAAAAGAGGAAAAAATTCTATTAGATATTTCAAGTTCATTATTTCACAATTTTCAATTTATCTAAACGAACATACGAAATGAGAGTAATTTTGAGATCAAAGATTTTAATTTACCTTGAATTAAAAATACGTAAAGCCTTGGGGCAAAAGCTCAAAGTTTTTTTGCCTGCTGGTATTTTTATATGGAATGGGTATTTTTGTATGGATAAGCGAACATACATTTAATATGCCTAATATAATCTTTTAATATAAACATTAAAAGAGGAATACATACAAAAAACATTTTAGATTTGTAATTAAATCACGTACAGAGATAAAAAAGACGTATTCTTGCTTTTAGACTTAATTACTTTATGAAACATAGTACATTTATGTATTGTAAGGAGGTAAAATGTTGTCTTGTTACCCCAACGATTAAGCTACTTACCACGGCATTTATCCCAAGACATAACTACAGGAAATGCGATGGTATCTATAAAAGCGATATGCTTACTGAGGTATTGAAAAATTGTGTATGGATTGTAATTAAAATTTTACGTATTAAGGAATTTCAGATATACTATTCAAATGTTAAATAAATTCTTACCCGACATTGGTACTCCGTCGCCAAAACTCGAGCGATGACAGGAGCGACTCTTTATTTTAACGCAAAGTAGTTTGTTGAAAACCTGTCAAAATAGTTTTTATAATTGTCAAAAATTATCGGAGTCTCTGGAAACTTAATCAACCAGCTTATCGTTTCATTGAAGTTTTTAATCCTCGAAAGAAGCTTTTTAATGTAAATAATTATCATTTACTATGACATCCATTGAAAGTTTTGATGAAATTTTAATACCTGTTTGAATCCTTGTCTGTATTTGTTATTCATGTAGCAATAGATGATAGGATTGTAGCAGGAATGGGACATCGCGAGCCAGTGACATGCAAACCACATGTATGGCATTCCGGGCCATGCGCTCCACTCATCATCGGTCTCATAAATCGTCCAAAGCACCTAATCACAGATAGAAAAAAAACCTCAGTTAAAATTAAGAAATAGTACCACAATTATGCTCTTATGAAGTTATATTTGACGAATTGAGACAAAAGAGAAGTATTATGTTAATTAAGCTTTGTTACTCCAGTAATTTCACTAATTACCATCTTTGAATTAAAATACAGTATTATTTCCACACCACTGTTTGGCGCTAGAAATAGTCACTACGTTAGTACCATTAGAAACATCGGTCTTATTTGTATATAAAATTCATACTTACAATGAATATATTAAGTGGTAACCAGCAAATGATGAAAACCGCAACAACGGTGACCATCATCTTAATCATCTGTAAAAGTCACTACTTTTTAATAACAATGAACTAAAATAACGATTTACTAGAAAAATGCTAGAAAGTAGAACTCTGTCAAACATACATTGTATTAAAAAATCGTTCATTATCATTTTAATTAATATTAAATCTTTTCAGTTTCGAATTAATTATAATATCTAATATTTTTTGTTGTTATTTATTAAACATACACACCTTAAATCAGTTAATTTATAAAAAAAACACGCAGACAATAATTAGGATAAAATAGAAACCAGAAATTATAGACTGACGTAGACAAAATTAGTAAAAATGTGAAAATTAACACGACAAAGCTTTTAACAGTTTATATTATTATCTACAATAAGATAAAACATAACTTTGATTTCACGTGATATTAAGTGACACGGGGTAATTTAAAAGAATTTAATTATAAAAAAAATAATTAAGGACCTAATAATGATTTAAAAACTCTTTGCTTAAAAAGAAACTTACTTTACGTTTAGAGTTCTGCATGCGAGAATCTCTATCGGACTGAGCTTCTCCTGGTGGTCTGACTGCCCAAACGACGAATGCAATTCTAGCATAAGTTCCGACAAGGGCTGTTAATGGTAAAGCAAATTGTAAGGTCAGCAACGCCAGTGTATACTGTTCGCTTTGTTTTGTATTAGCCCATTTTTCACCACAGATATGACTGAAACAATATTTTTCTAATAATTTATTGTAGTTACGCAAAGCGTTCACGTTTTTTAACAGGATCGTTAAGAAAATTATTTTGTGATAGACGGTATTAGATTTGTTCGAATCCAGTACTGCTAATGGACTAACTTCTTTCTTTATGACAATCTACAATACAGTGAGAAGTGCTTTATGTAAAAAGATGAGAGAATAGATTTAAATTAACATATTAAAATAACTTACACATCACATGCCAAATGCCACATAGATGGTTTTTGTAATTGGGAGACAATTGGTATGGGCGAGGCTGTGGCGAGCGCGCCGCCCCACACTGCGATTACGACGACTTTCGCCGCAACTCTTCCTAATCGCGGCTTCAATGGCTGCAAAATCGCTACATATCTGTCTATAGAAATCGCTAGAAGGGTGTATGCACTGACGAGCACCGATACCGCTTGAGAATAATTAACAACACGACACATAACATCACCAAAAGGCCAGTAACGTAACACTAATACAGGCACAAAGGAAAACGGCACACAGAACAAAGTCATTAAAATATCACCAACAGCCAAGTTCAATATGAAATAGTTGGTTACTGATTTCATTTTGGGCGACGTATGAACAATGAAGCAAACCAGACCATTGCCCATAAGAGCAATAATAAAAATAGCGCTGTACATGGCATAGACGAGGATTTTAAAAGTCAAGGATGTGACAAAATCTTCAGATTCCGCTTCGAATACGCAAACCATAGTATTTTCAAATCTCGTAAAGTTATACAAGGTATTATTTTCCCGTGCGTCTCCATCGTAATAGTCCCTTTCTAAATTTTTCAGTGTTAAGTTTAGATTTGTAGAATTAACTGGATAAAACATCCTATATCAGATTTCATCGTAATCGTTCATGACTGAATGTATGTGTTTTCTGGAACAAGAAACTAAGTTATAAATGATTGTTTTTGTTTAATCAGGTTAAACAAAATGAAAGTTCTTTTAAATAACTTTTACCTTTCCACCAGTATAATTAAAATTAGTGTAGTGTGCTCCTTGCTGTATGTTTATTTATGACAGTTTTCAGATCTTCTTTTAAAGGTACCTAAAATATTTTAAAATAATTACTTCTTAAATGATGAACACAAGCGAACTTACTATAATACTATCTTGGTAACCACTAGCGAACAACTATATCCAGTACTAAATCTTTTTTAAAGCAAATGCACTTAACATTTTACTATATAATGTTTGAAATTTTGGTTAGAAATTGTTATTTCAATGAATTACTCATATATCCAAAGACTAAAGTTTCTTTTGGAAGATGACTGAAGTCATTAGATATAAACAATTTGCTTTCCAAGTACCTAATCCGGTTATTTAGTTCCACTGTTAATTTATATCCCAAATGTATATTAATTCTGTACTTTGTTATAATTTTAATTTGATCTCCAAGGGGTTAAGTAGATTATCGCTAATAGAATTTTATACGAGTTACACAAAAGCTATTAAAGAAAATCGACATCGAAAACGATGTTTTGTTTTAGACAAATAGCACTGAAGGTTCTTTTAAAACGCTATTCACAATTAATAGTTTCAATTATTGTAATTTGTTTCTCAATTACATCATCATGGTCATTATTTAGATATGGCGTAATAGTTTCGAAAATAATGAATATATTATATTTCGAAACCACTCATAGGAAAATGTCGCGATTTTTTTTTGTTCAAAGAGCCAACGGAGAAATATACGGGATGTTCACATGATGATTCGTGATAAGTTTGCCCATTACGACGTGGCGCTAGTTAGGATGCTATACACGGCGCCACGTTGTGCTCGTCGCCTTGAGACATAAGATATTGAGTCTCTACACCCCAGTAATTTCACTAACTAGAGCGCTCTTCAAACCGGAACACAATAATGTTCACACACTACTGTTTGCCAGTAGAAATAGGCGCTGCGGTGGTATCTATCAAGATGGTCTCCGGCAACAGACACCTATGCCAGTAGAATAAGTGAAACATGAAATTAGTCTATTGTTTTAATCCAATTAAGTGACGAGAAAGTAGATTTCCTGATGAAATTCTAGTCCCAGCCCCTAATTCACAACTTGTGTATAAATTGTGTAATTCTTGGTACATTAATTTCTCTTATTACGGCATTTTACGAAAGGAAATATTAATGTTTGTAAAGTACTGCTTAGCGGCAGAGATAAGCCCCGCCATTTTATTTACACAGACGGCCTACGACTAATATATTGCTTACTGAAAATTGTGAACGTTAACCGCACAATGTTTCCTGAGTTATACGTTAAATTTATTTCGCATATTACATGACCTTAAAAGTCGTTATAAGAATATATCGATACATAAAAGTGGTGATACTTTTGAAACATGAAGAGCCGTTAAAAGGGAAAGAGAAAACGGAAGGATTCGTACCATTTGGTTATTTTTTTTATAAGGTACTTCAGATAAAGCTTATAAGAATGATATCAATTTTAGATAAATATAATGTTAGACCATTAACAGATCAAACAAGACTTAGCGTCGAACTAATCGTGTAAGGCTTTTCCATTAAACTTAAGTGATTGTCTGTTATTTTATCTGTTATTATAAACATATAGGTTACTTACTTTAACTGTATTATTATTGCTAATTCCCAGTCAAATAATTTCAATTTTAAATATTGTGATATGCATTAATATTTAGAGAAAATTTTTAGTATACAACCATAATATTTTCAATCTGTTTACAATATCAGCTCTGAAATAATTGTATAAAATTATGTAGGTTGTACAATGCACTGCCACAAATACTATACACGTATATATAAGCAATAAAAATATACGTTCAAAATAAACTCTGTTCAAAAGCTTTCAATCAACTACCTGAATTGTTTCCACTATATGATTGAATTTCCTGTTATCTTTACACAAAGGGATTTACTCAGTTTAGATTATTACTTAAATTAGCAAATATAAGCTTTCAGCGCGATATTTGCGAATATTATTTAAGATACTCTTGGAAACAGTATCGACCCGTTAGTCTTAAGTCATTTTCGATTTAATTATTAGAACTGTCATTATGACCTAGTTAATACTAGTAGAATCTCCATTGTTAAATATGAACCAAATATAATTAACATTGTAATGTTCCAACTTAGTATAACCTGTACCTATGTATAACTATATCACGCATTCCCTACAATTTGATTCGCGACAATGCACGATAAGCTTATGGCGCGTAAAAAGTTACTATGAAATGGGGGAAAACCTTTATTTTACTACCGCCATAAACAATAATTACGTCATAATTTATTACAAAATACAATAGCAGCAAATCAAAGCTTTTACTGCTCTCACTGTTTTTTGGGTAGCGACTAGCTGTTGTGAAATGAATTAATCGATTTCGCTCTAAGTAATATGATGTATTAACGGATTAAGCATATACTCGTGTACCAATATAACAATAGAACAAGGTAGTGCTACATCATTATCACTATAGCTTAGGAGCTTAAATTTATGCATGTATATATATATATATATATCCATAACAATTTGTTAGGACGTTAATACAGCCCTGCACATGTAGGTTCAAGACATAAGATGTTTAATTTTGTTACTCTGCATACTACGTACACACTCGTACTAGTTAACGTTATGAAAACTGGAAGACAGTAATGTTTTATGGTACCTACTAAATTGTTCCAGTAACTACCAAACTTTAGAACCAGAAAATATAAAAATTTTAAAGTTTTTGTATCAAAGCACATGTACGTTTAGTAGAAAATGTAAGTACACATCGCCCTGTTACAGAAGCGGTACAAAAGTTAAAAACCAAAGAGTTATACTTATATGTATTTGTATTCTTCAAACATAAACCCTTCTGGAGAACATACAACAACAAAAAAGTATAAAATAGAAGTAACTTTGTGTCATTTAAATTGTACATTAAAGGTCACACAACTGCAAACTACTAATAAACAAATACTCTTTGATCCCATAATAAACTTAAATATTTAAAGAAACATTTGTGCTATAAAACTACCTCCTTTATTTGCTGTTGGTTTTATCTTAATCTGAATGATCTTACGTAGGTAAAACTCTATTACAATCGTCTACCAACAAAGCAATCTTAGCTGAAATTGAAAAGGTCTCCATACAAAGTACAGGAAATGAAGTTGGGTTCAGGATGTCCGGACTTATAGATTTTTAATAGATTTCGCGAGTCGGTAATACATATATATATGTATGTTCAAATGTCGATAACACAATCACGTAAAATATAATTAAATACGTAATATTTTTTCGCTACAACAGAATAAAAGGAAATATCACGAGATTCGCCAGGAGACCATTTTTAAAGTGAGTCCTATTTTTTTATTATATATTATTATTGAGAGTTAATATAAATCTTGTTTAATATTCTTCTGTAAGTCTCGTAAAAGTTCATAATCTTTAATTTTTTTTATCGTACATATGTAATACTACTGTCATACTCGTATAATTCTATGATTAATGATATAACAAGTTGTATAAAAATCTACCAAAATGGTGGTTTAATTTTATAATGAAAAAAAAAAAACTATTTATGTAAAACAATTGTAATACTGTATAACTATAATTAATGGCTTATATATTATAGTTTCGATTATTGAACCAAATCAATTTTATTAGTGGTAATTTGCTATAGTACCACCGTAGTGATTATTTCCGACTTTAGATACTGTTTGGTCCAATCCTTAATGTATGAAGGACTGGGTAGCTAGTAAAGTTATTGGGGTAAACTTAACATGTTATATCTCAAAGTGACAAGCATAAAATGATACAGGACCTAACAAGGCCATTAGCTGATTGCTCGTTTAGTTGAGTAGTTACATAAAAAAATAGATTATTTTAAAATATTTCTTCTTTTCGTCTAACATAATCATGAACCGTAATAAAACGAGCTATTAACGTGGATCTTTCTCGAGGTCTTTTAGTAGTTATAGAACCCAATTATAAAAATAAAGCGTTCCACCTCAGTTTTTAAGCATCACTGGATAACTTTTCTAATCAATGGGTACTAATTATATTTAATGCCTGTTTATAATCTCGGCAATTCTCTTCTTAGGCAAAACATCGCTACCGAAAAGTGCACGTTTATTAATTTTCGTGTTGTCATGTTGTGAATCACCTTCTTAGGCTCTTCGCGGGTTCACTTTGTATGATCCGGCCGTGAAATTTGATCTCAGTTTCACCATGGATGACTGGATCATTCCTATTAAACTTCTCGGCTATGACTAGCCAGAAATAAATAGATGGCATTGCCATATCTTAATTTCAAAAGTGGTATAAATTATGAATATACTTACTAATGAAGTATACATAGAATTGTTCTGTTTGTGGTTTAGCTTTCATTAAGTAGTTATTTAATCGTTTTCAGTTAAGCAAACAATATATTTGTTGTGCAAATTTTTGATTAAACGACCCCAAGTAAAAAAGAATGATTATTATAAATATTTTTTTTTAACCTTTGTCTTTAAGTGGAGTGTACATCATTATATGAATAATTGGGTAAATAAACTTACCTTATGGTGATTAATGTTATTGTGTTAACTTCAGTCTCCTCTCAGAGAACCAAATGTATTTATTTAATGAACAACTGTAAGCTAAAGTCTCGATTACTACAAGAAATTCTTTACTCACTTAGTATTAGGTGTTAACTGTTAATCTGCAAATAATTCATTAAACAACCGATCGAAGTGTTTAAAAAAAAATGAATACTTTCATAACACTTTGTTTTTTAATTGTTTTTTTTTAATTTACGGACTATACCGTTTATTTCGTAAGTATCGCGCACTTTTTGATATTAAGAGGCGCTAAGCTCAGGCCTGCGAGCGACCCTGAGGCGAAGGGACGTATGAAGCCTCTCTATGAACTCAACAGCGCATGCCCGGGAAACAACTTTTCATAGAGTTAAATAGCGTATTCCTTTTATTTCAGATTTTACTTTATTCCACCATAATGTTAATGGTAAAAAACAAAAAATCTAATCTAAGACCATTTCCTATCCGGAAATAATTTTTAAAATAAAATTTAAATTTAAGAATCTCAAATATTAAATAGAATAGTAGACCTATACAACAACTATTATCTTTTTGTATATGTTTACTACTTTATAAAGCTATAATGTACCCTCTGATACGAATATACGAAAGCAATTGAATGCATAATTAGCTATAGCTATCTTTCCAGTGTATATTGACAGTCTTTATCTTTGGTTCTCTATTCAACATGTCGTTCTATAAATGTTATTAAGAGAATCGTGAACGTAAAAATATTTTTTCATACACCATGGAAAGAAATTAAAAAAGGGCTGTTGTCCTTGCACATTTTTTTTTTATTTATACTATTTCCTTGATTTACATATGCCTCGTCAACATAACATCTGATTCGTAGGTTTACGACAATGTAGAAATCTGAAATTAGCCTATTGTTTAACAAAGTCAGTATTAAAAATTTAATACATATGAACACATTTTAAGGAATAACGAAAGAGGCATAATTTTTTGTAATTATAAGTTGACTTTACAACATTTAATACTTTTTAAATACATGATTTGGTGATTGCTAATAAAATGTAAATAATAGTTGCTTTATCAATTATTATCACTTTAAAAAATACATTCGGAATAATTGCTGCCAATGTTAAAATAGATACGAATGTTCGCGTACATATGCGTATAGACTATAATGAAAACAGTAAAATAAAGTCGACCCAGCCGCAGTTACATGCAGAGATAAACAGATTAACAGATAGGAAGATAAAAAGAGATAAAAAAAATTCATTAACGAAAGTTTTGATTGTTGTTGTAATCTTTAATATCTCAAATAAAATAGTACGGTTATAGGCTTATTGAATATATGCATTATTTAGGCATCGTACCGTTCCAACTGTTCAGGTTTTTCCTGGGCGTCGAATGAGGATTTTACTCTACAAAACATCGTCGTTTTGAGTGTTACTAACCAACGATATATTGTTATGGGTAAAACGTTATATTTATCATCAGGTGAACATTTACTTCATCCTGTCCCCACTAAGTAGTTTCTTTTTCGGGAAAGTCGTAAAATCCGCTATTAACCGACGGGTAAACAGCAGAACGTTTATTAGTATATCTGATAGCTCGCATGGAACGTGTTATATCAATTTGTTACCTACTTTGGGAACGTTTAATTTGTATCGCTGTGCAATCAAATTTGTAGAATATTATATCTTTCAATGTTTAAATAGATAATCTGATCGGTAAACTTCAGTTTTAAGACGGCACTATATGGTGAAGTTGATTTGAATAGTCGAGTACGTCTACAAAAAAAAATACATTTCTATCTAAGCTTAAATGTCTAAAATCTTATATCAAAGTTATGTTTAAAATCATATTTTTAATCAGAATAAGCGAAAAACGAGCAGAACGTTTACTTGATTGTTTATGATACACCACCATAATGTGACCTTAGTTAATACAATGACATATAATATACTGCTTCGTCTTGTACTTGTCGCTTTTTTAATATCAGCTTGGCTATTTAACAAAAAAACCATCACCAAAAATTATCTTAAAACAGGAACTTGTGAAGTATCCTGCTTAATTTATAAAACATTAAATACGTCTTGGAATTGCAAATATATTTTTTTTCCAGAAGGGGTAGAGAGAGGTGAATAAACACCCGCTTTTCGCCAGATGTGGTCAGATTGGGTCCCATGTAACAGGGGGTGACTGTCTGTTGCCACTTTATTGGGGCCACCACACGCACACACACAAAGATGATTTCAGTGCGGGTTTCCTCACGATGTTTTCCTTCACCGTTTGTATTTCGCTGTTGTAACTAAAGTTCACAAATGTACATAACTTAAATATTAAAGTCTTTGGTACATGCCGAGATTCGAACCGGTCGTGTTAACTAAAACAAAAGTCAAAATGAAACTTAATTAAAAAGAAAAAGATTAAATACAAGATGTTTAATATGGATATATATAATATCAAATTGTCTTATTTCTTATACATATTAAAACTTCTTCGGTAGATTTATAGTCACAGTCTTTACTTCCAAATAAGCATCCACGCAGTTAGGACCACTGAAAGAAAATTATTAAATTTATTAATTTACAGAAAAAAGCTTTGTTTATTATATAATACATATAGATATCAGAATACACTTACTTCTCCCTGCCAAGACCGGAATCTTTAAATCCTCCAAACGGAGCTTGAGCGCCACTTTCTAAATACGTATTCACCCTGAAACATTTTGGTTTTATTATAACATATATTTGCACATTAAGCTTTTATTATATTTACGAGTAGTGTCTATTTTAACTAAGTTTACTCTATTTAGTATTGACAGCATAGTTCACAATTCTTTCCGTAATTAGAATCCGATTTAATAGCTAATTCAGTTTTTTTTGCAATAAATTTACGAAACGATCACGATACATAGTTAATAGAAAGTGATACGCTTACAAGCAACCTAAACGTACCCACGTATACTTCCAAGCCAGTGGTGATCGTACGTAGGGTGTTTATTAACAGTTACCTAATCCAAATCCAAACAGTCCAAATCTACTCATACGAGTAACAGATGAAAACTAAGCAACCGTGATTTTTACTCTACCGGTTTTAATTGCGCTGTAACTTATAGTGTCGTAATTAATGTAGTGTCAAGAACAACCAACTGACGTCACAAGGAAAGAGCGTAATGTGGTGCGACATTTCCACCCAACGAGGGCCTCATTTTTATAGGTAGACGTAACACTTAGCAACTAACAACCTGTCGAGTGCCGTTATATTTGTTATATATAATAAAATGTAAACATTACAAAGGGCATTCTGATTCAATAACAAACACTTTTTTAAGAGGCAATGGGGTCCTGAGAGGTAAAGCGTCTTTGATTGCTCTGGCTTTAATATATTGTCATCTGGAACCCAGCAATGCTGTTTTAGAGGAAGAAATATTAAAACCTCTTTTAATATTTGCATGGCATCTTGGAATGGACATGTTTATTAAAATTCTTCCTACTAGATATTTCTTAAGCTTACAGTGTGACTCTAATACATATGTGTTATTCGTCTTACCACACTGTGCCCGCTTCGACGTGCTTGCTAAATTGAAGTGCATTATTGAGGCTAGTCGTGAAGATACCCGCTGCAAGACCGTAGTTTGTAGAGTTTGCTCGGTCGATGACCTCTTCAAGTGTATCAAATTTAAGTATACTTTGCACAGGGCCAAAAATCTGCATATTACGAAAATAATTAATTTAAACAAAGTAAAATTAACATTTGTTTGCTTTTACGCTTACTTCGCAACATTCCAAAGTACAAAAGAAACTGTCTTTCTTTATCCTCCTAAGTGTAAAATCGTTTGTTTATTTTTTTTCACTAATTAATAATAGGGCATCACTAGTCTCTCTTTTAAGGACTCTCTAATTTGTACTTACATGAATGTAGTCACATTGTATTATACTGTTGAAACTTTTAAATGCAAACAAGTCTAAGTTTTCTCTTGTTAGCAAAATAAACCAATTAACATACATTCCTGAAGGTAAAATAACAAACAAATTTGAGCTTTACTCGCTAAACAGATGCGGGAGTGTTTACAGGAAATTTACTAAAATTTAAATAATATGTTCAGGATTTTGGAAAGACTGAAATATTAATTAAGTAGATGCTATTTATGTCATACGAAAGGAAAAGGAAAAAGTCATGGTTGAGGAATATCAGGGAATGTACTGGCATATCTAAAGCATCTGAATTGTTCCGCTGAACCAGAGACAGAAAGGACAATCTTCACTAGTTGGAGAGACACTTTAAGATAAAGAAGATATTTTAAGTAATTCCTTCATGTTTTCCTAGCTAAATATGGCGCAGACAAAAATATACGCTTATATTTTCGAGCAAAATTTTTATTTTCTAAAGTGGACTATGGTGCAAAGTGACAATAAGTTCGCGAATATTTAAGCGTGCTTGCTCATATACAATAATGCTGTTATGTCGGCAATTTTATAATATGAGCGTAGCTACTAGGTTTCGAAAAATTATCTCGTCAATTAAAAATCATAATATGTGAACCCGGAATCTAACCAAGAACCACCATGTTACGAGTGAAGCGCTCTGTAACTACGCCTCGGAAATGATAGCAACGATAAGTTATCTTCCTTAAAACAACGATAAAATTGCCTCATAAAAACACAGTGGTCTTCACTTATCTTATTTCAAAGCAGATAAGCAATAGTACATTGCAACTTTACAATTTTATACGAAATTATTCCGACAATGTCAAGATAAAACCATTTCTTACCTCTTCCTTCGCAATAGTCATATCATCTTTTACGTCAACAAAGACCGTTGGTTCGATGTAGAAACCGGAGTTACCGATTCGCTTGCCTCCAATCAGTAATTTGGCTCCTTCTTTTTTACCCTTCTCTATATATCCCAACACCTTATTCATCATGTCATTATCGATCTGCAAAAACCGAAAACTATTCTTAATTATACAGAGATCTCCTTTTTCACTCATTATGAGTGCGATGATATAGTAAACAAATCCCCTGTTTCAATTATACTCGGCGATGGGCACAGTACGGTCTGACTTTAACATATATTTGACGATTAAAAACAAAATTAAGTTAAAAAAGCATGGAAAATAAATTAATATTGGAACCTTTATTTTATAAATGTAACCCTTATTATAGAAAAATGGAGTTTTTTATAAACCAGCCGTACTATACTATACGCATTGTGAGTATGATCAAATTACTGCTATCAATTTTTTTTTTATTTATTGTAGCGACAAAAGGCAGGAAGTTAAAATTGCATGTATAACGCCTACCTAACAATTTAATGGCAAATAAAATGATAAACACTATACAAAATGATGCACCTCGCCATACAATACAAGATGTTAATACTCATCACTCCAGTGTTTCAGGGTAAGGATATGGATTACGATGAGGTAGTTAAATATATTATATCATCAAAAATGGTAAAACTATTTGAATAAGACAAAACCTAATAATATTTAAACGTTTGAACTTTTTTTAATAGTAAAAACGGATATATAAAAAAGATAAATAAAAACAGAAACAGTTCAGACCTTTGAGTGTTACAATGTTATATGACAAACATGCGATAAATTGTAATTATTTTATCATATGAATATTACATTATATAAGCAATGTTAAAGTGTAATAAGATAAGGAAAACCGGTACTAAATATTTGTTTTATTATAAGCGAATCCTTTTCCTCATTAACGTATCCATTTACATGAAGCCTTTGCATTATGAAATGCCGAATTATAAAAAAACTCACGTACTTACTTTTGTTCCTCGTTTTTGGAACTGATTTAAACATGACAGGGCTTTATCATTTTGTCATAACATTATTAATGAATAAAATAAAATGTATTTGTATATATTATACTAAAGATTCGTTTGTTTTTAAAAGAATTCCAACATGTATAGATAACAGGTAAAATAATAGTGGTAGCTCTGTTGGTAGAAACTGTGTAGTTAGGTACCGCTGAAGCTCCTCTTCCTACCGCCAAAGATAAAACGGTACTCTTTCAGACTCAATACGACCAGCTCGATGTACTACAGTGTATACAATCGTAATGTTTATTTATTCAATGAAACGAGCAAGACGTTCACCTGATGGCAAGTGATACGTTTAGCCATTACAATGTGGAGCAAGTTAAGATGATATACACAGAACCATATTGTGCTCGTCGCCCTGAGATATAAGATTTCAGTTGTTATAGCGCCCTTCAAACTGGAATGCAGTAAAGTTTTTTTTATACTTTTCTTTTTTGGTGCGGGCTTTTATTCCTTAAGCTTTCGCTCACAGTAATGTTTTGACAGCAGAAATAGGCGTTGCGGAGATACCTACCTATATAGGTACGATACGATACGATGTCTTTCTTGCAACCGGAGACCATATGGTCTCCGGTCGCAAGAAAGACATACCACCAGTAAAAATGTATAATAATATGTTGTAAATATAAGGTTTTCCTATTTCATTCAACAATTGATTATGTCAGTGAAAGGAAATTAATTTTATTGTGTTTAAAAATACTAAAAAAAAATTGACTTTAAATCTTACTTGCGGCCCTTGTTCTGTTGCTGGATCGGTTGGATTTCCAACTATCCTTCTTTTGGCGAATTCAACAGCTCCTTTCACGAATTTATCGTAAATTCCCGATTGTACATATAAACGTGAAGCGGCGATGCATATCTGTCCTTGATGTGTGAAAACACCATGAGCGGCATACGGAATAGCGAGGTTTACTGTAATAAGAGTTAAATCCAGTGATTAATATATCTATATGTCTGAATAATATGAAACTCTACTGAGGAGTAATAAATAATCCCATTGCTAGGATACCGAGCCTTCTACTACAAATAATCAAGGTCATTAATCTTAATTTAATTAATTATAACGCATTAAACGTGCCCTTGAAAACTGGTATTCTTAAAACATATCTGTTTCCTTGTGATGTTTTTTTTTACTGACAACTCAAGCTCATTAGAGACTGACACTTTGCCATATCGTTATATATTGCGCGTCCAACTGCTATAGAAAAAGCATTAAAATTTAATAACTGAATCGTTTTATTGAAGCCAAATATGACGAATATTTTTAAAAATATCTTACAATCTGCATCGTCCATAATTATAAGAGGACTCTTTCCACCAAGTTCAAGAGTTACTCGCTTCAGATTGTTCACACCTGCGGCTTGTTGTATAAGTTTGCCCACCTTGAAAAAGTAATGCAGAATTAAAAACGAAATTGAAGAGATATCGCAGTTATTTCATTATAATATTATTGGTTGTTGTACTTATTTAGAAGATTATTTGAATATTTTACTCTTTCATATAAGCTCCATGACAAGTAAGACGTTGCTGGATCTGGTTCTCAATGCTACAGATGCTCTTAACAATGAGGTGCTAATAAGGATGTTTTTTACACCGTATTGACACCGTCTTAACACTTAAGATGTTAAATCTCGTAACCCCAGTCACTCCATTCCTCACCACACCATTCAATAGGGAACTAAGTAGTGTTTGTATACTACAGCTTGGCGGTAGGTAGATATATGCGCTGTAGACGACGGTATCCGGCAAGAGATATGTACCACCAGCGTAATACGAGCTTAGCAATTGCATTTGATACAGTATTATTTAAACTAATCATTATTTTCGTTCGTATACATATTCATTTAATGATAACCTCACACTAGAATTTTACTTTATTAAAGGAATTAAAGTAATTAACACATTTGATAATTTGATATAACAATTACTTGAATATTGGTTTAGACTTGAAGAACTTACCTCAAGTGACCCAGTAAATGAGATTTTAGCTACGTCGGGATGGTGGGTAAGTGTAGTACCGGCGCCTACGCCGAAACCGTTAACAATATTGACCACTCCAGCCGGTACACCGGCTTCTTGCAGCAACGCGGCCAAAGCTAAAGCTGTTAATGGTGTTTGCTCCGCTGGCTTTACAACAACAGTACACCCTAAAACATAATTATTTTTATGATACCTACCACCTTAATGTATAATAATTGATTACATTTTCTTTTTTTTATTACAAGGGCATAAAATCAATTTTTATGTTAAATTATATCAGCGAAAATCGAAACATAGAACTTAATCAAGAACTGTTGATTTAATTATCGAGTACATTTAACAAGTATTTTTTATTATGTTTTATTTTCGTGTAAATGTTTTGATTTTTGTAAAATAAACATACGCTTAGTTACCATCAATATTAATGGTACTAAAGAAACATACCCGCAGCAAGAGCAGTCACAACTTTGTTGATATACATCAAAATGGGAACATTCCATGGTAAGATTAAACCGCAAACTCCTACGGGCTGCTTCAATGTGTAAGAAAACACATTGCCGCCTATAACAAAAAAAAAATTGGTAAAATACTTATATAATTAATAATAGAAACATCTAACGACTATCTATTGTATGCCTAATCAAATTCACGCTTCCTCAGGTCACGAAGTAAACATTTCATTTTTTCTAGCTGATAAGGCATATATCAGCCTATTATCAGCCTCTGTGTTATGCTTATAAATAATATATCACTTATCAACAAGTGAACATATATTACAAGTAAAGAAGAATAAAAATAAATTATACGTACTTAAAGGTACCGTGTCGCCTTGAATTTTGTCTGCCAAAGAAGCTAAATATCGTATGAAATCAACACCCATTGCTGTAAATCGACGTGCATTGCTAAGTACCATTCCGTTGTTCAAGGATTCCAGTTCAGCCAGATAATCTACATCGCGTTCAACAAGGTCAGCAAACTTTGACAAAAGCGCCCTGCGTTGAGCGGCATCCAGCAGCCGCCACTCGGAGTTACGATGAAAGGCGCGTTTGGCTGCCTGCACCGCTAAGTTAATATCAGCCTGTTAAAGAAAACATTGTTTATAATAACAAGATACGAGGAACAAATAGTCTACTAGTTCGTGTTTGTCAGTCGTATGAATGGCCGACAGGTCGAATACCACAAAAATGACAAAAGTTCGATAAAAATTTCTTCCATCGGTCCGTCGTTTTGATATTAACTAATTATCAAAATAAATAACATTTAGAAAACTTTACCAATATTTTACATACCGAGATACTAGATAAGACTATTTTATTCTCATTTCCCTATAAACAATGCAGAAATTGACGATACATTTTTTTTGTTTCTAAATATTTAAATAAAGCCAAAGTCAAAGCGTCAGTTCAACCATTACTTTCCCACTGGCTATAAATATTTGTGACATGGTCCATCAAGAACTTTCGGAGTCATATATGGTATATGCATGGTCGAAACTTTATATTCTTGTAAGAGAGAAAATCAAAAAGATATCAATGCCTTTACCCTAGTAATTTTACTAGCTTTTGCATACTCTATACCGTTTGGCAATAGAATTTGAAGTTGCGAGCTATTTAAATATCTTCCTGCAACAAAAACTTAGCAGTGGTAACAAAAGGTATGAAATCCCGAGTCCCGTATTAGCATAAAGTGGGCTGTGTTTTTTAATTACCTCGTCTCCCTTAGCCACCCTTGCGATGATGGACCCATCGTGTGGATTATACGTATCGAAAGTTTTCCCGCTCGCTGCATCCAACCATTTGTTGTCGATGAAGAGCTATTACAAAACATAAAAAGTAATCAATAAAAACTATAATATAGTATTTACTAAGAACATTGTAGTTTTATTAACATGACCTCCTCTTATTACTATTTACATACAATTTGCATATTAATTTAACCTTTACTTTTGAATTGTAGTATAGGTTGGTTGCGATCAAATTATTAATATTCCGAACATGAGCACTTTCACGTGTAAATTATAAACTTCTTTTGTCCTGATAAAATTTTAAAAGAAAGCCAACATCTTGCCGTTTTTTAATGCACAGAACATGAACTGTGTTTTCAAGTATTTACGTTTAAATACATCATATCATTAGAAACTGGAAGTTTTCATATATGTCCTATATTTTTATAGTGAAAATGGGTTTTATTTGTTCGCCAATCATGTGAACGTAGTGACATCACTACGTATCGACATGGGAACATGATCATTTTACGCAGAATGATTTATGGATGGTTATAGACTAGTTAATCTTTGAATTTTATAAGTCCTTCATCATTTTATTTATAATTAACTTTTACAAATCTTTTCATTTCAAATTATTTATGCGGTTGCTATAGAAAGTCATTTGCGTTTGCGGTGTCTCTCACAGAATATTCAGAAAAGTCTAATTCTGTATTACGGCAAGCAATGCGGGCTTCTTCTTCTTAAGGTACCTCTCCGACTAGCGAAGGTTGGCGGTCAGTTCTCCAAATTTAACTTTGTCTCTTGCGAGGCGAAATAGTTGGGCGGCACTCGCAGTTCCCGTCCACTCTCGGATGTTGCGTAACCATAATTTCTTTCTACGACCAACACTCCTTTTACCGGCAACTTTTCCCATCAAGATGAGTTAGAGGAGATCATATCTGTCATGCCTGAGCACGTGGCCGAGATACGATATTTTCTCATCTTGATGGTCTGCAAAAGTTCCCTTTTTTGGTGGACTCGTCGTAGAACCTCCTCGTTTGTCACTCTCCGAGTCCAGCTTATTGCCAACATGCGCCTATATGCCCACATCTCGAACGCTTCTATACGTTTTCTGAGGTCTTCTTTTATTGTCCAGGCCTCGCATCCGTATAGAAGGATGGGCCAGATATAGCATTTTAGTAGACGGAGGCGCAAAGGTATTTTGATGTTGCGACAGCATAAAATTTTGTGCATTTTTTCGAATGCGAGCGACCAGTATTAATTCATTAAAACAATAAATAGTAAATTATCTCTATGTCCTCAATATTTGAGTTTATCAATAGTGGTAAAAAATAAATACACGGCCTAATTTTAAAAATTTATTGATATCGTTATTTATCATGTACATTTAATATATCCATAATAACTCGAATTATTAACGTATCCATGATGACGAAAAAGATTGAAATTCGATGAAAATGTAACACTAATCAATAAACAAATGACTACTTTTGGAATGATTTGACTAAATTTGAAATTATAATTCTTAGCCAAACAAAAATTATTTTGATTTAAAATGGCCCGTACTGCAGAACGGTAATTTCATAGGTAAAGACCTATTATTACAAAAAATACAACAGTGTCAATACGCATTTAAACAAGACAGGCACTAATACATATATTATATTTGCAATATAGTCATAATTGTTTTTCACTTATTTCATATGATGTTGTAAGGATAGAAAAAATAATTATTTGGTGAATCTAGCATAACACATCATCATCATCAGCCGATAGACGTCACCAACTGGACACAGGCCTCCCCAAAGATCCCTACTTCAATCGATCCTGCATTGCCCGTATCCAGTGACTTCCCCATTCACATCCCACCATGACTTTTGGTACCGCCGGGCACTAGGGACCGTCGTTTGTAGAGGTTTTTTTTCCCCACCACTCTGGTCCAACACAGGAAGATGGGGGCCAGAGTCTTGTTTGTTTATTAGCAGGGTGCACCACGAGCAAGTGCAGGAGCAGGCAGGGCCAACACATTAAAAAAAATAAATACTATTGATATTGGGAATAAATTTAGTTCGATAAGTTGACCGAGTATTTAAATTTGCGACAAAATGCAAGATTTTTTTGCACTAATGATAATTATTATAGTATAATACAATAAAAATTTATACAGACAGTACAACGTATAACTGCATCAACTAGTCGAGTTACGAATAAGGTTAAAAAAAGATATTCTAATGTTCTTTTAAAAAATATGTACATTTGGAAGTGTATACTTTATTACAAATATAAATGCGGTGATAAAAAGATAAGTTTTAAATGACTTTGTAAATTACATTGGAACAATGTTTACTTTCTAAGTCCATTATCTCAATAAAACACTTATTTACCAGAGCCGAAATATTCAAATCACTAAATTATAATTACCTAATACTAATTTTTTAAAATATAATAATGTTTACTATACCTTTGTATATTTAATTTGCGGAGCCATTTCAACGGACACTAGCACAAGTTATAAAATTCAAATCAAATGTACTATGAAATAAACGTGTCGCACGATGTATATACTGACTATTATCTAACGTAACTTATACAAGTCACGCTGATGTATAGAAGTATAATTTGGGTTTCCTACAACACGTAAATCGCGACTCAATTTGCGAGTAAAAATATAAGCTAAAAGTAATTATAATTAAATAATTTTTCAAACATTGTTTCTAATTAAACTTATTATATGAAGTCAAATAAAATGCTTAATTTCTAGAACAAGTAAATAAACACTTAAAAATTATAAATGTTATGTATAATTTACATTTTATAACCTTTACAGTTATTAATAGGTCTTTACGTATGAAATTGCCGTTCTGCAGTACGGGCCATTTTAAATCAAAGTAATGTTTGTTTGGCTAAGAATTTGAATTTCAAATTAATTTTATTTTAAAAACATATATTAGAATTCTTTTTCCAAAAGTATTCATTTGTTTATTGATTAGTGTTACACTTTCATCGAGTTTCAATCTTTTTCGTCATCATGGATACGTTAAAAATGCGAGTCATTATCGAATATGAGCATTGTCGTGGCAGCAACGCGGCACAAGCGGCGCGCAACATTAACCATGTTTACGGAGCTAACACTACAAACCAACGTACCACCTGTTATTGGTTTGCTCGCTTTCGTTCTGGAAATTTCGACCTGAAAAATGAACATCGCGGTCATCCGAAGGCTTTGATCGACAAAGACGAATTAAACGCGATTGTGGAAGCTGATGATACACAATCTACGGCTGAATTAGCAGCAGCCTTCGACTTTAGATGGATGTCTGAATGAATGTATCTATGTATAGACATACGGACACACCGTAACCACAAATCTAATATAAAACATATTATCTTTAATAACACGTACAGCATGTCATGTTGAACTTAAGTGGTGGCTATGATGATATTTCACATTTTTAACATTGTCACTAATAATAACTTTAAAAACAAGTTTAGATATTTGACGTATTTTTGTTCATCAAATTTAATCCTATGTACTTACAATGTAGCAAATGACAGGTATTTTGATACTACTTTTATATTCATACACATCAATGTTATGTATCAAGCATGAATAATTTATATTCTTACAGATACGAACCCATTTTTTATATACCATAGAATTAGTCAGTTATTCATTAGTTTTATTAAAAGTAGATATCTGCCAAAAACTTTAAATATAAGTACAATATACTCTCGGCGTTACAACAAATTTACCGCTATAGCTATTTATATAATATCCCATGTCTAGTTGTCTAATCATAAAAATGTTATCAAATATAACTGCATATTTAATTAGTTTTCTTACGTCTATTATTTATTTACCATAACAGCCAATTTAAATCCCGTCTGCTGGGGCACAGGCCTACCCTCAATATGAAGGCGATTGGGCCACCCTGTTTGCGGCCACCGTTGTGTTGGATAGTCAACACCCTGGCCCAATGCGGGTTGATGACTTCACACACACCTTGAAATAAATTCTAAGTCATGTATGTGCAGGTTTCCTCACGATGTTTTCCTTCACCGTTTGTATTACGCTGTTGTAACTAAAGTTCACAAATGTATATAACTTAAATATTAAAGTAATTGGTACATGCCGAGATTCGAACCGCGACCTTCGGAATAAAGGCCGCACCCTGTAACCATTAGGTCAGCGAGCCATTATTTATTTTTTAGTTTTCAATATACAGTTTCATTAGCATAACTATGTAAAAATCTAAAATTTATAGCTAAGGTGTAATATCTGAATAACTCAGTGTTATCGGACATGCATGCACATATTTTTTATCTTGAAGCATTTATCAAATAATCTAAACAACAAAGTATCTCTATAATAAATTATTTTGTTTTTAACAACGGTTCCTCGTATAAAACATTGTATTACTATTTCGTAATCTTACGTATAGACACAATTTTTTATAAGGACGGCTAGAAATCCTCGTAAACAGCTTTGTCATTTTGATCTCTGTTACTTGTTTTCGGCCTACAGAATTATAGCGTCAATCAGGAAGCTGATGAATGATGTTATGACTATGATTTACAAATTAACTGATAATTTCGTATTCTTCTCAAACAACCCACTTAATATTCTCTAAGGGACTCACAATCTACTCTTACGAGGAGAAAGTAAAGCTAAATATCCACCACGCTAGTAAGTGGTGATTGTGATATGTCCCGTGCTTGTACCTCAATAGGTCAGTCCAACAACATGTGATTCGTCCTTGGTGCCTCCTTGTGAATAATAAAAAGCATTGTAATCATTAAAATATTGTTATATTATATTTAATTTAATTTAACTTATCTCAGATTAAATAATTGAAAAATTCTGGTGATTATAAAAACTATATGACTAATAATCAAATATTTTTGCAACATTTCTTTTAAAACCTTTGCGCTGTGTTTAATTTACTTAAGTTCCAGAATATGGTCAATATGTATCTATCATTAATACATTTGTTCAAATCGTAGTCACAATAATCCGTAGTAGATATTAGATAACAAATTTTATAATAATTCAAAAAGCCTGTAATCAAAAACCAAAAACATTTTGTCATCTCGACCTACAAAATTAAAAAGAAAGCATCTTTTTAGTATCAGGATTCTATTATGCCTTTGTTCTATGATTTATGTTACTGGCAATAAAAAGTATACATATTATTTAATAACATCTATTACTAGTATGTAACGTGGTAGTCCAAAGCTCATATTTCTACAGCCAAACGGAACGCAAACCGTCTAGGTGGGTACTAACCCACCTAGGCAGTTTCCGGCAACAAAAACCTATCACCAGTGTTTCTCAAAGATAATTACAAAATTTAAAAATAAAAGCACAATTTTATGATATTATCTGGCAGTAGGATATTTCTAAAATTAAGCGCAAAATCATTGCCACCCCACTAAAAACTATAAATATTTATTGACTGAAGAATTACCGGCAGATTGTAATTAAAAACATGGTTATCTGTTACTGAATTGACGATATTGAATAAATTATAATTAATATAATTTGGGGGCACATGCCCTTTCCATCATTGAATATCGTGATGTATGTTGACCTTTCTCTAAATTATATTGGTAAATTGGATCGTCTTCTAAACATTTGTATAATATTTATCTTCTATTAGCGGAAATACGATCAAATATGCTCTTATCGTAAGAAATTTTATTAGCCTCCTATCTATCAAAGGCCTAGCTAGCACAAGGCAATTATTAATACTCTTCAAAGCTTGTATGATAACCTTTTCATCTTAAAATTATATAACTTGTATTCTTATAATCAATAGCTTTTCACCTCTTACTCTCTTCACTTAATCTCTTTAAAATTAGCGTCTTTTAGCATAATACTCCATATCCCAATTATTTTTTCACGGTTTAATTAAAACTCTATTATGACGGGGGTGGGAACGACATCTTCCTTTGCTTTTGTGGGGAAGTAATGGTTATATGAGATATTCTACTTCCTAAAACCTTCTCGGTAGTCTACATAAGTGTACAGCACAGTTTACTTTGGCATATCATCATCATATCATCATATACTTTACGTTACGTCTCAAGGAAAAGCCAAACCCTGAAGGGTCACGAAATCCATAGATCCTGAGTTTCCTTTTACGATAGCTAGAGTTTACCTTATAATAGAATAAGATTATTCTCACTTGCCGTGAAAAATGAGTTTTCAGTTAATAATCCTTAGGAATGTCTTATTTGATGATGTCAAACATGCACTCATTATCTTACGTTCAAAAAGATGATTGTCTCTAACATTAGGAGACAATTTAGTCTAATCTCAAAATTCACACCGTCCCAAAAGTTTCATTTCGGAAAACGAATGTGTGTTCACACGAGATAGAAGTCAAACTTCGTGTTTCGGTTAATTTGTAAGATAATGAGATGAATACTTTACAGAAGTGGTAAATGGAGAGAGAAAGAGATAAACGAATTAAAGTCGTTATAGTAATATTTTAATAAAAACAGAATTGATATGGCGGTATAATGGAGACGCTACGAACCATAGCACATAGAGGAAACGAAGGATAAGTATGCTGTATAAAGGCACGTTTTATATTATTGTTTCATACATACATTTATATTTGTCTCTTTTTCATTAAATTTTTTCGATTCATTTTAATAAATTTACATAATTTTCAAAGACGTATCTCTTTTAAAAAAACTTGTGCAAATAAAATTTTAACCTTCAACAAATATATATTCTAGAAAAAAAAATTATTTTCTTAAAAAAACGTATTTATCAATGTTTTGATGCAATGAAGTGAGAGATTTGAATAAAGTTATTTATAAAAACTTCTCTTGACTATTGTAACGGCCACACTCACTTTCACTTCGTGTTATCAAGTTAGGTGACATATGTCACCTGTAGAAGTCAAGTTTATATAAAATATTAAGGTAACTCATAGTATTTTCTACAAACATCCTAAAAATTCAAGAAGCGATGTAATTTTGTTTACCATTAGTGTTTCAGTATCAAAATGGAAGAACGACATATAAATAATTTCGCATTATCTTTTGAAAATAATCGCGTAAGTAATAGAACGTGAAGTGCGTTTTGTTTTTATATAAGTTTTATAACTAAAACTTCTGTTATATTTTCTTCAAAAGGCAATAAAAAAACTGTTTTACATTAAAATGTAAATAGTATTTTGAAAAGTTAAAGTAGTTATGACTTTTAAAGAAACATCGTTTTAAAAATTAAAGTCAGTATTGTCTAAAAAACTAAAATCAAAATACTTATTCTATTTTAAAGGATAATATTAACATAATAAGTCCTTTATTTTTTTCTTTTTAAATGTTATCTCAATAAATTTTAGTCCATTTAAATGTGCTATAGAGTGTAATTTTTACTTAATATTTTTTATTTGAATGCACATTAAAATATCATTTGTAACAGTTATAGCTAAAGTGGATTTAACATTAGGCAACTTCTCTACTAGCACTATACTTTATTTAATTATCTTCATAATCTAATTAGATTTCTTCATTTATACTACATCATGTTGTGATTGTTCATTTATACTCAATATGTAAGGACATTTTATTAAAGAAAAAATGTTAGTGGATTATTTCCTTCTAGTTTTAAATATCAGCATAATTTTGTGTTGTATTCTAGAATTATATTTCTTACTATTTTCCTTGATAAAATGGATTATGGTAGTTATGAAATATGAAGAAGTGAAGGTGCATATAAATACTAAAATAAATAAAATTGCAAAGCATCATTATTACTATAATTTAGAACTAGTGACAGTAAACAAAAAAGTTCAACAAGTTTCAAATCTTAGTGTGACTATGAAGGAAGACCACAACTTACAACTGCGATTAAAGGTATTCTACAATAAGAAACTCCAAACAAATAACATAAATATCATGGCATTTGTATTAATTTTTTTGTTTGTTTGACCAATTTTTAAGACACTCATTTGTGCATAGCCATAAATAAATAATTTGTAGATTACTTATACTAAAATGAGTTTTCCATCTAAAAAAAATTAAGTTCATTAAATATTTTTCTTTTACTAATAATTTAATTAGTTATGTATACTTTTACAATCTCTTTTGCACCAACAAAAAATATAATTTAGCTAAAATATATATACTTAACCCAGAACAGTCTGCTGGGTTAAACTAAAATGTCCTCAATTTTAAGTACATATTTAAAACAAAGAATGAGAAGACGTAAAAATATAACATAAAGGTAAACCATAAGACCGTAAATATAATGTAGACAGATGTGGTTACCCGCAATAAGGATAAACTAATAATACATGTTTTAGTTGTTCTATTTATTTCTAATTTTCCCTGATATTATTATTTAGGGCTTTACCTTATCCTATTATTTACAACATTTACTTACAACATAGTCACTACTAATTTATATACATTTTTTTTTATTTTTTTTTTTCTTTATCTATACTTAAGTCTGACCTAATGTTACAGTGGCACTTCATGAATCAACACAAAGATTTTTTTTTATACCATCCCATATTAGCTAAATACTACAATCACTGTAATTTTTTTTATTCGACGAAAAGATCGTATGTGATATGTTTATCCTTAACAATGTGGCGCCTATTAGGACGATATACGTCGTGCTCATGGCCTCGGCCTTGGAGATTTAAGATGTCTCGTCACAACAATATTTTCAGCAACAACGCCCTTCAAACCGTAACAAGCTATTGTTTAGCGGTACAAATAACAGCACCGGTAGTATTTAATCCAGATCGATTTCCGGCAACAAACATCTACCAGTGCAATATAATTTATTGTCCAAAATAAATTAGTTCTCATACATGAAGTACATTGATAAAACGAACGAAGCGTAATAAATGCAATTGGGAAAATTAATTAAAAATGGGAGTAACGTTTGAAATGTACGATAATTAAAAGGAATTGTTACTATGAAAGAGAAAATCTTTGTTTGTGTTTAATTAACCGCTCAGCCTCAGTCTTGTGAAAACGAAACTTCCCTTTGCCTTATTCAACGTTTTGCCAATAATTTGATTATATAAAGAGCACGTATGATTATTTTTATCATTGGATAATTATAAAAAAATTACTTAAATTGACGAACAAGAGATTGGCGAGCCAACTGCCATTGAGGCAATGTTTGCATGTTCTTTTACATCGTATTGGTAACATTCACTGGGAACGCTGATATTTCCTTCTTAGTCCGGTATGAGGTTTAGGAATCTTTATTTCTCACAAGAATACACAATTCCCTTGTGCGAGCGTACAAAGACATAAATCTAGATTCTTGATGATGCTCGAGCTGCAAGCCATTGCGACTCGTACAGCTCATCTGACACTGAGCTCGTGGACTCGGATCCACGGCCTGTGGTTTAAAAAACTAAAGTGTACTACGTGGAGTGTAGTTATCCGACGGCGGATTTTCACATTGTGTCTGGTTCCCTTCAGTAGTTTTTCCGGCGACTCTACTCGGTGGTCGAGACCGGGCGCGGAGCCGTTCCCTCGACTACCTTCGCCTGTATCGGAATCTCTGGGCGGTGAGGACCGCCCTTGTTCGCGGGTGTACTTAGTGTACGCGGTGTGTGTGTAGCTGTGGTGCCGCGTTCTGAAGCGCGGGCGGCGTGATTTTGAGATTCGGATCATGTTGGTAGTGTCCAAAGTGTGTGCGGTGACGTCGGTGTTGTCGGTGACTGTGGGGGCGTGTGTGGTGAGCGGGACCTCTTGGGATGTCGAAATAAGCGCGTGCCATGGTCTGCGCTTTTTCATCTTGAAATTTGGAGGTGGCGCGTAGTTGGCCGCTCTGGCCACCAGAGGGTTAGGGTGAGTTGTCGCCTTGGCGAAGTAGGTTTCGGAACACTCTCGGAAGTGCTCCGTGATGGTTGGGAGTTTGAGATCGCTGAGGATGTCCACATTGCGCTGATACCATTCGGTGCCGGTTGCAGTGCGAGTGAAACGGTTCTGGAGAACCTGCAGGGGTTTGAGGCGAGCTTCGGACGAATGGGCGAAGACTACGCTGACATAGGACATTATAGGTCTTACGCATACCTTGTAGAGGTGAAGCTTGTGTCTGTGAGAGAGTTTGATCTTCTTGCACAGCAGGGGGTATGCTTGCCCAGTACTCGGGCCGCTTTGTTTCTCGCCTCGCGAATGTGGGCGACGAATTTGAGTCTGGCATCGAGTGTGACGCCGAGGTATTTGACCGAGTTTCTCCATGGGATGGACTAGCCGAAGAGGGAGATCTGGCCGAGTTTGTAGCCGCGTATGCTCGCCTTCTTATGAAGGATTGATGGCTTTCGGTGGGTGAAGTGAATGGCTTCACTTTTTTCCGGGTTTACGTCGATTCGCCACTTCTGGAACCACTCGCCTAGGCGGGTGGTCGCGTCCTGTAGGCGGTTCGTTATAATACCTGGAGCTCTGCCGGATTGATAAAGAGCAGTGTCGTCCGCGAAAAGAGCCATCTTAACGAAGGGGTTTTTGGGTGTGTCGCTCGTGTAGAGAGAGAAGAGTAGCGGAGAGAGGCAAGAGCCTTGAGGGACGCCAGCTTTAATCGGCCGGGGCGAGGAGAGAATGTGCTCGGCGCGAAAGCGGAAGGAGCGGTTGGAGATGGTGACGAGTCGGTCTGGCACTTTGTGAGTGTAAAGCTTGTATATCAAGCCTTCGTGCGACTTTGTCGAACGCCTTCGCAACATCGAATAGGACGGTGCAGGTGTCGATAGATCACTTGTGCTCGAAATCGGTCAAGATGTGCTCGGTCTGTCTGTGGACTTGTTGGACGCAAGAGTGGCTACTCCTGAACCCGAACTGATCGTCGGGGAGGCGGTTGTTCTCTGGGGTGAAATGGCGCAGACATTCCAGGATGATGTGCTCGTAAACTGTTGGGTAAAGCTGTTGGGTAGGTTCCTCGGCTTTCCAGGCTTCGAAATACCTATCGCTACGGTTTCTTTCCAGACGTCTGGGAAGGAGCAACGGAGTCGGCTAACAAGGCGTTGAATACGGCCACTAGCAGCCACTAGAACTAGCAGACCGACACTTGGGGGCGGGAGACTTCACCACCCTATTGGAGTTGTCGGGACCGGGTGCTAATCTGGTTTTCAGCCTCTTTATGATGTCAACGACCTCACCGCGGGAGTCCGGTTTTAGGGGGGGGACCTTCTGGTGGGAGGGTTGCTCTACGGTGGACCTCGTCCTCGACCAATTTGTGGTGATCGGAGTCCACTGGTGCGGTTGAGGGAGTACAATGGCTCTCTAGACTGTCGGCAAGACAATCTGCTTGTTCGGCATCCTTCAACGCAAGGGAGGAACCATCGCTCATTACGAGGGGATGCATGCGGGCCATGTTCTTTGCTTTGAGACTGCGGGCCAGACGCCAAAAGTTGGCGTTCGAAGGCTCCAAGTCGCAAAGTAGATTGTCCCATCTGTCGGATCTGAGTTCGGATATGGAAAGACATAATGTAAAGCAACAAACTTTATATACATAACTGACACATAAATCGGCCAAAGGAAGGTAGGTAGTCCGTAGTAATCGCTAGTGCGGCAGGATTTTTTTTTTTTTTTTTATTTACGTGTGTAACAAAATGCTAACGGAAATGCACACCCCGTCGCCAAATTGGGCCGGCGACAGTGGTAGTGTCGGACTCCAACCGACTAAAAAGCTTCACACGGTATTCCACTCTCATCCACGTGTTCGTGGGGTCGCGGGATAAAGTATTGCAGTTCATCCACGACCCCCCGAACGGCGCCCGAATGACCGGGCCCACCTCGAGGAGGGGTGTGAAGCACCCCTCCTGTTAAAAAAAAAAAAAAATCCCTACGTGGCGACGCGTCGGAATACGAGACGCATCACCATATCCACCCCAGGAACCCTCTCCAAGGGGGGCACCGGCCCGACGGCCCTTGTCGGTCGCGGCGCCAGGTTCCTGCCGAAAAGCCATTCGGCGGTCGTGCGCTCGGTCCCGCCTTGCGGCGGTGAGTTGTCATCGCGCTCCGACCGCGTAGTGCGGCAGGATATTAAATAAGCAGACATCCGAGGGCAGGCCTTAAAATATAAGTCAAGTACATGAAGTGAGAAAGCCTAGAATAGTATTTTTTTTTTAATTATACATATATATAATAATAAAATGGTTTTTGGTGAATTGAAGACGATTTGTACTAGTTTTTTGAAAACTTGATATGTTGCAGCCCTTTTCACATCATCGGTAAGATGTATAATTTAGGAACAAGAACCTTTATTAGATTGTTTTGACATACATTAAAGCTATTTAAATTACTTTTTGCTTCGGTGATCCATATTTCAATCAAATAATCTATGTGGGGTTGGCTAAACCATTATATGTATATTGTATATCTCACTTGACTTGGTCAACATCGAGTTATAGGCTGTAGTGATGATTGCCAATTTGTGATTTCCAAGTTAACTGATGATAAAGTATTTTAGGTATCACAACATTTAACTTTTCATCATTTAACCGGTAAAGATATTCTTACAAGTTGTACATTAAGAAAATTTTTACAATTAACAAAAAGAAAATAATAATTTCTTTAATGAAGTACTTATAACTTTACACGTTACAGAATATTTTCGGTAGTATATTTTCTTTGTTTCAGTTAAGTTATTGCGGACAAGACTGTCAAAGAATTCCCTCCGCTTTGTGGAATATGTATGGCTCAAAAGTATATTATCTGGATTTAAGGTACGTAAATACGAAGCCATTTTAAAACAACATAATTTAATTTGTATAGGCCGGAAGAGTTTTCTTTTCATATACTTCAAAGGCCTATGTCCAGCAGTGGACGTCTGTCGGCTGAGAATGATGATACTTCAAAGGTTTGAAAACGTACAAAAACATCACCTTATGCTTTTGATTTATTTTTACATTTCCCTCTAAGAAAAAGAAAACTTGCTCAGCTTTTTGTATTATCTTTATTCTACATGTTCCTGTCAGTGTTGGAACTGGTATTAGTGTTATTGTTTAAAAATGTGAGCCGTTTTTTTACGAAGCCTTTTATATCCGTTTATTGGAATTATGCATTCTACAAGTGTCTTTATAAGTTTCAATGTGTTGATATAGCAAATGAAAGATTTAATTTGTGCCAAAAAATTATGTGTAGGGCAAGGGGAAGCATTTACTCGTAGACTTAATATTATAAATTTAAATCTGATATGTTTTAAGCTCTGAGGAGCTCGAAGAAGCCTTACAACCGTTCAAGTCATATGCAGCTTTAGAATCGAAATACCGTGTTACAAAGCAAGCGGTTAGCTAATAGTAATAGAATAATAGCGTTATAACAAACATTCTTATCTATGGCTCCAAATTTTTCGTATCAGCTTTGGTTGCAAAACATGAGGTCTATGGCCAGCAGTGGACGTCTAACGGCTGATAATAATGATGATAGTGATGTACTTTCAACTAACTTTCAACTATTTTCTAATAGTATTTTACAACTAAATTTCTTTTTTTTTCAGCTACAATAATATTGAAACGCTGAAAGGTTTAGAAAACTTTACTGAGCTAAAAGAATTGATATTGGACAATAACAAATTGGAAGACAACATCAGATTTCCTTACTTACCGCATTTAAGGACGCTTTCGCTGAATAACAATAAGGTATTATTGATTCGTTTTCAACTTTCTTCAGCTTTTTAGGAGTTGGTCTCCATTGCCGGGGACAAGTAAACAACACAGTGGTGTGTAAACAATTACTGTTCAGATTCAGACCGAAGTTGAATCAATCATGCAAACATTACCGTTTTCCGGTTCGAAGGGCCATGTACCCAGTGAAGTTATTGGGGGTAGGTATCAGTACAGCGTCTATGTCTGCCGCCTAGCAGAAGTGTGCAAACATAACTATTAGGTGTACCGGAAAGTAATGTCGTTTTCTTACGCTAAATACAAACTCATACATTTTTAACGAGTCTTTATTTTTAATCAATGATGTATTCCCCATCATTGTCAATAACCTTTTGCCATCTAGTGAGTAAATTTTCAATCCCTGATCGATAAAAATTAATTGGTTTTTCGGCAAAATATCTAGAGATGACATTTTGGATATCATCCAAATTTGCAAATGTTTTGCCACTTAAAAAGTGTTGCAGCGCTCGGAATAAGTGGAAATCCGATGGTGCAACATCGGGCGAATATGGTGGATGAGGCAGCACCTCCCACCCCAATTCATTAATTTTTTCTAGAGTTCGCCTTGCGCAGTGCGGTCTTGCATTGTCATGTTGGAGAATGACGCCTTTTCGGTTGACAATCGCTGGCCACTTTTCAATTAAAGATTGATTGACTCGCTGCAATTGTTCGCTGTAGAGGTCTGCAGTAACAGTTTCTCCAGGTTTCAGTAATTCAAAATGAACAATGCCGCGAATACTCCACCAAACACACAAAAGCGCTTTTTTGGGGTGTAAACCTGGCTTAGCAGTACTCCGAGCGATTTCATTTGGAGAGAGCCACTGCCTTTTGCGTTTTGAGTTATCATACAGGACCCATTTCTCATCTCCTGTGATCAAGCGATCAAAAAACGCTTCTGTGTTGTGTCGTTGAAGCAATAAGTTGCATGTGATTGATCGGTTAGCCTTATTCTGTTCGGACAGATTATGCGGGACCCAAACACCTGCTCTGCTTACTTTTCCAATCTGCTTCAAATGTTCTTGGATGGTCGACCAAGGTTTGTTGAGACTGTTTGACAATTCCTCGATCGTCTGACACGGATTTGCTTCCACTTCCGCCCTTAACACGTCGTTGTCTAACGCTGATGGTCTTCCTGATCGATACGAGTCGGAAAGATCAAAATTACCCGATTTGAACTTGGAAAACCACCTTTGGCATTTACGAATGTCCAGTGCATTTGGATAAACATCGCAAATGTTTTTGGTAGCAACTGTTGCGTTATTTCCCTTGCGAAACTCAAATGGCATGCAATGCCGGATGTGTACCTCTTCTGGTATTTGGCTGGCCATTTTACCCAAAATTACAAAAAAAAATTGTAATTCAATTGTCTATAAGTAAAGAAATCACTATAACCTCACAATGTCTTTGGTACGCCTCTGAACAAAACAATGAGCTGACAAATGACAATCAAGTATTGGCATGCGCAGAAACGACATTACCTTCCGGTCTACCTATTATATTCCAAATTGAACGGTAGTCTAGTGTAATACTGGTGTAACGAGACGTACGATCTTACCTTTCAAGACGACGAGCACAATGTGATGCAGTGTATATCATCCTAACTGGCGCCAAGCTGTGCGCAATGTCCCACTCGTCCCGTCGCATCATAGAATAAAAAAAAATCTTTATGTATACTCTCAATCTTATGTCTCATATAAACATTCTAAGTAGTGACATTTTTCTGTGGGTAACAGTATAACTAATCGTGTAAAAGCCTTACGTGTTTCATTTTTTTTTTATTCCACTAAGCGATGAGACGAGCGGGACGTTCACTTGATGGTAAGTTATACGCCTGCCCATAACAAGGTGTCGATATTAGAATGATATACACTTCACCACATTGCACTTGTCACCGTGCGACAAGAAATCAAGTATCGTTACCCCAGTAATTTCATTAGCTACAGCTCCCTACAAATCGATACGCTGTAATGTTTGCACACAGCTGTTTGACGGCAGAATTAGGAGCTCCGCATCTATCTAAACAGTCTCAGGCGACAAAGATCACGATATAATGAAATTATAACTACGCAGCAATTGTATTACTTAGAGTTCACCTGATGCATTCGTTTACTCACTGGGTACTAATTGAATGTGGTCAAAGAGTAGTTCATGGACAAAGGAGCTATTACCATGTTCATTTCCTACCGTTCCTCGCTCACTGCCTTAGAATTCGATGCTATTAAGAGCACTCTGTGTGAAATGTTAGAACATTTAATGGATTGCACAAGATTAAACATTTTATCTTCATCTTCACTCGTAGTGAAATAGAATTATATATAACATTCATCATCAGCCGATAGAGGTCCACTGCTGGTCATAGGCCTCCTCCAAAGTTTTGTAGAGTTCATTGAGAAGAAATAGACTTTACCCCACCAGGCTGGCCCAGTGCAAGTTAGTGGTTGGTCAAACCCTCGTTCGTTATTAAGCAGGATACATCACTTGCAGGTGAAGTTGATTAGGGCTCCATAATATGTTAGGCGGATCATCTTGCACCTCACAAAATAAATAAATAACATTATATACCAAATTTTAATGATACGATAACTACCCGCTATTTAACCGTAGTAATTTAGATACTCTTAGAAGCGAAAAACTACTTGAACGATCTTCTAGTAGTCATGTTATTCATCACGAGCCGAAACTACCAATGCTGGACCAAAGGTCACCAAATATTTCCACATTGTTCCTTTATGCATAGCCAGCAGACTTTCTGTGATCTTCACCACCACACGTGTGCTCCATGCATATGTTAGATGATTATATATAAATCTTTCTTGTTATTCAAACCATTAAAGAAAAAGCTTTTGACCCGCGGGTACAAAAAAACGAAAAGTATTTGTTCCGTCAGGCTTAAAAGGGTGTAAACAAATTCATTTCTTTTATCTATTCACGAATTTTTTTTATATTTTTATCCCGAAGCTTACAGATTTAGAAGGGTTGATTCAAAAGATCAATGATCACCTACCGGCGCTCACGTACCTAAGTATACTGAGCAACAAAGCTTGCCCCAACCAGCTTTCGGACACCGACAAAGACGACTCGGACTACCAAAGATACCGGTAAGATGAAGTTACCTCAATTTTTTTTTATATCGTATGTCTTTGTAAAATTCTTGTAAATAATGTTTTTCATAAGAATGTAATTGAATCCAGTATCTTTTTTACGACTATCAAGCTTGTTAATATATTATTATATTCTCAAAATCAAATGTATTTCATAAACATTATAATGATATTAGGTCTCTGTTGCCAGAAACCATCTTTGTAGGTACCATCGCACTTCCTATTTCTACCGCTAAATAGAAGTATGCAGGTATTAGTGCGTTCCGGTTTAACGGGCGTTGTAGCTAGTGATACGAGTAACTAGACTTAGCATCTTATATGTTAAGACGACATATAGGATGCAATGCAATGCATAACATTCTAAAATACTAACAGGTAAGAAGTAAACGTCTTACTCGAAGACAAGCGACGTGCCCTTTGTAAAACTAAAAATAAAACAATTACGTCTTAGATTCTATCTGGAGAACTAAGCCACCGATGCCTCCTCCATAAGACCTGTAAGTGCGAGAGAGACAGACTGATAAATATGATTTATTGCCCGACGACTCGGTTTAAAATTCGTCGACTATAATAATAGGTTGGGGAAAAAGAAATCCATTATTTTCATATGAACTTCAGGACTTTATTTAACATGCTTCGGATTGTCCGATTTGGGTAAAATATGCACCGTTTTGTTCTATGATTTGTTGCCATTTTAAAGGTAACTTCATAATGCCTCTCTCGTAGAAGTCCTGGTCTCTATTTGCAAAAAACTCTAGTAGCCGATTTTCACAATATTCCCTAGATGCCAATTTTTTATCACTAAAGAAATTTTGTAATGCAAGAAAAAGATGGTAATCGCTTGGTGCCAAGTCCGGACTGTATGGCGGATGCATTAAAACTTCCCAACCAAGCTCCCGAAGTTTATGGCGAGTCACTGTAGACGTGTGTGGCCTAGCGTTGTCCTGGTGGAACACGACACCTCTCCTGTTGGCCAATTCTGGCCGTTTCTGGTCAATTGCTATCTTCAAACGGTCCAGTTGTTGACAGTAGAGATCAGAATTTAGTGCTTGGCCATATGGAAACAACTCATAATAAATAATCCCCTTCCAGTCCCACCAAATGCACAGCAGAACCTTCCTGGCCGTTAGTCCTGGTTTGGCCACCGTTTGAGGTGCTTCACCGCTCTTTGACCATGATCGTTTTCGCACAGGGTTATCGTATGTGATCCATTTCTCATCTTCAGTCACCATCCGTTTAAGAAATGGGTCTATCTCATTCCGTTTGGCCAAGGCTTCGCAGATGGAAATTCGATCCATCATGTTTTTTTCTGTTAATTGGTGTGGCACCCAAAGATCGAGCTTCTTTTTGAATCCAGCTTTGTGTAAATGGTTTAAACTGTTTTGTGGTCCATTTTTAGCTCCTGGGCGATGTTACGACTGCTAACATGCCGGTCAACTTCGATCATTTCTCCGATTTTATCGACATTTTCGGCGACCGGCCTACCTGTGCGAGGTGCATCTTTAACATCAAAAATTCCTGAACGGAATATACGAAACCAAAATTGCACATAATTGGCTGTTACAGTATCGGGTCCATAAACACCATTCACAATTTTAGCCGCCTGGCTTGCATTTTCGCCTTTGTCAAAGAAAAACTGTAAAATGTACCGAATTTTCTCTTTGTTCACTTCCATTTTTAACACCCTGTAACTCACAATTGAATGCACCAAACAAAAAACAGCATAAGGATTTTTTTACTGCGAAATGTCACCTTTCCAACGAGCATAAATCTGAAACTGTTTGATCGATACTTTACGAGAAATTTATCACTACAGCCATCTACCGAAAAAATAATGGATTTCTTTTTCCCCAACCTATTATTTATAATACACAAATGTGTACAATAGTTTTAACTTACAAAAAGCGTGACATTAGCTATTTTTACGTAAGTAGTAAAAACAGAACAAATGGTATTAAATAATTACAATTAATTGGCAATGGATAATAGTGTTTTATTTAAACAATACAATTGTATTTATTATCGATATATACGATGATCGATACAAAAAATTACGGAAAGAAAACTTTATGAAACTAATGTTTCGTTATACTCCTTAGAGTAATTACTTTCTATGTATAAGTAAGAGAGTAGTTATCTTCCTGTAGATATGTGATTCCGCATAACAATGTGGTGCTACTTAGCGTCGTATAAATATTTTTTTTTTTATTCTACGAGACAATGAGCTGAGTGAGACGTTCACCTCATGATAACTGATACGCCCGCTCATAACAAAGGCGCTAGTTAGGATAGTATACGTACCTCGTTGTATTCGTCGCCTTCACACATGAGATGTTAGTTTTCGTTAATCAAGAGCAAAGTTTGCACACTATTGTTTGGCCGCAAGAAATAGGAGCTGCGGTGGTACCTACCTAGACGGTCTCCGGCAACAGAGACCTAACACCATCATTGTACTCTTCGCTTTGGGACATAAGATTTCATTGTCGTTCCTCTACTAATTTTAGCTTTAGTAGCTCTTCATAATATAAAATATTTGCACGATTCAGTATAGCGGCAGAAATATATTCTGATAATAACAAATATATTCCCATTCCTATTGATCTAAAGTTTTAGTAATGAGATAAATAATAATGACCGTCAACTGATACATATTATATATTAGTCAGATATTACATAATATGTTAAGTAAATACGTTCGGATTTAACTTGAATAAGTATATCAATATATTATCATAAGAAAATTCACATTTTTGTGATGAATATTTATCGATCGTAAATTTGTGCCCCAACTTGATGAGAACGAGAAGTGAACATTTTTAGTCTATATTTCACTGTAACCATATATTTATATAGGAGATATCCAGATATGCATTGACTGATCACGAGATCTCCGTAACGTAGACTTATATTTTGGTGGAGATATTGCTTCCCCCATTTAGAGGTCAGCTAAGACTGGTTTTATAAACTTCCTTCCCCAAAGGGGTTTGCTGGAGTATTACGGGCAGCAAAGCGAGAGGGGAACATCTACTATTTTTATATTACTTGTAAATGCTATTTCTTGATTAATGTGAGGATATTTTATAGATGTACATGTTACAGTTATTTAGTTATAAGAAATATCTGTTGTGTTTGCTGGTGGGAAGTCTCCGGCAACGGAGACTGTCTAGGTCCCACCGCAGCGCCTTTGCCACCGGAGTGGTGTGCAAATACTGCTGTGTTTCGGCTTAAAAAGCGCTGCAGCTACTACTGCAGCTATATTACTAGTGTTATGAGACTTAACGTCTTAATGTCATCTTAACCAGCACCACATTGTTATGGGTTCGCGTGCAGCTTATCATAAGATAAACGTTACGTTCACTGCATTGCATAAAAAAGAGAATATTAATGTTTTTCATACATAAGTATACATATGTATCTGTTACACCAATGTAAATAAAAATATATGATCCATTTAAGTTTGTTTACTAGTGAATATTGCAATATCCGATAAAGCTACTAGATGCTTGTCTCGTTCCCATGAAATTCCAATTTAACATTGCCTGGGAGAAATTGCTTTGAACCAATAAGATCGCCCGTCGCTTATTGTTGACTTCATCGATTTATGATATTATTATTTCATAAAACTTACCGGTACTTTGAAGTGAATGCCCTGGATCTATTTATCTTAGCGTAAACCTAAATTTAGTTCAATATACGTAAACCATCGTTATGAAAATTAGTGAAATGGTTTAGAAATATATAAACACTACAGTACTGTTAATTGGTGATCTCAATAAAGTGATATAAAAATATTCTCAATTGTAATGACACACATGTTTACTAGCGGCAGGTCTCTGTTTCCGGACCGTCTAGGTAAGTGCGCAAACATCGCCATGTTCCGGTTCTAAGGGCGATGTAGCCAGTGAAATAATTGGGGTAACGAGACTCGATATGTTGTCTCAGGCGACGAGCGTAAAGTGGTGCAGTATGTCATCCTAAAGCGGCACAAAGTATTAACGCCTGCTCATAACTTACTAACTACGTTAATCAACTTGAGGTGAATAACTCGTTCGTTTTGCAGCTTAATTGAATAAAATAAAATATGCCAAATTCTATAGACTTTGACTAATAGTTTCGAAAAAAAATTTAACAATAACTTGTAGATTACTTTTATTTAAACTTATGCTTACGTTCAAACAACACATCAATATATCATCAAAAAGGTACAGTCGTTTCAGACGTTAGGCGAAATAACAGCAATAAACAATAACAACAACAGACAATAATTTCTTATGTTTGGTTTTTATTGTAAATGTGGTGTAAACAATCATTTGTAGTAAGCTAGAAGTTGTTATTTTGATTAAACAAAACTTACTTGTTACATTAATATTTGCTTGTGCTAAAGATGCCCTTTGTATTACTAGCGAACAATAAACTATATTCATTTCTATTCTAAACTGTGTCCGTGGCGCAGTTGCTAATCACTTGCCTAATAACACGGAGTTCCCTGGTTCGATTACGAAGCTACTACACCTTGTGGAGTGTGTGGTACTATGGTTTTTTTAATCCGCCTTGTTGGATACCGAATGAACAATGAAGGTCGTTCTGTTATTCTTCCTCCAAAAACACCTTCGCTGGGTATCGGCTGTCAGAATTTGTGAGGAAAGTTATTTAAAAGGCAAACAATTACCGGGCGATCGGTTTTCATCATCCACCACCTCATTGCCACTTATCCTAATGTGAAATTGAAATCAAGCCATGTCAACTGTAACGAACAACCCTAGGTTACTTAGTTAGTTACTAGGTTATTTAACCCTGACATACAAAATACTATCGTACTGGTGATAAAAGTCGAAACGTTTTTAAGTATGTCCGATATATATACTTTTGCTACACTCACGCCCAAGGCATACAACATACCTCAAAATAATTTTTTTTTTCTTCTTCTTCATGGGTCCTTCCAACTAGTGAAGCGTGGACACCATTGACACGGCCTTGATGTTGCCATGCTATGTTTCTGTCCGCGACTTATCTTACTCTTTCTGGCTATTTATCCCATTATTCCTAGCTGCGAATGACAGCATTTGTTAGTTTGGACTATATGTCCTAGATATGCTATCTTCCGCTTTATGATGGTCAGGAAAATCTCCGTTTCGCTTCCACTCGCCGCAGAACTTCCCCATTAGTCACCTCCTGTACCCAGCTGATGAATCTTGCGGCCATATGCTCACATTTCGAGGATTTGAGTAACTTGAGAAATTATTATTCAGACAGGTTTAGGGATCTATTAATATAATTTTTAATGATGTTTAGATTAAAAGACCTTTTCGTTAGTCCGAAATTTAATGTCATTTAGTATATTATTCAGTTTGAAAATGGTTTTTGGAAAAATCAAAATTGTCGTTTGGAAGTAATCTAGCAATTAAGCGGAAGTTGTAATCTAGTAATTAAGCGACGAAACGAGCGGGACGTTCGACTGATGATAACTGTTACGCCTGCCCATGGCAACGTGGTGGTAGTTAGGATGATATATACTGCACCACGTTTAGCTCGTCGCCTGAAACATAACATGTTGAGTCTCGTTACCGCAGCCATTACATTAGCTACAGTGCCCTTCAGTTTGGAAGTTAAGTTTACATACTCCTGCTAGGCGGCAGAAATAGACGCTGTAGTAGTATCACTAGATAGTATTAGATGAATATGATCATATAGCGATCGTTATGACCATATTTATCTATGACCTACCACCAGTATTTTAAGCCGTTGTCTTTGTTTTAGATACTTCGTTATATACAAGCTGCGCACACTACGCTTCTTGGACTCGCGGCGCGTGACGGCGCACGAGCACGCGGAGGCGGTCACGCGCGGCGAGTTCACGCGCGTGCGCCGGCCGCCCCACGCGCCGCCCCACGCGCCGCCCTACGCACCGCCCGACCCCACCATACTACGACCAATGCCAGTTGATCTATCATTGGTAGGCAAACATACAGGTACGATACCATCTATCGCTAAGTGATATAACCCATCTAAATACCACCACAGCCCCTATTTCTATTACCAATTTTTTTTTTATTTATAGTATTTTAAATAAATGTACATAATCAAATATGTCGCCAAACTGCTGATTAGTTTGGGAGCGGAAGAGCACTCATTATTTAATACTACTTAAATCTACTATATCGTCCACTGCTGGACATAGGCCTTCCCCACAGATTCCCACATCGATCTTGGATAACGAATCAGCCCCAGGCAGGAATAAACCACAGACGAAAACGTTAACCCCTTGGCTCACCTTATAGGTGAAAAAATTACTACCTGACCAACGTTATTTATCTCTCTAATAAAAATGGTTCGTAAGCTATTCAGACAATACTAGAACGCAACGACGACACCGTGTAAAAGAAACTCATCGTCAGCTGATTGTACCACAAGTTGTAGTTACTAGAATATCTGAATATTTAACTTCCTATGTTTAAAATAAACCACATTTAGCAATTCAAAACCTATCTTCTAATTGGCACCCGGAAACAGCTAAATAGTACTTTACAGAAAATCAGCATAAATGAATAAGATATAATCTCGAAGGTCGTTCTCAGAAGCTTAATATGTGAATAAAGATGGCGAGAATCTTGTTACTTTTTTTTACGAAGTAATAAGATAACAATTGGTACAGAAACTGCGTTGAAGATGTAAAGAGCTGAAACATAAACTCCATTACAAATTTTTCGGCACGAGCTATATACCATTTAAATCCTGTCTACAGGATAACGTGTTACAAAAATTTTATATATTTACATTTTTCTAATAATATATATAATCTATCCATTTTACTTCATCCACATGATTTAATCCAGTTAGATCTATATCCAAACAAAAAAAACATATTAGTTACGTGATCTATAAAATATACGTTAGGCATTCACACGAGCCAGTTGTTTTTGTTCGTATTTAGTTTCAGCTTATAATTCTTGTGATATGGTATATTGGTTGGTGATCTCATTATAGTGATTTAGGACTACAATTGCTCTGCATTTTTTTATATTTCAACATGTATACCAAGACGTTTGCAGCAGTCTGTAGTAGATGAAGCTAGCATTGAATTAACTCGAAATGAAGTTAAGCGGAACGCCCAGAGTTTGCAAGAAGTGCGAAACGTTGTGTTGGTTCTCTGACACCTAGGATAAGAAGAAGATACCGAGAAATATTCTAAACTATGCATTCTGTAATAAATGTACATTTAAAAATTGTAAATTAAAATTTGTTTACACTGTGATATTTGAATAAACAAATTGTATGGTCTAATTCATTGAGCGCGATATATGACAGAAAGGAATAGAATAGTTAAGGAGGTATTAAGTATGAAAAGAGAACAAGACTTCTTGAATGGTAGAAGGGAATAGAACGAAAGACATGATAGTAAAATAAGAAATTGTAAAGTAGGTCACGGTTTACCTTGACGGGGGGAAGGAGTTAAAAAGAAACTGGACGATTCTAACACCAATGTTAGGTAATCACTGTCTTCCACAAGCTTCGGAGAATATTTCAGTTAATTCTCACCCTTAATATCATGAGATCAAATGGATATTAAGTGTTAGTCTGTGTTAAAAAATAATAAAACGCCATTGCCCTTTTACAATCCAGGGACAAAGGGATGCTTTCAAAATTTTGTCAATATTAAAAAGATGGGAGAGTAAAGTCATCATCATGTACAAACAGACATGACATCATCACAGCGATCGGAAGTGGATGGATGTTGAAAGTCGATAAAAGCGATGCTGCTTTTGTTGAAAAACATTTAGGAACACCTATTTCCAGCAGTGGATTAACAAAGACTGGTGATTATGATGATGATGAAAAAGTTAAGGGACGCTGTCCCAATTTTCTTCATCTCCTGCTTCGTTCTTCATTATCCGAACTACGAACGATAGAAAATTCTGTTAATATCGGAAAGTTGTTTTCATTTAAATTAATATTGTTTTATCGCAACAATCGAGTTTTATATAATAATAATGTAAGTTAACAAATCCAAAAAAAAATCAGACAAAAACCTATTTTGGTATTACCATAATTTATAGTACGCAGTGACCTTGCGGCGGCACTGTTATCTGGTAAGATCTTTGACTCTAATGCAAATGTTCAAGGATTTAATATAAATAACCAAAACACATACCAAAGTTTAGGTTGGCTATTGTGATTATTTAATTGATACAGTCATTAAATATTTATATTTTTGATACATCAAAGAAATAAAACATCCTGTGTTTTACTTTTTGCAAAATACGGTTCTATTGCTGCAGTATTTACTGCTGAAGATGTAGTGACAAGGATAGAGAAAGGGATGCTTAGATGGTTTGGCCATGTCGAAAGAATGGATGAAAGAAGATTAACGAAAGAGATATACAAGGTAAGAATGATTGGAAAAATCGATGCAGGTCGACTTAGGCGGAGATATTCCGATCAAATCGGAGATGTCCTAAAGAAAGGCCGGGTCAAAAGCACTCGCAACCGACGACCGTGCATGAAGACGCTTCTGAAAGTGGAGGAAGCGAGAGAGGTGTGCCAGGATCGTAGCAGGTGGGGAGAGGTGGTCTCTGCCTACCGCAATGGGAACGAGGCGTGATATATATATATATATATATATATATATATATATATATATATATATATATATATATATATATATATATATGTATGTATGTATTTACTGCTGATAGGTCTCTGTTACCGGTGACCGACGTGGTAGGTATGTCAAACAGTAGCTTGCAAATATTATTACTGTGTTCCCTTTTTAATAGTGCTATAGCTAGTTTAATTACTGTGGTGACGAGACCGAATATCTTATGTCTCAAAGCGACGAGTACTATGTGGTGCTGTGTAATCCTAACTAGCGTCACGCTGTTGCCGATGGACGAATGTCCCGCTTGTCTCGTCGCTTCGATGCATAAAAAAAGTATTCTCACATGATTCAAATGTAATAACATTTAGATTTTAAGTTCTTTTACCCTTTAGATTATCGTCGTCGGTATGAATTTTATTTATTTATTCTATTTCAGGCGCCTACGGCAAATGCCGATACAAGTACACCGGCAAACATTCGGAAGGAAACAGGTTCATTGTCAACAGCGATCTGTGACGAATTGTCAAGTTACTTTATTAACCAACCACAGAGAGGAGGGTATCCAATTCGATGCTTTTTTTTATTATTTTTTATGAATCAACGATCAAGCATAAACATTGACAAAGTGGTCAGATTTTTATGTCCGTGTAGGTTATTGATTATCAATATATGGGATAACTAAGGATTATAGTGTATATATAACTATAATGGACGACAATCCGCGACTGAAGTGATAATTTCATGTGACCTTACTCGAAATCGATAACGTATCGAACCCCAACATAATTTCTTAATACAATTTGTTTGATTTCGACCAGAGGTCCAAAAACGTTGTCACTATAATGTCCACATCTTACGAAAGCGTAAAGGATTTCCTCTTGTTTGTTATGTTATCAAATTCTATACTCGTTAATTATTATAATAACTATTATTAAAAAAGAAAACGTTGGTTTTATTTTTACTAAACAATTATTTAATAACAAAATAATAGTAATAAATACATACTGATTTCGACTAGTAGTTTAATAAAATCCAAATAATAACCTAGGTGGAAAAGGTACCTAATCTCGGAAGACCCGAGTCAAGTAGCCGTTGCCTCTATTTAGGGGTAGTGCGCTCTATGGCATTATACGGAGCACCTGTATGGGCGCAAGCCTTGGCGGAACACACTATAGCGGACCTCAGAAGACCGCAAAGAGCCATGGCCGTCGGGGTTATACGAGGGTACCGCACTATCTCGCATGAGGCAGTGTGCGTACTAGCTGGATCTGTCCCATGGGATTTAGAGGCGAGGTTCCTTGCAGCCATGTATGAATGGCGCATGGAACTACAAACCCAAGGTGAGCAGCTCCCACCGAGGGAATGGGGTTTACGCAGGTTCCACATTGGAAAACTACTGCTCGAACGATGAAATGAGAGACTGGCCAATCCCAGAGGAGGAAGTAAAATTGTTATCGCCGTGCGTCCAGTTTTGACAAATTGGATTAACAGGCGACATGGCGCACTGACGTTCAGACTGGTGCAGGTGCTAACGGGGCATGGATGTTTCGGAAAGTACCTCCACCGTATAAGAAGAGAGCCAACGGCCATATGCCACCATTGTGGTAGCGGCGAAGATTCGGCGCAGCATACCTTGGAGGTATGTCCGAGTTGGACAGGACTGCGGCGAGAACTCGTCGCTATTGTTGGTAACGACCTTTCTCTTCCTGCATTCGTGAAGGCAATGGTGGAAAACGAAGAGGCATGGAACGCCTGTGTTGCCTTTTCTGAAAAAGTTATGTCGCAGAAGGAGGCTGCGGAGCGGGTGAGGGAAAGTGCCTCTCATCTCGCCATCCGTAGACAGAGACCCGGGCATCGGAGGAGAAGGGATCATGCCCTCCTTCAACCCCCCTAACAAAGGCTTAAGTGGCGGATACGGGGAAATCCGTCACCCAGTAATGTAAGCCTTATGCGAAGGCGCATGTATTTTCCGCGTAGAATCCCTGTATCTTGGGTTTCTAAAAGAAACCCTATAGTATGTTGGGGCTATTACTAGGCCGACGTTACCGGAACTGCGGTAGTATGCGAAAGCGTTCCCACAGTTTCGGCCAAAGGCGCAGCGAGGAAACCGTGGGGTTTTAGCCAGTAAGAGTCTGGCATAACTTTTTCGTTGCCCCCGCAACGAGAAAGTATCCATGCAGGATTTCCCAACAGAAAAAAAAAAAAAAAAAATAAAAAAGGTGGAAAAGGTATTTACTTATTATTATTTATATTATTATTATATTATACTATTATTTATATTATTTCACTACCTTCAAACCGGATTACAGTAATATTTTCTCACTACTATTAGTACTAGAAATAGACGCTGTTTCAATATAACTTAACGAATACGACGTAACCTTGACCGATAATTAAAGCAGTTACCGGAAATTTCAAATCACAAAATATTAAAATTAGACATTGATTGACCTTATGATTTCTTCGTCAACTAGCCTTTGTACATTTTTTTTTAGTTAGTTTTTTAGTTTATCTACTAACTGAAAAAAAAATGATCTTTTTACTTGATACATAATGAATAAATTCGTTTAATTACACATTCATAAAACAAACTTAACATCCAAGTTCAAATATCAAATAGCCAAAGGGAGTTGTAAAGTTAGAAGAACAATCCAAGCAAACTCAATATTTTCTGAAGTTTTAATTATGTTTTCATTAATTAGTACAATAGAATATATACACAAGTGTGTATATGTGTGTAAAAATATTAAACATTACATACGGAATTATGTATTAATTAGTTAAGCCAGGCGGATGTACTGCTAGTGTTTTTTTTTATTTGACGAAACGAGCGGAACCTTCACCCGATGGTAAGTGATACTCCCGTCCATAACGTGGCACTAGTTAGGGTGGTATATAGCATCATATTGCGCTCGTCGCCTTGGGACGTAAGGTGGTCAGTCTCGTTACTACCAGCAACTGCACTAGATACAAATCCCTCCCTCCAGGGAGGGATTTGTATCATATAGTAGTCCAACAGGTTCCTGCTTTGTCGTGGTGGAAGAGCTCAGTAGCCGTGGTTGGGTCGCCCACAGTGAAACGAAGACGAACCTACCCGGCCGGCCCGATGCGGTCACTCCCGGCTAGACCTCCGGTACTTCACCGTCAGCTCACCTCGGATGCATGCCGGTCGGCTGCAGGGGCGGCTTAATACTGCCCTTTGCAGCTGAGGTGGAGTCGCGGAGGGAGAGTACCCTCTGCGACTAAGCCCAGCCACACCGCTGAATCGGCGGCGGTGGGGCCGCGGAGGAAGAAAAATGTCGGTATTGCGATGCGCCGCTCTCTGTATCCTCTGCGGCCGTATGTATGCGGGTGGTGGCGGGCCCAAGGTAGGATCCGCCGTAGGGAGTCGGGAGAGTTTTCTCTCTTGGCTCCCATGATCTGTGGGTGACGGGTTCGGAAGAATCCGTTGCCCGCGCGAATATAATAAGGGGCGCGCTGTGTTTTCCGGCGTGCAGAGGTGCCTACAGTGCCTACAGAGGTGGATAGAGGGGGTTCTTTCCTCCGTCGCGAGGTGGGGCTGCGTAGTGCGGCCAGCGCTGGCGAGGTAGCGGATGTGTGAAAAAGCATTCCCATAAAACGACGAGGTGGAACATCATGGGGGTTTTAGTCGGTGCAAGTCTGACATAACCTGTCCGTGCTCCCGCAGGGACGGGTAAGCGCAGGCATTTCCCTCACGTTAAATAAAAAAAAATGTTATAAATCCCTTCAAGCCGGAATACGATAATGTTTGCACATTACTGTTGAGCGGCATAGCCTACGGCTACAGAGACCTACCACTAGTAAATATTTATTAGGTGTACCTATACAAATGTGATGGATTGTAAAGTAATATTTTTTTTATTAATATGTACATGATTTTTTTTTGTTCAACGAAGCGACGAGACGGGCGGGACTTTCACTTGATGGTAAGTAATACGCCTATAACAAGGTGGCGTTACTTGGGATACTGTAGCACACATTGCGCTCGTCCGTGAGGAAAGATGTCGAAGCGCGTAACCCCAGTAATTATCAAATAGAAACACTAATATTTGCACATTATTGTTTGGCGGTAGAAATAGGGTTTGCGGTGGATCCTACCTAGGCGGTCTCCGGCAACAGAGACCTACCACCAGTGAATACTGGAATAGTTCTGTATTTTGCAGAAAGAAAAATTAAAGATTTATTTCCTTGATGTATCAAAAATAAAATATTTAATGAACAGTCATAATCACAAAGGCTCAGTTAAATTGTACTTCCGTAGTAATCGATACGTTTTGCTCAGAAATAATTACAACACGATGTTTTAAAGCAAAATGGAGCTATATCGCTCTATTACCGACACGGATAACGCTAATTTAAATTAGAAAGATAATTGCGTCGCGTCATTTCATTTTCAGTCGTCGGAAGATTTTCACACCGCAGCGTTCTTGTTTTTTAGTATAACGTCATAAAGTTTGTGGACGCTTTATTTTCATTATCTTTAGACAGTTTAATTGATTAATGAAAATTAATCAACTTTTTTATTCGAAAGATTCTATTTGATCTTTACAATATTTATCGATTTTCAAATTTATCTTCCAGATATTTTGTCTTTATCTGTGCAGGTGTATTAAGTATTGACTATAAATTATTTCATTCAATATTTTTCAACAGCTGACAATATTGTTTAGATTTTTTTAATAAAATATATTAAATATAATAAAATATATTAATCACGACAAACTTCGCATTTTAATTTTGTAATGACTGACTCTCAAGATTATATTATATTTACTGATGGTAGGTCTCCGCTGCCGGAGATCGTCTAAGTACGTACCACCGCTGAGTCTTTTTCTGCCGCCTACTAGTAGTCTACAAATATTAATGTATTCCAGTTTGAAGAGCGCTGTAGCTAGTGTAATTACTACGCTTACGAGACTGATCATCTTATGTTTATGTCACCGCAATATGGTGCAGTTTATGTCATCCAAACTAGCGTCACGTTGTAATGGGCGTTGCTGTTGTTGTTATCACTTACCATCAGGTGAACATTACGCTTGTGTCGTCGCTTAATTAAATAAAAAATATATATGTTTTATATAAGTTATTAAATGTATTAGAAATTAACATTTTTGTATCTCTTTTAAACAAGTAAACATACTTTCAATATTTGATTGTCAAAATTCAGTGTTGTCATTTTAACCAAAGTAGTTTCAGTTTTTGCACGAAATAAATTGAAATGTATCTTCGCTGCCAATCTAAATACACTCAACTGGAGCTAAAATTAATGGTGACTCCGGAAACTCTGCGGACGATATTGTTTAGAATTCATTAACTTGGATATTCGGTAGTCGGGTTTTATTATTTATTCCTTTGTAATTTCAAACTAACAAATGTTTAACATTGATAGTGTCGAATAGTTTTATAACTTTTTAAAACAATAATGTCTTTTAATAACATTAATCCGAACGGGAAAATTCGAATTAATAGTCATTAGCTTAAAATGGAATAACCAATTTATACAAGCTTAGACAGAATATATATATATAAATATTTCGTGTATATGCATAAACACGAGACATTTATATATGTACTGCCTAAGCCTACCTATAGGAAAATACGGAATTACAACAGATTTGCTGAGGGCTGGAGGGACCTTAGTTTTTAAAAAGCTGCAGCGTCTGTTTAGCTCCATTGAAGAGATTTCACTATCGTCGTGATCCAGAAGCGTAATTCTTTTGTTCTTCAAGAAAGGTAATAAACTCTTATTGAAGAAGTATTGGCCGATTTTATTCTTGTCCCACGTCTACAAGCTGCTTTCTATGGTTATTACGAACCATCTCTTCCGAAAGATTGATGAATATCAGTCGCCTAAACAGTTAGGAATTCTTAAAGGCGACCGCACCGTGGACCACATCCATTCTCTGCGATAGGTTATACAAAACTCTACAGAGTATCATCTGCCACTTTGTATGGACTTTGTGGATTACGAAAAGGCCTTCGACTCCATTGAGACCTGATCAGTTCTGGAGTTTTTACAGCGATGTCCAGTCGAGCACCGATACATCGATGTACTGAAGTGCTTGTACAATACCGCAACGATTACCGTGCAAATCCAAAGACAGCAATCGAAGCCTGTCCAGTTGCAGCAAGAAGTGAGACAGGGTACGTAATATCCCCGAAACTGTTCACAACTGCGCTGGAAGAGCATGAATATTAACAAAAAGTAAACATTGCACTTAAACTTTGCGGATAACGTGGTTTTAATGGAAGAATCGCTGGAAGATCTTAGCCGAATGTTGAATGATCTCAATGTGGCTTCCCAATGCATGGGACTGAAGATGAATTTGGATAAAACAAATCATGTCTAATCACTTAATCATCCCTAGTTCAGTTCCAGTCGGGTATGCGGTGATTAAATTGGTAAAGAAATACGTCTACCTGAGACAGGTATAGTTTACGGCCTGGGTAACTTCAACAAAGACAGCAATAAACGCATTCGGCTCGGCTGGGCAGCTTTTGGGAAACTCCGCCACATCATCACCTCGCAAATACCCCAATGTCTCAAGACGAATCATTAACCATTGCGTGTCCCACACTTACTTACGGCGCAGAGTCATGGCCTAACCCTCGGGCTGGGCCACCGATTCAAAATAGCACAGCGAGCGATAGAGAGCTATGCCTGGCATTTCTTTGAGACAAAATCTCGAACGAAGAGATTCGGACGGAGAACTAAAGCTGTTGACGTAGCTGTCGAAATCTGCAAGCTGAAGTGGCAGTGGCCATGTCTGTCGTGTCAATGACGGCCGATTGGAGAGGAAAGTCTTAGAGTGCAGGCCACAGAAATCAAACGTAGACACAAAATTTGGTACAGAATTTGCTTCTGCCTTAGGTCTCCACCAATATGGATTTTACAAAATTTCTCCCCTAAAACGATTTGGGCGGGTTTTACGGCCAGCAAACTCGGGCCGGGAACAGTTAGTTTGTTGTATAAGGAAGGAATGTCATGTACGCGATGTTAGCACAAAGTTTAAAAATTAACCCTCACAATTTTTTTTCTCGATTTGTGTAAGTTTTTTATTAAAATACATACGTCGATATAAACAAATGCGATAAATACAATTCAAATGCACAAATAGAAAATATGATTAAACCAAAAAAAACTGCACCTTCTTTCTAAGCTTTTACCATAAATCACTCTACACCGAGTACAAAGAAATACAAGTGGCTAGATAAAAAGAAGAATTTCAAAGCAGTGTCATTAAATTAATCATTTGCAGGTACTAATAAATAAAAGACTTAATATTACATAAATTTATTTTATTATTCATAAGATGAATATACTGAACCATTTAGATCTCGGGAATGCATGGAGTGAGAACTGCGTACATAAAAAATAAATTAAGTACTAAAAAAAAAATTACATCAAAATTTCATTATATAATACAATCTATAATTCCGGTTTATCATATAAACCAATTATTCCCATCTCGACGTGTACTTTCCACCAAGCCTTGTGTTTTATGTACATTTTTATTATCTACGCCTTTATTTATACTTATGTACATCGGGAATCACAATAAATGCATCTATTGGCTGCACAATCTCGTTCATTTGCTGGCTGAGACGGAAAGTAAATCCCATACTCTTCATGTAAATAAAACTTCGAAGGTGTGCGATGTAAGTAATGCCGCTATTCGAACTTGTTAAACTGATATAACTATTTAAATATAAAGATTTTCGTAAAGTTAAACGATGTGGTCGTCCAGCCAGTTTACGAAACGAAAATGAACGAATCAAAAACCATTGATTTCATTACAGTGAAGGTGATAATTTAACAGAGCTAGATATAAGTTGTGTGTCCATCTTTAACTTATAGTTGATATAATTTATATAGAATCGGCTACTTTATCAATACATTAGGTCAGGTACGAACGAGCCTTACACGAAATAGGTATTACCTAGTGATCGCATAACTACAATTCACACTATGTTTTTCTCTATTCTCTCTGATATATATATCTTTGTAATTTTTGAGCTATCGTAGTGTTTAATAAACAATATTCAGCTAAAAATAATGGAACATACAAAAATCACTCATTTGTTTAAGGAACAAGTGATAAATAATTTGGCCCGGTACAGTTTCTCAATATTTCCAATATGAACATATGCCTCATAAAATATTTATACTTTCAATAAAAATAACTATCATCTATCTTTTTTAAGAAAAGGTATGTAAACCCCATTCGCAAAAAATGGCTTATTTCCAATATGAAATTAGCCATATATAAGAAATTAAAGTTATGTTGACGGATACTAGGCAATCAATAACTTACCAATGTATACGATTCAGAAACAATTCAATGTGTTTTTATGAATTCTGCTAGGTTTCTCGGATCCAAATATAATTTTAATTATAAATAAGTATATGACAATGAAAGCAAAACATTTTTATACTTGCTCCAAGTAAACAATCATCACGTCATGAACATTAATAATTCTCGTAGATTTTAGGTCACACTGAAAATCTGTTGTGGACTTTATAGGTTATATTACCTGAGCGCGGCATTTTCTCTTGTTCTAAATAAGCAATACTTTTTATTGGTATAAATATTATTATCACCATAGACACATTATTTGTACATCTGTATATCGATGCAAATTATTATATAACATCTTTTATTTTGTTTTATTTTTGCTACAACGGCTCATACGGAACTTTTTTATTATTATGCGGTACTTTTGTTTTCATACGTCAATGTTGTACGTCGGACATGTCGTCGTATGACCACGTTTGTGCACGATTAAAGCCTTCGAAGGATTTAGTAACTTTAGCACATACATTGTTTTTAAGCAATGTCTATCACAATATAAACTATTGACTAAACTCCATATTTTTTTCACTTTCTACATTTTAACATCACCAATTATAATCGACTAACTACGGCTACGTACTCTGTTGAATCGCGTTTACGTAGTAAGACCTAATGCCCGATGAGTCATATGACGTGTATAGGACCATAGATAATTTTCCACAACAATTTTTTTTAAATGCAGCAATCTTTAAACTTTATTGGTCTTCAACAATTGAAAAAGCCAATATTTTCTCATTGCCGTGAACATGTTCCGAGACAATATTTAATAACATTCAAATGGTAGTATTGCGTACAACGACCTTGTGATAACCGTTGTTGCGGTTATATTCAACACTTATTACAAAAGAAGTGGAATTAACATGAATGTAGTAAACGATAGACGAGTAATAGGAATAAAAATAATGAAAGATGTCTCACAAAAAGGTACATATGTTACGGTGTTAAACCATTATCATCAATCTCTGTACATGATACAAAAATATATTAATAACAAGTAAAATATGGCTCTTGTTGTGTATATTGTAAACCATAATGTGTATTGTTGGAAAATAAACTTTGGCTAAATATCTCTCTCTGTCCAATGAACAAATATAGTTATGTAAATAAAATGTATGTGTGGAATGTGTTCATCACAAATAGGAATGATGCAATTTTCATTATACAACATGGATATGTTAAAATATATATACAAATAAATCAAACCACAATTTACGCACTGTTCAATCTAAATGGCACAAATTTTGTAATCATAATTTACGCATTGAGACTTACATACAAATTACGTTTAATCACTATATATATATAATTAGGCAGCATTAACTTCAAGCTATTATTATATAAAATATGATAGTGAAATGATGACTTTAAAAATTACAGAAGTAAATAACATGTCTTTTAAAAATAAGCTGCAAGATTTATAAAAAGATAAAATTCACTTACAACTGTGTTCAACAAATGAAATAGTTCATAATGTAATGGACAATAGCAACACATAGATTATATAAACGAAAATTCGTGAGGAAGCTATTAAAATTTTATATGGATCTATTTATTATCTGTGAATCTATATCGTATATCGTTAAAAATTTTTAATCTATAAAGTTGCAATTAAGTACTCAAGATAGAACAGTGAATAAACCCTGCTATTTAGATAACAACGCTTAACAACTAGTAAAAAATATTAAATATAACATTTCGTACGCATTACAATATAATGAAAAAGCAGCGGGTAAGCCTTTTCACCTGCACTTTTTAAAAAATGAAAATGTTAATAACCGCCCTGTCCAGGATCAGTAGTATATTATTATACGCTAGTTAATGAACTAGTAAATAGCAGTACAAACGGTTTACTTGACAGTCTACACAGGTGACTACAGTCTCAACACTCACCATTTTACACAAGTAATTAACACTAATTCACTATTTAAAATTTCACTTTACAATCCATACTAGCAGCTGCAGAACACTGCAAAAGGGTAGAATCTGAACACCAATAACAGCTAGACTTGTGTAACACACTGTGCCAACTTTTCAAGTTCAGCCTGCAATGCCTGCCGCTTATCTGTCTCCATTGCCAGTTTACATGTGAGCTCCTCAATAGCTGCGTTGAACTTGGCGTTTTGTACTTCTAATAGCTTCTCCAAATTTGTTATCTATTGGTTAAATACAAAAATCAGTCAAACTTGGATATGACAATGAACTTTACTTACACACTATGGACAAAAGTGGCCTTCAACCTCTGTCAGATCGAATAATCAAGTAGTGGAAATGATAAAAAATGAGACTTTATTTATAATAAGAAATGAGTTCATACCAAGCCTATGTCCAGCAGTGGACATCTATCGGCGGACAGTGATGATGATGAGTTCAGACTGACTGACTTGAGTTACGTTACGCAATAAGTACCAATTTAATGAATTTTAATAATGAACGATGTGAGCAAGAGAGTCACATGATTTATTAAGTTATAACTACCAGTATAACTCTGCAACAGATTGCTTACTATGTAGCATAAAAGTCTGATTTAATTGGAGCCACATGTGAGGTTTAGATAGTGGCAAGTTTTTTTAACCCATCTGCCTATCATCCTCCCCTACATTTGAATATGCTTGCAGAACAGCATTGCTTTGACTCAACTGTTCACACGGGAGCTAGATTATTCTGGATAGTCAAGTTCCACTAATAACATCAAATGACTTGAGGCGAGCATTAGCTCCCTTCTTAACAAAAATCTTACCCTGCAATTAAGCTGAGCGATCAACGCATCAGTGCACTCAATTTTGTTTTCTGGTTTAACAGATGATTGTAGCCGCCTCTCCAGTGTGTTCGAGTTGACCTTCTCAGTCAGCAAAGGAACTGGTTTCTCTGCTTTTTCGTCAATCTTTTCCGATCTCTCCACGACTTTCTCTACAATTGCAGAAGACTTCGTGATAGTGTTCACTTCGCTTAATTTCTCAGTGCTTGAAACGATTTTCTCGTACTTCGTGTTCGGCGATTTGTCGGTGGATTGTTCGTTACTGGAGCGTGCCGTCGTCTGCGGTGGCGTTAGAGACGGTTTCTTCATCTCCTCTAGCATCGCTATTAACGTCCGCCCTAGCAAAATAAAAATAGAAATTGTACAACAGTTTCCTTCGATTTTCACCAGGTCACCAGGAAACCGTGGAACTCATGAGTAGCAACAATACGTTTCCTAAGGTTATCCTTATTTTTAACTTGTACATACCGGCGGCGGTGGGCGACGGTAAGGTGGGTAAATTTTTGTTGGAAAGGTTGACAGGTTCTGGTTCTCGCGTGGTAGCATTCGAATCCTTCTTCGACTCTAGCGAGTGTCGAACTTTAGTCTGTAAGTTTTAGAAAATACACATAAAAAATAACAGGTACAAAATTTTTATGTTTAAATTTTATCAATAAAAAAAATTGTTAATACCTCTTCAAAGCTTTCTAATACTGATATTCTATTGCTTATAGAGGATGTGCTCTTTGACATCTCCATTGAGTGTGTTGACGTTTTCTTTTCATCTACACCACAGTCAAGAATTCTAAAATTTAAGAAATATTCACATCAATTTCATATACACATATCATATATAATTACCAGTTGGATAGTATAACCATAATGATTTTTTTTATTCAACAGTTTACATTACTATGTTTTTTTCTACCTTAAAGTAAGTGATATATAAGCACATTATGCTCGTCGCCTTGACAAGCGAGATGTTAAGTTTCCATAGTCAAGTAACTTCAATAAATACAGTTCCCTTTAATCATTACAAAAAAGCAAAAGCTAAATACTAGACTCTTATTGGAGTCATTTTGATTTTTTTGAATTGCTAGACATATGAACTTTACCTGTCAGTGCTGCCACTGCCAGCTTTGCTGGCAACCCCAGTGTCTGAAGATGAAGAAACAGATCTTGATTTTGTTTCACCGAAGCTTGTTTTCTTAGCCTGATTAAGTTTTAGCTCCTCCATCCATGGTGCTCTATGTTTTTCCCATTCGCGTGCCCGGGGTCTTATTTCTTCTAGTTTCTCTGCTGTTGGCTTCTCCGTGGGAACTAGAATGAATAAAATTAAGAATATCCTATTACAATCTTGCCTGTCTTCAGTTGGGCTTGTCTTCAATTCACGATTACCAATAAAACTAGTGTAGTGTTGGCACGTATAACGTATCATCGCAAAGCATTCGACTTTATACCATAACTTTTAACTAATCATAATATTCTCAGGATAAATTCACAGCTCACTTTTTCTTCCTACACGAGGGACTCGTGGATATAATAAGAAGGCTCTTCTAATGACTTGTATCATAAAGCCTAAAGCGCAACATTAGGGTCGTCGCTTTTATATACAAGATGCAAAGCCTTGTTACCCCAGTTTTTTCACTAGCTACAAGGCTATTGACACTGAAATACTACCAACTTAACACCACATGTACATTTGTCGTTTAAAAAATTATTATTTTTTCCAGCAGCTAATTTTATACGTCCCCACTGTTGGAACACAGACCTACTCTCAATATGAAGGCGATAGGCCATGCTCACCACGCGGGCCCAATGCGAATTGGTGACTTTATGCACACCTTAAAATAACGTGCAGGTTTCTTTACCGTTTGTATTTCGCCGTTGTTACTCAAGTTCACAAATGAACATAATTTAAATATTAAGTCATCCATACATGCCACGACCAGATTCGAACCTGCGACTCTAAACTATTACACCAGCGAGCAACTAATAAAAAATGAATTTATAGGTCCATAATTCATAATATTTTACAAATACAGGCCCTTAAACAACGTGATTTATGTATAAAGGACAGAGTTTCAAAAAAGTGTTTCAAACCTTCATGTCCATTGCTCAGTCCAATTTGTTGAGGCGTGTCATCGCGCAACGCTTGACTCGGAGGACGTCGCCTTGGCGCTTTTACTCTGAAACGATATATATATTTTTATTATTATTTTTTATAAATTTACAATCTTAGTGCCAGTATACATTCTATGTTTATGTTGGTACTGCACACTTTACACTTAATTCCTACTTTCATATTTTACAACAATTACCATACTAAAGCTGTACATATACAGACTAGCTTCAATACTGGTTTTATGTTAGGTGACTAATATGTATTTATTGTTTTAGTCAAAAAGAATTTAGCCTTACCATGTGCAGCAATAATAAATATTATTGTTGTTTTTAATTAAAAATAGTTTGTTTTATCTTCTTCTTTTTCTCTTCTTTTACCACGTCACGGTTCGAGGTTACACGTGGTTTAACTTTTCAACGCCTAGCATAACCAACGTTGACGAGCAGGACATTCACTTTATAATAATTAATACGCTCCGCCGCAATAACGTGGCACTATTTACAATGTTATACACAGGACCGTATTGTGCTTGTAGCTTAGGAGCAAAGAATGTTAAGTCTTGTTACCCCCGTAGTTTAGCCATAAAGCATACTCATTGTACAACTAACCTGCCGGCTCTAGGATCGTTTAATATTGAATTTCTTTCGACGTGATCGAATGTGTTAGTGTTGGTGGTAGTAGTGACATTATTCGTAATCGTGGTACTGCTGGTGGAATTCAAAGTGGCTTTGCTGGACACAGCACCGTCGGTTCTATCCCACTCCCCACCACTGCTGCTGCCACTTGATACTGTAGAAGATTTCTCTCTGAAAAATTTGTAAACAAGAGATTAATATTTAAAATGAAAAGAAAGTCTTTATTTATAAAGAGAACTTCTAAAAGATTTTTTTATATATATAATATCACGCCTTTATCCCAGTAGGAGTAGGCAGCGGTGAATAAACACCCAATTTTCGCCAGATGTGGTCAGATTAGGACCCATGTAACAGGGGGCGAGCCTGTTGCCACTTTATTGGGGCCACCACACACACACACTCAAAGATGATTTCAGTGTGCGGGTTTCCTCACGATGTTTTCCTTCACTGTTTGTATCTCGCTGTTGTAACTAAAGTTCACAAATGTAATTAACTGAAATATTAAGTCATTGGTACATGCCAAAATTCGAACCCGCGACCTTCGGAATGAAAGCCGCACGCTCTTATCATTAGGCCAGCGAGCTACACATGATAATATTTAAGTACACTATATTTAAAAAAATTAATACAATTTTAAATAAAAATACGTCACACTCTTTTTGAGAAAAATACAGTGTGTATAATTTACTAGTAAAGGAAAAGATAGCGGGTAAAGTTGCAAGTACAATATCTTTTGAGTACGATCTTTCGCCTACTGTTAAGAATCACAGCATTGAGAACATTAAGACTGTTTACCTTTTTTACCCATTTACTTGTTTTACTTACTTCTCTGACGACGACGATAACATTTTGTTCTTAAGACCACTGAAGAGACCTCCAACGCCCGAAGATGGTGTTGGACTCTTTTTTAATGGCACTGGTGGCTTTTTACCCTTAGAGAAAATAATCAAGAGGTTAAACAACTTTCATGTTCAACATAATATTTTACGTAGTTTTCATTAATAAGAGAGATAATAAAACAATAAATTAAGTTAACAATAAAACTTAACAGTTTTTGAAACGATATTCAAACCATGCACAAAGTTATTTTAATGATTATAGGATTTTTTTTCTACACTATCTGATTAACTACCAACTTTATATTTTAATTCTACCACCATGACTTCATTATCCTCTTAAAACTTTTTTTTTTTTTTTATATTGTCACGCCTTTTTCCCAGTAGGGGTAGGCAGAGGTGAATAAACCACCCACGTTTCGCCAGATGTGGTCAGATTAGGTCCCATGTAACAGGGGGCGAGCCTGTTGCCACTTTATTGGGACCACCCCACACACACACACACAAAGATGATATCAGTGTGCGGGTTTCCTCACGATGTTTTCCTTCACCGTTTTTGTATTATCTCGCTGTTGTAACTAAAGTTCACAAATGTACATAACTTAAATATTAAGTCATTGGTACATGCCGAGGTTTGAACCCGCGACCTTCGGAATGAAAGCCGCACGCTCTAACCATTAGGCCAGCGAGCTACATTCTCCTCCTCCCTCCGCCTCTTAAAACTGTGAAATAAATATATTAGCCTGTTAAAAATGAAATAATTGAGTCAGTCTATATATATTATTTATATCATCATCACCCGATAGACGTCCACTGGATATAGGTCTCCGCCAAAGATTTCCACATCGATATATACATACATATTATATTATATTTATATATATTAACATTCATTTACGAACTTTTAGCGATTATCAGTATGTTTTTACTATGCACATATTTTACATTTTAACAACTATCACATTTAATGAAGTCGTCATTAGCACCTACTCATGCGATGGATAACCCACAATACAAGGTCTTGCGCTGTTTGAGTTAAGCGGCTTGCAGCAAATATAAAAAAGTTTATAAGATAAATACAAACTTGTCCGTCTAGGGTTCCATCGTTGACAATTTCACTGTGTATCAATTTTTCCGACTCGCTTTTGTTTGTGAGTGTGACTGTACTCGCCGTGCTGCTCTCTTTGCTTATAGTGTTCTCTTTGTGAAGGCTGTAAGTAAACAACTTGTTTAATATTATTTTGAATACAACTTTACCTACTGGAGACTAGGAAGATAAAAAAAAACTATCAAAGGATGCGTTATACTGACCTTATTTTAGACGTCGTAAGCTCCTTAACGGATGCGGTTTTCTCTGAATACTTATTAAGTATAGGATAGATGGCGTTACTTGTTTTGCTCGGTGGTCTGTCGGGTTTTTTTTCGTCAACATCGTGTGTTACTGAAAATAAAAATCCAATAAATAAAAACGTGAAAGATTAACAGACAAGGACGCCTTTCACGCGAAAGTAATCAACAGAGAGGCAGCACATGAAACATTAAAACCGGTATTTGTATACAGAAAAGTAGATATTATTAGTATTTATAACTTCTACTTAGTTTTAAATATGGAGTGGCTACGAATTCATTTGACAATATATATATATATATATATGTTTTTAAAGATGTTTTTATTATCCTATTTATGACATCTCTGCGCCAAATATCTCTCTGCTAGATTTAAAAACAATGTTAATATTCAGTGTAATCATTGGCATGAAATAAATATGCATTGAACGTAGACGACTTTCTGATAGTATACAAATAAATGAATTTGACGTGTTTGTCTATAATACGAAAATTAAGGCTTCATCCTTAATTCATATGGACTTATACTCAATTGACATACCAAAAATATTCTAAAAATTGTTGACTGTAGTACTGTTAGCACATCAATATATTATGTAAACATTACAAATAAGAAATCATCCGCGACGAGCGCTACGCTGTGCAATATGAATTTTACTGGTCTCTTGCTGGAGACCGTCTAGGTGAGTATCAAATAGCGCCTATTTCTGCCGCCATACAGTAATGTGAAAATCCTACTGTGTTAGAAGAGCGCTGTACCTAGTGATACTAAAGTAACAAGACCTAACATCTTATGTCTCAGACGATGAGCGCAATATCGTGTAGCATAGAACATCCTATCGAGTGCCGCGTTGTTATGGGGAGGCGTATCACTTAACACCAGGTGAACGTCCCGTTCGTCTCATCGCTTCATTCAATGAAAAAAACGAACATCTTAACTAGCACCGCATTGTAACGGGCAGAAGTATTATATATCAATGTTAACGTAGAAATAATAATTTATCTTAGTAGTGTTTAACACAAATCAAATAAATTTGTAAATTTTAGTATTAAAAAAATTATAACAAAAAAGAATACTTCAAAAATTTCAATTAACAATTAAGCAACAAGTGTTTATAGCGATACAAGGTAGTCGACTTTTACAAATGAGAGAGATACAATGAATGATTAAATTTATAGTAGGTGTTAACTGTAAAATTGAACTAGGTATTATGTATTGTTCAATTGAAAACTATGTATTCTATATATTATAAAGCGATTATGGATTTATATTCACAAAGTTATTGATATATCGTATTTTGCGTCTAATATTAAAATTCAAACGAAAGTAAAATTCTACGACTATAACGATAACTGTGATATTGTAAATGTTTATAGTTTAGCAGTGTCAAGGTTATCATTTATTTTTTGTATAAATTACTAAGTCTTACCCTCGAATGATTAAATTAACGGAATTAAGTACAAAAGTTTGCAGCGAACTCACTTTGGACACCCATTTCAACGGAAATAACACCACAAAAACAAGACAAATCTTCGTCGGTCGTTTCACAACTCAGCATTGGCATGAACCAGTCAACTATAAAAACACTACTAATACCGGCGATGAGGTAAGTTACGCAAAATCACGACCCAACTCGCAACCTTCGAGACAAATGTCAATAGCGACGTCGAACGTACCATCGCGGGCAGGTAGTTCACTATCATAGATACTTATGATGCATTATCGTAGAGAACTTAATACAATAATCAACATTTCACTGTCCTTAATTAATTCCGTTAAATTATTAACTATCTGCTAATTTACTATCGCAATTATCACTAATGGTCAGTTGCTAAACACAGTAACTGCTGTAAAGTAACCAAGTTCCAATGTTTTCGTTACACATTCGCATCGGATGTACGTTTGTGATAAAATTGGGAATTTCCCATTATTCCGGGACATTGTTGGATTTATGCCGATAACTCCTACGAACCCATGTAATTTAATATAAAAGTATTGTTAACTTTAAAACAGAAAATTGGTTAATAAACATTCAAGTAAAAATCACGCTATAACAACACATACAATTAGACAGCCGATAAAACAAAAGTATTTATATAACTTAACATATGAATGAAAGAGAAGTGTCAAGGTCAGGAACTATGGGATCTTTGTGATATTTTATTCTACGAAGCGGCGAGACTTTCACTTGCCACAAAGTCAAACACCTGCCCATAAAAACGTACTGCTAGTTAAGATAGTATACACTGCGGAGCATTGTGACCATCGACTTGATACAGAAGATCTCCGGTTAACCTCAGTCATTTTACTATTTACAACGCCATACAAACCGAAGCACATTAACGTTCAAACACTACTTTTTGGCGGTAGAAATGGGATCTACTGTAGTACCAGACGGTCTCCGACAACAAAGACTTACCACCAGTTTTACTAAGTCAATAGAAGAACGATAATATTTAGTAAAATAGGGTTTGTATAATTTACTATACGTACGATTTTCAAGATATTATCTAGCGAATATTTAAATAATCCTTGGAAACATTTGTTTGTCTTGCTACATCATTCGATCGACTATCAATGGATCGCTTTAATCGATGGTGAAACTTTCAACTATCATCTATAGAAAGAAGATAGATTAGACTTAGACGAATATCGCATAAACTTATTCAGGAGAAAATGTGTTGTTCATGACCAGCGCGTCCTTGTTGCTCTTCCTATTACGCAAGAGTGGAGGCAGAAGTCTGATACACTTTACCTTCAATATCATGTGACCCATCAATCGATATATCGAATACCGCTGTACTTAATATTTTTGATTTTATTAACTTCAGTGAATACTTTTACAATTGAACTTGGTCGTTAAAATTATTTAGAATATTTTTTAGCATTTTTTATTAGCAAAATTGTATGAGAATTACTATATATGACTATTTAGGAATGCGATAAACTCTGACTCTGATAATAAGAGCATTGCTTTTTATTTGCCGTTCATATTACCTTTTAATATTCTAATGATGCATATATTCTGCACTTTCAATTAACTGTCTAATGATGATGACGATGAATTAACAGTCTCTAACTTTTAATCGAAAAATTATAGAAAAACTGTTTATTCAATTAAAGATACACAAAAGACAAAAACATTGATTAAAATAATCGATAGTAGACAAATAAGTTTTAATTATTTCTAAATCGATATAAACTCTTTTCTTAACTTTCTTCTATTTGTTCACTCTGTAAATTTTTTTTTAAATATATTTTAATAAATTAATAGATCATGGTCTAAATAAGGATCATTCGGGTAATTCAGGTACAAGTATTAAAACATGTTATTGGATTATAACTGTAGTACTCGTGGGATATATCTTATCATAATATGTTATGTCGTGAATAAATAATTAACACTTTAGGTATGCGAAAAGTGTAAACAAATTATGTTTATACTTGTTTAACAGATAGAAAAATGGTCAAAGGCGAGTCAGGTCTATTTATGTACCGGTGTCGTTGCAAATGTAAATATTACAATACAATATATTATTCTTTTACGATACATGTTTGTGTTCATGATACATATTTTACAACGTAATATTGAACAGAGATATAATGATATATTTTCAAAGATCCCGTTTTAATAATATTGTACTAGGTAACTACTAATAATTTCCATCCAGCCACTTCTTTACGTAAAGATAATTTTGTACTACCAACCAATTCTTTAAATCGAATAATTATTATAATTATCTACAGAAAAACCGTTGAACGCCGTAAAGACTATTAGAAGGCGATACTGTAAAAAGTACGTTTTCATTTAAAGTTTGATAGTCGATTCATGTTTACAACGCAAGCAATAACTGTAACGCTTCCTCACGGACAAGCCCTTTATAATGATAACGTTTTTTGCTATTTAATATCCGTAAAGAAAACAGTACTTTACAATGAAAAAGCTAACTCGCAATAAAAAGAAACCGAAATAAAAATCATACTGTAAACAGAATTTAATAACATGTGCAAAATATTTCATTATGGCATCGTCAAGGTTAAAATTACTTTTCCCCATTCTTCCTGATCAAATGTCGAAGACCATATTATCACAAGAGTTTGAACAGATTCAAAATATTCTGCCTTTTCTTTCTATCGCCAAAGTTTTATTGTTGTATAGCCAATTCTAAGATCAGTTCAATTAAAAACAAAGAGAATCTATAGAGTCAAATGTGTATTAAGTAATGCCACAATCCAGCGCCGGATTATTCATTAATCTTACTATTACTTCGGAAAAGACAAAATTATATTTGTTATTTCATAGAAATATAAATTTGGTCAAACAAAAGGTTTTATTAATAACTAAACAAAGGCGACATATACACGGTGTTGTGTGAACCAAGTTTAGTACAGCACGAGATATTTTTGACATGTAGCAATAATATAAGCATCAAAAGTTTTTTTGACACATAAATAATTTTGTGTAGTAGTTATGAGCCAATTGATCCTGTGAGATAAGAGCTCCAAAAAATAAAAAGTATAAAAAAAAACGTTACGTACCGTTTTTGCAAACATTGTTTAAAAAACTATTACAAATTAACACTTAAACGTATCGTAATTTACAACAACCTCCTACTAGATGCAACTATTAACTTGTGATTAAAAATAATAAAAACGTTACATCAGCTTCGATGACACACGGTGTGAATAAACATTTAAAATACATCATACTATATAATAATCATCTATGATACTAACACATGACCTCGGGTTGATAAATTTTTGCAAACAAATAAAAGTAATTTAAGAATACGTAGTGAAAAATCGTGTTGATTTTACTTTTCCTTGAATTAGCAGCTAAGAACACTTGATCATCTTATGGACATGAAATCGCTGCAAACATATGTTCGACGTGATGATAGTTACAGGATCCTATTGTCGCCTCAAATACTGGAAGCATCACCCGTGGCTGACGTTAAAACAGAGATCAATTAAGCCGTTGACACATAGCAGGGGATGCTACAGTTAGTTTATTTACAGCAACCCACTTTTGATAAAGAGATAACGAACACCTTTTTTATTGGAGGAGGGGGAGCATATCTGGTAAAGTACCGATTAAAATTGCTTCGACGTTCATCCTCAGTGCCACCCATTCCGCGATCTCTTATAGAAAACTGCGGTGCCTCCCTGCACTACGCTTGCGCATATCCCAAGGAAGGACGTAACCCTCACCCGCATCTTTGCCTTGCTACGACAATACGAGATCATCTCGTACTTGTCGTCTACCCAGGGGCATAAATAACACCTTAGAAAAATAATAGCCTACTCACCGGGGGGTAGCAGTTGGACAAAGTTGTCAGGGAAGAGACCGACGCGGCCGTGCAACTCCCCTCGCCACCAGCCGCGGTCAGGCGCGTCCTTCGAGATAATCGTCACCACATCGCCCTCCGCAAGTGTCAGTTCATCCTCGTTCACCGCCGAGTACGGGAACAGCACACGACATAGCTCCTTAACTGTACGACATAAAACTCATTGTTACGTATACTCATGTAGTTACTACTCGTATTATAATAATACATATTACGTTAACAAATATTTTTTGCAATTTTATATGTTTATATACGAAGACACTGTCAAAAAGATAAAGGTAATCAAATACCGGTAATGTTTACACTAAACGTCACAAAAACTGTTATCAACCGAGTTTCCATGGTCGAACGTAACCATGAATTTAAATTGTCTCATGAAATAATTCAAGTATACAAAGGCAAGTAAAACCAGAACGAAGCATAGTAAAGCATAACGTCATTTTTATTTTTACTTTACGCAGGTTCAAAAACTATGACCTATGTTCCAATGGCATTACTGCTCTTAGTATGATAGTAGGATAGTGGGTTTATTTCTACCGCCAAATAATTGTAACTAATGACCTTACTTGGGGTAACGAGACAATATTTGACTAGACGGGGCAACTACAATGGGGTGTACTGTATATAATTCTAACTAGCAACATATTGTTATAAGCGACACATTAGTTACCATCGGATAAGCCTTCTTATCGTCTCGTTAATCAAAATCGTCAAAAAAAGTTTGTTTTAACGTTATAGACGTTTATGACAACACAGCTTTATCAATCTCTGTAATAATGCCGGCTAAAAAGAAACTATGCTATGAATTATTTGAATCGTTATGTGCGCACAAACTTGAAAATTTACGTTGATTATGATTATCCATTGTATATATCTTATTCCTATAAAGTGCAAAGTTCCGAGCAAAGTGGAAAATTTTATAATAACCTAAATCGGGCAAGATTATAATACGCAATATTAATGATAGGTATGTAAATAATAAATTAAGACGTTATTGGTAAATACATCCTTAACAATGAAACAACCATCGCACTAGCTCCAATATACGCCGGGATTATTTCTTACTGCACATTGATTAAAAGGAATTCCATACAATGTGAATGATTCACCTTTACTTCGACGTAAGTGACGTTAACTTTGTTCTATTCTCCGAAGCGACGAAGCGCGTAGGGTATTAACCTATTAGTAGGTGATATCCAGCAAATAACAAGTTGGCATTACTTAGGATAAACACTGCACCTCATTGTGCTCGTCTCCTTGAGATAAGAAGTTGCCTTGTTATCCCAGTAATTTCACAAACTACAACGCTTTGCTAACCGGTATTTAGTAATTTTCTTAAAATTGTATAAAATGTAACTCAAATTCTTTCAATAGTTATGTTTATTCATATATAAAATGAATAAGTCTCCTTACCGGGTTTCGGTGGTAACGCAGGTGCTGGCTCGTAAGGAGGCGCTGGTTGAGGCGGTTCCAGCATAACTACAAAGTTGGAAGGGAACACGCCAACTCGACCCTGACGTCGTCCCTGCCACCAACCTTCCTCAACCTACAAAGACAATCCTCGTTAAACTTAAATCTTAAACGTCTATCTCAGAAGTCATCGCAAACAAATTTTATAGGATTCTTACACGTACGATGACATCTGCAAATAATGTGACATAAAAAAACGTCTTACACTCGTTGCCGTTTTTTTTCATAAGTAATATCCTCTATTAAACATGTAAAAAAAAAAAATTATTCCTAACATAAACATATTTTTATTCAAAAATTCATATACAGGCGATCCTTATTTTAACTAAAAAAGTTAAGGATATTGTAATTGAAGACTTTTTTCGGAGATTACTCATAATAAATAAACCAGATTAAAGCTTTTAAATTAGTCCTTTGGCTTGTGTCGCATAAAAAATGATCGAGAAGCTTTGATTATCAAATAGATTTCTTTTACTGCGCAGCTATATATAATCCAAATAGATTTAACTATAAAATAACTAACTCTCAATTTCTATCAGCAGTGGTAGTTATAGAGGATACTTTCAGCTGCATTAAGAAAAACGAAAGTAGCCACGGGGATAGTAAATTGCATGGCTCCAACTCGGGTTTACCGAGTCGTTACGCTCGACTAGTGTTGTTACGCCAACTAACAGATATCGAGAGGATAGTTAGAAAGTTAAATCGATCACTATTATTGATCAATATTATTAGAATTGGACCAGAAAAAATTTTAAATTTCTTACTTAAACTCAATACAGCGAACTATAAAATGGCTGAATAATAATTTATACCTCATTGTATTATACTGGAGCGTATAACACAAACTACATATTTTTACATTCAAAGTACCGTTAACAGTTGCATTACGACTTAAAGGATGTATAAATTTTTTTCGCATATCCTTTCTTATTGATGTATCAAGCGGAAAACCGCATAATTACTGTATTTACAATATCAAAAGATACTAGTTATTGTGCATTATAGTAGCGATATTTTTAAAGCTATTTTGTGTCTCTTACAGTAGCATTTTAAATAAAATAATTTAGTAATAAAAACACCAAAAATTAAATAAAGATTAAAAAAAATTTAAATGTTGGAAAGCAGTCGAGAAATTACCTCGCCAAGAACCTCGAGGACGTCTCCGACACAAAGTGGCAGCTCATCTGGGTTTGCGGGTTGGTAACTGAAAACCGCCCTGCACCGTCCCTGCACGTCCCCAGATCTGCTCTCAATAAACAGTACCAGTGAGACAAAGCATACAATGGTTTACAATTAACAATAAAACGAAAACACACAATTAAGTCTTAACACAACATTTTAAATATAGAAGTACTTTAAAAATAATTATGATTTGTATAATACAGAAAAAATGATCATTAATGACCAAACAACAAATTCAAACTGATGCCCCTAAGGATATATCACAATCTTATCTACATTGATTAGATTATTAACACTCTATTATCCACCAATCATATAAAATTATTAATATTCATTTAAGTTACAAGGGTATGGTACATGACATGATCATAACTGTAGTCCTAACGGCTTTTACTTCATAAACTTTATTCCTTATAATCATAAGAAATGTATATTCATTAGTTTTTCATAGACCATGCTTTACAATACAGAAATAATTATAAATTTATTTAAAGGTTTAGTATTTGAAGAGAATATGGCAAAATGTTCAAGCTATTCTCATTATAGTAAGTGACCACTTACAAACCACATCCTTCCCATAGTTGTGTTGCCAACATTTTATAAAGAAAATCTTATAAGCCTCAGTTATTGCATTCACATCAGAAATACCACTTGCATTAACAGATTCAATGAAAAATTTTTATGGTAAAGACTTAGATTAAATGACACTGTAAGCTTACAGCAAAACAAGTCACTAAGCTAGTAAAAAGTGATTTGTTAAGATATGTTACCTTTGTAATATCCCTAGCTATGTCAGGGTCCTTTAAATGGGAACACAATAATGTTTGGCAAAAAAAAAATGGTTCTACAGTGTTATATATACATTCTCCGACAATAGACATACCGTAAGTAAAATGAAAGGCAGAAGTAACAGCACATTTTGCATTCAATATTGTGTAATATAACTGTGTTTAAAGAATTTAATATTTTTAACAACAATTTTAGAATTAACTATATTAACTAATAGTATTGCAATGAACACTAATCATGTTTTAAAGTAGAATGTTCTTATCAAGAGAAGACATTATCAATACTAATAATTAAAATCGGGACTGAAATTATGTAGTATATACCAAACGTGATTGTCTTATCTCAAAAGAAAGCTATAAAGCATGAAACAACCCTGACTCAGAACTAAGTTTTACAGTATATTCTTGTTTATAGTTTGTGCCAACTTGTTAATAGATAAAAACTTTTTTCTATTTAAATAATGAGTTTGATGTATGTTTAAAACAATGTTATTGTCAACATTCTTACATATGGGTACTTAAGTTTTAAATGACCAAGTTTTTACCTATTTTTAATAAAGAAAAGGTGGTAAAAAATATGTATAATTTACAAACCTTGTGTTGCTGTTATGTTCTGTATTTATCGATACAAAATTATCAGGAAACATTCCTCTTCGGCCACGGAGCTCCCCTCTCCACCATCCACCAGGCAAACGCTCCACATCTCTCAGTATGTCTCCAGGCCTGATTGTCAACTCGTCAGGTTCTGATGCATCATAAGCGTAATTTGCTGTACATGTTACTAAGAATAACAAAAATTAAAAAGTTAATATCACAATAACTTTGATAAATATAATATGTTCTTTATGATCAAAAATAAGTTTAATTTATGTAATACAAATAAGGAAGATGTTAAGTAAAAGATAAAGGTAAAACAATAATTCCTACATCTCAGAGAATACATAAAATGCATATCATTTAGGTTTAAAGAAAATTTTACTACACAATGATGAAATGTGTAAGTATAAATAAATCTAATGGATAGGTAATAAACAAGAAGATGTAGAACATACATGTTTCTTCATCATACAGTAGAAATTAAACCCTAGGGACAGGTAGGTAATGTAACAAATGATAATAGGATATGTATTAGAAAACAATAATTAAAAGATAACTGTATATATAAAACTACCCCTACATAACCAGTGTTCACATTTTAGTCAATGAATGCAAAAAGTAGTGACAAGTTGATAATCATTAGGTAATCAATAGTGCAACTGTAAACTAAAATTTTTGTAATTTGCATGTCACTTTAATTAATAATATTTAATATATAATAGTAACTAATTTAAGTCTAATAATTTTTTACTTTTCATAATTGCAGATTTTAAGTTAACAATGTGGATAAGAACTCAATAGTTCGAACTTGTTAAAATCGTGGAGTAATATTTATAATCAATTAGTTATACATGCACAGACCTACAATTCAATCAATAGGCAGACAATAGGAATTAGTTATTAACATTTTTAACATGCACATGACATCACAATGCTAAGAAAATGAGTCATATATTTAACTGTACTCATGGAAAGCATATCAATGTTTATAAAATTATATGTTCAATAAACAGATTAACAACGTTGAAAACATTAAATATATGAGAGCATAGTAATGTGACATACAATTCATTTAATTCAAATAATTCCTGCACCGCCTTATTAATATAGCATAAATACATTTTAAAGCAGGTGCCATACGTCAACCTAAATAATGTCGCAAGGTACAGTTATTCATACACAAACAAGAGTTGGTCCTAACTTAAGATTGATGACGATTACTCACCTTTCTGATTTATGTTTGACTCCATTTTAATATTATTATTTACACCTCACATCATCACAACATGTTTACAAAAATCTATCAGTCTGTTACAATATATCCGTAGAAATTATGAAAATAATTCAATGGAGGCGATCACATCAAAAACTTATCCGTTCACGTCAAGTCAAAGTAAGTCACTGGTAACACAGATATATTAAAAAATATAGAAAGCATATCAAAACTTAAACCGGGCTATTTGAGATAGACTAAAAATAAATCATTTAATATTCGAGTTTTTTTACAAAATTGTTAAAAAAATTCGCAACGAAATGTTTCTTATGATTCGTTTGATTATTTTTAGTAGTGAAGTATTGAAACATATTCTTTAACTTAAAAAAGTTTTTATTTATTAACTAGTGTATTGCAAAAGTTTTATAAACTTCTTTTAGTTCGTATTTTATTCAATATTTATAATAAACTTTTGATTGGATCAACACATTAATCCTCTAATAAGCATAAAACTGCAATTAATATAAGATTGTCAAATATCTCCCTTCCGCTTTTTTGCTCTTTATTCAATGCTTTATAAAAAGTGTTACAGTGATCGGATTTAGTTCAAATATGCGCCGTTTTGTTCGATAATCTGTTTCCATCTAGACGGCAACTTCATAATACCTCCCTCGTAGAAGCCCCCCTCCTTATTTGCGAAGAACTCGGACAGCCACTTTTCACAAGCCTCTTTTGAGTTCAAATTTACACCACCAAGGGCGTTCACCATGGACAGGAACAGGTGGTAATCACTTGGCGCTATGTCCGGGCTATATGGTGGATGCGATAAAACCTCCCATCCGAGCTCCCGTAGCTTCTGACGAGTCATCAACGAAGTGTGTCGTCTGGCGTTGTCCTGGTGGAACACTACACCCTTCCTGTTGGCCAATTCTGGACGCTTCTGGTCGATCGCCTGCTTCAAGCGGTCCAGTTGTTCGCAGTAGATGGTAGAATTAAGCGTCTGGCCATATGGGAGCAGCTCATAGTGGATGATTCCCTTCCAATCTCACCAAACACACAGCAAAACCTTCCTGGCCGTCAATCCTGGCTTGGCCACTGTTTGGGACGATTCACCGGCCTTCGACCACGACCGTTTTCGCTTGATATTGTCGTATGTGATCCATTTTTCGTCGCCAGTCACCATCCGCTTCAAGAATGGGTCGAGTTCGTTCCGTTTCAGCAGCATATCGCAGGCGTTGATTCGGTCCAGAAGGTTTTTTTGCGTCAAATCATGCGGCACCCAAACATCAAGCTTTTTTTTGTATCCAGCCTTCTGCAGATGGTTTAAAATGGTTTGGTGACTAACTCCCATCTCCTGGGCGATGTCACGAGATGCCACATACCGGTCTAACTCGATGTAGTCCATGATTTGATCGGTATTTGTCGTCACAGGTCTTCCGCCGGCTGGCTTATCCATGGTGTCGTTTTCACCGGCTCTGAATCGTCGAAACCATTCCTCCGCGGTTCGAAGTGATAGAGTACCATCCCCCAAAACACCATTAATCTCACGGAACGTTTCTCTAGCGGATTTGCCTTTAACGAAGGAAAACTTTAAAATAGCGCGAATTTCGGCATTAGTGAACTCCATGTTTATACGTCTATAACTGTTGAACGCAATATCCAAACTAATTATGCATAGCGTCGTTTTGTAGGTTATGTCAAGACCTTTCAAATTATGTATAGTATTGCCAGATACGAGCTCTGTAGCGCTTTGTACATAGCCGCGAAATTCAAAAGACAAAAAGGCGGAAGGGAGATATTTGACAACCTATTATTAACACAACCGGTGTTATTTCAAGTAATAGAAACTAATGCTAATATGCAACGCTAGAAAAAAATTCATTTTGTTGTTACTTTGACTTCGTTCTGTACAGATAATGGATTATATAAAATATCGCGTTATTCACCAACGTTTGTTCGATTAACATTATGTGGCAAAAAGGCTTAGGTGGACAGGTGTTACTTCTAGAAAACTGAATGAAGAACATGTATGTCAGAGGTTCCTTTAAAGTAAAACCAGTTGAAGACAATGGTAGAGAATAAAAAAAAAAAAAGGAAAATGCTTAGGTGGGCCGACCCCAAGTAAAGATGGAACAAAGTCTAGCAAGAAAAAATTGGTTCTATCAACATTGCTGAAACTTAGCTCGCGGATACCGGATCCGCGAGCCCTGAGTCCGATGAAGCCGCTATAGTTCTCAATAAAACTGCGGCGAGAACATCACCATAAAAAAAAAAAAAAAAAATTGCCGAAACACTTCGAAAGATTAATAATGTGTATGGGGAAGTTACTACAGTCTATATTGTCAACAATTGCAGATAATTATGGTTAATCTATCCGTTAAACAATTGAGACTGGTCAATTTCTCTAGCCCCCATACTTTGCGACTGACGGCCAGAAAATTAGAACTGTGATTGGAATGTCTCCAACACCCATGATATTCGCTGGTTCTTGCTGCCAACATATTACTACCTTTTTCTGAATTCAAGATTAAAAGCATGGTAAAATAAACCAATAACGTGATTAAACTGCTGCAGAGTATGGACGTTAGAACTATGAAATACAAGGTCACTTTCAACACTTGATATTTTGTTGGCTAATAAAATGTGGTGTAATCATCTGTCATTGTCACCCAACCCAAGCATACGAAATTGTACACAAGTCCACATACAGAAAGCCTTAATTTATATTGCAATATCAATATATAATCAAAACAACTTTACTAGCTTTAAAAAAATCTTTATTAAACAATATAATTTAACAATTGTCTACTATTCTCTGGTAATTATATGGTTCTTCTACATATCTTATACTTTTTATATTACTTCTTCAATGATCCCTCAGAATCAGGAGGTATTCCCAATTCTATATCACAAAATGTACTGGGATCAATATATGGCCACTCTCCCTGTAAATTAGAACAAGTATCAGAAAACATACCTGCAACTCTTTTACACAATATGTATACTATCAGCATTATTTAGAATCACAGGTTGTAAATCCGGGTCCACAAGCCGTGTCAGATGAGCTGTAAGTCACAATGACTTCCGGGGTGAACATCACCACAAATCTAGGATTATTTAGAATAAATATTACAAATATACTAAATTTATACATAAAATATTTGCAGTCCTACAGTATTTTTTAAATTTGATTCCATTAAGGCTGCTTTTTCTATAACACTATACCATTTATATAGACAAATTCATAAGCAGTCTAATAATCAAAAATTATTATAGTTTTATAAAACATAAATACAAAAAATTTTAAATTATTATAGCTAGTTAATACTGTTTTTAAAAATTATGAAATGTGTCATACATAGATGTGTTCTGGTTCAGTAGCTATGTGATAAAGAATCCAATACCAACACAATCCTCCAAGAACTTCAGCTATTAAGATGGCTCTTTTAGAGGGTAAAGGTGGAGGTAAACGGCATGTCCAGGACCTGATAAAATTAGTAAATGTTAAGCCAATATATATTATAAATTAACAATCAAACAACAATTTTCTAAACTAGTCCTCAATTTAAAATAAATCAATTAAAAGACAATGGGCGGTTTTGTCCCAAGTGTAGTAACATTTTTCTATCTACATCATTTGAAAGATCTCAATGAGTGTTATGTTTTTTTGTATCGGCATAACTCCGTATCTCGTGCAGGGAAACTGTTATAGTGGTATTATTAATTTCATAAAAATGTTAAATATAACTTAATTAATTAGTTTTTTAATAACTATAGGACTAAAGCGATTTAAAAAAAAAGTGGAAAAAAACACATGATCGACCAGGTAGTGCCTATTTCGACCCAACAGCCCCTCTACCACCCCACGAGCCACGCGCTGCTATTGTTTTTCATTGTAAGCACAGGAGCAGCGGCAGCGAACAATATTTTATGAGACAGCGCTACATGTTGGAAAGAGATGGTTCCCAGCGATCCTTCTAGATGCCATTATTTACTTAGTGGCAGTGTAGTTTTGTAACTTTTGACCTGCACACAATTATAATAAAAACTATTTATAAAAATAAAACTTAAGTGAACATGTTTAAACTAGTCGCAACATGTTACAAGGGTTGGGACGCAACCCATACAATAATGCCCATTGTCCTTTCATTTAATATATCAAAGTAAATGAGAAGAAATATAAAAAAATGTGAATTTTAATAATATGGAAATGTTATCTTCCTAATCATTAAATGCTATTAATAAAAAACAGACTCATATATCAGAGAAAAATTTTATAGTAATTTTAAATTGAAATTAACTTAGAAACATTTATTTCAAGAACAGCTTTAAATAAAGTGTGACATTCACCAACAGTTCTTGGTAGATTTTGTAAATAATGGGTTTGTGAAAGATGGTGATATATCTAATGATGAATTTCAGGTATTAAATTATATTCATAAATTTATAATCATTTTAGTACCCACATGAAACCAAAAAAAATTAATACCAAGTTATAGTGTAAAAAATTTTCAAATAATTAATAATTTTTATAATAACTATATGAAGTATTAAACAGAAAAAAATATCTACAAATATTTTTTTGTGATTTTTGAGGTTTTATATTGTGTTTTTGCATTATTTTCTACTATGACATAACAACTGCGATTACCCGTGTCCTGAATTTCTTTTTACTTGATGAAAGTGGTCTGCAGCAGTTTTGGAGGTTTTCAATAATAGAGCTCTTGAAATTAAAGTTCGCGCCAACATTTTAGGAGTTAATTATCGAACGACTATGGAAATAATTTGAAAGCTTTGATGAATTACAATATTTGTATTCCTGACCAAATTGACAAAAATGTCAATGGGTATGACATTGACAGTGTGTTACGAACAGTTGATAAAGTGAATTTGCTAGAAATTCCATGAATATAATATAATTTTAAATAAAATTCCAGAACCTCTTTTGAATTATTATTTTTAAAAATCTCTCTTTTTACTAGGATTGAGGCGTATTTATCATAACATACATAAATCACAAGTATTCAAAGATAACAGTTATTCTTGCGAAATGAATATATTTATTAAAAATGTCATAATTCACCACACTTGAGTTATTCAACCACTATCAATAATAAATATTTTCTGTATTCAATTACAGCCGGTCAATAACATAGCTTGAAATAACAGAGCAGCCAATAAATATTAACCAAGTATTCTTGTCTTTACCTTTTGTATAATATTGTCATAAGCTAAAATGAGATACACCTATGTATTATATTTGAAATAAACTCAAAATTAAAGTAAATCGTTTCATAAGAAGAATTCTCTTTGAAAAACGAATTGTTAATTAAATCGTGTTGTTTGAATAATCTATCTCGCTCAAATCTATTTGATAGACTGTTATTAAAACGAGAAGCGCCTAGTATTGTAATCTTAGAAGATAATTATCCTCGAAAAGTCACTCCTTAATTAGTTCGTCTTAACAGTTATTTCGTTGATTACTTTAACTTGCTCACAACCATTGTATATACTATTGCTAAAACAGGATGAACCTAGTATTATAACCAGAAAAATACATATTTTAAAACATAAAGCTTGTTATTTAATAACAGAAATTATGTTATTAATTAAATATTAATTATGCCTGTTATTAATGCTTAACAGTAACAGATATTATGTTTGTCCTGTAATTGTTACTAAACCTAAGAAGAAAACCCATGTTTACTTCTTACTTATGCATTTTTTAACAATAATTTGTTATATAACATGACACAAAATAGAGATAGAATTAGAAGGATGTCCTGGAGGGTTGACCACAAATAAAGATGGCACAAGGCCTAGTAAGAAGAAGTTTACGTATAATAAAGTTTTTTGTTAAAAGGGTTAACATATCCCTAAAATTAAGGTTCCCTAAAAAAGATGTACTAAAAATATATGACATTAATTAATGTCAGAGAGATTTATCAATAAATGACATTGTAACAAAAGAAATTAATGCTCTTTACTACAGTTTTTAAAATTACCATAATAATCCGATATTAAAAGAGAACAATCTTGCTATAAAAATAATAAATGTTAGAAATTTTAACTACAAAAACAATAATAACAGTGCATAATTTAATATTTAAGTTTCTAGGCTGTGGAATTTGCTTCTACAATATATTTCTGCGAAGCGATATAATTAATTAAGGCGAACATAATGCAAAAGTCCATGTGGACAATGGTGATTACTTGTTATTGTCAGTAGAAAGAACTGCTTTGTTTTAATATTCAGAAAGTTGGTGTCCACCAATAAGCAAATGGAAGCTTTAAGTGTTTGCATTACTTCTATCTGAGTTTTAATATATCTTTTAAACTCTACGTATTTTTATTATATTATTTTAAATTAAATTTAAACAAAAGACATAATATTTTGCTTTATTTATATCATATTTAAAAAAATAATTGATTACTACTCTTTACAGCTTAAAACAATATGCTTTAAAAACATAACATCTAGAAATTTGTCTACTTTACAACTAATAAAAAATATTTATTTGTTTTGTGCTTGATCCTGACAACAAGATTTGGTACCATCTGCTTGGTCATATGTGATTGCATTGTCATTGTAAGGAATATTGTCTAATTTGAGAGTATCTTTGGTAATCTTTGCCTCTGAAAAACAATCAAAACAATTATTTCACTAATTCTGAGGGGGAGCTTATTCAATCATCAATAATATAAAGATTTTATTACCAAATACACCAGGCTTTACTTCTCTTGCTTGAATTATTTGTGTTCTCAATTCAGTTTCCACATCTTCACCAAATTTAATCATCTGAAATAATGTATAAATGTGAATTAATGTTTGCTACTAACTGAATGTTAACCCTTTGTACTTGAGCAGCGCTGATCGATTTCAAGTGTGAAGCTGCAACACCCAAGTGATTTGAAGTTTTTTTTTATTCGTTTTTAATTATCCCTGATATTATTATTCAGGGATAATTGGAAATTCATACCTTATCTTATTATTTACAACATTTACATTTATTAACATTATATTATTAATATATATATTATATATATATAATATATATATATATATAATATATATAAATTATTAACATATTAACATCTACACTACTATAGGCTATATACATTTTTTCTAACATACCGAAATTTTTTTTTTTATACATTATATCTATATTTATGCTATCTAATTATCTAGTATTCACAAAAATACACAGAATATTATTGTGTACATATGCATAAAGTAACATTCACTTATCCTTATTTCTATTATTTACTATGTTACATATTTTTATGCAATAATTTATAAACTTACTTTTAACTAATTTATTGTTTTATATTTCGGGTAGACTAAATTAAAATGTTAACGCGAGCGACTCTCCTACGGCACTATGATACTTTGTAACTAGATCTCTTTATTTGCAATGTGCGATAAGATAGTTTTCTCTGAAGTCCTTTCTTGGACTACAGGTTTGGCTGACGGTGTAGCCAAATCTTAGCTCAGTTCAGCTAGTCTCATCGTAGCATTTGTTTGAAACAGTCATATAGCAGGTAAAAATATTTGAGCCCTAAAATATGGAGAACGATCAGATTAGCTTGAGTTCAGACGAATTCAATTTATCGCTTTGGATGACGAACTTGCATTGGTTTCGGGCGGACTATGCCGCGAAACCATCAAATCCAGTGGAGAAGACAGTGATGCAGTAACAGGTGTGAGACAGCGAAAAAATAGAATTATAGAGCGACAGTGAAGTCGAGAGTGATAATGAAAGCGAAGCTGAAAGTGAAGCTGTGGAAAGAGCTACCAGATCAACATGGGTGCCTTGCGGAGACTACGACGAAGTGGTGCCAAACATACAATTTATACCTGCCCAAAACTCCACAACACCACAAATAATGTCCAATGTACAAGAACCAATAGATTTTTTTAAATTGTTTTTCACTAATGAGCTCGTTAACAAGATTGTTTGTGAAACCAATACATATGCAAAAAGAAAATTGGAAGAGAAGACGCTGTTTGCAACTTCGGTATGGTGAAGCTGGCATAATGTCATCAACAAAGAGTTCTGAGCATCTCTTACTGTCGTTATCAATATGGGGAGAATGCCGTTGGCCAATATCCAAGAATATTGGTTGAAGAACATCATCAGTCATGTTCTTTTCTATCCGGAAACATTTACAATAGACAGATTTAGTCAAATATTTTGGATGCTTCATCTGGAACCTCTTCCAACACACCACCAATCCACGAACGCGCCTACAACGCATAAGCTGCTTTTTAGACTCTCTATTAAATTTTTTTGGATTATTTTATCCCGGGCGACACATATGTGAGAACGAATCAACTATAAAATTTAAGGGTCGAATTTCTTTCATTACTTACAATCCGAAAAAACCGACAAAATGGGGTATCAGAGTTTATACTTTAGTTATTACTTTATTATTCTGTACCAAATTGACATTTTAAATTTTTTTATTATATAATTGTATTAATGTATGTATGTATGTATAATGTATGTTAGTTATTATAGTAATATTACTAACCGCTTGTATTGAATCACTGTCAGTAATGTGTTTATTTTTTTTATATTCTTCATTTATTTTTAATCTAGCTGCAACTAATGCTCTTACATCCCCGTCGAATACTTTCATCCTAGTACGATGTAATTTTTTAAAACTTTGCAATACCTGTTATAACAAAATAATCATTAAATAATAAAAAACTACACTCATATAACAATACATAGGTGCATATATACATATACAATATAAACTAAAGCATAATACCATCATTCGAAGATTATTCATTGTGATTCTTATTCTTAAAATACAAATTACAATTAAAATTTAAAAAATAAATATATCCATTAATCTATTGTATGAATTTATAATAATAGCTTTACGATTTGAAAGACGCTGTCTTTTTGACATAGGCCTGAGATTTTTTTTCAATCTAAAGTCTAAAATACATAGAGCCAGGAACAAAATTCTTTTTATTCTTCTTTTGAAGAAATACATAACGCTTAAATCAATCAACATGTAAACATATTAGCACAATAGTGTTGAGATATTACACCATTATTTAATAAAAATATCAAACAAGTAATTTTACTGAGCTGGTTTGTACTGCCTACCACACTGGGAACGAAGCGTGATCTATATGTATGTATGTATGAATGTATGGTTTATACGATGTATATCCCTCCTTTTTTTACTATTACGTCAGCAAATGACATTGACAACTTTCCGATTTTGCCGCAGCTGAAATATCAGCAATGAAAGTTAATAATAATAAGTTGATTTTTTCGATTTTTTCGGATCACTTTAACATTGATTGTCTAAATATGTAAACTTGTTATACAACTGTTACAAAATTTACTCAATATGGCTCTTTGTGTATATCTTTTACAATTTGTAGCATTTCTAGTACGTTTTTCGAATTATTTTACTTTTTAAATAATATTATTGTTGTGATTAAAAATAAAAAAATTATATTATAGGATTTATTGGCGGTGGGTTTAATTGTGCCCTTAATACCAAGTCATGTTCGACAAATGGGTGGAAATCACATTTGTGTTGGCCTGTTGGGGTCAATATATTCAGGGTTTCAATTAGGATCTGGCCCTCTTATAGTAAGTGTTTACTTTCAGCCTTGAATTACTACTTTTATTCACGAAGGTCGTAATTAAAACATTTACATAACATTTGTCATATCTTTTAATTAAAATCAAGTTGGTATTTATCATGTTGAACAGAAAATTTTCGAATATAGTATATGATATAGTTAAAAGCAGTATAATATTAAAAAAATTATGTATATATAAATCCATCTAATTCACAAAATTTCCAATAAAGAGAATTTTAAGTTAGTTTTATAATATTTAGTAAAAAATATTTAATGTTGTAGTTAAACATAGATACAATGAAATATTATTAACCATTGTCATGGATATGGTTTGATACAATTCACCATAGTTTGAATGGAAAAGTTCGTTGTAAAAAAAATTTTTTTTCATTTAATATTTCCTATATTCCTGGTGTTATAGTACTTTAACATTGTAGTTAAATTCATTGCACATTTAAAAAATTTGGTATATCATTGATACAGACTTATTTTAAATTGTTATATTATTACTGCTTTCTTGGTGACGGTACAAATAATTCATACAATAGTATTAATACATGTAATAGTATTTCAAATTGTTTTAGGGAAGTCTAAGTGATGTAAAGGGACGCAGAACAATACTGATGTTGACACTCTTGATGTGTGCTGTAGCATATACAATTTTAGGAGTGACTAATTCAATTGCTGTCATTTTAATTTTAAGAGCAATATTGGGTAACAATCAATCACAATCGTTTAAATTAAATAAACATTAAACTAATCAAGTGTAAGAGTATTGTAGTACTTTGAAAAATATACCTGCTATAAAAATATACCACAATTTAGGTTATGAAGATTTATCAATTAACTAAAAATATTATTCTCATATATTTTCAGGTTTATTCAAACAAACTCAAATGTTAACAAAAGCTTTAGTGCCAGATTATGAGAGTAATCAATTAAAGCAATCTGCTATATATGGTAAAATGGCGGCAATATCTGGTGTTGGTATTACTCTAGGCCCAGTAATTGGAGGACATATAGTGGAAGATCATCCTGGAAATGGTTTCATGTACATTGCAACTATTGTTGGTGTTTGTTTCCTTGCTAATGCAAGTAGGTATTAAAACTTTATGTACTATTTTTATATTAATTTTTTTTTTTTATTTATAATGTTTACAACATAAACACCTTCAAGAAATTAACATAGTAGACATTGAAAAAGTCATTAAGATTTGCCAACAATGCTATGATCAGAATGAGATATTGAGACAATAACTGACACAGGGTACACACAATATATAATATCATTTAATCTTCTATAGGAGACAAGAGATGGTTAAGCAAAATGAAATATTTTTGAATATAAAAAGATGAGAATATTACGTTTGAAGAAGAAAACATGCTTTTTTTATAATACTTAATATTTTGTTGGGTTAGTGTACTTTTTACAGAAGAGGATTTATAGGATTTATAGGCTGTGATATTAAATAATGAGTAGTTCTTTCACCTTAACCTGTTGTCTTATGGAAATGGTAGTGGCTTGCCTAATAGATGGTCATTACTACAAGTACTGACAATATTTGTCAATGTCGAATGCATTATTTAATATCTGAAATTGAGAGTATGTAATCCAATAAATGTTTTATATTAAAGAATGTTATATATTTTAACCCTGTCATTGCAGAGTGCTTAGAAAAAAATGCTCATTCAGGAGCTGTGTAATAGTGCAGTAGGTTGCCTAAGTGGATAATATGAAAAGTGTCATTCCTGAAACAGTGCTCAGAGCCATTGTTAGATTTTTCCGAAACAATTTTATAGTAGAACATCTAAAGGTGCTGTTCAATAGTTCAGTCCTTGCCTTCTTTTATCTAACAGGATAAAAGATTTTAATATATATTCTGTTTAAGGTGCTGTATATTTTCTTCCCAAAACCAATATCCAATCAACTATGAATGAAGAAAAAAGTGAAGGAAAGGTGTCTCAAAGTATCTTACATAAAATAATAACAAGCAGTAAACAATCAGTTGTTGAGTTGTCAAAGATACCATGGGCTGAATATTGGGATGTATTTTTGCTAAAAGCATTCATAAGTTTTGCAATGTCAGTGTATTTTTCTAATTATTCATTGTATTTAAAAACAACATATGAATTATCTCCAAAATATATAGGATATGTTATATCATTCCAAGGTATCATAGGTTCTGTATCAAGTTTTTTTATAGGTCATATTAATAAAATGTATTCCCATGATAATAATTACACTGTAAGAAATTTACATATGTTTATATTAGTAAGTGTTTCATTATCTGGAATGATTTTAGCTACTAATGTGTACATTTATGTAGCATGTTTGGTTCCTTTAGCCTTAGGTAGTGCAGTAGGGAGACTTGTTTCATTAGAAATGGTATTAACAAGAAGTAAAGGATACCACAGAGGTACTCTTATTGGAGCTACTAATAGTGTGACTTCATTATCAGGAGTAACGGCTCCTATGGTGGCTGGTTTCATAGGTCAATATTTTGGAGTATCATATGTATTATTTGCTTCTTTGTTTTCTACACTGCTTGGAATTGCATTGAGTTACCAGAACAAGATGAAAAGTAAAGTTGATTAAGCTGAAATGTTTTGGTTAGGTTTTATATCAAAAATATTATGAATATTTTTACTTGTTTTTTGTAGTTTTCTTTTTCCTGACCCAACTATAGATTTTTTGTTATTCTAAAAATATTGAAAAATCATTGCTGCAATATTTCTAGAATAACTGTCTTAATTATCAAACATAATGGTTATTATGTAATATAGGTCTCTGTTGCTAGTAATCTAGATTATTACCAAACAATAGTATGAGTGTTACTGTGTTCTGATTTTAAGAGTATCGTAACCCATAAATAATAATTACTGGTTTACAAGACAACAATTTGTCTTAAAGAGCGCAATTGACATAATTTTAACTAGAACATTACAGTTTATCTCCACATTTCGTTGAGTAAAAGAAAATTACAAAATATTTTTTACTTAAAGTTTACTATATTTCTTAATAAATTTCTTCACATATAATCATTGGTCTCCTTCCAAAGCCTGAATTTGCTTTTTTCTCATATCTTGTATTAGTTTTTGTATAGCTTCTCTGTCTTTCATATTTTCTGGAGGAAATATTTGTCGTTTTGTATTGGTTACCCATTCTTCAAAGTATTTAGGTTGGTTAAATATAAAAAAGAGTATAACAGGAAAGGTTGTATACATGGCCATACGTCCGGCTTCTAATTTCCAGTTACCCATATCTCTTTAAGTATATGTCTGATTTTTTCGTTATTCACGTATATTCTTAAATATGAATCAAGAAATTACTCTTTTCGACGAGAGCAAGTGTTTTGACAGGAAAATCAGCTGTTAATCTTTACTTTTTTTTTAATTTGTCTATAGTTGTGTACTTTTTGCCAATATCTTATTTATAAAAATATATGTCTGTGGATGAGGTTTACATTATTTCTTATAATTTGTGCTATATATTACAATGCTATGATTAGAAAAATATTTGCAATACGATAATAACAATAGAATTCATGTGATTTTGTAAGTCACTTTTTTTTTTTAATAGAATTTTACTTTAAAATTTTGTTTATTATTATAAGGATCATCATTTTTTGCCGAGTATATTATTTTTTTTATTGCAGTTGCCGTTTCTAAAATAAAACGTATTATACATGATCTTAAAATGTAGAAAAAAAATTGATTGTGTGGATCCTTACAAGGATGCTGTACTACAGTACATAAATTAAAAAGGAGTAACACAATTATAAACATTTTTATTGAATATTAGATCCTTACATATGAAATTAGCGTTTTGTCGTACTGTTCACTTTGACATGAAATATCTCCTCTTTGGTTAAGAATTTCAAATTCAAATTTATAAATTCATTTAGCTGGTACATTTGCGTTTTGAAAACAGTCATTCATTTCTTTTTTCGACATTTTTTTTTTCTTTGGCGTCGCTTATTACCGCATAATGGAAAACATTAAATATGGGTATATTTACGAGTACGAGTTCTACCGTTGCACCAGTGCTGCAGAAATAGCTCGAAAGATTAATGATGTGTACGGCGCTGGTGTTGCACAAGAAAGCACGGTGTACGTTTTTGGTTTCAACGTTTTCGTTCTGGAAATTTCGACCTTCAGAACCAACCTCGTGGACGGCCGGTGACTGAAGTGGAAAATGAAGACTTAAAGACTGTTGTGGAAGCGGATTTATTTCAAACCACTTCAGAGATAGCTGCAGGCTTCGGGGTAAGTGACAAAACTGTATTAATCGATTTAAAACTAATTAAGAAAGTAAAAAAACTTGAACGGACCCATCTCATGAATTGAGAGAATCGAACTTGCAAACACGCGTCGACTGCTGTGTTACTTTGCTCAACTGACACTATAATGAAGTGATTTTAAATCGAGTCATTACTTGTGATGAAAAGTGGATACTGTACGATAATCGGAAGCGCTCGTCGCAATGGCTGATCCCTGGAGCCCAGCCAAATCCTGCCCTAAATGAAAATTAACTCAGATAAAGTTACTCGTGAGTGTTTGGTGGGACTGGCGGCGGTGTCGTTCACTACAGTTTTCTAAAATGTGGCCTAACGATTACGGCAGATATCTATCGTCAGCGACTCCAAACCATGAAGGAAGATCCAGCTGCTAAACAACCGAGATTGGTCAATCGGTCTAGGCCACTCCTGCTTCACGACAACGCAAGACCACACACTGCACAACAAACAACCACTAAGTTAGATGAGCTACAATTGGAATGTCTGCGACATTCACCGTACTCCTCGGACCTTGCCCGAACAGATTACCATTCTTTCCGGAATTTGGAACAACTTCTTACAAGGAAAAAAATTCAACTCCGATGCGGCAGTCCAAACCGCCTTCAAAGAGTTTATTGATTCCCGCCCCCATGGTTTTTTGAGTAAAGGTATCACTGAACTACCTATGAGATAACAAAAGTGCATAGATACTAACGATGCATACTTTAATTAATTAAATATATTTTACAAAAAAAAAAATACTTTATATTCCCGTACAAAACTGTAATTTCATATGTAAGTACCTAATATTTTTTCTTACAACTACCAAGATTCAATAGAAATTAATAAGTTTAAAATAAATTATTTATTTCGGTCTCACATTTTAATGTTGTCTTTCTTTAAAGAATCATTAAATTTTAACAGCTCAGAAAACATTAATCGTAGTGCATTATGTTATTTTATACAGTAAGTTATTTTAATCATAAAGTTGCATTTATATTTTATTAGACTATAGCAAGCTGTTACGTCGGGGCGTAGAAGTCTGTGAAGAGCAGTCATTATTGTCTTATTTTTTTGTCATATAAGCTACGTCTTAAGTCCTAAGACCGTTAATACTTGTTGACAGATGACCAATGTGACTCTATACTTAAAGTAGTGAACCGTTAGCGACGAGTACGAAGATGTCCTTTTGAGTGTGGAATTATTTGATCACTGGTTACCTTAGCGGCTTTACTATTTTATTCAGGGTTGTCGTAAAACATTTTTTAGTAAATTAAATAATATAATATTTATAACTTTTGTAACAATCTTTCCATGAACAAAGTTTCAACAGAAGTAATGGGTCATAAGGAAAACTTTTTTTTTAATATTTCTTAGTACAATACAAGGTATACCCAAGATTAATTTAAAGTTTTTATTCCATTTAAAAAAAAACATTTCGGGGTTTTATTTTATGCGTGTACCGGTTTGTTACTACGCTGATATAAACAAGGAGCACGTTTTAAAGAAGATACAAGAATAAACTTGTTTGTTTAAATAAAAAAAGATGGAATAATTTGTATGAATACAAAGTACTATTATTAGAATCATCTTAAAATTGAAATTGCATTAAAGCTATCTCGGATGTTTTAAGGGTACCGTGCGCGATAACAGTTATTGTGACATATGCTGTGTTTATCCAGGTCTGAAGGTGCCTTAAATAGTGTTTATAAAAAACTTTCATAAGTTCTTCATATTCCTTAGATCGCAAGCAGTGTTAAGTAATAAGAAACTATTTAGCAGGAGAATTACATGCGTGGCCTAAGGTTTTTTTTCTAAAACTAACGTTAAGAAACACAATCGTGAACTATACAATGATACAAACATTTTTATAAAAAGGGGTATGGAACTTGCACTCGTAAATTGTCCAGATAAATAGTTCCTTGTAAGTTTATCATTACGGACAACATAATCAGCGTTAGAACATCCCTAGGTTTAAGTTTCTAGTTAATGACCAGAAAATTGTATTTTTTGAATTTTATTTAAGACATTACTTTTAAACCTTTTATTGTGTAATGAGTTTTGTTTTTTGGTAAAAGAAAGCAGTTTTGGGGACCAAAAAAATATTTAAACAAATTTTATTAATAAGTAGTAGTAGTAGTGGGTTTAACATACTTTATTTTTTAAAAAAGCTTTTTTTTACAACTTTACCATTGAAATAGAGTTAGAAGATATATCTAACTAGCTGTTCTCCACGAGCTATTAAGTGGCTGTAATATAAAATTAGAATTCAAATTTATATTTATATGAAATATTGAGAGCAACCGGAACCACAAAATGACTTTCTGTAGCAACAGTTACTATATCAACCGCGTAAATAATAATAATAATAATGAAAATGTTTAAAAAGATTCATTGGAAATAAAATGATGAAGGCTGTATAAAATTAAAAAAATAAATAGCCTAAAACCATCTATAAAATATTCCGCGTCGAATGGTCAAGTTCTCATATCCGCATGTTCATTAGTTTTCATGTAATTGACGAATAAACAAAACTAATCTTTAATATATATATATATCATATATAAAACACACCTGAATATGGCAGTTATCCATATATTGTATGTTTTTTATTATACTTTAACAGAGTTCAGGAATGCGATAATCTTAAAGATAAATTTATGAACATTAATAAATGTTTGTTGATTCTTTATTTTATTGCTTCAATGAATTCTTATATGTTTTATTCTAATTGATTCTAAATTTATATAGTTGTTATAATCTATCACTTGAACTGTTTGAAGCACCTGTGTAAACACCGCATTTGGTGATTTTTCAGTTAAATTCTAAACTGTCTTTTTCTAATTTTAGCGAGATGAAAAACAGTTTTAACAACGGTTCTTGTGATTACAGCAGTTTTAAATTAATGCACTTTTATTTAAACGCCTTGTGTTTCCGCCTCACGCGATTGCTGTTTCATGAAATATGCGGTTTATATCGGATAGGAGGCAGCAAGCGGTGGAGGCTGAGATCACTGGGAACGATATTAGCTGTCTACGCAGCAGAAACTCAACAACTGTAATAGCATAAAGTAGTATATCGGGTAGCGCATTACTGCTAGTACATTACCTACTTATAGGGTTACCAAGCTAATTTCCTTTTACAAGAAATTGTTTTATTATGTTTAGTACTAGGTAATCGTCCTTATTTATAATATTTCTAAGACTTATGTAATATCTTTAAAAAAAGAAATCGTGGCAAACTGTCGTTTACATTGTTACTTTTTGTTCCTTCACGCTTTGGCTTTTCTTTGTTGTTCTCTAATTACTCTATTCCGGTGTGTAATGATAGCTTCTGTGGGAATTTATGTATAAATATCAATCTATCAAAAAACTGGGTTTAACATTTACCAATGAAGAAAGCAATCAATTTTTTTTTATACACGTAATGCATCTTTTACATATGTCATACATTGTTTTTAATTTTTTGTACGCGTTAATTTGAAACTGGGCTTGTCGTAAAACTCTTCAAATAGGAACCAAAGCTTTTATTTTACCTAGTAATACGTTAACACTACATTTCCTATAAAAAATATTTTATGAATACCACTACAAAAAAATTGTTATTCGGTTAAGGAGAACATCACAACGATACTGATATGTTCCAAGAACAACGGTTTGTTTAATTGAGATCTAACATTTGGCTACCGTGGTGGTTAGTGGCCTTGACTATGTCTATGCAGCGGGATAATTAAGAGGGACGTTTATCCCTTCCTCCTGCTCTTTTCCCAGCTATGTGGGGTTGGCACAGTATGTACTTCTCTTCCATATCCCTCTATCAGCTGTCATATCTGAATTCACTCTTCTTACACATGTCACCATTCACACAGTAATTAAGAGGGATGTTTATCGTACTTCATTATATTTGTTTAAAGCAAGGGGTCGCGGGAATCATTGTTCGTGTGGTTAACTCATGGGGCTATCTGATCCCGTGCGCTTCGGAACGTGCCGCGTGCTAATGCGAGCTCGTCACGATTCCGATTTGTTATCGCCGTCATTGAAACTTGTACATTTTTGTTGTTTTTATTGTTCTCTATTTATTGTTGTAATTACTATACATGAGAAATAGATAAGAATTTTTAGATTCAGATTCCAAGTTTGTTGATAACGTTGCTTTAGTTAATAAATAGTGTAATTATAAAATGAGTAATTCACTTGTTTGTTATAGTTTATTTTATTTAGCAGGAAGTTATGTAATTAAGAGTACCGTATTGAATCGTGACTTTTTTAAATAAAAATATTTATGCCATTAGTACCTAAGCCGGCCATAAGTTCTGTTACAAATGGAAATGCTCTTTTTTTAATAAAATAATGTGACATTATTAAAATTTATACCTACATATTTATTAGTCTCAGCAAAAAATAAAAAAACATCTTCATCAATGCTCACCTTTGGCTTTTATGCAGGCCTTTAAACCGTTTGGCAACGAATCTATGGATTTACGCAGTTTCCAAGAGAAATTTCGCCACTGCTTGCTCCAAAGATTTATTAAGAGACTCAATGCCGCCGTGTCGTTTAGAGCAGGCCATGTATACTAAAACTGACCGTAATTTCAAGTTTAAAAGGTTGAGGTCTGGGCTAGATGAGGGCCAGTCTTCAGCTCTTATATAGTCCGAAAGGTTGGTTTCAATCCTGGCTTGAGTAGTTCGTGCCTTGTGACTAGGTGTAAAGTCCTGCTGGAAAATCTACGGTATATTTTTAAAAAGTGGTTTCACAAAATGATTCAAGAATGTGTATTTATACACTTCGGCTGAAGTTTTCTTTTCTTTTTCACGAACATTTAGTTTTGTGACTTCTTGATAAGACACGTCCCACCTAACCATAACTGAAGCAGGATGACGACCACGTACTCTTCCTACCGCTTGAGCAGCTTCTTCAGAACTGTGAGCGTACACTTTATCAATTTACTTATTGTAGTGTTCTTCAATCGTGAAATTTTTTTCATCGGTAAAGATATTTCTGTGGTAGAGAAGGTGTTTTGATCGATCCACTCTCTTTAATTGTAAACATTTATTTAGGGCATGTCCTGTATATCGACCGTGGTCTGATAAGCACCGAGAGGTCTTGTTTTATAATACACGGCAGAGTCCTAGCGGGAATCTTTATTACTCGCGATAAGATTTTTTGATTGTTTTTAATGGGGTTTCGATAAATTCTGGCTTTAACATCATTAACAGTTTTTGTAGTTCTATCAGCACGCGGCCTTGGCCTTTTCGGTTTTCTGGTCTTCAACAAAGAAAGAGTGGTGCTATCTGTTGATTGTACGATGTACGAACATACGGTTGATACCAAGCTTTTGAAGAGTCTGGAATATGACCGACGGCTCCATACCCACTTTGTGCAAGTCGTTCACTGCAATCCTATTTTCTTTAACACCTCATTTCATATTGTAATTTGATAATGAACACGAAAAAATATGTGAAATGGCGCAAAATCAAAAGACGTTTTTAAAATAATATACATGTTCCAAATTGAAAATAATTATAAAGTTGAAAAAAAAATTAAGTTTTTATGTAACAGTATTTATGGTCAGACCTAGTTACTATAAACTCTATTTCACATGTTCAGTCATAAAAATTTTAAATTTTAAATATTTCTCATATATATGAGATTTACTTTTGTACCTAGAAAGTAATATATAAATTTATTGTAGAAATACGTAGTTTAATGCTTCAATAAATGTGTTTCATAGTAACCTTCAACACAAAGTGATTTGTAAAGCTTTTTAACATGAAATATCACCAGCCAATTTACCGATTCCGATCGATGACATTGAGTCTTTTGTTATGTATATTCTCTGGCTATCTCACACCACGGGGGGTGTTGTTTAATACAACTACTCTGAAATGAATTCAATTTGTACGATTGCATAATTTTGGGAAACTGAATTATTCATGTTTCACCGTGTTGAAAAAGTTGTGATCAAAGATTAGAACATTTTGAATTGATTTTTATTTCAGTTAAGTTTTAAAATTTGAAGGACGTTCGTCGTTCAAGAGTTGTTTTTATAGTAAATTCAAATAAGATCTAATAGTTCAATGGTTTCATATTAAAATTAAAATGCCAGTAGTTAAACGGAATTTATTTATAATAAAAACCTTTAATGCCATATAAAATCTTAAAAGGCGAGGGAGCATATAATTGTGAAATAATTATTATAATAAATAATTAAAGTAGAATGACAAAATTTATAGGTTTTAGATTGTTTCAATGTTCCATTGGCTAAACAATCATTCGTTAGCTATGATTTCAAATGTTTGTTTAGCAATATTTTATTTCTTTCTTCTAACTCTCATAATAATATTAACTATAATGTAATGTAAGCTCACAAAAACTGTCAAATCTTATACAAGCTTTTTTAGATGTACAATAGACATCAAATTAAATTGAAAAAGGGATTAAGCGTGTCACGTACAAATGTAATGAGGCGTGAAATGAGAAACTACCCTGCTTTATCATCGCCCACATATTGTAGTTATAATAGGTTCAAGGGGCTGACCGTGAGGATAACGATAGCATACTACATAGTCATTAAATTCAGAGTATACTTTAAAATAAGAAATATGTTCAAGAGGTTTTTTTTTTTATCTAATTATGGTTGTGTATTTGTATTAGACTGGTTTATTAGCAATGGCAATAAACATTAAAAATAATTTGTTTTTGTACTAATAAAATTTATTTTTGGTTTAATGAAATAATATAATAACGTTATCACGACGAAAGATTTATCAGCAAATTTAATTAAATAAAGTCTAAAAATAAGGTTTGAAAATTATTATAGAAAGGACTTTTATAAAATTATTGTTTTTCAAAAATTGGAAAAAATTGGCCAGTTTCATAGTTTAATAAAAAAAATTAATCATTGTGTATCTGCGGAGATTAGTAATATTACTTAATTGCAAATAAACGGAGAATTCTGAATTCAACGCTGGTCAAGTTATTAGGACAGTAGGCCTCTAAAAAGTGGTTCTAATATTACATTATTAAAATCTGTTACAATTATATGTTATAAACATCTATTAAAATTTTGATATTGACACCGAGGATTGAAAGGGCAGATAAAATGTTTATCGCCAGCCCAAAATTTTATTCTTCTAGGTTTTTATTAATAATATGTTCGTTAGTATCTGAAGCTCACTGAAAACTATTTTCAGAACTCAAAATGACAACACTGACAATTCAAAAATGTATAATTGAAATGTTAATCATTGGAAATATTGAATAATAAATTCAAAATCTATTCTAATGAATTTTATCCTAATAAATATCCACAACATTTTGTTTTTGAAACATTTTCATTTGCGTTCCTTTTAATAAGCCTGTTAGTGTAATTTGCTTACGTATTGAGTTAATAAAATTCAATATAATGTCGCAACACTATGGCAAGTGTCAGTTGATCACATAAACATGTAATTTTGTAAATATTGTCTGTTAACAAAAATTAAAGTAATTTTTTTTTTGTAAATAATTTTTATAACAAATTTTATTTAAATATTGCTTATAATAGCATGAAGCAATGGCCGAGTTTGCGCCTGAATTTGTTGATAAAATTGCTCTTGACTGTATACAATTGTACAATACATTACCAAAATTTGGAAAAGCTATTGATGAAGAATGGACGGTACTTTCTTGTATAATACAGTTGGATACAATTACAAAACGATATGAAATTGTATCGTTAGGCACAGGTTCAAAATGTATAGGAGCTACAAGGATGTCCCCAGAAGGCGATACAATCAATGACAGTCATGCAGAAGTGTTTGCAAGGAGAGGATTCATGCTGTACATATACGACAATATAGAAAAGGTAATAGTTGGAAAATCACATGAAAACACTATATTTCAAAAAGAAAGTGGCCATTATAAAATTCGAGATAATATAGAATTTATATTTTATTCTTCACAAATGCCCTGTGGTGATGCTTCAATTATGCCAAAATGTAGTGAGATAGATAATGGTGTTATTATATCTTCTCGAAAACGTGATGGTGAAAATATAGATAATAAAATTGGTAGTAAAATAATTAAAACTTATGCTGAAGATATTCATCGGACTGGTGCAAAATGTCTACCTCATAGTGAACAAGATCCTATGGAACCCGGTTTAAATTATCACTTACTTGGAAAAGTTCGTACGAAACCTGGTAGAGGTGATAGAACTCTTTCCGTTTCTTGTAGTGATAAAATGGCACGATGGATCCAAGTTGGGATACAAGGTGCCTTATTAGATTTGATACTTAGTAAACCAATTTATATTAAACATTTTATTTTTGGTTCTGGTGTTCCATATTCAAAAGAATCTCTTATAAGAGCTCTATTTAATAGAACTATGGGTGACATTAAAGAGCATTGTCATGCATATATCCCAAATATTTATCAGTGTACTGCAATTTTTCATATAATTAAGAGTGAAAGTAGACCACGACCTGCACCGGGTAGTATTGTGATGGTAAACAGTGGGTAAGTATTTATTTATTATGAAATAATAGAACTTGTAAATGTTTAAACAATTGTTTCTATTTTCAAGACCTGTGGGCAGAGATATATGTTTCATATCCATAAATGATTTGTTTCGGTAGATTTAGAGAGAGAATTTCTTATGCCTTGCAGCTCTACAAATTTATCAACATATATATGTAAAAAAATAAGAAGAGTTCTAAAACAAAAGGGATAAAAAGAGAAAAAGTCAGTTTAAAAATTTCATTATTGTTATCAGATAAAACATGTATAATATTTTATCAGTAATATTTTGGCCTGTTGCATTGTTTCAAGAAACTGAATTTTGTAACACCTGTTATATTTCATTATAGCTAATTTAATTTGAACTAAATATTTTTTTCAGAATTATTGAAGTTGGTGTTCAAGGTAAGAGGTTAGGTGTTACAAAAAAAAATGCACATTTGAAGAGCAGCTCCCTATGCATTTCAAAATATAAAATATATCAAAGATTTATTGGTTTATTAGAAAAAGACATAAGCCTAAAAGAAAGATTGGTGGAAGATAGTGATCCTAAAACTATTCCGTATAATGTAATGAAAAAGAAATCCCTCCAATATTATAAAAATTGGTACAAAGTTCGGGATTCCTTTTTTAAAACATGGACTGTAAAACCTGATATGTGGTCTTTTTGCTTATGAAAGTGGAGGAAGCGAGAGAGGTGTGCCAGGATCGTAGCAGGTGGAGAGAGGTGGTCTCTGCCTACCCCACAGGGAACGAGGCGTGATATGTATGTATGTATGTATGTATGTGCACTACCTAAAAGTAATTAATCTATATCAAGATAATTCAGTTTCTAATGTTATTATACATGTTTATCTGTTCACAATGAACAAATCAACTCAACCGATTGATGTTTACACAGAAATTTCTTAATATTGTAAGTGTAACTTATTTATGTGAAATTAATAATAATTTTATGATTAGTTGTATTTGCTGTTCCATAAGTTTATTTTATTGGAAAGTGTTTATATTGTACTGGCTGTTCCTTGCCGGGTTTACTGGCCTTAAAATAGAATTATATTTGAAAGTTACATGTGAAATTTGTTAAAATTTTTTCCACCTAATGACAACCTGCACCTGCAACCTCTTTCTAGGGCAAAATTTTGTAAAATCCATTCTTAGCTGACCTATGCTTGGTGATAGAATGAATTGGTGGTCCTATGTGGTGATTTTTATTTGCAAAAACTACCTTGATGTACAAGCTTAGCATAATAAGAAGTATTGAATCTCCATTTGGAACACAGATTTGGTATGCCAATTGTAACAGATTAAGTCTGCACACTCAAGTCGTGGTTTTTTCTAATAAATCGATTTGAGAGTGGCTGATGGTATTATTTTTGTTACACAAATATTAAGTTACTGGTGGCAGTACTCTGTTGCCGGATACTGTCAAGTAGGTACCACCGTAGCTTCTTTAGCCATCGCCAAATAGTTGTGGGAAAACATTACTGTGTTTCGGTTTAAAGGACGCTGAGGTTAATGAAATTATTGGGATAACGAGACTAAGCATCTTCGGTCTCAAGGCGAGGAGCAGAATTTGGTGTAGTGTAAAACAATCTAAGTAACGTTATGGACAGGCGTATCATTTAACATTAAGTGATCGTCTCGCTTTTACCGTCGCTTACTAGAATGTAAAAAAGTAAATAAATTTTGGAAAAATTTACAACATAACAAATAAATCCGGTTTCTTGTGAAGACAGTGAAAAATAAAGTATTGAACTGTGAGTGCTGTTTATTAATGTCTTAAGCTATAAATATTATTTGTGATAGTCCAAAGTCGCATTGTTTATGGATGATACAATTTGTATCATCATTTATCTTCTGCTCAAATTTGATCTAGGTAAATTTCCTGTACTGTGCATGCTTAGCATACGGTTGGTGAGTAGTCCTAGGGAAAGCTATAGCCATATCCCTGATATTATTTCCTCTTTAGTCGCCTTTTACGATACGCCGATTGTGGAGTTACGGTTGAGACTAACCATTGGAAACATTTACAATTTTTTTTTCTGATCTAAATACAATAATTTGTAAATGTTTATATGGGGTAATGTCATACAGATTTCTGTTAATTCAGTTCAACTTTTGATAAAAGCTTCATGACGAGTAAACCGATTGGAATATGATATTTTAAATCATGGATACATAAGTAGATAGTGCATAAATAAGTTGCATAATACTTGTGACAATGTCGCTAGTTAAGATATGCTTGAAATAGTAATATTAAAGCTATACCTCACGTAATTATAGTGGGTTTCGAACCGGTAGGTTCCAGCTTCCGAAAAGTACCACCATAACTTCGGATTACGAAGACAAAGTAAGATGATGTCTATCACGTAAGAGCATTAAAGGTTAACGTAAGTAAAACAAATGAGTCCATTGCCGCCTACGCTCTGATACAATACAATTGTTGATTATAGGAACAGGAAGGTTGTGTTTTTTTTTTTTTTGGTAAAAGAAATTGTTAGTATCAAAGTGTTGTTATCGAATTGAATGCAGTCAATGCAATTGTAAATGTTATTTAATTCTATGATACCAAACAGCCTAAATAATTTGTGGAAGGTTTTTTCTCATTACTTCCATAGTTTTTTTTTAAACAATAGAGCTACGAGACTTGTCGGGCGTTCACCTGGTGGTAAGTGATGAGGCATTTAGAGAATTAGTGTATGTGAGAAATACGCCTGCCCATAACAATGTGGCGCTACTTAGGATGATATATACCGCATTGCGCACGTCGCCTGGGACGTAAGACGTAGTCTCGTTACTCTAGTAATTACACTAACTACAACGCCCTTCAAACCAGAACAAGGTAATGTTTACACAATACTGTTTAGCGGCAATAATAGGCGCTGTGGTGGTATCTTCGTAGACGGTCTCCGGCAAAAGATACCACCAGTAAATTAATCATCGATACTAGTTTTTTTTGTTTTTTAACCGAATCCGTCATTCGAAATGCGATAAAATATGATGATTTGAATCAGATGATGTTCAGGATGTCATGGCTTTTAAGTTACTATAAGATATTACAAATAAGTATCACTTATTTCTTATTCAACTGCAATGGGTTTTGTTATAGTCGTTTCAAGTTTCATTTTTACACATTGATTAGTACGGGATTAATGTTATTTTATATTTTTGGATTTGTATTTCATCATAAGCATGTGTATTATTAAGAAATGTACAATTGTTTTACAGTTTATTTTAAATGTAAAAGAAAATACCATTACTTTTGTTATTCAGTAGTAAAAGTATGTGAGCAACGCGGGACCGATCGGTGTGGAGATCTTTGGAGGGAGGCCTATCTTCAGCTGTGGATGTCTATCGCTGATGAATATGAATATTAAAAGTACATATAGAGTACTTATATGGTATTAATTAATTTTAAACTATAAGATGGTTAGCGATGATAGCAAATTAATAAATCAACCCCGAGACTAATTGTGTGTTTAATTAACACATGCTTAAATGGTGACAGTAATATATTATTTGTTTAAGTACTTTCTAAATTTAATTACTATGTATAGGATATTTACAAATGTTATTTGTGTTGCATTAACATTCCTCGTGAATCATTCTCGGGAGGCGTCGGTGAAAACGGGCGTGACATTGAGTATTCGGCCTCAATAGTATCAGCTAAGTGTGAATTCGATGTCAAGCTTCGGTGCTTTGTCGTTACTTCAACAAGAATCAAAACGGATCGTCCAGCCCGTTCCGTGTTCAGGTTCACCCACTTTCTACCGGAAGGCAATTAAAAATAATTTGCATTTCTCCTTTTCTGCATACGTCATCTTTTGGCCGTAACTATATCCATGTTTGAATAAAAAATTGCTTCGCGCTTTTTTTTTTTCTGAACCTACCTTTCATTAATTAATAGTTCTATTACACGTGTTAATGTGTTCTAATATAATTATGATTTTACGTTATACACTTTAATTAGTTATACGGCAGATGACCAATATAAATAATTCATTTGTGTTGTAAGCAATTTTATAGCTGAGTAACAAATTTATTGACTATCAATAATTTCCGTTGAATTTTTTATAATCTAATAACGGAAATTGCGAATGCAAGAGAGAAACGGAAATTGTGTGGTGTTATTGCAAGATGAGAAATTTAAAGTACATAAAACATTGGATATTTTTAGATTTAGATTTATGCCGAGAAATAACTTCGTACATATTAAATAACAAAACCGTTTTTGCTGCAACTTTTATAATTCATTCAAACTTTGAATTTATTTATAATAATATGATAAGTAACGAAAACCTTTAAGTATTATCAAACTTAATACTTTTTTTTTAAGATTAAAGACGCCGTAACGTCATATAATTTCATAATCTGTTGTGTTACAAACTATGATGACTTACTTTTTTGATTTAAATCACTCGAAGAAGACTTTAATAGATCTTATATAAAGAAACATTTAAGTCTGCAGTACGACAGCAGTAAATTACTGTTATCATGCTATCGTAAATGTAAATAAGGTAATGCCTGCATATTAAATTTAATTGTTACTCTTAATCATCCATCAATTTCCGTAAGTAATATAATCGGAGTTGGAATGCAGGTTTATCATCACCGGGACAACAACGTATAATGTCTTTATTATAATGCTCTTAAGTAGTTAATGTTGTTTTTTCATTTCAAAAGATGGCTTTATTATGATAAAACTAATTTTAAATAATACTATTATTGTTATCATTCAAGTTTGATAATGTGAAATCCAAGATCTTTATTTTGGTTAAGTTTTAATAACAAAATGTAATTTTGTACGAATGTTTTGATATTAGTTATTTTCCGGCTTTTCCGAAACATACGACCCTAAGCGATAGATATTAGCTATTTCTATTTTCTGAAATACTACGGCTGCACGAGAAAATCTAAGTATTCTTTCTCTTAGATAATCAAGCTGAAACAAAACCTTTTAATACTGTAAGTACATAGCTTTTTCATTTATTTGAACTTTAAATACTACATAGTGCTTTAATTTTCTGGCTCTTTGTTTAAAACATTCATTTCCTGGTAGGTTTTTAACCATCTACGGTTTGATGAATGCTATAGATAATAAGGTCTTTAACTTTCATTCCAATCCTTACAGATACCTCAGTGATGTGGGTATTTATATTATTCAGATTATTTACCTAGACTCATTAACTTTAAAGTGTCATTAAAGGTATAAAGGCATTAAAGAAAAAGTTATCTCTCAGTCTTAAATAACAACAGACTTGATTTTAAAATGAGGCGTTACAATATCTCTGCGTATTCTTTAATAGTATCAACGGTTTTTTTACTTACATTTCGACTAAATATTTCCATAAAAAAGACTATCGAATGAAAACAAAGAGGAAGGAGGAAAGGTAGCGACCCACTAGGATATTTATTCTTGATAATTTGACAGGAGCAATAGGCGCCGTGGCCCAACGCTAGTAATCATTATCTCAACCGATTTACGTCTACTGTTACTAGTAATTCAGGATAATTTAATATTTTCCCAACAGTAATACGATATATTATCTTAAATTTTACATATTCTTCACTATTAGCTCAACGGAAGATCGTCGAGTTTAGTATATTTAGGAAGTAATGCGACAACAGTTGCATTTGTTATCTGAATTTCCTTTCGCTGGCGCACATGATTGGCTGCGTTTGTAAGAATCGAGGTAGTGATTTGTTTATCTCAAATGTAACTTGAGGTTAGATAGTTCATAAGTTTACTTTGGTCTGGTTGCTGTGACAGCACAATAGCAGCGCTGAGGTATAAATCATAGCAGGTGATCGGGTCGCTTTGCCCGCAGGTTGTTGGTATCTGATATTTTTTGAGTCTAGAATAACGTTTATAGCGTTCTTCAACGGTAATTTAATATTTTATTCAAAAGTTTTTTAACAGTTTTAATATTTATTGAGGCTTACTGCTTTATTGGTGTTTAAGCTAATCATTTACTTTGTAAATCGCAGGCCGTCGTAGTTTGGATGTTGATATCGTATGTATTATACTGTAATGCGCAGATATGAGGTCCCGAATATTCAGCGCAAGTTTTAGTTAATTGTTGATACAAAATTATTGTTTACGTCATCATCAATGTTTTTGTGACATCTATAAATCATGAAGGTCTTTAAATAGCGCAACACAAACGACTATTCAATGTTTATAATATTGAAGTTAAAGCAACGCATTAGAAACGCTTCTTTAAAAATGAATAATCATGTTATTCAATATCAATATTAAAAATCTTGTCGAGTTAAAGATAATTTTCTATTATAACTACATGTGGTATCAGGAAAACTTTTAAATAAAGATTTGTTTGTATATTTTGTAAATATGCCAACAGTTAGGTCGTAAATTGGATGCACTTTGCAGAGCCCGCTATCAGGCGGGGGGTGTGTCCGGTCACGACTCATTGTTTATCCACAATAAATTTCCACGGTCAAATTCCGAAGAAAGCTGACACCACTTACCGTGGAAATAAAATATTATACGTGACAGACTCATTACGTTAATACAATCGCCACTAGGTTATAATTTGAACAATTATTTGACGTACGATTCAACAATATGAAAATAATATCGGTACGCTTAAAGTCATGAAACGGTTTTTATTAACTTTATTAAAATTATGTATTGTTAATGTTATAAAATGTTTAATACTGCAAACGTCTTTATTCCTTTGGCTAGCTAAGAGACTTAAATTTTTATCTAGACTTTACATGTAACTGGTAACAGACTATAAAATTACAGAAGCATCTATTAAGAGCCAGTATTTTAGATAAACACTATCTAAATTTGTACTTCATCGTGTAAAATATATACATAAATCAAATAATACAGTGTCTGTTTTCTTTTTTTCGACAAAATTAAGAATAGAAAGATTTTTTTTTCACCTTTCGATGTTACTTTTCTTCGACGTAGTACTTCAAAGAAAAATGTCGACTAACAACTGTATTTGCTCAATAGTTGTAGAGCTTACAAGGAAGAGATCCAGTTGCATATCCATGTACAGCGAGTAACAGTTATATTGCCTTGAGGTCCACGGGGAAAATAAACTCAAGACCGTTTCTACTGATCATTCGGCGAGGAAAATGAACTGACGGTGGTACCGGCTGCTCCCAGGGCCATCGCTTTACAAAACGGTTTCGCGCTCGCTTTGACGCTTTTGGGTCAAAGGTATTTATTTTGTTAACAGATACATTGTGAGATATCCCTTTTCGTAACAAGAGACAGATATAAAATAACTCAACAATACTGTTACCGGGGTTCCGTTTCGTCTGGGCGTTTTGAAGTAGTTGCGATTTATCACGTATTAAATAACGTTTTATTATTGAAAAGTTCTTATTCGCACCTTTTCGAAACTCTGAAATATATGGTTAATGCTTAACAGGGTTGCGATACCTACTTCATCATTATGAATTGATGGCATTACGAACGGGGATTATGTGGAGAAAACTCGTATAATATTACTTATTTATTGAGATTGATGATACGGCTTTATGGAACTGAAACATATTGTCTGTATGTGTTTATCGAAACATTAAATTATGTAGGAATTATTTTTATGACATCACTAGCTTATTATACTTTAGTCGCCTTGTGCCAGTACTATATTTTATTTTACAGCAATTATAACCTGGTAAGAAGAGTTGATATAAAATTTTAAATATTATACCACTGTGTAAATATTTTTTAATTATAGTCGTCACCGCAACCAGGGCCGAAACATTGGTACAAATATACAATTTCAACATTTCTTATGAGAAAAGGACATATATGTAAGGCATTTTCCCGCGGTTTTATAATTTTATATAATTTACTTTAAAAGAGTATTGTTACAAGATAAAAGTACTATTTTATCAATTTCATTGGCATGTACTACGTGACCGCTAAATTTCAGTTTGAAGAAGGTACGTCAAAATGATTTAAATATATTGAATGTAATATGCGAAATAACCATGAAAGTGCGCTTTTGGGTTGATTATAGCACTAATCATGATATAAACATACCTTTAATGTTTCATAACGCTATATTTTGATATACCAATATTAATTCTATAAAAAAATACTATATTTCTATTAAATTGAGGAACTAATAAAAAAATTGTAATAAAATGTATATTTACACAATGTGACGTCTAAGTCTCTTATCTGTGGTGGGAGCTAGAGTAAATAATTTCTTATACAAGATTTCGCTCTGATGTAATGGGTAAATAAAAGGTAAAATTGTATAGTTATATAGAAATTCCGTTTAATGATATCACGACGAAATTCATGATGGGTTAAGGAAACAAAAGTTATTGTTTGTGTAAGAAATACCAAACTGATTATATGTTTACTTTATAAAATTTTCCCGAGTGACACACAATGCTTTGTGTATGTTACAAGTGATATAACGACGTTTTCTGCTTTATCGTCGTATGACGAAGCCGTGACATGAAGTTATATATGCGAATTGCTGGCAATGATGATAGCGGTATGTTGAAAATGGGTCCGTGTCGCGCAAACGTGCGTACAACGGAGATGAAATAAAATAACGTCTTTATCAAGCGGCAAACAAGACAATAAAATAATCGTATACTACACGAATAATATTTATACGTTTTCTCAAAACGTTATGCAAGTCAATCGATATCGAAGTATTTTGGCGAATTCGGTCGGCCGGCATCGTTAACTCGGTGTTGCCATTTTTAAAAGGTAAAATTATAATTACTGCCTTCGTTTCGAAGACTTTATCATTTATTGACAGTTTGAATGTCATTGGTTTCGTATGACTATAAAAAAAATTATATTGTAAAATTCTCGAGTGACGGATAGTGAAGTAATTATTTATTATATATATATTTACACATATGTAACAGTTTCCTCTGCACGTTATAGTAATCGTAGAAAATTCTATCAACAACATTGTATTCAATTAGTTACAATTATTAACTGTTTAATTAAATACTAATTCTTCTTCTTCTTCGACGGTATCACTCTTGACAGAGTGGTCGTGGTCATCACACCAGGTGTTGTGGCAAGCTTCACAACACGCCGCCATCATTCTCAGATGGCCGCCTTCCTTGTGCATTCAGGTAGTGATAATGATGATGAGCCATTTACTGCTGCTTTTATCTGGTCAGTCCGCCTCATAGGTGATCTTTCTCGTGGCCTGGTACCGTCAGTCTTTCTCTGGACCGCAAGTCGATCAATAGCCACCTCTCGGCGGCTTACTTGACCAAAAAAAGGCGAGGATACGAGGCTGTACCAAAGATGACAAAATACTAATATATTGTAAATATGAGTATTTACATAACATACGGCATAATTTTAGGAGACATTTTAAAATAAAGCCAAGACAACGTAAGTATAATCAGTAATTATTAAAAGTGAATGTTATTATAATATAATTTTATATTCGGTAATAAAACAATAATTGTTATCATTACCACACTTTTGTTGTTGCAAAACATTATATTTTGTTGTTTTGCGCTACACAAACATTTAAGTTTTATAAGGTAAATAAGTTAATGTTTACCTATTTTGATACTAATGAAAAGAGTTATATTTGACATACACATGATTTGAAAAAACAGAATATGTATGAGACAATGATTGTCGAGTCTTCCAGTAAATATTTAAAAAGAGTTTGTTTAAAACAATAATTTATTTAATAAAAACTTGTACATTGTTGACATATTGATCTAAAATGATGAGCGCTGCCTGGGTCTCTTGCTTAATGACGAAGGTCGTCGTTAAAAATAACCGTATACCTTCCGTAATACCTTCAATCATTGAATGACAACGAAGATTTTATTAATGTTATTTATTTTAAGTGACTTGTCCACGACCAGGGCTCATGATTGCGATTATCACTTGATATATTCTTATATAAGATTGAATGATAGTCTGTCGTACATCAGTTTAGCTTCGTTGAAACTATTTGTTGTAACGAGACATTATAATCATGTCTTCTATTGTACATTTATCACGGTAAACCCATGTCACAAAAATTAAACCTTCTTTGTGAGTAATGAGAAGCACGATTTTGCGCTCTCGATTTCCGTAAGCCACTGGGTCAACGGTGTTAAGAATGAAAGTAGCGTGATTTCGCAGACTTTGAAATGTTAGTATAAACATTTGGAAAGGGGAGGGATCCATGTAATAAATATTCCGTGCTATAATCGGGTGACCTCATCTCGGAATTCGAGGATGCTTTTTAAAAAATAACGCAGCATTCCGCCCCAACGACCCTTTGAACTTTGCATTAAGCATGTGACGCGGACTCGAGTTGCATTAATTGTATTAAAAATGTAATGAGACTGTTTAGAGTTTAAATAATAATTTAGTTCAAAATGTATTATGCAAAAACCATTGTACATTTAACATTGTAATCATGTATCCTAACAATGTGTTTGTACAATATTGCCACAAATAAATTAAGTTGTTTATTACTTGGGACTCATACTGTTACACCATGAACGCACAAGTACTAGAAGAATTGAGTAAATTAATGTTTGTTTTGCTGGATGAACGTAACTAGAACTGTGCTGGGAGTGGATACAGGAAGAAAGTCTAGCAGCGGTAATTGCATAAATCAAGTTGCAGATTCAATCACGGATAACAGAGATCAAATTTTATTTCGACATTATCGACTTTAGGTTTCGTTCGGATTTTTATTCTCACGTTCTTATTAAACAAGGTAGATATATACCAGAAGAAAACGTTCTTAAAAATTTTGATCCAACAGTAAGTAGGTAATATTAAGTAACCGATTATTCAATAAAGATTCGGTATCTTTGTAACGGTATACTTTTGATAATGATCAAAGATATGTACATCTGCAACTTAATATAGATAACAACTTTACAGTATTTTTACTTCGTAATTGGTCAGGCGACGAAAGGTTCTTGGATATTTTTTTTAAGCTTATCTTAAAGTCATTGAATTTCTGTTTAAAAAAAAGGCAAAACGTAACTTAATAATTGTAAAATATCGCCTGTTGTAAAAGACTAACGATTATCTGTTTTTTAACTATTTTTTTATTGATTGTTTGTTTGTATAACTTTCAAACTAACAACACAAGCTCCTGATAAAATGTATTTATATCTCGCTGCCTTCTCTCGACCTTGACTGAAATATCGGGATTTAAGTTTATTATTTACTATGTAACAAAAGTAACATCAAACTTTAGTAATTATTTTTCCCTGATATCTATTAAATATAAAATGAATCATTTTCGGTTAAAATACTAAGTACATATCTTTTAATTATTACTGCACTATTTTCTCTGTCATTTATTAGTTTAGTTAAAGTTATTATTAACACAAAAAAAAAATTACATTAAAAGTCTTATTTTGTTTAAAAAACCTTAAAATTATTGAACATAATTACTTTATAGTCAAATTCATACAATTTAAGATGACATAAAGAACCGTTGAATCTTTTTTGTTTACTTTTTCTAACATTTATTTGTAGTTCCCTGTGGCAACGTGTTTACAAATTGTTTAAACTTCTAATTTTCTTATTGCTAATTAATACTTTAAATTACTTACATCTAATTTAAATCTATCTCCATTCCTAAATTCATTCTTTCTCTTCCGAGCAATGAGCACTCGTATAAAGTATATTAGCTCTTAAAGAGATTTGATTGAAAATAAAGATATTCCCGTTCACTATTATTTTATGTACCGTCCAGCGGAACGCCGGCCTCTTTAAATAAAAGTTTGTTTTCGCTTACACAAACGTAGATAAATTTCTCGTGCAATACTTAACAAAACAACCTTAAAAGGTTAAAGATGAATAGATATCAATTGTTTCATAGGCAAGTGTGAACACGGTTGCCATTGTTAAGTCTTATAAACGAGTTTTGACACGATAGCTTTGCGAAACGCCGGACTCACGACCAAATAAATAGGCTCTTATTGACATTGTTGCCCAAGCAGCTGATAAGTAATTTAATTAGAACGGCTTTAATTGAATATTGGAAATAACAAGACCCTGCGACAGTGATGTTGCAACGAATTAATCAAATATGATTTACATGCGTGTTTACTAGTGTTTGTTAAAAGGGTTGCCAGGTGATTAAACTGTAATCCTGGGTGACGTTTATATGATACCACAGACAATCATAGATACAGTTATAAGAGGAGATCCATATCAAACTTGTTACTTTGTTGGGACTAGTGAATATAAAAGTGGGATATATTTATAAGCTTGTAGCAAAACAGTAACTATTGTAACTAACCTTAACATAACTCAATTTCTGAGCACTTTTGATTACGTTATTTGTTTGTATTCGTGAAATATATTCCCCAATACAGTCAAATAACATAATCACAAGCTAAAAATCATTAGATTATGGAATCGTTAATTTGAAATTTATTTAGAATTCATGAAAAAAATATGAGTTTTTTCTTTGATAGATTTACGATATCGGCTTTGAACTATTTGATAATATTGTTTAATTAATAACTTATTTTTCCTATTGCTTTCTAATGTTTGTTTCTGTTTGTAAATAAGCTTCCTACTCTTTGTAAGTTAATAAACTTTTCAGCTTATCTTAAGCCTTCGGTATTAACTACAATCTGATTTGACAGCCCTGTTTAAATCAGCGTCTGAGCCACGAGACGAACTTGCGAAACGTTACCAAGTGCACATTAACAAAGGAAATAAATTCTCTTAAAATATTTAACACGATCCGCGTTATAAAATGCAAAGTTATTACTTATTCAGATTATATTACCAAACAATTCAGAATCGAAACAAAGTCAATATCAGAACTATAAAACCCTTTCACGTTCTTAAAGTATGACACAATTAAGTTATAAAAGGATTTTCTTTTTATGCGTAGTATGCAATTATTTTATAATTTATTGTATTGCTACAGTCATAAAAGTACTGTAGATACTTTATTAAAATCTATTAAAGGCTATTTTAAGGTTTTTACGTAATTTCAAATTATACTTTATGATTGATCTATCTTCTTTGCCCGTAATACAAAGTTCATGTTACAAAAAATGATACGACAACAATATTGTAATTGAAATTTTATGTATTGTCATAGTTCTGCATTTGAGTAAAAATTTTATCCCTTTAATATAAATGGTAAATACGATAGTTTAAAAAATTTAGGAGTTCAAACGGTGCTTGCCTCTTGATGGTAAGATCATCCACATACACTCGAACCGTAGTTATCTCGGACGGTTCAAGAAAATTTTTTTTCGAGATTCGTTGCTTGCTGAGGTTTTCACAAAGGGCGTAAAAAATTTTCAATTTCAATTATAAGCACGCGATACTTATGGCAATATTGGATTTTATAGAGTTCGGTGAAAGCTCTGCGTTTACAAGCGTACGTTTGTCACCTTACTTAAAAAATGAACTCGTACATTTCAAACAAAATGTAATATTTAATGTAAATGTAACTAGATAGGATACACAACACATAGTTAAAGTGACAGATTTGTACTAAGATTTAAAAGACGACAACGTCGAAGATACAAGTTAAAGGGTAGTCAGTGAAAACCTTACCGAAAGCCAGCCGGCATTCCGCGATATCGCATTGAAGAGATAGACGAAGTGATACTTCCTTATACAGTTATTTCCTGTATCGAGAGCTTAGATTGTCCGATTCACCGCGCCTTTAATGAATCGATCTTAATTACTTTGTAAACATAAAAGGATTTAATGACTGTTTAAAACAGCATTAATCGGTGTAGTGAGATAAAAAGATTTAAAAGCTTTTATCGTAACCTTGATATGTTAATATATTTTAATGTAACAGTTATAAACTTTTATTCTTAGTCAAATCATGAAAAGTACAATTACTACCTAATAATATTCGTTATAATTTCTAATAAATTTAATTGTTTATGGTTTCTATGTAGGCTATGATGATGATGAGTCGAATACTAAACTTACTTTTTTATATCATTGATCATCCAAAATTATAAGTATTTTCGATGATCTTTATGCTTTAGAGTTCAGAATATAAATCCTCAAATACTCAGAACTTTTACACCATGTGGTCTAAATGAAACCTTTTGTGTTTTAAATAAATGGTTTATCGTAAATTAACGATTGCTTTCTTTTTCCAATATTTTTATAACCTAATAACCAACAACATCATAAAACACAAAGTAAATTGTTATGTCGATAAGCGTTGCATGATCTTCTAAGACCAATACAATTACAAATTGCCACTGTAGTGGGTCCCGCGTGCCGCAGCTAATCTCAGACTGAGCTCAGGGCGTGAGCGCAGGTTAGCGGGCGTAGGCGGATCAGAACCAATTACGCCTTAGTGTGAAATAATTTATTGCAACAGGCGCCTCCGAGTCGCTCTCACCTTGACATGTCGTAGACGCACCCAATCCACATGATGGACAGACTTTCCGACAAATCGCACAAAACCTTATCGCAGTAACTTACTACAGTCTCTTTTAGATGTTTTATAGGTTTTCGCTTTGGTTGATTGTCGTGATGTATCTTTTTTGACTTTTGAGCTATGTGATTATTATTCCGTTTATTTTTTTTATAAGTGGTGACGAGACGAACGCCACCTGCATCGGAAACCACCTTGTGGTGAGTCTTGCTTGTGGCTTTAGTAAAGATGATGTGTAATGTATCACATTGTCTATATCGCCTTTAGAAATAAGAAGTGAAGTGTCTTTACTCCAATAATTTCCCATTCAAGCCAGATGTTTGCATACTATTGTTTGACAACAGATATAGGAACTATGGTGGTAAGTACCTACATGGTCTCCGCGATAGAGTCCTAGCACCAATGAACGATGTGACGTTAACGACAAAGTTTAATATATTTTGAGTGAACTTGGTGAGAATGCGGGGCTGCCTCTACGGATTTAAATGAAACGGTGATGCATTCCTCATTGTATGCCCATACGTAAAACTAGAACGGAGGCTGTACAATCGGCGGCGGAGCGCGCGTGTGGATGGGATGCGAGCGGCGCAGGGCGGGCGCGCATGCGCCGGCAGTCGTACGGCAAGCGTTGCGGCACATAGACGAGCCCACATGCCACGCCACGCGGCGCTCACACCACCGCCGCACTAATTCTCGAAATCGTTTACGATAATTCGTATCCACATTAACATTGTGTACCGTGATTAAAGTGAAAATCTGGACTAATGTGATCTCACAATACGATAAATATGACCGGTTGATCGAGACTTTGATCTCTTATGAAAAACTAAACTTTCCAAATGAAGATGACTGTAAATCGTATAAGGGTAGTGGTGCTCGGAAGCCCGCGGAGTGGGAAATCGGGTTAGTATCCAACGTTGTATTTACTGTCATTATTTCTTTCAACTTGTACGTTTTCTATTTTTCTACTGCGGCCGAAGCTTTTGTAAGGTGTAGAATTTTTCGTTTTGGTTTTCTTGAACCTGTGTTATTACTTTTGATGTGTACGATAAGAAATTGTGTCAGTGCTCTTTAATGAGACTAAAGATAAGACACTGTCTGCAGTCTGCCTGAAAAATTCGAATTGTCAATATATCTACTCTTTTTCTTATCTAAGGAGGAAATTGGGTAAATACAGATTCAATAATGCTTATCGTTATGTTGTTGCGTTTAGGTATCAATGTGAACAATGTTTAACAAATAAAAGGTACTACGAATTTAATTAGTCACAGTATATATTGCATATTACAAAGGAGATTAAAAATTGATATAGAAAATATTCTTACCTTTTAAATAAAAGAAGATTTACAACAAATAATATATAGTTATAGGGATGAGTTAATTAAAAACAATTTTATGTTATTAAAAGATTTTTGCTATTAGGTTGAAAGAGCTTTTACTTTGACGTAAGTAGAATAATTTGCGAGTGAACGAGGTCAAGGCCTAGCGTATTTCATGGTAAAGAGGTTGCGGACCTAAATTTTAAGTCAGGCTGTAATTATTATATCACAAGTCTAAATTTTTTTGTTATCATGTATACTACAATTTGGTACATGGAATTTTAATTGATTGTAAGAGTTAAGAACGCAATAACGTCATCAACGAAAACATATAGCGTAATTTAAATATGCCTTATCGTTGCATTCCGTTTAGATGTAAACATTCTTTACTGTCTTCGTAGTGCTTGTGAGGTATGTGAACTCATTCTTGGAAATATGCGCGATCTCTTAAATATTTTTTATTTATGATCGCTTGTGAAATAATACATATGCTTCTTTTTATTCTATATATCACATGAGATGCGACTAGTCTTCCTATGATAATCAATCAAATCATATTTAAAATGAGATTAATTAATAATGATAATAATGATAAAAACGGAAATAATTACCTTGCATTAAAATATATACATACGTATTAAGCTAGTATATTCATATTTATATAGTTGTTGTACTGTGATTGTAATTATCGTAAGCTTGAAACATTATACATTGTTCCTGTATGCCGCAAACAATTTTTTTTCATTGCAATATATATCTTGCTAGTACATGTAGTTTTTTTTATTAATAACTGAGATTCTCTTTCCAAAGATAACAAGCAATTTAATATTTTTAATTTATGACGAAATAAAAAAAAGTAGTTATAAATAACTAGCTTGTTCAGGGTACTTAAAGCGAATATTTTATTTAATACATAACTTTAACCTTCCATAAAAGTTTAAGTGTAAAGTAGTTGAACTGCGCTTTTCTATTATAATTAGATATGTTATTTAAATAACTTATATGCGGACATTTTTTTTATTTTAAAATACAGAATTTTTTGTTATTCGTCAAAGCAACGAGACGAGGGAGGAGTTTATCTGATAGTTACACGTTTGCCTGTAACAACGTATTGATAGTTAGGATGATATACACAGCATCACGTTATACTCCTCGCTTTTACTCCTGCGATTTGAACTTTATTACATTTTATTGGTCTTACCATCTAGGTACGTAAAACTACAGTCTCTATTTCTGTCAAACAGTAGTGAGCAAATTTTACTACTGTTTTCCGGTATACACGGCGCCGTAGGAAGAGAAATTACCGTAGTAACCAGTCTTAAAATCTTGAGCTCAATGTTGTGCACTGTAGAAACTGGCTAGAGCTACATTGTTACTGAGAACTGTTAGTTTTTTTCTTAATTGGAAAAAATATATATAACTGGTGTTAGGTCACTGTTGCCGGAGACTGTCTAGGTAGGTACCGCCGCAGCGCCTTATTCTGCCGCCAAACAGTAGCCTTCAAACACTACTGTGTTTGAAGTGCGCTTTAGCTAGTAGTGTAATTACTGGGGTAACGAGATATTGAGTCATATTGTCTCAGACGAGCGCAATGTGGTGTGAAGTCCTAACTGGTGCTACGTTGTTATGGGTAGGCGTATCACCATCAGGTGAACGTCCGGCTCGTCTCGTCGTTTAATTTAAAAAAAAATAAAATAAAGTAATACTATGAAGTTTATGTTTAATATAAAATTTCTCTATAAATAAGCTCTTTTGTAACCTAAACAGATGTAATATTATATTGATTGGTATTCTTGAAAACGTAAATAACTATTTATGTACATATCTTCTTGTTCCATGCAATCTCTATGAAAATTTAAGATTAATGCCTTCACAGTACTAAGTGGAACCTCCACCGTTAAAAGTCCCTGATTTCCGATGAAACTTAGATGCCAGGGTCAGTGTTTTACGTTATTGCTTTTTAACAGCGTGATTATTCTTCCATTCGACAATCCATCATTACCGTGGTTATCCTCGATTGCGTGGAAATGAGTAATGTATGATATACGCTAAAATAACGATGCGACTTTATGGATTACTACTTAAAAGGTCATCGGCCATTATGGTTTTCATTATAGGTAGAATTTCCACGTTAGATAACTAAAATGTGTTGTTAATGGGGTTTGTGCGTGTGATGTATAAGTCTACAGTGTCTATACGAATCATTTGCCAGTTAAATCGTTTCATCTTTTGATTGATTGCTATGTTTTCATACCATTAGAGACGTAACGAAGAGAATGATATCATATAATTATATAGCATAATAAGTTGTAAGAATGTTATATTGTAATGTTTTATTTTTGTTTAACTAAGAAATTTATTGCAATGATATTACCACACAATAATATTGTTTAGATAGAAGTAATTAAACAAAGATTGTATAGGAATTATTACTACTTTTTCATTCCACTTAAGGTAGTAAGGCAAATTATTTTTAATTCGATACATAGTGATGTCAGTTGTATTTTTCCAGCAGATCTCAATCATATTAGAATTTTGTAGTTAATAACTGAGTGATATTTCGCTTTCTTTTTCTTTAACACATTAAACATATAGGTCATAGAGACAAGTGTTTTGAGAAGTACAAATGAACTTGTCAATACAAATAAGTAAACGAACAATTCACGCTTACCGATTATTATGTTTATAATAATCGATAAACAAATACACTAGATCTACAATAACACCATGTTCTTATTAAATTTAACCAATCTGTGTCCAGTTTAACTTTTCCATAATTTTCTTTTAAAGCAGTGTTTAAATAATATGAAATAATCGTTATTTGTAATACCTGTATACATATTCTTAAATGGTTTGCCCGTAAGTGTAGTTATGTTCCTAGTATTTATTGTGATTACAACTCATATTGCAAATGTTGCACTTTAGTTGTATATATTTTAACGTTTAGTGGTAATTACTTTAGTTGTCGTAATTTCTATTATGATGAGAGTAGAGTTAGTAATATAATAAACTGGTAGACAAATTTAAAATGCAAAAAAATTGTATAAATAACATATCATCATGAATGTTTTGTAACAATTAAGTGTAACCATAAGTTTATTACGGCCTATAATGCCCGGCGGTACCGAAGGCCATGCTGACTGTGGATCGATCGATGTGGAGATCTTTGGGGGAGGCTATGATAATGATATGTTTATTTAATAGATTTTGATTACTCTACAATTGCAACACTAATGACGAGTTAAAAATTATTGATTAAACGATAGAAATAGAATAATTTGCAATATTTGTACTTGCCGTTTTATGTTTTCGTTTTTACTATAACTGACCCTCCGTATAAGCAGTCTATTCTGGGCGTATGTAAACTAGTAAAACTTTATTATCTAGCTTTAAGCAAAATTTTCACTAATATTTGAATAGATTTTATAACTAGCTTCGTTCTCACAGATTCAGAAAGTATTAAACGAGGAGTTTCTACGACGGGTAAACCAAAAGCGCGAATTGTTGCAGACTGTCAAAAGACGAATAGTATAATATCTAGGCTATGTGCTTAGGCATGATAAGTACGAACTGCTTCAAGACATCTTGATGGGCAAAGTGGCGGATAAAAGATATATACTGGGGTCATGAAATATGGTGAATTTGCGAACATTAAGATGAGGACTAGCTTCTTTACACAGCTTTACAAAAAAGAAAGAATGGAAGTTGTTTCTATTTTCCATTAAATTAGTAGAAATGATCTAATGTAAATAATTTTTGTTTCTTAAACTACCATAACTTACAACTTTTACTTTCTCGTAAAGTAATCGCTTTCAATTCCGATTTTGGCATGTTGTATGAATCAAAAGGTATAAAAAATTTGTGTGAAAGACAAATGCATATATTTTAGCGACACCCACCTCCTACACAAATACACAACGATTTACGGATTACGAAAGACGAATAACGGAATGTGAGATGTCGCCAAGAAACGAATCGTGTATCACTTTTACCGATAGCGACAACTATTTTGCAGAGTTATCTACGTGTCCGTGTGTAGAGCAACGACCTCGGCTACTGCCGTGTTAATGCGTGGTCGTTTAAGAGTTACACAACGTGGACCGTTGGCGCCAGTCGTTGGAGCCGTCGGAGCCGTCGGGAAATCGCTTCGCTGACCCACCGGCCGACTCGGTCGACGACTGCTCGTAATTGCACCGCCCTAATTGTCGGAGGTCCGACGTCCGACGGCTGACAAGTCGCAATACCTTTGCAATTCACTCGCGAACACAGATCGGACACGCTTAATTGTTTTCTAAGTAGATCCTGCCCAGCGCATCGAGTGGGAGTGGCGAGTCTATCACGGATCTCTGGCCGACTAACATCGTTCAAGCACTTATCGTAGCCACGAGCATTCAGTTCCCCGTGGATACAATGCATCCGTTACATGCAGAGCCGGTTGATGTAAACTGCAAGCATTAAACCGCCGTGAAAATTTATCTCGGCGTACGTTTTATAGGTCATGTTACAGCTTCGTTTACGAAATATGACACGCATCTTATGTACCCTGTGGTTATTCGTTCAATATAAATCGTATTATAAAAGGTAACACTTACAGATGATAATTCACTGGATATTAAACATGTTGATACAACGGCCACCTTGACAAATGACATGCGATTTAAGAGAAAATATATTCATTATTTTAAAGTATCAAAGAGCATGGGTTACTTTCTCGTGAAATTTATGTGAAATGCACGTTTGTTTGCATTCGTTTATTGGAATTTATTACCATCATCGGCGATAGGTTTTATAACAAATTATCTCATAGAGATATAAATATTGTGAGATATGTTATTATTAACGATGTAATATTTTATAACAATGGACTCCGTGACCACATATTTAGTTTATACTATTGGTGTAGTATAATACTTTGTTTTTGCTTTACATAAAAGCAATAGTATCCGATGTGTAAATAATAGGTGGACCGGAAAGTAATGTCGTTTCTGCGCATGCCAATACTTGATTGTCATTTGTCAGCTCATTGTTTTGTTCAGAGGCGTACCAAAGACATTGTGAGGTTATAGTGATTTCTTTACTTATAGACAATTGAATTACAATTTTTTTTTGTAATTTTGGGTAAAATGGCCAGCCAAATACCAGAAGAGGTACACATCCGGCATTGCATGCTCTTTGAGTTTCGCAAGGGAAATAACGCAACAGTTGCTACCAAAAACATTTGCGATGTTTATCCAAATGCACTGGACATTCGTAAATGCCAAAGGTGGTTTTCCAAGTTCAAATCGGGTAATTTTGATCTTTCCGACTCGTATCGATCAGGAAGACCATCAGCGTTAGACAACGACGTGTTAAGGGCGGAAGTGGAAGCAAATCCGTGTCAGACGATCGAGGAATTGTCAAACAGTCTCAACAAACCTTGGTCGACCATCCAAGAACATTTGAAGCAGATTGGAAAAGTAAGCAGAGCAGGTGTTTGGGTCCCGCATAATCTGTCCGAACAGAATAAGGCTAACCGATCAATCACATGCAACTTATTGCTTCAACGTCACAACACAGAAGCGTTTTTTGATCGCTTGATCACAGGAGATGAGAAATGGGTCCTGTATGATAACCCAAAACGCAAAAGGCAGTGGCTCTCTCCAAATGAAATCCCTCGGAGTACTGCTAAGCCAGGTTTACACCCCAAAAAAGCGCTTTTGTGTGTTTGGTGGAGTATTCGCGGCATTGTTCATTTTGAATTACTGAAACCTGGAGAAACTGTTACTGCAGACCTCTACAGCGAACAATTGCAGCGAGTCAATCAATCTTTAATTGAAAAGTGGCCAGCGATTGTCAACCGAAAAGGCGTCATTATCCAACATGACAATGCAAGACCGCACTGCGCAAGGCGAACTCTAGAAAAAATTAATGAATTGGGGTGGGAGGTGCTGCCTCATCCACCATATTCGCCCGATGTTGCACCATCGGATTTCCACTTATTCCGAGCGCTGCAACACTTTTTAAGTGGCAAAACATTTGCAAATTTGGATGATATCCAAAATGCCATCTCTAGATATTTTGCCGAAAAACCAATTAATTTTTATCGATCAGGGATTGAAAATTTACTCACTAGATGGCAAAAGGTTATTGACAATGATGGGGAATACATCATTGATTAAAAATAAAGACTCGTTAAAAATGTATGTGTTTGTATTTAGCGCAAGAAAACGACATTACTTTCCGGTCCCCCTAATACAATTGTAATCTATATTTTGAGCAATGTATTTGTGATGCTTCAGGTATCAAAGGCATCTATAGGCAACGGTAACTGCTTACCATTAGACGAGTCGTAAGTTTTTCCATTTCAGTGCGACGAAATAAAGTGTATCAAACATTTATAGAGTTGTTAAAAATTGGTATCACTTCAGTTATGATAGTAAAACTATCACGGGATTTGATACTTGTCGTTTGGTTTCCAACACTTATATTTTAAATTGATTCCCTAAACATTGTCAACTTTGAAATTGATTGATTTTTCAATTCCACCGCATCGCAGGCGGGACAGTGCGATGAGTGACCAAAACATCTTTACCATTTGGCTGTGTCACGTGTCGACGTCATTTTTCTTGCTTCGACAGGTGATGGATTGAGGCGGCATTCTATTAATTACCCATAGATTCTCGTCTGTATAACACCCATTGTTTCTTATGATGGTGTACAATCTATCAACCTACATGGTGCCATGTTGAAATGCCACGATAATCTGTCATTTGTACTTTGATCTTTTTTTGCCCTAAAAATATGAATAATTACAGATGGCTTATTTGGTATCTTTAGATTGTGGTTATTAATAAATATTAAATCAGAAACTCAGGACCTATTTAAATTAACGAGAGTAACTTACAAAGTTACGAAAGTTTTTAATTGTTTTATTGGAATCCGTTTCCCGATTTAAATGGTCTGTTGAAATTTTATCACATACATTCTGTACGTAATCGGATCGATCGTGGAGAAAGTAAAATTCTTGTTGACCATTAAACTCTTAAAATCAAAGCGAAAATGAGAGTGTTGTTTGCAAGCAATTGTATAAACACCGTTAACTGTATTGTAATCGTCAGCCGAAGTCTTTTATTAAAGGTTATTAAATTTTAATATTTCATGCGAGACCATTTAGCTATAGTTTGACTTTTATTGTTTTGTTAATTAGTGACTCCTGTCCTTTGTGGAGATGGTGTGGTGATTTTCCAAGAAGATATAGGTTATGTCTCGCCTTTCCGTTTGAACGACGGTTTAAAATTAATTTACGCGGCCGTTTCAAGGATCGATATCCGCAACGGGGAAAGTTTAAGTGTCCGAAATCAATTTTGTAATGATAAAGTAAGCGCCTTTTATACGCGACCATGACGACACATGTTACAGTCATGTTATTTTTTTGTTTATGATGAGGGTTAAAATGTTTATACTTTGTTGGAAATACTACTCTATATTTATTAATTTCTCTTTGATTTAGGTTAATTAGACAGTTGTTTCATCAACTATACATCGAATTATTTATCTCTCAACATCATTAGCTGATAAAGCTCTCTGCTGTCAGGTCACATGGCTTGTCTTCGCCGATTTCAAACTTTTTGGATTCTCCCACATTTTAAGTATAAAGTTTGTTCCTAAATTTAACTGTTTTTTTTTTATGATCAGTATCTCTTAATACTTAGCGTATCTTATAAAAGCTGTTTTTTTATTTTGTTTATAATCATTACGATAAATGTTATTTTCTTCACATGAATATTCGAAGATGAAAGCTTTGCTCTTGGGAATTCACGTAACTTTACTTATAATAGAGCAGGATAAGCTAGAAGAGACGGGACAGTTTTGATATTTAATATCATATTATGTTAAAGTAAAAAAAAAACGCGGAAAGTATTATTGCTGATATTACGTTTACTTGCTGATTTATAAGGAAACCGGGAAGTTGTTTAATTTAAATCCATCGACTCTACTAGAAAGTTTAAAGGAATTCATTTCAAGTCCATTGTCATGCGACACTAAGACGCCTTGCGTAAGTCGTGGCGGGCACTGTGCAGTTGTGCAACCATTTTGGGTCAGGTATTCGTCTGAAAGGGTAACAGAGATCGACTTCCTCGGGACTCGTTAACATATTATTCCGAAATTGGAGCGGGCATTCGGGTATTCTCATTATCTCCGAATAAATTAAATTATTACATTAACTTTTATATGTACATAGTTTTCCTGTTTATTAAAAGCACACTGTTATATATTAATTGCGTTATACGTTAGTTTTAAATTCGTTTATAAATATATATGGTAAAGATATACATAAAAATGTAGAGAGGTATTCTTTATATTAGGTAGAAGTATGTTGAAGTTGTATGTGCAGCAGTGGATTTGAATCGGATGATGATAATGGTGATGCTAAAGATGGATTGTGTGCTAAAGAAATAAAGACTAGACATGTAGCGCATAGGGAATAAAATATATATAAACTAATTTATTAATGTGACCGAAGACATAGAAATGATTAAATGTACGTCAATAATAGAAGTGTAATGTAGGTGTAATCAAGGTGAAGACGTTTTTATCGAAGCGTTTCTAACTCCAATAGCTATCCATCAAAGGAGTACTCACATAATTCCTGTGGCGCGTTCGTAGCGGCACCTGAGAGGTAATCAGCTTTTTGAATACGCAGCCCCCTTTGATGGGCTGCCAGGATTCTCCACACTTCATTTCGTCGGTAGCCTGATGCTATTCAAGTAACTTGCTCTGTCATTGATGTTGATAACTATTTGTACTTCGAGATGAAAATTCCAGGAGTAAGTACATGCATCTTGAAAAGATAATCAAAGATTGTATAAAGCATGTAGAAAGTCGAGTGCAACGGTCTTTAAATTGATAATTCATGTGCTGAAGTTGAAGGTGCGTGGACGCATGAGTGACGTTACAAATGATAGGTATTCAGAATTCGTGTAAAGGTTCTACTAAAAGCAGTTATCTAAAGTTAAAAATATAAAATTGCGGTATATAACTATAATTAAAGCAATATAGCTATTTCTGTCACTTTAGAATCGTTCAGTTTTCGTACAATGTAACAATGTTAATTTTAGTTGGTTACATTTAAGTACTTTTCTGATAAACTGAAACCTACATATAATCTTGTTTGAGTTTTTGTCATTCTGAAAGTTTAGTTGCTGTTGTATTTTCTACCTATGGATTTTTTGTTGATTTAAGACATTTATCAAACCTATTACATCCGCTTTCATAGTTTAAGTTATTTATCTATCGAATTTGTATTTGATATATGTCATTACATAAAGATTGACATGTGCTCGTTTCCATCATCAAATGTTGGTATATTTTTAATGAACTTGCCTCAATTTCTAATGGTGATAAGTGACATTAAGGTCGTAGATGGTGAAGCGTTGTCTTAGAAAATACTTTGGTCATCTTATGTTAAAAGCCGGAACACAGTTATGCTGTTATGCTGGCAGATTTGCATTATAAGGGTGGTAGCTAGCCATGCGAATTACAAAATACTCTATCACCAATTAAATTTGACAACATGTATAAACGAATGTAATCAAGGACTTTTGTTTTACATAGGCGTGTTTAGCTACTGTAGCATAGTTACTTTACGTTATATATATCGTTTTTTTTTGTTTGTTCCAGCGGTGGTTGTGCGTTATCTAACGAAACGGTACATCGGCGAGTACAGCTCTACAGGGGGTGAGTTAAAAATGTAACACGAGACTAAAACGATCCGTACACGCAAATTGTTTCATGCGAACAATGTTCGTGTGAAAGAATTCGCGTGATTGCGGCGCGTTATTTGCATTCGTCCAACGGTTATTGAAATTGTTTAACAAATACACTTGTACACATAATTTTTATGTACAACTTCACATATTTCAAAGTTTCCATGCGCCGGTCGCATCTGTGGCCGTATAACTTCACCGCTTGTTAGCGTTTGTTATTGCTTCAAGTTAATAATTAAGAGTTTATAAATAAGGCGAAATAATATGTTTTATGTAGTAACAAGCGCTTTGGCCTTCAATTACCTGATATAACTATCTTTGGAAAGATGTTACCGTAGTTGAAGTGGTACTATGAGATCATTATCATCGTCGTAATAATTTATTAAGCGGTATTCTTCACCTTGACTGACCTTAAAAAAATTTAATAATATTCTATAAATACACAAGAATCGTGAGTTAAAGTGTACGCTTATTTCATTATTATTGCTTATCTTTTATTATATTTATGGGACCGGACATTATTGTTTCGGTGGAAGTACTAATCAAGTATTTAATTCTCGTAAAAAATATGCATGACGAAAACTTCTTTCAATTATCGGAGTTCAGAGAAAAAATGGACTTAATATCTGCTATTAATGCCCATTTGACCTTATACGATAGGTTTTGAATATATGCCGGTGTAATTAAATTGTCCCCTTCCTTCCGACCTTAAGTGTTGTGTTTTGCGTCAGACTTTATAGTATTGTGCTTAATTAAATAAAACTTTTGTACAGAGTCCGTCGTTACAACATTTACGATTGTTTTGTATTAAAATTTTACGATGTTCGCGTAATTATAGGATAGTTGTGAGCACGATTTTGTAACATAAAATATTTTGGGAAGGGTAATAAAATGCGGTTTTTATAATCAGTTTATATTGACGTAGACAATTTGTTAATATAAGATTGTGAAACATTTCAACGCCATAGTTTTATGTTATTAAAAATACATCTGTAGTTGAAGCAAAACCTTTATCATATTTCTTAAACGTATTGATAAAAATATAGAGAATATCATCTATAATGAAGTGTCAGATGTAGTACGTAAGAAAAAATTAAAAAAAAAAAGGAAGGATGCTTAAGTTGATCATTAATTTTTTTTATGATATTCTCTGTATCACTTTAGACGTTTTGGTTTATATTAAATATTTTTCATTAATAAGTATTTCTTTGTTTCAGATTTCTACTATCAGCATAGAGTAGCCTTTGACGGTGCGGTGTCCGAAGTTGAAATACTCGATACATCAAATTGCGCGGTAAGATAAAGTATACAAACTATACATACAAAATAGGTGTCTTATCAAATTCGTGTGTACATTCATTATAAGTTTATTTCCCGTAGGAAATTATTACGTGATAGCACAAATGTTAGTTAAAGATGAAACAATACGGATAACGATTACTGATCGTCCGCTTGGCGGTTTGATGGTGGACTCTAAACAATTTAATTATAAGAGAAATTTGAACTCCATCTCTTGGTACAGATAGTATCATCAGAACACATTGGGGGTTAACAATGAAATACGCATTAATCTTCACGAACGTTTGAACGTTGCGTAATATCAAAATTGCTTCACAAATGAAATACTTAGTCATTGTTATTGTTGCCCGCTTTGTTTTCTTCTAGAAGACAGCTTATTTTATTAATCCCTTCGATGTTTGGTTCTGTGTAGACATTTGATTTATGATATCGTTTACTCAAATTTGTATTATAACATAAACCAATCGTTTCAGAGTATTTGTTAAGTCTGTTCTGTTTATTTATCTACAATGGAAACTTGAATGCTGTTTTACAAGATGTTAAGTGGCAATTATGTAGAAGATAATTATTCGGATTACAGCAATGCCGTTATGACGGTAGATTTGCACTATGGATATGGTGGCAAGGCAATGCTTTAAGCAAATTCATATGACCGACCAAATTCCATAACGTGCGTTCGGAATCCAACTATGGACCTATGTGGTATAAAACAAGCAGTTAGTCTGCGCTATAGCGCAAGATAAACTAGATGATAGTAAAAGATATTTATAGTGATATTAAAATGTACCATTTTGGGGCCTTTAAGTTAGAACAAGTCGAAACATTTGATGGTTATATATCTTGGAATCGGCTGAAATTTGACATTTATTACTATTATAGATAACCTATCAATAATCCAAATACAACAATAAATTCCTTATTGACATTAATAGGCGAATATTTAAATTTAATCCAATGTATTTGTAACAACACATTAAATTTTCTGCTGTTCTTGTGTCTCTTTGTATATCAATTTAAATTATTGTTAATATCAAATTCTTCCCAGACAGCAATGTATTTATATTCACTTATTTATCACATAGATTAAAGAATTTTTGACCATGATCACAAAATGTTATGTATAGTTTATTATTTTATCTATTAGATCCGTGGGTGCATAGGCGAGCATGTGCGATGGGGTGACGCATTCGCGGTCGTTTACTCGGTCTGCGAGAGGCGCTCCTTCCTAGCGGCCGCGGAGATCCTCTCACTGCTCGTGCGGAGCCGGCTGCCGGGCTGCGCAGCTATTACCCTCTTAGGGAACAAACGAGACCTCGAACACGCAAGGTAAACTATTTTACCTTCATATACATATATTTCATACAAGATATTATTTATATTTTCATGAAATTTTTTGTCGTACTAAATATGAAGTCTTTCGTGCCGATTGTCTAATTAGTTATAACCACAACAGTTGTTTCTGCACATAAATAGTAAAAAAAATTAATTTTTGGAATTATTGGGTAACAAAATTTTAAAAATCTTACCTTATTACTATAGTATTACTATGTATATGTAATTTTAATTCAATCTAGCGGTGAGAGAAACGGTTTGTTCATTTGGAGGCAAGTGTTTGTCTGTTACAACTGGCATGACAGTTATCTGTTTTTATGTTTAATAGGGAGGTCCATGCAGAAGAGGGTCAAGAGCTGTCGTTGCGATTCGGTTGCCAGTTCTACGAGGTGTCCGCGGCGGAGTCCTGCGCGGGCGCATCGCTCGCTTTCCACGCGCTGCTGCGGGAGGCGCGCGCCCTAGCGCTCCTGCTGCCCGCTCCTCGCCGCAAGCTAGCCGCTTACTCCGTATCTAAAGTACGTGAAATTTTTAATAATTTATTCGTTTGCATGACATACGTCGTATGCGACTTTTTAAAACTTAACTTTCTTTCATAACAAATGAGTAATTGAGTAAAATATGTATTATGTGGAATGCGTTAAGAGTGCAGTCAATTAGTCCGTGGTCACGAGTAGCCGACACCAGACTTTCTCAAGCGGGATTCCTTCACGTGCTGAAGCCGTATTTCACTCAATAATATGTACAATGTTTTTGTTACCAACAGGTCATCGGCACGATATTCGGGAAAAACAGCAAAAGCGTGCGAAAGAAACGACCGTCGCTTAGTATTTAAGTCAAGTAATTTATTACTGATTAAGTTTATTATAAGATAATTGACTGCTTTACCCATATATCGAAGTAGAGAAGTAAGAGAAAAAACCGTAATTGGATGAAATAAAAGTTAAGGTAATTTTTTTTAATTTGTTTTTTTTTTTTCATATATAGTACAGCAAAGTGGTTAAGTGCAAAAGGTAATTTGAGCGAAACTTTGATGATTTGCTTCGTTAAAATTTCATTTGTATTCAAACTCTTATCAAGTATCAAGAAGTTTTGTAGTCACGACACGACAATTTTAAAATTGTGTAAACAATTTTTAGTATGATTCTTCTTTGTACAGGCAAACCAATAAACATATACAACAATTTATATAACAATTAGTTTTATTTATAGAAATAAAACTGTTGTTGTTTGTGTGTATTGGTTTGCTTTATTCTCAAGTATTTTATTTGTTTTAACAATATGTACTAGGATTTTAAACACATGTGATCTCTTACAAATTTAATGACAATAAATAATACAAATAAAGTTATGTGTATTATAAACGCAATTATTGTTATACATAAATAGACTTATATAAGAGTAATTAGTGCTAATTGTTTTTTAATAACACTTTGGAAGAAATGGTTATTCCATATGAACTGACCATCAGACTATTGTTTGGTTTTCTTAATACATTTTACTTAATGACTAAATTTTTTTTATACTACAATCATAATTTTTAACAAACATTAAACTGTTAAAAATCTTGTTATCCTCAGGGATGATATAAGAAGTTTTTTTTTAACATTTTAGTAAACACCTCGCATTAGTTGTATACAGATAAAAAGCAATACATGTAAATATTATAGTAAGTTTTAAGTGCCTTATAATTTGTAAGTTATATTTAAGTGATACATTTTCGTAATAAAATTGTTCACACGAATAATGTTCTGTCATCGTATATATGAAAATAAATGCATAATGATGCCTGCTTATTAAAATACATTTGTGTATTATACTGGATTTGCAGTTTTATTTGAATCATACGAAGTTATATATATTATTTAAGAAGATTAGTTCTTACAATTCTAATGCCGAATTTCGTTTATGGTAAATATTTATAGATATTCATACTTTTCTACTTATAGCGGGTTATCAATTGGCCTTAATTACACATGAAGTCAAGTCAAGTGCTGGGAATGAATAAACGTTTCTTGGTATGCTCTGGCTGTTAAATGTTTGACTACCGGAACGCAATAATACCGTTATCGCTGTTATTGGACACTATTATCCAATCTCCTAAATATTTACCTAAATAAAAAACCCTATTTCACGTTGTCAGGTGACGAAATAGCGTTATTCATCGCTTACTTTATATTCTAAATGAAAATTATGCGCTTAGGTTTGAGACTTGCTGCAATAGTTCACAACGACGCTGTTGTTAACGAGGTAACATGTATATGCGAAGAGAACGATCAACTTCGTTTATGTGCTTATCGACAAAAACCATTTTCATATACGGAAGCAGTATAAATAGGAATTTTCTTGTTTCCGTTGTTGTGCTTGTTTAGAAGCCCACAGTTTGCATGCTTTATTGTATCCCTTATTTTATGTTGCCAGAATTTTTTTTAAAGAGATTTCCGGTGCCAAAGTTGCGGAAGGATATATACACCGCGAAGTTGGTTCCACAAATCTTAGTGTATGTATTCTTCGCTTCGCTTAAATACAAATTATGTTTAAAGCTTTTTTTTTTTTACTTACATTTTTTAGTTTACTTCAATTGCTCTTTGACGATAGTTTTCTCTTTGCCAAAAAATATAATTGAAATATAACTAATTTTATTTGGCAAAACTCTGATAGAGAATTCCATACTTCATCATGAAGATACACAGAAGTATACACAGGTATCAATTTATTTAACTTAACTTAAATAATTATAACCTGTTTTTGTCAAGCTATATTTAATTACTCTATCAAGCATATTCTTATATCTACAATAGTGGTTTTATGTACGCTTGGTTTAGATCTACAATTATTGTCCATTACAAAGGCAAATAAAATAAATTAAAATAGACATTTTCAAAGTGTGAAAAGGTTCAATGCAGGGGCGTCGTTAAAGCTTATTTGCTTTACGATTATTACTTAAACGTCAAACAAAAGCTCTCATTGATTTTCCTCGCACATTTAACAGCGGAGAATATATCAGCGGGTTATCAAAAGAGTATATAGTGGGGAAGCAATAAAATAATTTCATTACGTTAACCGTTAGAAGAACATTATAACTCAGTGAATTGCATCGTAAATTTAACTCTCTTGTTTTGATAGATTCGTACACAATAAAGCGGAATTTATATCGCCAAACGCCTGGGTTATGAGCGACAAGTTAAATCGACACTAAAATAAACTTCACATGTCGAACTAGTTAATGTTATTATTATTGATAAGACGTAAAATGAAGACGAAATCTTCACTCGTATAAAATTTACTGGCCATCTCTTTTCCGGAGACTGTCGAAGTAATTAACAACAGCGATTATATTAGGGGGACCGGAAAGTAATGTCGTTTTCTTACGCTAAATACAAACACATACATTTTTAACGAGTCTTTATTTTTAATCAATGATGTATTCCCCATCATTGTCAATAACCTTTTGCCATCTAGTGAGTAAATTTTCAATCCCTGATCGATAAAAATTAATTGGTTTTTCGGCAAAATATCTAGAGATGGCATTTTGGATATCATCCAAATTTGCAAATGTTTTGCCACTTAAAAAGTGTTGCAGCGCTCGGAATAAGTGGAAATCCGATGGTGCAACATCGGGCGAATATGGTGGATGAGGCAGCACCTCCCACCCCAATTCATTAATTTTTTCTAGAGTTCGCCTTGCGCAGTGCGGTCTTGCATTGTCATGTTGGAGAATGACGCCTTTTCGGTTGACAATCGCTGGCCACTTTTCAATTAAAGATTGATTGACTCGCTGCAATTGTTCGCTGTAGAGGTCTGCAGTAACAGTTTCTCCAGGTTTCAGTAATTCAAAATGAACAATGCCGCGAATACTCCACCAAACACACAAAAGCGCTTTTTTGGGGTGTAAACCTGGCTTAGCAGTACTCCGAGGGATTTCATTTGGAGAGAGCCACTGCCTTTTGCGTTTTGGGTTATCATACAGGACCCATTTCTCATCTCCTGTGATCAAGCGATCAAAAAACGCTTCTGTGTTGTGTCGTTGAAGCAATAAGTTGCATGTGATTGATCGGTTAGCCTTATTCTGTTCGGACAGATTATGCGGGACCCAAACACCTGCTCTGCTTACTTTTCCAATCTGCTTCAAATGTTCTTGGATGGTCGACCAAGGTTTGTTGAGACTGTTTGACAATTCCTCGATCGTCTGACACGGATTTGCTTCCACTTCCGCCCTTAACACGTCGTTGTCTAACGCTGATGGTCTTCCTGATCGATACGAGTCGGAAAGATCAAAATTACCCGATTTGAACTTGGAAAACCACCTTTGGCATTTACGAATGTCCAGTGCATTTGGATAAACATCGCAAATGTTTTTGGTAGCAACTGTTGCGTTATTTCCCTTGCGAAACTCAAAGAGCATGCAATGCCGGATGTGTACCTCTTCTGGTATTTGGCTGGCCATTTTACCCAAAATTACAAAAAAAAATTGTAATTCAATTGTCTATAAGTAAAGAAATCACTATAACCTCACAATGTCTTTGGTACGCCTCTGAACAAAACAATGAGCTGACAAATGACAATCAAGTATTGGCATGCGCAGAAACGACATTACTTTCCGGTCCCCCTATTATCTGCCGTCAAACGTGTTCCGGTTTGTGAAACGCTATAGGTTGTGAAATTAACTAGACTTGTATAACGACGAGGGGCAACCGTGTGCTGTGTAAACATCCTAACTCGTACTTCATTGTTATAAGAGGTTAATGTTCGACTCGCTTCGATGGTTGACGTATATAAAGAGAAAATAGTTTAATTTTGTTAAGCGTCCGTTGTCTACCTGTCGACAAACATCGCCACTGGTATGTGTGATCTTTAAGATTTACTCGTGAAAGCTGACATTAGGTGAGAATTAAAAGAGTAACTTGGAGAAACTTACGAATCTAAAATTGCCGAAGCGGAAACGATATTGAACTATCGATAAGACGCTAAAAGCGGCAACAAGTTCAAGTGCACGTCAATTGTGAATAAGCTCGGCTGTTAAGTTATTTGGTAGGCGGCTTAGAAATGAATGGGCGCGTGCGGGCGCGATAAGTAATTGGCGAGACGTGCTTACGTAAACCAATAAAACCTCTTTTACTTGTTCCGCTATTTATATTAAACCGGACACCGAGATGAGCTTATTAAAGAATATTGTGAGGATTGCATTTATCCACTTCTTAACTTTTCCACGTCTGAAAATATCTTATTTCTGCAACCATCTTCCACCAGCTTGTTGAAAGATTATCTACTATATAATTCTTTTACCTTTTCGGCAGCCTTCTTCTCCTGTTGATGTTTGCGCGGTATCTTCAATTTAAGGTGATTTCTTCACGACAATAACAGTCCATCCAAGTAATGTGTTCTGCCCACCTTCTTATTGACTTCTTTCATTTCATTCTATCACATTTCGAAGTTTCATAACCCGTTGGATTAATTCGTTTTCTCTGTGGTGTGTAATCGTTATACTTAGCATATCTTTCCATTGCTCTATAAGAGACATGGAGTTTTTCCGCGGACTTTTTAGCCAACATGGTGATCTCCATTACATAAGTAAAAACAGGCAAACATTGTGATTAAAAACTTCAGTTTTTACTTTCTTTACATATTATTGCGCAAGGAAATATGTTTATTTTTATATTCACAATTGAAATAACTATAATTCCATATGATATTGGGCAAGAATGAGGTCGCGGGTGAAGCACGATCGACCAGATTATCTGATTCTCATATTGACAGACTGAATATAGAAATGATAATCAATCAGATATTTATTTCAAGTTACTTGATTTGATGCTCCATGGAATTCTAATAACATATGAAAAGATACCTGTCGAATGAACAGAAATTTTTAGAAAATAAACTTGTTACTGCTATTGCTACTTGTCAGCTGATTTTTGTGTTATGTTACCTCTGAGAGCACACGACGACATTTATAACTCTAGGCATCTCTCTGATCCCGAGATGTAACGTATAAATCCAGTTTCCAGAAGGCGTTAGCGGCGCCAACATTCCGCTGTTCGGCGCATGCGATGTTGTGGAAGAAAGGCTATTCAGTAACTTATAGCTATTTAACATGCCTCATAAATTATCTTATACGTTACATCTCGCGTACTTTACATGTTGCGTCGTGATATTTAAAGTAAGTTATAAAATTGTATAAAATAACTTACCAGGCGATATTAACATCGGCAATAACACTTGATATTATCTGATAATATATTAATTCAGATTTTAAAGTTTAAACACTTTGTTGCTATTTTGATCCCATCAAGAATATTCCTAATTATAATTCAATAACAGTTTGGCATTTGAAATAGGACAAGATTTTCTTCTCACTACTTATTAAGAGCCTTCATAATTTATATTTCTATGTTCTTTGTGAGTGTAGACGTTTGTTGATTCATTCATTGTAATTTTAACCAAAAAAAAATCTGGCAATAACATATAAAAACTTCCTATTGATTAATATTACGATGAACGGTTACACACTTTCGTAAAGTCCAATTTATTCAATGACTAAAGGTTAAGAACACACGACCTGTATTGTCATTCGGAAATTTAACGTCAATTATTGAATGTGATATACAAATTAGTGATTCATTGATGGCTAAGTGAAAGCAAGTAGATGTAATCAGGTAGGAATCAATACGAGGCTGCATGGTGTGGCTTGTTAGCCGATTATAGGGTGTACTAGGTTAACAAAAATTTTAAGCCCACCGATGTCGACAACAACAATCTATACACTAATAAACAAATAAATAAAATTGAATTCTTTGCTTGCATGTTACAAAAACAACTGCTTTTTTTATGATTCATAAAGTCTTAAGAAATTACTAAATATTTTTGACCATCACCGAGAGTGCTGAATCGATTTTGAAGAGACTTTTCCTGGTTATAGACCTGACATTGCAACTTGTAAATTTGGTTAATTTTATTAGAAGATTGTTATCAATTCGGCCGAAACAAACCATTTTTTAAAGGATACGATGATATTGTTTAATTGTATAAGTAAAACAAGTACATCAGAAATAGTTTGATGAACTTGTGAGAGATTTGATTACTTTGCAAGTAAAATTTTTAAACGATAATATAAAATCACAACATATTTAAATATGAAAAAGGTGTATTTACAGAGCACTGATATCTTATACAGTATACATACATATAGAAATTTCATTGAATTATATATTTATATATGTTCTATGTGATTATACAATGTTATGAATTTGACAACTGTTTTTATATTTTAATGATGGTAGATCTCTGTTGCTGGATACTGTCTAAGCAGGTACCACCGCAGTGCCTATGTCTTCCTCCAAATAGTAGTGTGCAAACATTACTGTGTTTTATTTTGAAATGCGCTGTAGCTAGTGTAATTATTAGGGTAACGACACTCAACATCTTGTGTCTCAGGCGAAGAGCGCAGTGTGTATCACTCTAGCTAGCGCCACGTTGTTATGGGCAGGCACATTACTTACGTTCAGATGAACGTTCCCATCGTCTCGTCGTTTAATTGAATAAAAAAAACTGTAACTGCTTTATAACGTAAGAGAAATATGAATTAGTTCAAACAAAATAATCAATAGCTTTCAGGAGTCTAATACATAAAACATTATAAAAGTATATAAGTTATGAGCCGTCTATCAACCGAACAAATGTCTATAAAGCAAAATAAAATAAATAGGGTTTATGTCCTGTTTTGACCTGTAGTAACCTTGTTCAGTTTGGCGTGCGTAGACCCCATGTCTGCGTCATGAAGTTCGTGCTAAGAATCTATAGATGCAACCGATAACTTCATTATCAGTCACTTTCATCTCTCAAGTTAGATTAAACGATTACTTGTGTCGTCTAATCGTTCGCCTTGTGCCGCCCGCTCGCACTCGCGCTCGACTGGGAACAAATGTGACAACGCTCCCAATCATTATCTAATGCCCACTTCACTAATATGTTACGACACTGAACAAATAGTGAAATTGAATTTATTGCTTTTTAATACATACACATCCGCTTTCGATGAGCTTAGTTTATGAGCACGTTGAAAAGATTTCAATTAACACCTATTCAGCTATTTAAGAGTACCGGTAAGAGTAAACGGATAGAAATTTTGACTACGTTTGAGGCAATAAATGTTTATATCTTCTAAGTAAGTTTTCAAGCGGCGATAGCTTAGATTGTAACTATCTGATATACGATTCATAACCGCTTGATTTTGATCCCACTGTGCTCAAGGTATCGGCGGAAAAACACATAATGAGGAAACCGATATGTTACAAGTTCTTTCAAGAATATGCAACTTTAACTAGTGTGATGGATAAATGGCTTTTACAATTTCTCGTAAAACAAAGGCTTGAAACTCCAGCATTGGAATATGAAAAGGAATGTTGAAGATTCTGTTATGCATATCACTTACTACACTCAGTTGATCAATTAACTAGTTCTACTGAGTACGAAATTGACAGTGACGAATTCATTTGGATCCTTTCGTTTCATAAGATCCAAATAAATGTGATACAATCCAATTGTGTAACGGAGAGCCGGTGGGGCAAATGGTATCGAGTTAAACTCTAATGGAGTCTAATATAGATAATCAGTTAGTCGCCTGTCTAATATTTGACGAATGAGAAGTCACTGTAGGGGACTAAGTCTCATCGGAGAAAGTTATTGTCGAGTTAAGTTAACTAGATGCGTCTTGTTATAATCTTAGCACTAACATGTAACTGACAACGTTAGTGCCCACACTGAATAATTGCTAATAGTTTCTGCTGTTAGTTATTGATGTTTATTTTGGCAATATTTTAGTTGTCTTAGTATGAAGAAATTAAATTATTAAAGCTTAATAAAGTATAATGAAAACAATCTCAAAGATAAAACTCTAAGTCATTCGTGCGAGTTTAATTAATAAGAAACTATGAAAAATATTGATACACGTATAAAGCCATTTCTAGATGAAATATATAATCATAAATCTTTAATTAATAATATACTGTACGTCCATCAGTTAAATCGAAGCGCAGATAACACTAAATGGCTAATTTGTAATTGTAAGGTATGACTTACGTAAATCATGTCGTGTTGCGTTTCTTTGCTGACCACTGGACTGACTACTGTGCGCATTTCGGTAGCTCGACACGAACGATCTTATACATATTTGACGTACGAGCCGACAATCACGTGAATACAAGTATACTTTAATTGCTCGCTCTCCACTTTAATTTTAATGCAATGTATTCGAAATGTGTCTACTTTTATATAGAAATAAGAAATAAAATAAATTACGCCTAAGTGAAAATAGTGTTTCGTATCTATGGTAGTTAAGATTAACTCCGATTTTTATATCCCAATATCGATTTGCGGGTTATAATCGCATGTTACATATTTAAGTACACATGAGCTTCGAGGGATAAACGATTTGAATATGGGGCCTACTTTATAGCAGGTGATATTTAAATATAATCTTGAAAATCTTATTCGTTTGATATCAAGAGATCCCCGTTTGCAAAATAAAGAGTGTTAGTTGTTTCTATGGTGGCCTTTCGCTTCATATTCGCTATATAATACAGGTTTATTTAGTTCTTCGTAATTGGTGAGAGATTTTGGAATATTTAGGCTTGATGATATATAAAGACTTTACAAAGTATATAAAAAACATATTACCAGTCTCGCTTAGGTTATAAAATTTACCTACAAATTTCCCTATTGCCTTATCAGAAATAAAGGTATTACAAGCGACAAAAAATAGTAAAGACGATAAATTTTACATGTAAAAAATATGAAACCGCTTTAAACATGTAGTTTATGAGCGTAGCTATTAGTTCATTATGCGCTTGAATAGTTCATTAGCCAAAGGAAACTATAAATCATGTGCACACACAAATACTTTATGTTTACTATGTTGTGCCTTGCTAATGTAGTAAGTATTCACATGCTTTTTAAAATTGACCACAACGTTGTTTTATTACATCTAGGTTTTGTTAGTGCTCTAGATTATAATTTACGAAGCATTATTTGTATGAACTAGGAGGGTGGCTAAGAGTGATCCCTTTCCAAGATCACATTAAGAGAGGATTGTATTTAACAGTTTTCTGATATGATATTATAGTGGTTGTAAAAATATTAGGCTAGTGGTGGTGTGATATAGCTATATTATATAATATGAAGTTTCTTTGTTTAAGTTCGTAAAAGCTTTAAATATTATAAGAACAAAGCGATATGTTGACGGTTTAAAAAATGGTAAATATTTTTCAATGCGGTATTTTCAAGAATCGTATTTCTCCATTGTTAGCTTATTTTTATAGTCGCCGCTCGTCCTTGCGCTCTGTTGATGGAGTGAGCGCGGCGGCAGACAGTCGGACAAACAAAGGGTTGATTACTCACTTGCCTGGCTAACATTGTATATTTCACCTTGAGAATGAAAGTAATCCAAGTTAAAAAGCTACTTTGCCCTGTGCTCTTGTCTTTAAAATATCGCGTTATATACAATATAAAGGTGCTTTTAAACGTAATTGATGTCAATTGACTTTGGCGCCTTTATAATTTTCGTATAAATCGTTTACAGGATTGTCTTCGACGTGACAAATCAATGGAAAAAATATAAAGTAATGGAAAAGGCAGTGATTCTTAATGCCTTTTTGGTTACTTTACGTTTTCAACAATTTAAAAGTTTTATTTGAAAGGAATTGTGTAGGATAGTAAAAAGTTGAGGGCGCACTTACCATTTCACTAAGCACTAAGACTACTTGGCTAAGAGATCGGCTAAAATCGCGTTTTTGTATATTTCAGATTTTAATATCCCTTAAGTAAGTTTGTTAAGGAATCGTTAATGTTAAAGACTAGTTAATTGTATGTTGTGTTCAAACAGGAACAGGTTACGGATAATGTCCTGTACGAGCACTTCAAAGGAATTAATAGGTTGAGATAATTTAATGCATAGAAAAAAAAGTTAAACATATACACATAAAAAATATATGCCATCAGTAAAGTAATTGAACATTCCGACAGCTTCCTTTAATCAAAAATAGATTATTCAAAGTAATTTTATCTGGAATGGCTGTGTTGACGCCTTACACAGTGATTTTATCAAGTGCCCATTTATGGCTGGCGCCAACTTCTATTATATATAATATCTAAAGCCTGTTTAGACGAAGACGTAAACGTTCATTCTATATCAGACTTGCAAACTCCATCTTCAACGCTTTTAATACCACAATATTCGTTTTTTTTCTCGTATATCATTAATATTAAAACTGTTTATGTCGATAAGATTGAAGACAAAAAGATAAAAATATATCCATAGATCGTTAAACTTTTGGATAGCGAATAAAGAAAGCACTACTTGATAATTTTATTTCCGGATGAAAATATGCTGTGTCTAAAGTGGATAAGCTGACATCGTTCTGGTTAATAAATGTCATTCATAGTGCAATGTTTCAAGGAAATCCACTTTTCCATAGTGAAACTCTCGATCATGTACTGCAGCATTAACAAGGGAAAAGCGGTCTATTTTTAGAAGAATAATTACAAATGTGCAGACTGGAAGCTAGCGGAGTTACCTAGCGCAAAAGGTGAATGTTTCGCTTGATAATTAATATTCTAACGTCTCACTATGAACGATGTTGGGCTATTAAACTCAATGTAGATGCAATAAAGATATCACAGTTAGTCTGTGGGTAATTAGAGCTAGATTTATGATGTCGCTGCACACTCGCACAGGCAGAGCCAACCTAAACTTGTACGTAATTGAGCTTCCATCCAAATATGCACTTTGGCCTCTAGTATGGCCTTTAAATTGTGATCTGAAATCATCTTTGTTTACTACTTAACTTGTCACCATATTTTATATGTTAACGTTTGGTTTGAAACAAGAAGTTTAGTAAAAAGTATGACATAAAAGAATACTGTTTATCAAAAGATAGTTAATATAATCGCAAATAATAATAAAAAAAATAAGTGATAATTACATAAGTTTCATAGTTTTTCTTTGAGTATTGATATAAAACAGATAATATAATAATTAAATTTTAAAAGACGTTCTTTATAGAACATCCTGTAGGCCAAATTTATCAATAAATTCAATACAAAGTTGTACAGTTTTCATACGTTTTAAAATCACAATTTATTTACTGAATTACTTTCATAACTTGAAATTAAATAAGTAAATGTTCAGATTGGATTAAATTGGTTTTATTTAATGTCCTGAATTATTAAAAATGAAGAACGGATGGTAATGAACTTTTTAATAAACGCAATCATATCCGTAAAATTTGCTTTCGTTAAATGTGTAATATTGGTGTAAATTTAAAAATCGTGTTAACATCACAGTACTATGTAGGTTAGCAGATTTAACTTCAAATGATGCCCGTTGTGAAAGTTTTTTTTTTACACTAATGGGACGATTACCTGCAACAAACCCTTTTCGTGCCAATGAAATCAATATGGTCATCATTTATATCATCAATTGGATAAGTAATTTTATCTTTAACATTTTTTTTTTAGTACTGCGATCTTGAACAGGTGTTCCGATATAAACTTAGCTCGCGGGGCACGTTGTTCGTGGTCCCAATAACGGTAGCTGTGGGATAGACCATAAATCCGGGATCAGATCAATTGATAACGGCCTCGTAGCGGTCATTCGATATCCACCATTGTTATTTTCTTATCCTTCTAAATATTATATTTGACGAGTATGTATCCTTTACGTATAGGATTTCATTGTCTACTATAATGTAAATATTTATTGTTATTTCTCTTGTACTGTCTCTTCTCTCGATTTATTTCTTTTATTTAAAGGATTTTATATAAACATTTATATGTTATACATTTTTATTAAAGAAACATATTTGACATTGATGCTTGATATGTTATTGCTGAATGGAGCCGATGGATGAAGCTATTATGACAAGTTCAAACGAAATAGATATTCAAAGTCAAAGGCGCGGTGTTGCAATATTAAATATTGGTTAATCACGAATTAAACGTATCTGTTTAATGAAACAAAAAGAATATGATTCTCGCTTTGAAAAGACGCTGTCTATCGGCGTGTCGAAACCCGTAGATAAGATCAGACCTTAACATTTCAAAACGAATGTTTTGCTTTAGAAACAAAACAATGTTTATATACATGAAGACAAGCTGTAACGATGCAATCGGTCCATGAGACCTCAAGGTGATAGAGAGCACATATGATTTGTACTTACTACTTTGTGCGATTCAATACAGATAAAAAAAACTATTTTATCCGTTTGTCTGTATACGTACATAAGCTTATATTGTTAGTATCTCGTGTTCATTATATTTACCTACACGTTATAAGCTTTTTGTTTTTATGAAAAGTACAGATTCAAATATTATGATAAAGCAGGATTACATTTAGGTAGCGTTCAAATGTATTATATGCGATTTCGTTTTACTTATGTTTGTAATTAATTATCAAACCACCGATGTACGTACGAGTTTGTAAAAAACGCTGAAATCATGAGTGATATCGAAGTTTTTGTTATTTGCTTCGAAATGGTATACGTTTGAAGATTGTACGAGGAGAGTCACGAGCAAAGCTTGCACCCTTCAATACATGTTAACACATGTGTAGAATTTGCGATAAGACATCGATGAGACATTGCGTTGCAATATGTTTTCTTTATTACAATTTTAACCTTGTGCCCGTTCCAGCATTGTTTTCAATCTATAGATTCTTTCTAAATCGATTTATAACAATTAAATGTCATTAGTAATCAAACATCTCTCTGACCAGACTAAAATTTTACGTAACCTAATCAGGTTCTGTTGTATTCATTTTATTCAGAAGTATCAAATGAGACCCTCAACTGAACTTTTAGGAAAGGTCGCGATAAATTTTCCCTAAAATCATTTAATCATTGCCCCAGATAAAAACTGTGTTGCGTGTTCACCATTTATTGGATTAAATCAACGATAGATCATTAAGCCATCCGGTGCAATGAGTTAGCTAAACGTCTAAAGTAATATCTTAGACAACGTTTTGACTGATGGGTGATCATAAGTCAAAATAAGCTGGCTCATTATATTAAAGCCGTCGTGAAGTTCGACTACGAAGTTAATAGTTCTCATCACCACAACCTGCATAGGTTAACACGACCATTTGCAATTTCGTCATTGTTTTAATGCGTCCGAAATCAACGGACGTCAATCGCTGAATGGTGTTGTGCCGTTGCGCAATTTTCTCATTACGTTATTGATTTCACTCGGTTTTGTTCGAGGACTCCCCGCTGGGTGGCGGCGTGGCGGTCTTCGGCACTGAGTATACCAGTTCGTTACTATTCGGAAAATCTATGGGCGTTTTTGAAGCGGACCTTAAAAGCAATACAATGTATGAGCAGACAAAGGCCCTTTATGTCCGTATTGTTTAGTTTAATGGCCATATTTTATGTTCGCGGTTGTTTAGATGTACAAATTGCGTCTTGTTTATAAAGCTCGCTGTGAAATTATTCAGAGTGGGCCGCGACTACACACACGGGTTGCGTAATTGTGGCGAAAAAATATTTCTATGACAATTTATAGTTTTAAAGTAGACCGATATTTAAATATAAAAGGATTATGCGAATAGATTCTTTCCAAAAGATGTTTAGAAGTTAAGTAATTATTGCTAATGGTTGCAACAGGGCTAACACGATCTATTTTAATATGCGCAATATTATTGACACATGTTTGTTTTCTAAACGTTCATTTTGCTTCTGTATTCGTTTCCTATACGTATGATAATTTTATTATTTCTAAGATGTCAAAACTTTAAATCAACAAATTGAAGAGCTTCTAGTCATGTATATTACAATTTATAACACGTTAATTTATAGAAAATAGTGAACCTTGAAAAATTCTTCATATCGGATGGTCAGGACTAATTCCTTCGCAATTTCAACTACCTTTTTACTGTTTCCGCATTGATATCTAGATAAATAGTATTTAATGTTAAAAATAGACAACAAACAAATTAAAAACTAACTAACACTGCAAGTATTCCGGTAAAAGGGATACCTATAAAACGATTGCATGTTAACTCATTCTTTTATTTGGCTGTATAGTATGATTTTATGTATCTAAGTTGTTATATATTAAAATCTACTGTATTATAAATGAATTAAGTTGTGTAATCTCTTTAATCTTTATAAGAGTTTCTTGTTATATATTGAAAAACTTATTAACATTGCACTTTAACCAACATCCTCGTTCTGTACTTTAATTCACGTCTCAAGGCGCTTTCTTTGTCTCCAGAGGGACATATCAACACTTTAATGCTGTAAGTTATTGTGTCAACTGATTAAGGAAACGTTGGAAACTGGATATCTGTTTATTGTTGTGAATAACATTTATTTGTTTTTAAAGCTATATTTATTTCACTTTAATGACCTGCGTGCTGATGTCATTGTAAAGTGACATTTGTAATATTAGAGAAGTCACATGTTATTGAGATGAGACAGTTTCCGTTTGGTTCCCAGTATTGAAGGTAGGTCAAATATTAGCGAAAAGAATTATTTGGAGAAGTAATTGTTGAGTCAACTTTTGATAGTTAATACTAGAGATTTTCTAAGGTATTTCTTTAATAATTCTTTCCAAACTTAGCCAAGTTCTGAATCACTAAATGTTTAATATGAAGCTATGTTCTTAAAACGACGTGGACAAGTTAGCATTCGAATTGCATGCCTTGTTATAAGTACTCAAATTTGGGACCAACCGCTTTGTATTTTGATAACCTTTGACAGGCGCAATAAGTGACGAAACTATACACAGGAGAACTAGTCCGCGAGCAGTATTTCACGAGGGATCTCAGATAAGAGAATGTTAAAAAGCAGTGACAAAACGTGAGTTGTATATACGGAAAGTGTTGTAAGTGAGAGATAGGTTACTTCATTGTTTGAGATGACAGGGGTCGGGTTCCTTTCCTTTAAAGAAATGTGAAGGACGCCTTGGGAATGAGGAATATGTATCAACTTATGTTTATGCAAAACGTATATTCATATCAAATTGCTTATTGCACTCTGTTGACATGAATATCTATTTATCTTAGTGGTACATTTCAGTATTAATATAACGTTTACATAATTGATGTGATGCTTTTAAAATTTTATTCCTTATTGAATATTATAATAAATCACATATACATAATAAAGTTTGAATATTGGGCGACCATGCCTTTCAACTTTCTACAACGGCATTCTTCACGGTAAAACGCACTCTTCACCATTTTTGACTTCAGAGTCACTAAACATCATTTGAAATTACGGTCAAGTATTAGACTCTATAGATAAAAAAGCGTAAAAAGCTATTGTACAAATAAAACAGAGTAAATGTCTAAATGAATTCAGATTAATGAATACAGTCTCAGGAGTTTTAATTAATCTTAAATGTCAATGAAAGTAATGATTAGTAAAAATATTACTACGGCGTTCAATTATGCATTAAATCCTAAATTTGCAGTAAAAGCGTGAGAGCACTTAAGTAAGATCTGCGCTACGGTCGAAGTAGGTCGTTTCTCAGGGCCTAGTTATAGTTAGGTCCTCCACAGTGCCGTAACAGTGCCAGAGGCGAACACGGACGGATAAAAAGAGAAACCCTATTGGTCTTCACGCTACCGTTTTCTAGAAAATTACATTTCCTTGGTGAAAGTAAGCTAATGACGGGGCGCAGGATCCACGACGATCTAAGGGCGGTATAGCACGAGCAAGCGTTTGAGGCATAGGGAAAGTAGTTTCACTTAACAACTTAGTAATTCACGAAGCAAAAGAAATCTGTTATTATTAAGCATGCACTGTTAAGATTCTCACGTAGATATTATGTATATAATAATGAAGGTTATTTAAGTTATTTAAGCGGCAATTACTCGAAAGTTAAATAATAAAATACAATAACTTAATAAAGTTTTACGATTCCAAAATTTGGAGGATTAAATTTGACTTTGGTTTTAGATAGGAAATAATTGTAACGGCCTCCATTAAAATCTCCCATCGGAGCGTTGTAAACGGAATGATAATGGTTACAGACCAATAAAGTACCGCCATATTATCGACTTTTTGATTCAGTAATTACATCAATTAGTCTTCAGCTGATGCTGAGGTGTGAAACAGGTGGTATAATTAGTCACGGATGTGTTACAGCGGTATCTAAATTACATAAGACGAGATAAATGAGATACTTCAATTCTGAGATCGAAATGCAGTTTCGAAGATATAGTTATCTCACGGTGTGACCGTGGTCCACGCATTCAAAGGTCAAAGTAATTGATTTGATAACGAGAGAAAACAATATCGTTGAAGCGATATAGATTTTGTTTTATAAATAATAAACAGGATAGTCTAGAGACAGACAATAATTAAACACACGAAGACATAAGGAATATGTCACGACCATAATAAATAGCATCATCATGAGTTAAGACATAAAAATTTTATCTTTACCTAATTGTGAAATTTTGGCAAATATAATCCAGGTATCTTAAGTCTAAATTGATAGCGTAATGTAGTATAGTTTATTCTTTGTTTTTAATAATAGGAAGAGATGAGACCATCGGGACGTTCACCTGATTGTAAGTGATACGCTCGCCTACTACAATGAGGCACTAATTAGGATGTTATAAACTGCATTAAATCGCGCTCGTTGCATTGGGACACAATATGTTGTCTTATTAACCCAGTTGTTTCACTAGCTACAGTTCTCTTTAAACCGGAACACAGTAATATTACTACATTACTATTTGGAGGCAGAATAGGCGCTGCGGTGGTACGTACGTCTACGTTCTGCAGCATCAGAGACCTACCACCAGTAGCTATGCAGTCCTATATAGAGCTACATTGTATTAAACGTTTCTCTTACTACACAAACGTCTTGTTCGCGTCGTTTTGAACACAAAAAAACGGTATAACGAAGCTTACAAAGAAAACATTGGCTATCATGTGTGACAACCGGAACACAAACATTAAGAATTTTCAATAGGTTTTATACATTTCAAAGTTCACATAGTATCTATAACACATTCTAGTTATGATATGGGTTTATGAAAATGGGTTTTGTTTGTTCGCGAATCACGCGAAAACTAGTGAACATATCGACATGGAAATATGAGCATTTTACGGGGAATGATTTATGGATAGTTTTAGTCTATAATATAATTTCATAGATCCTTCCTTCATCATTTTATTTCTAATTGATTTTTGTGAATATTTTTATTTCGTTTTATTTATGCAGTTGCTCTCCAGGAATATTTCAGACAAATGTTTATGTCAAATTCCATATTAGGGCTAGTAAAGCGGGCGGGGAACGGTTAATATAGATATAAGAAATTATCACCTATGTAAAGACTTACCACGTAATTTTATTTTTCAATTAAGTGATCAGACGAGCGGAATGCTCACTTGATGGTAAGTGACACAGCACCACATTGTTTGAGACATAAGAAGTTGAGTCTCGTTAACCATAAGGCCTGGAGACTTGAAATTTGGTAGGCGTATTCCTTTTACCTAGTATAGATCAGCTAAGAATGGATTTTACGAATATGACCTCCAAAAGGTGTTTCGAGGGTGTTATCGCCAGCAAAGCAGGGCGGTGAAAGGGAAGAGGATCTTACAGGTCCGACATATGGTGTAAAACTGGCACAAGATGGTTCAACGTTTGTGCTGTCTTTCGTAAGCGTATCCAGAGTTTCATTGACTCATCACACGATCTCCGAAACTGTTAGACGTACACACTCAAAATTTAGTAGAGATATTGCTTCGGCCATTTAGAGGTCATTAAGAATGGATTTTAGAAAATTTAATCCCCAAAAGGAAGTTGCGAGGGGTACACCCAGTAAACAGGCGGAGACTAGCTAGTTCAAATATAATCTAATGTCTAATGACTGTCAGTGTTAAGCTCATCCTTCTAAATTTATAGTCAATAAGTTAAAATAATATAGAACCGCTATTTAATAGCCATTAGGAGGTTTATTCATGATTTCGGCGAAGTTAACCTCAAAGCTTTTTTAGATGTGACATTTTTCAAATGTTGATAATAAACATGCATATGTTAAAGGTTAAAAGTAACATTTTGTTTGTTTTAAAAATTACTATTGCCGATAGACATTGTACGAAAATCTTTTTAATGGCCTTTTTCTTTCACTAATCTATGGCAAATTTTTTCGAAGCTATAACATATTATATATGTATTTAATAAATAAAAGATTTTTTAAAAATTCACAGCCTTTTGTTCGGGATATCAGCTTTATTATCCAGATCATACAAACTTCATCTGGTTTTAGTATTAATTAGCAGTATTGTGATTCTGTATCAGTGGCCTACTTACTAATGGTATCAATTAATACGTTACTTAGTTGAAGTACTGCCAAATGCAGTTTTAGGTTATCTGTTAATCTGGACGAGATTGATCTTCTAATAATGTTATCTTCAAAGATGGTGCTCAGCTAATGGATCGTTAGAGATCTAAATTAGCGTTTAGTCACACAAAGCGGTTTGTCATTTTGATATCAAAAGAACCGCCGCTTTCTAAGGAACACATCAGTTTTTTTTTTAATTTTAACTTAAAATCCACAGAAGGAAGATATCATATAATGTAGTATGATATAATAAATTTAATAGTTCTATTTTAAAGTTAATGCTTATACTTATTCAGGTCAAAGTTATATGCTTAGTTATTTAAACCAAATTTTGTTAGATAATATGATATATCGATTTATTTATTCGATTACGAGATGTCGATAAGTCACACACTGATGGGTAAAAATCAAGTAAGGATGTTTACACAGCGCCACATTTGGTATGTTCTCTTGTATATTTCTGTATTAATAGAACTGTTCACTTTATTTAAAAAAAGTTAACTACTTAATGATATTAGCTATTCGGTTTTCAACACGGAAGTCGATACTATTATATAAATAAAGGAAATTAACTTGTCTGTAGTAACTCGTGGGGACATTATCGAGAGTAATATATTATCAGTAAAGGTTCATTACTCTTTTGTGTTATCGTGTTGTGTAGTCACCTCCGATATCAGATAATAGAACCAGTGTTGTAATACTATTGATAAATCGATAGATAGTTACCATGTGTTCCCTTCGAGGAAGTAGGTCGTGAAAAATGATCAATCAGTAGAAAGCAACTAGAAATATTTGGTTTTTACTTTAGTAAAGGCATTTGGTTTAAAAACGCGCGCTTCGAATAGATAATCTATGTTATTTATTTATGTGTATATAAACTATTATAAAAACGCTAATTCGATATAAACTTATTTATTCTTATTCTACAAATAGTATAGAAAACATTGCCATCTTGAACTATAATTACTAAGGCGAGCTAAAATTTATTTGAGTTTTTTTAGAGAGTACGTACATATGTTTTAAATATTAACATTATACTAAATTTTGAAGGTTACTAATTACTAAATTACGTATTAAGGTAAAGAGTGCTCGCATAGTACCTTAGCTACTATATGTTAACAGCCAGAACACGGAATGATCTTACGGCCGGAGATTTATAAAATGAGACGGTTTTGAAAAAAAACACCATACAAAATCTACCCTGTCTAATATCAAAGTCAACTATCTGGCATCGAACCGGAGTCTTCCGTGTTATAAAGTAAGTGGGTAGCCGTTGAGCCATATAATACGTATACCATTTTGGTTTGTCGTTAGCTTCTAAAGATGCTATAACAATTATGATTTATTTATTTTTGTTTAAGCGGTGAGAACTCAGTTTTAGGCGAAAATAGGCGAAAACGCGGGGGTCGAATCCTACTGAGCTTGAACGGACAAGGAAGCTGATATGAAATAAGAACTACAACTTGTAGCAAGGTCCACGCAGTGACTTTGACTCTATCTTTATGGTTCTAAGTCACAGTAGCGGGAACATTGAGTCGGCTGTGTATTATTCATGTAAAATTAAATTTTAGTATACATACTTGAGGGAAATCTCGCGTTATAATTTTTCCGCATCAATCTCGGCATCCATATATGGACTCATTGTTCGGACTGCTCTTTTGTTTTATATGCTAGCATTAATTGTGTACGAACGATTGTATTCTCAGTAGCTTGAACAAAGTTTAAGTACAGGTACTTAAAGAGCTCATTAACCGAATGAACATCAGGCTAACCGTTCCTTTGTGTTACAGCCTGTTGATCGATGTTATAGAGAAGAATAAAAAAACTTCTCTCGCGCGTCTGTTTGTTTAAAACATATTACATCTAATAACAAAAGAAGATTAATCGTGCTTTCTCTTGACGTGTGATCCACGGCGTTCATTTTCATGGCGTCCCATCATTTACAATAATGCGCGCCGCATTTATAAAGCCCTTTTTAAAAGAAAGTGCATTCTAATATATGAACTGCATAATGCGTTATTTATTTGTTCGTTTTGACGCCTAGGTTAATGGCCGATAATGAATATGACATTTTATTGCAACACAACAATATTTCTTCTTAAATTTTACAAACAATTCTTGGTTTATACGACGCAAACTTACGAAAGAGATTAACATAATTTAATCGTCATCGTCATCGTCATCAGCCGATATGCTGTGGTTATTAGTGGTAAGTCTCTGTTGCCGTAGACCGTCTAGGTAAGTACCACAGCATTCCTGGACGGCGGGTACGCTTCTCGCGGGCGATGCGCCTTGGCATCTACAGGCGCAGTCGCTCGCGGAAGTGTACCTCTTCCTGCGGGATGCCGGAGAGCGTCGGCCGGACCCGGCCACGGTCCGCCGGATCAGGCGCGTTGCCTATGACGCCCTGATCCGGCGGTGGGAGACGAAGTTAGGTAACCCTGCCGCCGGCCGGGACACGGTGGAGGCCATCAGGCCCCACCTGTCCCGGTAGATGAGCCGGCGGTACGGGGCCTTGACGTTCCACCTGGTGCAGGTGCTGACAGGCCATGGATGTTTCGGCAAGTACCTGCACCAGGTGGCTCGTAGAGAGATGACGCAGGAATGCGTCGAGTGTGGTGCGCCGATTGACACGGCGCACCACACTCTGGCGGAGTGCCCGGCATGGGGGCCGCAACGCCACGCCCTCGTCGCGCAAGTCGGCAGTGACCTCTCGCTGGCGACTGTAATCGATCGTATGTTGAGCAGCGAGAGGTCTTGGAGGGCGGTAGCCTCCTTCTGCGGCGCAGTGATGCGTCAGAAGGAGGCCGCTGAGCGCACGAGGGAGGCCGACGCCGCTGCCGCACCTTGCAGGCGGCGGCGGGCCGGCGGGAGAGCGCGGCGGCAGAACCACGCCGTCCGCTTCCTCCCGCCGTGAGCGATGGGCCCCTAGCCGGGCACGGTGTGAGGGGGCGTTCGGGCCGTTGGGCGTGGCCCTTTGGGCCTTTTGCCGTGTTTCCCCTGGGGGTGCGTCCCCCGGGGGAGTCTTGGTTTTTGTCCCCCCCTCCCACTTCGACGAGGGGGGGAGTCTGGAGGGAGGAGGCCGCCGCCCAATTCCTTCACGGGAGGGCGGCGGCCGGGCATGCGCTCCGTCGTGGGCGCGCGCGGTCGTCTGTGGGGTCGGGGGGCCCCAACGTGCCGGTCCCGCGAGGGGCCGGTACGGGACGGCAGGTGGGTGCCTTTGCTCCCCGCGGGCACCCACCAAGAGGAGTTTTATACGCGAAGGCGCCCGGAGAGTTGCTTGGCTGAAACCCGGGCGTCTCCAGTATGCGTGTGGCGGGACAAGCGGTGGTGGTTTTAGTGGGTATGGGGGTTACGCACAACATCTCAGTGGCCCCGAGCCCCACATAACCCGGCGTCCCCCCCCTTGAAAAGGACGCTGGGTATGCGTTAACAGCATTTCCACCACCGATATCAAAAAAAAAAAAAAAAAAAGGTAAGTACCACAGCATCCCCTATTTTTACCATTAAACAGTGCAAACATTAGAGGAACATTTAGCTAAATGATGAATGAATGTACCAAATTGAGCACATAGCCTGGAGCCACAAGATGTTAAATCTAGAAATCCTAATGGGGTTACTAGACTCACACTTCAAACTGGAATACAGTTAGGTTTACATACTACTGTTTGGCGGAAGTAATAGGCGCTGCGGTGGTAACAATCTAGACAGTGTCCGGCAACAGAGACTTACCTCCAGTAAATCATTGCTTTTATAATGTTTACTAATAAAACTGCTTTTATTTATACTTGCTGCTGTTGATATTATAAGTAGTAATTATTTGTTACAATATTAATACATAGTACACTAGTGTATATGTTTCTGTTTGTATATATTATACAATACTAGAATAGGAGTGTAATATATAATATTTTTTCTCACTTCTATTCATCTTTTAGTAAAATAGTGTTTTTTTTTGTGACAGTGACCTCATTTCGATAGATGCCGCGATAAATTACGAAATATGATTATGCAACGTTGTCTATGGTTCCAGTTAAAATTGGCGCATACATTCTTTTTCGTAATATGCAATCTATTAAACAGAAAATAAACATGGGAGCTGTAAATCATATCAGCAAAGTGTTTCGCGCGTTCATTTATTTTATGGAAGCGCTAACAGATGATTATTTTAGACTGAAGATAAGGAGACAGCTCTTTATGCGACTTAGATCATTTTGAGTGGAGTGGAGCGGGAAATATTTGATAATCTTTTTTGTTGATTTACATCTTAAACTATTTTAATTTTGATTTTAAACCTAAGCGATATGTGACTAAAAAGATCATACGTTATAAATATTCATTACTAAGAAAAAATCAATTGCCATGTTTTAAAGTCATGTTGGACTCTGAAAAAATCTTGACTGAGAAATATAACCGCTGGTGATCAACAACTGTTCTATATGGCTTAAGATAGTCACGAGTTCGCAAATCTAACGGTCAACATTCGGTAATAGAGAAGCGCTTTAAGAGAAAAGTAGGAGGGGTAAACATTTTGAAGAATTCAACACGGAGGAAATTATAACAAAAACATTCTTCTTCAAATTCAAACAGCTTTATTAAAATTTATATTGAAATTCATCATAGCATCAATAAATTATATTGTATTTCTGTGAGTTTCTATTTATCAGCGGATTCAAGTAATTTCACTACGGATAACATCCTTGAAAACGGAACACAGTAAAGCCCCACATTAATGTTTGGCGATACAAATAGACACTACGGTGGTATATACTAGATACCCACCACCAGTTTACGAACAATAGCGAAAGTTTAAGATTTCATCAGATCAATTTTCTGATATGAACTTAAAATAGAGAGTGATATAAAGCAGCTTGTTACAATTAATATCAACAATAATGACTGTGAGAAGAGTGATCAAGTCATATGAAAATTTGCACACAAATAACAGCAATTGTACCGGTCCTTGTATCAAAGGAGGTGACAGTGCGAGATAGCATCGTGATCGGATTAAGAAATTTAATCCCGGCCTTATTGAAAGTTGTATACACAAGTTAGATGATTCAATTTGTTACAACAATGGCTCGCTAGATAAGATAATTGTCGCTGCAGTCGATAATTACAAAACGACGGTAAGTAAGTAACCAGTCATCGGGACCGGTAAAGAACTACGCAAAGAGCTTTCTTAGAAAGGGTACCCGGCTACAATCGGCTGACTTTATTATTGAAAGCAGTGATCTTATCAGAGTCGCTAGTTATTAACGTGTGATTTAGTGTTCTAGTTATCATGGCATGGTATATTGCGTACACCCCTCCTATTTACTGATAGAAACGTCTACGTGAAATTGTTCATAATGAAATTTTCTATAAGCTTTTTACTTAAAGTTATTGTGGTAATGATTTAGCGATTGATTGGTATATGATAATTGGGATTGATATATGTGTGTGAAATATGTTAATAAGTATATATTATAGAGAAAATGAAGTTTGGAAAGAAATTACGAATATTTTGTTGAAATTTTATGATGATTTTTTTTTAATTTTTACTTAAAGAAATATCTACAAAGTTTACCTGATTAAAATAGCGTTAGTTAGGATGATCTACCTAAACTACAAGGTACATGTTGCGTTGAGATGTTGACTTAATGCCAGTACTTTAATCCTTTGACTTGACCCAGTAATTTCATTAACCCTGTATAAGGAAAATTGTAATGTTTGCGCATTAGTATTAAGTCCTTATATATGTAATTGGCGTTAAGTACGGAAGGAATATAAAGACAATTTTTTTAAAAAAAATATTAAATTTTAATTAATCAAAGTATGCATTATGGTTATCTATGCACTTTTAACATCTCATAGATAGTTTTCATTGATCCCTTTTCTAAAAAAAACCATGGGGGCGAGAATCAATAATCTCTTTGAAAGCGATTTGGACTGCCGCATCGGAGTAGAATTTTTTTCCTTGTAAGAAATTGTTCAAATTTTGGCAAAAATGGTAAACTGGGGCAAAATTCGGGTGATACAGTGGATGTCGCAGATATTCCAATTGTAGCTCATCTAACTTAGTGGTTGTTTGTTGTGCAGTGTGTGGTCTTGCGTTGTCGTGAAGCAGCAGTGGCCTAGACCGATTGACCAATCTCGGTTGTTTAGCCGCTGGTTCTTCTTTCATGGTTTGCAGTTGCTGACAATAGATGTCTGTCGTAATCGTTTAGCCAGATTTTAGAAAGTTGTAGTGACTGACACCGGCGCTTGTCCACCAAACACTCACTAATAACTATTTCTGAGTCAATTTTCGTTTGGGGCAGGATTTGGCTGGGTCTCCAGATCTGCCATTGCGACGAGCGCTTCCGATTATCGTACAGTATCCACTTTTCATCACAAGCAATGATTCGATTTAAAATCACTTCATTATAGTGTCAGTTGAGCAAAGTAACACAGCAGTCGACGCGTGTTTGCAAGTTCGATTCTCTCAATTCATGAGGTGGGTCCGTTCAAGATTTTTTACGTTCCCGATTGGTTTCAAGTGGATTAATACAGTTTTGTCACTTACCCCGATGCCTGCAGCTATCTCTGAAGTGCTTTGTGATAGATCCGCTTCTACAATAGCCTTTAAGTCTTCATTTTCCACTTTGATCTCCGGCCGTCCACGAGGTTTGTTCTGAAGGTCGGAATTACCACAACGGGAACGTTGAAACCAAAAACGTACAGTGCTTTCTTTTGCGACACCAGCGCCGTACACATCATTAATACGTACCGTACTCGTAAATATAAGGTTGCCAAATATCTCCCTTCCGCTTTTTTGTTCTTTATTCAATGCCTTATAAAAAGTGTTACAGTGATCGGATTTAGTTCAAATATGCGCCGTTTTGTTCGATAATCTGTTTCCATCTAGACGGCAACTTCATAATACCTCCCTCGTAGAAGCCCCCCTCCTTATTTGCGAAGAACTCGGACAGCCACTTTTCACAAGCCTCTTTTGAGTTCAGTTTTACACCACCAAGGGCGTTCACCATGGACAGGAACAGGTGGTAATCACTTGGCGCTATGTCCGGGCTATATGGTGGATGCGATAAAACCTCCCATCCGAGCTCCCGTAGCTTCTGACGAGTCATCAACGAAGTGTGTGGTCTGGCGTTGTCCTGGTGGAACACTACATCCTTCCTGTTGGCCAATTCTGGACGCTTCTGGTCGATCGCCTGCTTCAAGCGGTCCAGTTGTTCGCAGTAGATGGTAGAATTAAGCGTCTGGCCATATGGGAGCAGCTCATAGTGGATGATTCTCTTCCAATCCCACCAAACACACAGCAAAACCTTCCTGGCCGTCAATCCCGGCTTGGCCACTGTTTGGGACGATTCACCGGCCTTCGACCACGACCGTTTTCGCTTGATATTGTCGTATGTGATCCATTTTTCGTCGCCAGTCACCATCCGCTTCAAGAATGGGTCGAGTTCGTTCCGTTTCAGCAGCATATCGCAGGCGTTGATTCGGTCCAGAAGGTTTTTCTGCGTCAAATCATGCGGCACCCAAACATCAAGCTTTTTTTTGTATCCAGCCTTCTGCAGATGGTTTAAAATGGTTTGGTGACTAACTCCCATCTCCTGGGCGATGTCACGAGATGCCACATGCCGGTCTAACTCGATGTAGTCCATGATTTGATCGGTATTTGTCGTCACAGGTCTTCCGCCGGCTGGCTTATCCATGGTGTCGTTTTCACCGGCTCTGAATCGTCGAAACCATTCCTCCGCGGTTCGAAGTGATAGAGTACCATCCCCCAAAACACCATCAATCTCACGGAACGTTTCTCTAGCGGATTTGCCTTTAACGAAGGAAAACTTTAAAATAGCGCGAATTTCGGCGTTAGTAAACTCGCATGTTTACACGTCTATAACTGTTGAACGCAATATCCAAACTAATTATGCATAGCGTCGTTTTGTAGGTTATGTCAAGACCTTTCAAATTATGTATAGTATTGCCAGATACGAGCTCTGTAGCGCTTTGTACATAGCCGCGAAATTCAAAAGACAAAAAGACGGAAGGGAGATATTTGCCAACCTATTATATCAATATTTCATGTTTTCCATTGTGCAGTAATAAGCTATGCCTAAGAAAAAATAAAGATGAAAAAACAAATGAATGACTATTTTCAAAATTCAAATGTACCAGCTAAATGTACTTATAAATTTGAAATTGGACTTCTTAAGCAAAGAGGAGATATTTCAGATCAAAGTGGTCAATACGACAAAACGCTTATTTCATATGTAAGAAACTTATCTAAACGATCACCAGTATCCGAGATTAGCATCCAGTAAACACCACCTTTTAAAAATAGTTATGTGTGCTAATAAAAACCCAAAACCGTATTTATCTTTAACGCTGCTGCTGTAAAAAATTATCTAAGTATATAAAGCGACATGAAGGAAGAGTTCTGAATATGTTTCGAATTTAAGTTAACATTTAGTTGCACTTTCGCTGCTCTTTAACCTTGTTAGGTATTGAACTTTAAGTTTCCGTGTATACTGTTTTAGTTAATTAACTAACCACCTAACCTATAAGAAACCTTACCACGTTTGCAACATATAAGATTTATATGTAATAGGTTGTTTGTGCTGGTTATACAGAGGTAGTAAAATATGAATAAAAAAACATTTGTTCTCAAGTGAACATAAGTTGATGATTGTGATGAATAAAACAGATGTTACATTTGTTATTTATAAGTATAGAAGGCTACGTCTTCAAAAGCCTAGACGTTGAACCGAGCAGGTCAAAGAGGCCATTGAGATATCTGTACATAAGACGGTGAACAAAAAGAGCTGGTGCAACATCATAATGAATAGGTTATCACAAAGGAGTTACGACTTCAAGTACTGAGGAATCAATTAATAGAAAGATGTTGAATTTTTACACATATAAAATCTGGTGAATACTTATACATTTTTTTAATCGATTAAAAACCACCCGATATTTGAAATATATCTATATTAATGTGCTTTAATGTACGATATATATAATAATTCTTACATCAGCTTCACAAGAATTCTTGTAGAAATTTCGCAAGTAGATTTGTCATTGGCGATTTGTTAGTATCGTAACCCTGTCTAGGATTAACGCGGATTAGTCTGCGGACTGCGTTACAACAGCAACGAATGCAAATCCTAGAATTAATTAGCGACGTCTCAACACATATAGGACGAGCCGACGTACATACGGACACTAATACTTGTGGACAGGTGTCGTATTGGCCGCCCACACGGCATCAACATTGCGTAAGCGGTGCAAAACTTGATAAGGCCCCGCACGGTAATGTTCTCGCGCTCCAGTTGATTTACAAGGACCGGTTCGTAATTCGGATATTTATCTTATTAAAACGCAGCGGACGCCCCCAAACGGGGCGAGCTGTCTGCGGTGGTGATAACTGCCCCTTGCATAGATTAACGTTAGTGTTTAGTCACGGTGACGTTTTGTCGGATTAAGAAAGAACAAACTGAGACGTTAATAACGAACTATCGGACGGTTGAGTATTACCAGAGGCTTGGTATCTCATTATTAATTATTTTTTTATATTGTCACGTGTTTTTCCCAGTAGGGGTAGGCAGAGGTGAATAAACACCCACGTTTCGCCAGATGTGGTCAGATTAGGTACCTAACATACCACTAGGACATTTCAAGACACGGCGAGCTCATATCGTGGAGATAGAACTACAAATAGTAATTAAAAAGCAGTATGAACTCCCTGATGATAGAGGACATTTGTCGTCTCAGTCCTACAGTAACCATGGGAATTGTAAAGCACTTGAAATGACGGGGAAATAGTATAGTTAAATAAATTTTTCATGTTTAGAATTCTGTCCTTTTTTGTCCTTTGGATTGGATTTGTACTTGTATGAAAATCGCACTTGAGAAATACTCTTTATTGTACTGTTATTAAAATTCATTGTGTCCGCTTCAATTTTAAAAACTCGATTAACACGAATAAGATGATTTTTTTTATAAAACACGGACAAACTGTAGCAGGAAACGGATGTATACTTAACGCTGTCTTATTTCGAGTTCAGGTTTATGAGTTTTTGTTTCGGTCGTTTGTTTGTTATTAATATCAATTCTGGTTTAAAATGTTTGCCGGGTAATGTATGGAATTATTTTTGTAACAATGTAAGGTGTAATCGTTAATTATGTAAAGAGTAATAATTAGAAAGTATTATAGTCAGTACATAGTAATACCGTTTGTTAAGATAGAATATGGACAATATTTTTTACTCACATTTTATTAACTTCTTGTAATTTTACCTGTTAAATTAATTATTATCTTGTACACATGATGTAACGAAAATTATTCAAGACAAATTGAGATATTCGTACATACAAATTATAAAGACTAAAGTAGTAAAGTTAATAACAATTTCGAGAGATAAATTAATCATGTCCATTGACAAATGATCAGTCAATTCTCAAAATTATAAGCCCCGATTTGAATTAAGGTTTCAACAGTTATTTTCAAAGGCTTTGCCAATCTTTTTGTGAGAGTTAAATGGTTTTTTTTACGTAACGTATATTCTTGACATTTCGCAGGGCGGGATGGTCGCGGCGCCGAGCGTCGATCGGCTCGTTGGTTTATCGGCGCGAGGAATTCCCTGTTACATCACTTGTTTCAAAACTTAAAAATATACTTTCGATGGTATTTTCGTAAGCTTTGAATCTTTTATAAATATTGAAAACACACGTTCATCAATTTTATTTCTTCTCTTAATATTTATAATATAAATAATCCTATAGAAATTATGGTCGCAGCGAGTCTTAAGATGCAGAATGAAAGAACTAATCGATATGATTCTTCCAGGCAGGCTTATATCCTGCAATGAACTTCTATTGTCTGATGCTGATAGTATAGTTATGCGATATCACAAGTGGTATTTAAAAAATAGGCATTTAACAAAAGGTATGTAAAAGAAGTGTAAGTGTTCTCACATAACATCTCACGGGATTCTAACCAACCTCATCTGCTCATGGTACACCCTGCTTATCAACAAACGAGGCTCTGACTACAATTAATCTGCATTGGGCCCGCGTGGCTGAAATAACGAGATGTAGTACCTAATTTAATATATAATATTGAGGGTGTTAGGTGTAATGGAAAGAGGAGAGAGATTTAGATAAAACGATTTCTTTTGCTGAAACACCTACCATTTGTGTATCAGCGTAATGTTTTTAACGATTCTGTAAATCTAAAAATATAAATGACTATATGTAAGATACAAGTAACAAAGAAACGCTTCATTTCTTTATTCTATACATGTCGCCTCGAACTCATAATGTAATAGTTGTGCTTGTTTATTTATGTACTGTATTAAGGACATGTGCTGTAATAGGCTCTTTATATTAAACTACTTTTACTTTAATATCTTTCCGCTATATGTTTGTAAATTGTAATACTTTTCGGTATTTTATTGTTATATTAAATATTGTAATATAAATGAATTTTTTTTGTGCTTTTAGTGCGTTTCAAAATTTTCTTTTAATAAAAAAGTAAATGTTAGGAATTTTAGTTGATTATATCATTCAGACATTTCTGATACAAATCCCTATCATCATTGGTTAGATATATTAAATATGTATACATCTATAAATATATATCGTCATTATCAGCCAATAGATGCCTACCGAAAGACATAGGCTTCCCCCAAACATCCCCAATATATGTACAAGTATATATATATTTTTTGGAGTAAACAAATTATTCTTAAACTACAATTGTGGATCACGTTTGTGTTCGTCATGATGGAATCCAACAACAATTGTACTAGACAGCTTCTCGCTATCCATTATTGAAAACTGTCCAATACATTAGGATCTTTAGTTGAAAGCGCACTGAAACTGAAGTAATATCTTCATCCTCCAGTTTAAATAAGTGAAACTTCCACTAATTGATAAAAAAAATGGCTATAAACATACTTGTTTATGCTCATAATTGTGAAAGTTGTCTAAGTCATATACTCGTATTTCTTGTATAGTATATTATATGTAATATTTTTATATTATATTTATTAATAATTTTATTAGTATTAATTATTGGAAATCTATTTTAAACATGAAATTTTGTGAGTATTTCATACGAAAATGTTTGTTCTAAAACTTGTCTTAGGCTATTTTCAAAATTACTTGAATGTCCTAGTTACTATTATATAAATAACTTAAAGCAATAAAGAACTATGAGTTTTATTTTAAACAACTTTAATGAAATAATTCATGAACGCCTATTAATTACTTTTATCATTTCGAGGTTTTAGGATTCTTAATGTTCCTGAAAAACTGGAGGGATGTATTCTAGTATACACATAATATCTTTATGTTTATCTTCGGTTACGGATCTAATGGTGGTGTATAATGGAAGTAAAGTAATATTTAGATATATTTTTGGGTATACTACTCTTTCTGGTGAAACATCCAAAACGTGGAATTTTATAAGTCGTAATGAGTAGTTTTCAAACAATAGATTACGCTATCGTTTATCAAGTCGCAAATCCTTATAAGAATCGTACATGTTTATATAAATTGACTTAGCTAACAAGTCGATACGGAATATAAATCACTTATATATTCACTTACTGGATCTCTATGGATCTTCGTTATATTGTTGTACTTAGTAACTTGCTCTGTACTTTAAATTAGACGTGGATTATAACATAACGAACATAATATCTGTTATTACTATTACGCAATAATAACAGGTATCAATTTGTGTTATTAAATAACAAGTGTTTGTTTTACAATTTGTATTATTCGGGTTATAATACTAGGTGCATCTCGTTTTAGCATCAATATATACAATTAATGTGATTGAAATAAATTAATCTATGAAATAACCGTTAACACGACGAGTTTGAAGGAGTGACGTTTTGAGAATAATTACCTTCTTGTAAAATTATAATTTGTGTTGTTCGGGTTATAATACTAGGTGCATTTCGTTTTAGCAACAATATATACAATGGGTGTGAGTGAAATAAATTAATCTATGAAATAACCGTTAACACGAACTAATTAAGGAGTGACGTTTTGAGAATAATTACCTTTTTGTAAGATTATAATTTGTGTTGTTCGGGTTATAATACTAGGTGCATTTCGTTTTAGCAACAATATATACAATGGGTGTGAGTGAAATAAATTAATCTATGAAATAACCGTTAACACGAACTAATTAAGGAGTGACGTTTTGAGAATAATTACCTTTTTGTAAGATTATAATTTGTGTTGTTCGGGTTATAATACTAGGTGCATTTCGTTTTAGCAACAATATATACAATGGGTGTGAGTGAAATAAATTAATCTATGAAATAACCGTTAACACGAACTAATTAAGGAGTGACGTTTTGAGAATAATTACCCTCTTGTAAGATTATAATTTGTGTTGTTCGGGTTATAATACTAGGTGCATTTCGTTTTAGCAACAATATATACAATGGGTGTGAGTGAAATAAATTAATCTATGAAATAACCGTTAACACGAACTAATTAAGGAGTGACGTTTTGAGAATAATTACCCTCTTGTAAGATTATAATTTGTGTTGTTCGGGTTATAATACTAGGTGCATTTCGTTTTAGCAACAATATATACAATGAATGTGATTCAAATAAATTAATCTATGAAATAACCGTTAACACGAACTAATTAAGGAGTGACGTTTTGAGGATAATTACCTTCTTGTAAGATTATAATTTGTGTTGTACGGGTTATAATACTAGGTGCAATTCGTTATAGCAACCGTATATACATTGAGTGTGAAAGAAATAAATTAATCAACGAAATAACAGTTAACACGAACTAATTAAGGAGTGACGTTTTGAGAGTAATTACCTTCTTGTAAGATTATAATTTGTGTTGTTCGGGTTATAATACTAGGTGCTTCTCGTTTTAACAACATTCTATCGAATTAGCTTATGACAGTATTATACATAAGACAAAGACAAGAATAGTTTATTTTTTTATTGACTTTTTTGTTATTACAAACTATGTTAGTGACCGGATGTTATCAAATACTGAAAATGTTAATTGTTGATAGTGGTTGAATAACTTGAGTATGGTGAAATATAAATGATATTTTTTAAGATATAATGACATCACAAGAACAACTGTTATCTTCGAATACTTGTGATTTATATATGTTAGATAAATACGCCTCACTCTTACTTTAAATCGCTCTGTCATTATCAATACAGTGCTGATATTGCTGCGTGCGTTATTCATCAAAGACCCAGCACCTCACTACAATACCTCTACAGACTCTATAATATTTTTTCGAGAATATCATCCATTGCAGCTAATAGACAGATTCGCCCGCGGCATTATTTACTGTTCTTCTTGATCAAGAATCTTTTAGTGATTTCGTTGAAATAAAATCCGGCTGCTACCTTCGTTTTATCAAAAACGTATTTCCTCTTCTACACTTTTCAATCAACTCATAATAAGGTTCGGGGTTGAATAAGAAATTTCTTTGTATTTTTGACTTAGACCACTTTCATAATTATGAGCACTGTAGGGTGTTGTTATGAAACAATTCTTTGAAGACTTATTTTTATTTTTATATTGTCTTATGTTACAGTGGCAACTTCTAAAGCTACTGATAATTCCAATTAGATATATATTTGTGTTTTTAAAGCTTAATGGGTCTATTACTATTCATACCGTATTTTAAAGTGACACTTTCCAATAAATCGTATCGTAAAGGAATCATTTTCATCTGCTTCAACATAAGTTGTTTAGCAGTTGGTAGTTTCATTTCAAATTTAAAGATTCACTTAGCACTGTCTTATATAATATTTACATAGGAAAAAAATAGAGAGTTTCAAGTGAAAAGATATAATAAGAGTTGAATACATTTAACAATACTGTAGATCCCACCGTCTCAAACTAAAGCGAGGTTAGTGACATGCGTTGCGATATTGTGTTGTACGATCCGCTTCTGGCATTCTACAAGTTGTCTTTTAAGGAGTCTGGATTCAATGTCGTCTCATTATATAGTGCTGCCATATAAGTAAAGGAGTATGCCAAAAAGCCACTAAATACACCACAACAACAGCTTCAACTATATTTCTCATTTTATTCATTACGCCTCGAGTATTAAAACGTCATAATGTCGCCTGAATGTAATTATCTTTGCAACCTTGTTAAGAACTGTGCGGTTAATTATTTATTATGGTCGTTCTATAACAACTCAGTGTATTTCATTCTATACAAATTATGTACAATGAAGATATATTTTCAACTTTTTTTATCAATCCTCAGCCGGTTCACGTCCACTGCTGGACATAGTCTTCCTTTAAAGGTCACCAAATCGATCGGTCCTACCCTGCTCGCTTCCATCGCCTTCCGGATATAGCCTCGTGTATTACCGACGTTAGGGCCGGCGTTTGTACGGGTTCATGTAAGGGCATGTAGGCCATTTCCCACCACATCGGCATAATGCTGGTTGGTGGAGGCCAGAGCTTCGTTTATTGAATAACAGGGTGCACCACATGAGGAAACCTGCACATGAATTAGAATTTATTCTAAGGTGTATGTGAAGTCACCTATTCGTATTGGGCCCGCGTGGTGATTATGGCCTATAAGGCCTGTGCCACAACAGTGGTGACGTAAATTGGCTGTTATGGGGTGCACCACCAGTAGTTGACGTTGACTTGGCTCCCGTGATTTGTTCCCCTATCCTCCGATTGATCCCCTTACACCGATATTTTTTTTCTTACCATCACCTATTAAAACATCATGAATTGTTACCCCTTTGTTTTAAAATAAAATATGGAGTCACAGTCATGCTGAAGGTAGATCTCAACGTAACTTTATATTTTATAAAATGAACAAAAAAAAAACTCATTTTATATCGAATTATAACTACTTTTATTCTACATTAAACTGTAATGAAATATTTCTACTGGTATCTCCGCAGCGCCTATTTCTGCGGCCAATCATTAATGTGCACACATTAATACATTGTGTAAGGAATTATTTCCTATGTCCAGATCTTAACACAGTATAATAAGTCTACTTAAAGTTGTCTGGATCCCACATACATTAAGTAACAACGGAGAGCCGAGAACATAATATTATTGAACCCACATCCTTTTTAAGTTCGACGAGTGCCCGTTTGGTCAGACAACACCTTACCTTGTTGATACAATGATGGAATTGTTTTCATACTTTTTATGTGGTCCAGATCATCTATAGAAAATTAAAAGAGATATTGAAAATGCATTTGTGACTTTAATAGTAAGTTTATTTATTTATTTTTATTTCGACAATTAACTGGTGGTAGGTTTCTGTTGCCGGAGACAGTCTCGGTAGGTACCACCGCATCTCCTGTTTCGACCGCCAAACAATAGTGTGCAAGCATTACTGTGTTCTGGATTGAATGCAGTTGTAGTTAGTGTAATTACTGGGGTATAGAGACTTGACATCTTATACATCAAGGAGACGAGAGCAATATGGCGTAGTGTAAATCATCCCGTCTAGCGCTTCGTTGTTATGGACAGGCGTATCACTTACCATCAGTTGAACGTCCAGTTCGTCTCATTGCTTCATTAAATAATAATATTAAAAAAATGATTTTGTAACGATGTAATCTGAACGTATATAAACTTATAAAAGTAAATCGATTTAAGGTAGTTCATAACAGTAGGCGTTATTTCGAAGCGCGCGCTGCTCGCAATTCATCCCGGACGGCGCCCCGCTGCGTCAATCTCCAATATAAGAATATAGTTTACTATTATTGCATACTGAATGTCGTTCCAGCTACTGTATATCAAGTCAAGGCATGTCGCATATGAAGCGAATACTTTAATAATCTCCAAGTATGCGGCAATTATAAGTAAACTATATTCATGTTTTTCAGAATGCGTAGTGTTTAAAACCTTGAATTCTGAGATCTTTCCGACTATAATTATTATGACTTACTGACAGGACTGCATTTCATACGTATCATTTAAATGGGTTAAGTTATAAAATTATACGTATTCGCGATTACTGTTATAATAAACTGCAATTATAAGACTGCACGCGATTTTACTAACACTGTCTTTATATTAAAAAATCCTTCGAATTCCATGCAAGTTTTATTCAATAAAAAAATAATGAATCTTAAAATGGTACTTTTGTTTTAGTGAACCAAGCGAAGAGACCTGTGAACCGTTCACCTGATAGTAAGCCAAATAACGTGTCACTACAGGAACGTCCTTCAAAACAGGAACCTAGTATTGTTCCCCCACTACTGTTTGTCAGTTATAGGCGTTGCGGTGGTACCTACCTAGACCGTCTCTGGCAACAGAGATCTACCATCAGAAAAATACCTGTAATAAGATGATTTAATTATGTTACATTGTGATAAGGAATATGACGTTGGTCGGTAGAGACTTGGATTTAGTATTTGTAATTCAGATGGATACTGCGACTAAAAGGATCGAGCTGCTATAACAGAGTAATGATGAATGGGACATTTTAAGTTAGTACTTAAAGTACCGTATAAACTATATTATGCAGGTAAGGTAGGTAAAATAGTTTTTCGATTATGCACGCCCCTACGATGATTCGAGACGCGATAAATTTAATACAGTAGACAGCAAAATTGTTGTTTTGACCGCTCTTCTTTTATGAACTTCGCGCTTTCCTTTATTTTATAGCCTATTGTCGGGATAATTTGTGTAACTCCCCTCTTTTATGTTAATAATCCCAGTTTGTTTTATTTTTATTTTGTGTTCAAGGTGCTTTTGAATCACCACATTTGTAACAATTTCAATTGTAAAATGGGAAATGATATAAATTTAATAAGGCGTATACCTCTTGAAGAACAGTCGCTTTTACTGTTAATGTTACCTATTGGCTTTAACAATTGAATAATTATCTTACCAAAATTATGAAAAATTTCTCAAACCAAATCTGTCAATTCTTACAGCGTACTACCTTTACTCTGATTAGTCTTACTTTATAATCGTTCTTTCGATTCTGGACCTGGTATCTTCAAATATTGTTGTCTATTTGCAGTTTTCAACCGGTGTAACCGATCACACCGTGACAATTCCCATGGGCTTTTTCATATAAACCTTTGTCCTTTATTTGCATCCTCAAATTAAGTTAAACAAGTAGTCCCCGTGTTTTTCCTTTCCATTTAACCTGATTACGAATGTTGGTTCGTGGACTGAACTAAAGTAGACGTGGATACAAATTTAAATTGCTTTCATCCAGTAGTTTTGTCTATGTTACAATTCGACAGATTAACTACTCTACCACACTTACATTGTTAGTCTGCCGCCGTAATAATATTGTTGTGCTGCGGCAATCAATGAGCTAGAGTACTGAGAGTAAGTACGCTTTACCATTTTTGGGTCTAGACGGGCTCCGAGAACAGAGACCTATTCCACCGGTTTGACAAAGTATTTAGACACGGCAATTTGTCAAATAAATTATCGTATAAACCGCAAGGGGCCGTGTTTAAACTATGGATATTATTCCCCGCATCTGATACGAGTCTAGTATAATTATTCAACTGGGACGCCTGACCCAGTATCGGTGTTCAATAGACGCGCTTGAAATTTTATATTAATGGTTGTCCGTACGAAGTTTATCAGATCAGTCCGTGCTCTCGGGGAAAGCACCGTCGTGTACGAATATGTACCGAAATTGATTGGGCCCCTTGGTAAGTAAATGCCGGAATTGGAAACGCATTGATTATGCACGCAAGCTTTACACGCGATTCGGTCCTTCACCTCTGAGCAACTAGCAGTTGACACGACTGTTTAGCGAGGTGAAACTATTTTCGATGAAACCAACCGACCCACTTAGTGTGACGGCTGGATAAAAGCACAAGCGTACCGCACCTGATCCATTTCGATCTGTTTTATCGAATTAATTACATGCTTTATCAGAATATCGGTCCATTAATAGTTTCTTTTTATGAAGGCGAAGGAAAACATCGTGAGTGCATCGACAAGCTACAAAAACAAAAGCTTTCATGGACATGTCACTGTGACATCCGCCATCCCGCCAACGTAATGAAAAACCAACCTAGACTCTTTTTATGGACTGGGGCCTTTAGATCCTGCAATGGAAACATTAAGAGGGCTGTTTAAGTTATTATGGGTCTTAGATTTAAAATAGATGTCTTACGTGATTGATATTTTTATTTGTACCGAAATAGTTTATTGTTGAATTTTCACATTAAAAGAGACCTATGTTCAGCAGTGGACGTCTATCGTATGAAATGATGATGATGAAAATGTTTAGAAAACTATCTAAACAACTAAAACACATAATTTTTGTTCCATTGCGTCACAAGATATTATATCAAACAAGTCGTGATTGACATCAGCAAACATATCAGCGGGCTATTATTTGTTACGATTTTAACGGACTAATGATTTTTGTAGAATGTTTACCTTTTGACCGGGTATGAGGTTGAATGTCAGCTGATTGACAGGTACCAGCTCAATTACTATTGCATATCTTTGAAGTAGTTGTTTTTAAATTATCTTTACACATTATGCGTTAAAAATAAGAGTGTCTTAATAGTTGCCTCTAGCCTCGCCCGAAGTGTTCTACTTTGCAATTAATTATGCAGAAAAAAAGTTTAGACTCTAATAAATTATTGTTAACTAAGCAATTTTACTTTGAAAACTTTCTGAAGAATGTGTTATGATTCAAATACATAACATTATTAATAACTATATAAATATTTTTAGCGATTATTAATGTAAGAATGTATAAGTAAAATGACTTAATTCTGCTTTCTTACAATTTTATGCAAACCAATATAGTGTTGTGCCGATAGGTTTAAGGTCATTGTGTTATGTTTAAGAAGGCTGCATTATTTACACTGCAGGGAATATCATAATTATCAGTTTACTAGAATCTTAGAATGTTTATGTCAAGAGATCCTGGAAAATTATTATTAATCTATCTGAAATAGAATAGTTAGTATCAATTTTCATTTTGTACGGTGAAATGGTGCAAAAAAGCTGCTACAAAGTAGAAGATATCATACAGGAGTTACGAAAAAGTAAATCATGACAATTTTTAAGGTGATTAGTGGATTATTGATAGGATTGGTGAAATTACCCGAGTTAACAAGTTTTAACATCATGATTTACGCGATGATGACACTGGTTGAGCGTTTATCATTCTAATTAGAGCCATATTGATTGTGTGATGCAAGCATTGAGCTGCCTCAGTCTGATGATGAAGATGAGGATAATAATGATGATCGGATTAAAAGTAATTGAGTGATTCCTTTAGTCAAAAATATTAGTATTTATGATATGGAAGTATTGACAGAAATCCTGCCGAGAAATCGGTCATTGCGAATGTGCGGTTACGGGGATTACGGCGAGCATGCGCCGTGTCGGATTGATTAGGCCGATGACTGGTCGTCAGGTGCGATTAAGAACACCGAGTATGATATCTTAAATTTCTCAAACATAAAATTGCATCATACATTTAGACAAGAACATTGACATGCGTGAGATCTCTCACGTTCAATTTATTCAAGTATTTGCACACATTTAAAGTTGTGATAGAACTTGTGGTTTTGATCTCAATTTTCATCTTTTGTTTCTCATAGCGTCGATGATTAAAAAATAATCTACAATGAAATATATCTGATTGATGATAATTTTAACGTTATAATATAAAAAGGTTAATATTTAAATACGAGTTTAGTTTACCTTCTATTGTTCGATGAATCCGTGGTAGGTGATTCGACTGCCCATAACAACGTAGCACTCATTAGGAAGCTGTACACAGCATTATATTGTACTCGTCGCCTCGAAACATAATATATTCAATCTCGTTACCCTCGTAATTTCATTAATTATAACGTCCTTCCAACCGGAACAGTTAGGTTTGCACACTGCTGTTTAGTGACAGAAATAGGCACGGTGGTGGTATCAACCTAGACGCTCTCCGACAACAGAGACCTACCATCAGTCTGCTACTCACCACAGCCATAGATTATCGACTCAAGAACAAAACTGTGATGAAAGAGTTATCAACTTAAATAGTTTTTCTTTTGTTATTTACAATGTGATTTATTAATTAGTTATAATTCTAAATTAATACAAATAAATCTTCGCTAGTCACTAGATCAACTTATTTATCAATAAACTCCAGTCCTGATGTTTTCTAATATCTATTTTAAGATCAAACATACTCAAAGTTATAGAGAAAATAGTATTCATGTTCGTTATAAGAAAATAAATTTCTTTTTTAGTTTAATTTGCCCAAAGTGTATTGTACCTATTGTACCTGAATGATGTACTATGCGAATGTAGGTCTATTATGATTATTTACTGAACATGAATATTCTTTATTTTGGCTTGAAATAAGTCGTTATACTTAAGTGGATGATTGTTTTAAAAAGTGTTTTCTAAAAGTTAAAGACCGTTAGAGTTTAGTGTTTGGTTTTTTGCTACAATATTAGTAAATTATGAGTTTTATCATTGTTATATCACTGTATAATATATATATATATCGAGTGGTTCCCGCGTACTGGTAGACGTAGTGTTGGGAGGCCTCCCACAAGGTCGACCGACGATCTGGTGAGAATCGCGGGAATCCATTGGATGCGAGCAACGTGGGACCGATCGATGTGGGGATCTTTGGGGGAGGCTCATGTCCAGTGGTAGACGTCTATCGGCTGATGATATCACTCTATTGTTGTCCACTGCTGAACATGGGCTGAGCGCATCGCATGTACGTGAGCTCATCTGGTCAATTCAATTAGGTCGGTGCTGATTGCTTGCTTGTCTTACCTTAGTATACAAAAACATGCCTAATATTGTGTCAAACGCGTTTATGGTGTTTTATTTCTCAAATATTTCAGCACCTTAACGTTTAAGATGCTCGCGATGTACTCGGTTGCATAACAAGGATGATTCCCAATCTAACCCGATCTCTGACACGTAAGATTGAAGTTGCTATTTTTAATTAACCTCTGGCATCTCAACTCTTGAGTTATTACTTCGGTCGACGTTTGGCTTCAGATCTGACTTATTAGATTAACTCTATCTCCAGTTCCATCTTGGCTTACGCCGTACGCTCGTTACTTATGATTTGCAATATTTTACGCGTTGCATAATTGACTCGCTTTGAATATGCACCCTTATTTTTTTAATAACATAAGTATAAAAAAAAATCTGTATAATTCAACACATCGATAAGCTATTGGAATGAAGGCCTACCTTATATGTTTAAATAGGTACAAGTTACAAAATGAAAAACAATAAGTAGATCAGTTGATTAATTATTATACATTTTACATAACCATCGATACAAATGAAAGTAAGAGCGAAGACGTAATTTGTCCCTAATTTCCATTCGTGGTCTGTTAGTGGCATTTAGCCACCACTTTTAGCCGTTGTTTTCGCTAATTAACATCTTGTTAGCAATTTAAAAGCGTGTACAGCTAGTTAGCTATTGTTCCTATTAGCGAAAGTACTGTTACAGAGGGTGTATTTCGTAATAATTGGTAAGGTACACAGCGTCACATAACTATTGATTAACGTAAACCAAAGTAATGTTACGTAATTAATTAAATTACAGATTATAAACTAGAAGAGAGTTTGTTATTAACAAACGATTGCATCAATGTAATTGTTTAATAGATAAGACAGTTTTCCATTATTACGAAAAGATCTATATCAAATCTATTCCCTTTCTTTTTGGGTCAGTCTAAATATAAACTTGTATTTCAATTTAGACATATTGTTAGTTCAAATCTGATGTCGCTTGCAAATGTAGCGCGTAATGGAAGGCCCGATCCATTGAACGCTTGCAATGTATAAAGCATTAGTCATGTGGGCTGCATCTCTTTGAGGTCAGATGTTCGACATTGGCATTGATGGCGCGTCACTTTGTCAGTGCCAGGGCGGGGATGAAGTTGGATGGTGCTGTCATGTTGCTCGTTGCATCGTCCTTGCAGTTAGTGCACACGGGCGACTTTTCGTGTTTAAGCATTCAATTTCCTCCTTTAATATTACATATAAATCATTGCAAGAATTATTATTAGAAAGTTGAGAAAAAATATCTTACAAGGTAAAGATAGTTAGGTGACGGTAGCTCCTGTTGCCGGAGAACGGCCAAGTAGGTAGAACTGTAGCTACTATTTTTGTTACTAAACAATACTTTGCGACTATTACTGTGTTCCGATTTGAAGAACGTGATGGCTAATGAAATTACCGCGGTAACGAGGCTTAAGTTCTTATGTCTCAAGGCGACGAGCATGTGGTGCATCATTTTAACTTGCGCTACGTGGTTATGGACGGCCGTATAACTTACCATCAGGTTATCGTCGAAGATTATCAAAAGGTAGTTAAATTAAAACAAGATAAAGGGATCTTCAGAAGATATGGTTCTAGTTACGTTACTATTTATTAGACCAATGTATAGTCAGTCGTACTAAAAACGAACTGTATTTCTCTTTCTTTTCATAACATAATCTTATATAATACACAACAGCTGGTATGATACGATATCCTCGCTGATTTCATTTATGGCACAAATACCTGGTCTGCAGCCAAAAGTTTTCATTCTTTTCTTGTACAGCGATGTGGCGAGACTAGTTAGATGTTCACTTGAAGGTAAAAAATAAGTTCGCCTTTAGAACCTTACTACTAGTAAAGATTTTTATCTAGTGCTTCTAGCACTGAAAAGAGATGTACAAATCCTGTTATTTAGGGATTTTTTTTTAGTTTGTTCAAATAGGATTCTTTAGATAAAGCCCACATAGTGATGTCAGATCTCTCTCAAACAACAGTGAATAAGTTCGTTTAAGTGCTCTGATTTCTATGACCGGACAATGAGTAAACTGTAACTGTTTTATTTAAAACATTGTAGCTATAAAAAATTCTAGACTTTATAATACATGCGAACATAAAATGTAAAATTGATGTATAGACAAATATTTGCTAGTACTACCGAATTGTGCTCGTTTATACGCATTTTTGACTCTTGTATTTATGTATATAAAAACTAAACGCAAATTAAAACGATATAAAATTAAATGAAATAATAGAAAACAACAAATAAAACTTGATGAGATGAAGATTCATAAATAAAAGCGAAATGGCTTTCGAAAGCTGCCGCTATTGAAATTTTAACGTGGAACAGCGAGATTAGAAACTGTGGAACACTACGGCCGTCTACGGTTGTTACGAAGCGATTCGCGGACTCGTTCCAAATTAATTCGAGACTTGAGAAAAAAAAAATACTCAGAGATCCCGTGATTTAGGCAGACGTTAAAAGCTTAATTGTTCCGAATTGTATTGTATAATTTAGATAATTGATCAAATCAACCTTTTTTTTTACTATTTTCTCAAAGATATTTTTAGAAATACAGGTTATGGCCGATACTATGGATGTAAAGATAATTTGCGTTCAAAACTTCATTGAAACTTAATTTTTTTGTTTGGTTTTTGGATTGAAAATATTATCTATTATTTAAAACGAGAAAATCGTCCGTCTGTTTGGTACCAGTATCCATCATCGGTTTCACTTTTCGTTTTACATTTGCATTGAAGCCGATGAATAGGTTGTTAAACATCACAAATCTTAAAGCGCCTCGTGTCAGGACGAAAGTGCCGCGTCAAAGCTATCGCAAGCATGTAAGCGTATGACTACATTAATAGTTTCTTCGTATAGCAAACAAGTTATTTAATTAAAACAATATTTTGTAACATAATTATTACGTTTGGATTTATCATTGAATCTTTTTTATAATGTTAATGTATGTAAAAGTTTAAAGTGCAAGGTTAATTTAAATCGCATTATTTTCAAAGTGCTCCTTTGCATAGTGATAGGAGACTCATTATAATTCGTTTTCGGTATACGTTTCTCAATCTTGATTCCCTCGAAGAAAGCCTATCGTAGAATGGTAATTACATTGTGATATAATGCCGACGGTCGCTGTGTGGACAGGGGGGAGGCATTACTATTTATTAATAACTATGCCGGTACAGAGCCGTAATCTTGGTATTATTGTAATAGTAACTTGCTCCGAGTTAAGGCCAGTGTCGGACAAGTATGGATGGGTTTCACGTGCCGGCAATAAATTTTATATGGCGCGGATGTGTGGAAAAATGACTTGCACTTGAGTAGATAATATGCGGGCGGGGCCCATAGTTATTGATTGTTTTATAATGTGAGCTAAAAAAAGCCGAGACGGTTGTACATTTAAAAGATCTTATCCGTGTATTAACAAGCCTAGATTCGGTTTGAAAGCAAAGCTTAATCGTAAGTTTTGCCATTTATTTAAAAATTTTTGACAAGTAAATATGTTTGAAGGTTATCTTTCGATGACGAAATAAGACATTGACAAATAAAACATATCTTTTGACAGTTAAGAAGAAACAAGTAAATATTTGAATCTTTTTGCTTATAAATTTTATATTTTATATAGGGTTCTAGTGCTTACAATATTTCTCAAAAGTACAAAAGTTTTAAGGTAAAGTAATAATAATTTTGACATTCAAACGAGTCAACTCATTATATCTCTATGATTTATTTATCGATAATTTATTAGTAACTGTGCAATGTGATATTAATAAAATACTAAATTCATAGTATAATATATAATATTCGTAAAGAAATTAAAGTGTTAGTGATCTTATATTGAAGAAATACATTTCTCATCCGAATACTTCACGCATAGTATGCCGAGTCGTCTCTGAATGTATCGTGAACTAAAAAAAAAACTTATTTTACAACATCGTAATTAGTGTTAAAAATTGATTTAGTGACGCATGACATATTACCAATTATTCAACATTTTCCCTATCAATGAAATTCGGTTTTATGATGTAAACGAGATATATCTTGAGGTACAGTGACATAGTATTTCCCTTACGTCACTCGGCAACACACCCAGGCCAGGTTGTTGACACGAAAAAAAAACCGATGTTGTAAAGGTCAAGATAAAAATATCCAGATGTGTAATTAGCTGACATTTTCTTATTTTGCAAGTGGTCGTCATTATTTATTACTAACCATACAGTCTTCTGCACGTAACGAAAGTTTGTTATCAATTGTTTGTATGTGTACCGTTTTTTCAAATCATAATTTACTATAAACTTCATATATCAATATATGAAATGATGATTTTAAAAATTTCTTGATCTTTTGTGGCGAGAAGTAACTGAAAATTCTAATGTAATAAAATTCGGCAACACCTATTTATGAGGAATTGTATGGATTATGAGGCTTTTGTACTCTATTTACATTCCTGAAAACAGTTGTATGAAAGCTAACATGACTACATCTGGTTAGTGCCTGTGTCAGTATAAATTTTTATGTACATTATCATAATAATTTATAGATGTTAAAGATTACAAAATGTGTTAACTAATATAAATAATGCACCTTCAAATGAGTTAACTGACTCGAGTTTATTTATGCTTTTTACAGCTCGCTAACAGCTAATGATTGGTGTTACTAATAACTAACGTTATTATAGCTTTATATCTGTAAAGTTTTAAGTCATTATTTTGTTGCTTCAGTAATCTCACTATAACCACGTGTAGATGTATTATATCTGTAAAAAAAACATATAACTATATACATTATAATTAATCCTATCAACATTGGAATTTATTGCGAACAATGACAAAAAATAAGTATATGAATGAGTGTGGAAATGTCTTGAGAAGAGACTATCAATATATACAAACTAGGTGATGTAGATAAGAAAAGAGAAGTAATGTAGAAACAATTACGTATTAAATTAAATGAAAAATCTAATATTAACATAGTTTACATAGAGAGTATGTTCGCATTATTGATCAACCCATTTTTGAACGTCTCGTTTGTCGGACAACCGTTAACACTGCTTCAGGCGGTCATAATAATATGTTTAAACGTCAAATAGAAGTTACTGTTTGTATATTTTAGACTAGTAAGGATAATTAATATAAACTTTAAAATTAACCAATCTACTTCTAAGTTATAAACATTCCTAGTATACTATCGCAAAAAGGAAATCCCTAGCGATATTTATCATCATCATCAGCGGATAGACGTCCACTGCTGACTAAGGCCTTACCCAAAGACTCCCACATCGACCGGGTAGGGATTCATATGGTGGGATTTAAACCATGGTGCTGGTCCCACGTGTGTTGGTGGAAGTTAGAGCCTCATTGGTTGATTAGCACGAGCAGGTAAGATTTGATCCCATGAGACGATGTGCGGAAATCTTCACAGCCCTTCGATATTTACTCCCAGTGCATAAAATTGATATATGTTTGCATATGATTACATTTGTATTATTTAAATATGCCAGAGGTAAACACATTGTTTACATTAAAGTTCGTTAACGTACGTCGCAGAAAATTCGTTTAAACTGCTATTTACTGTTTGATAGCGTTTTAAATTCTATCTTCCAAACAAGACTGTAAACGTATAAACTTTTATTTAGGTAAACGACCAACATCCCATGCGCGACATCCGAACTGCTTTATTAAAACAGCTACTATATACAACAAGTAACAGCTAATCGTTATCTCGGAAGCCAAGTGAGTGAAAACATATTATATTTCAGTTTCATGGTCGCTGTAGCTAATGAAATTACCGGGGTCACGCGCACTTTATATCTCAAGGTGACATTGTTCGACAGGTGACGCTTCGTCGCGAAGGCCAATCGTGTTGGTTTCAGGAGAAGTTTCATCGTAACTTAGAATTAAATAGATTGCTTTAGAAATTATACCATTCTATTATGAAGATCCAATTGTCTTTTATATTATATACGTGATTATGAATGCTTTAAATTCTAAAAACGTTTATTTGTTTCTAATAGAAATGAGTACAACAAGAAGTTTGTATAAACGAAAGCGCTTGTCATACTTATTAAACACTAAACGCTATTTTATATTAGATTGCAATCGAGGAAAGTGCTTCTCACACGGCTATAGTAAAAGTAAGATTACACTTAAACAGCTACTGTGTTTGTTTTTTACAAATCGACGACAGCTGCTACTCGTTAAATATAAAGTACATATTGATTTTTAATAGGCTTTAAATTACATTCAATTTTTACAGCTGTCTCTTCTACGGAGAATGAAATGGATAGTAGCAGATATATTGTTCGCTCTCTAAAGTATTATGAACTTTTATAATGGTAGTTATATTCTCGAGTATACTTTATAATAATATATGTACTAAAGACTGTACTTTTACCATGTACTACGCCATAACATCAGATGATGTGGCGGTAAAGACCTGGCCTGCATTGATTGACAACAAGCGTATTCCTCATACAGTTTAGTTCTTTCATTGATGTGTTACTTTTAATATCATTGCATATTGAATAAAATGAATTAACCTCATAAATTTCTCTTTTACTTGTAAGATATACAGGATGCAATGAATCAAGGATCTTTGTAATTTTACCGTCCATCTTGAACAAAGGTTAGAAGTAGGTATTTCTTACGTTGCAAATAATAGCGTTTAGTTGTTGTCATAAATTCGGTCTAACTTTACTGCTGTGTAAGTTGTGCTTATTTTAATGAGCGAGTAATTTAAGAATATAATTAGCTATTGTATATTTGATCTTATATTATCCAATGCTCTTTACTGCTAGAAAACCGGACAACATATTAAGCAAGCGGAAAGCACTGATATAAAGCTGCAATTACACATACATTTCCCTATAACGCCAGTTGATTAATAGCAGAATTTCATTACGTTTATATTTGTAGCGGTGGGTAGCGTGAGGTGGAGGAAGCACCGGCCGTGCTAGACCACCAGAGGTCACACTTATTTATGGTGCACGAGCTCTTTGTACTTCGCCGCTAACATCGACAATCTTCAACGCGTACTAGCAGTGACTTTGTAGAAATTTAATAGCGTGAGAGGATTAATTTATTAGAGTAACAGTTTGATACGATACAGGAAATAACAGTTATTTAATTTTAGCCTTGGGAAGGAATTTAGATTATGTCATTGATTACATCCTGAAGATTAGATTAAGCGGCAATCCTTGGGATCGGCATACATCTAATAGTTTACTTTTAAATTGAGAGAAAAGGTTCTTTATTCGTAATTGTGAAGTTATATGTGGTCTCCGAAAATAAGAGCAGGAGTACCAGTGGTAGTTTATATTACTCTATTTCGATAATATTTTGTCAGCATGTTTGGTTTTTGTGTTGATTTACAAAACAGGGTTTACAGGCCGTGGATCTGGGTCTACGAGCCCAGTGTCAGATGAGCTGTAAGAGTCGCAATGGCTTCCAGGACGAACATCAACACGAATCTAGTTATGACAGGGCCATCATCGGTCTCTTTTATTTAAGTAGAGATGTTATGTATATTTAAAGTAAATTAATCGTTTATTTATGGTGTGAACTACATTTTGTGCAACACAAATTTGCAAGTCCATCAGAAAGTGACTTTCCGTGAGCTCACGGGAACATTGCAAACGATCGTTCAAGTAAAACCGTTCTCGTGTTCTCTATCGCAGCATTCGTGAGCCAATACCTGGGCTGTGTTGAAACTATCTGATAGGAAATCGAGACCATATTTATGATAATTTATTGCCTTAAAAAACTATAACTTTTTGCATTTATTTGTGTATTGCCGAAGTTTTTATTACTGAATTACCAATTTGTTTTCGCTGCTGTGTCCCAATTTTCATATAAACGATTTGCATAAATATTACTTGGAAGCTCTAGAGAATTAAAAAATCAACTCGAAGCAAATTAACCTTATATAGCTGTAGTTATGTTCATTTTTTTTTTATCAATTTATGTTATACTAGTTAAAGACAAGTTATGAAAATGCTTACTGTTTTAAGTGCGTAGATAGTGAGTGCATTTCGTGATTGTAGACGATTATAAAGTTGTGTAACAACAACCAACAAGCTGACGTATCCAAGATTCATAGGACAATAACAAGTCGGGCTAATACCCGATAGCTGGGCGAGTTCTCTTGTTGCGGTGCTTATTGCCAGGCATTATGCCATGATAGGACACTAAGTCATTTTAAATGACACAGCAAACGTAAGTTGATCCATTACCTCGGCTCCGTCCGCGAATAAGTAATAATAGATGATGACTGGTGGTATTCGAGATTCCGAACCCCGTACTCACGACGTGACAAAATTATTTGCCCGTCCGTCCAACCAAGAGTGGCCTCTAATGCGCCTGAGTAATTTTAAAGATGTTATAAATCGTTTCCTATAACATTCATTATTTTCGTGGATCAATTTACTAAATGTTTATATCCAATAATGAAATTCACGAAAGAGGACATCTAATAAGCATCATATCCTACCACAACGCACCGGGTACCATTAAGTCACCATCAGGTGAACGTCTCACTCATCACATTGCTTTGTCGAAAAGCATGAAAAGAGGATCCTGAAATTAAAAAGTTTATATAAGGATTGCTTCAGGTTATACATTTTGCACGATTATATTCAGTATCGTTGTTTTCTTCGCTGAAGCATTGCTAGGTGATACGCCTGCCTGTAACCATTTAGCGCTAGTTAAAATGATATACACAGCATCACATTGTACTCATCGCCTTAAGACATGAAATATTAAAAAAAATTAAGTAATTTCTCTAGTTACAAGACTCTTTAAAACGAAAAACAGTAATTTTACAGAATGTTGTTAGGCGGCAGAAATAGAAGATTTGGTATCTATGTATATGATTTCCGGCTATAGTTAGACCCATATTTTAGTATATTTTGTAATAATTAAAAGTTGTTATATTATGATTACTTCTCGTTTGTTATACGTAATACGTATGAGAACCTGGAAAACAAATCAAGACACCTGTACAATGTAATAGTATGTAGTTAATAGTTATTAGTAATAAAACTCCGATTAGCCAAAGCAAATATAACTCTTCACAAGTTGTTATTCGTTGAAATTAATACAATAGTATTCTTGGAATAGAATAATCAATCTGTTCTTGGTAATCCTATCTTTTTATAGATAAATAATATAAAAATACGTCCTTTATCATTTATGACTAATCCAATATATAGGTATGTATAGGTCTTGTGAATATTCAATGACTTTAAGACAAACGAAAGCTCTTTATTCTTCAATAATATTACATTTTAAATTATCATGTGTAATTAAAATTTAAAAAAAATGCTGGTCGACCCTCCTAAGCATGTATAACGGCCTAGGACGATGATGAAAAAATACATAATTTGTATAAATGCCACCAGTCTACAGTTTTATTGTTCCATTATTTAACAGTAATCAATATAGGATTATTGTCATTGTGCAAAACAATATTGACTTTGATAAGTATACTTATATATTGTGATGAAATTAGAGTTACATAATTTACTTAGCATTCGAGGGTATCAAGATAAACTACAAATGCATTGTTGTATTACAAAAAATGAACGACGGCTCCGCTGCGATCGAAACAGATAAAACCCGCTGAAATAAACGTTAATATTCAACTCTTACTACTATCGTAATATAATAAGCACGCTGAGCGTGAAGATCTCACTAAAAGATTTCACGAATGCAATTTTAGCATTTTAGAGTAAGTTATGGAATGGATCAGATAATTTCTCGGTTGCATTTCTCGACGGAGAGATACAGCGGCGATACGCGAACCCACCCCCGGCCTTATTACATATCCACGGTTAGTGATGCATCTGAATATATTGCTCAACCGTGCTCAGTTGATTTTAATAATAATAATTATTATTATTACACTTTTACTATTACAGAAAAACACTATATAACACAATAATTAAATGTGTTAGATGAACAATAAGAAAATATTTTTAGACGATGATTTTAAGGTTATTTCTCTACGAGTTAGGAATAGTCATTAAATGTTTAGATTTGATGAAAAGCAATAAATAGTAATAATTTTAACATAATAAAAATATTATACCGATGTATATTGTTAAAAGTAAGTAAGAAATATTTGTACAATACTGGTGGCATCTTAATATTTTACTGGTGGTAGGTCTCTGTTGTCGGATATTATCTAGGTAGGTACCACCGCAGTGCCTATTTCTGCCCCCAAACGGTAGTGCACAAACAGTACTATGTTCTGATTGGAAGGGTCCTGTAGCTAGTGTAATTACAGTAGTAACGAGACCTAGTATGTCTTTAAAAGTGCAGTGTGGTGCAGTACATATCATCCTAACTAGCGCCGTGGGTAGGCGTATGACTTAGTAACAGGTGAACGTCTAATCTCGTTACTTAATTGAATTAAATAAGACATCAAATTAAGGCAAAAAGAAAGATGTTTTTTTTAGCTTTCGGGAAAGGGAGAAACTTTCGATAAACATCAATTTCAACAAAACCTTCTTCATTATCCCCTAAGCTTTGATTAGCTGGTTTATCATTAAGTCTGCCTCTTATTTAGTCATTAACAGCACGCAGAGCTTTAAACATAGTAATTACTAAAATTATCCGAGCACGATGTTTTGAAACAAAAATGTGGGTGGCTGGTATGGCGAGGCTCGTGTTTTCAACTCGTTTGTATGTAAGTCAATTTTATGAATGCGATTGCACTGCGAGCTCTGTTATTTTCTGCGAAGTGCTCTATAAGAGATGTGCTTAATATTTTTCTCCGAGAAAACTGATACGATTAATAAATACATCACCTGCGCGCGTTGCGTTCTTAGAACTCAGTGCACGATATTGTAGCGTGACTTACAGTGCCGTCAGCTACTTACATTATTTTACTCCTTTGTGTTCCTCTTCAAAACGGTATTAAGTAAAGAGAATTAATTGTTTGACTCGTTGTAACCGTACAAAGTTTACGAGCGCGGTGGGTTTAGTTGTTATCCAACTGTAAAAGAGTTACGGTACTTTTCTTATGACCTTTGAAGTTATAAAATTAAAAAAAATGCATGATAATGCATCAGTCGATGAATATATTGATATAATAATAGTAAATATATAGACATTTTTGTAGGATTCTAAAGCAAAGTTTCGTTATTCATATCAACGTTGAAATAATTGAAACTTTGTATACTTGACTTGTGATCATTATACGCTGAGTGAAATAATACTTTATTCTGATAATACACGTATAAAGTACGTTTTTTTTTTTTTGCTTCGGCGATATCAATCATTGTAGAAGCCGTTGACGGTAACAGATTCAGCGGAGGGTGTGTCTAGCGATAGTGTCCGGTCCGGCTGCGCTGGCGCCTGTGTATTTATGGCGCTGTGCGGCGCACGCGCACGCGTAATGTTACCGCTGATAAACTTTATCTACAGCAGACGCCAGTACGTAGATCGAGATGCATCCAGTTGAAAAGAATAAGAAGAAATGGAAATATGAATAAGAAAGTGAATAAGGTTTTAAAGAAAGTTACAGTTTCAAAAACAAAACCTCAAAATTATTTTACTCTTGTACAACTAAATTTTGATAACATCAAATTCTCTTTTGCCATTGTACAATAATCATTATTATTATGACTACTTTGTAAATATACATCGATCTTCTCTTGAAAATTTATTCAAATAATTAAATATACTCTTAAATGGCGATACATTAACGAGAGTTACACTTAAAACAATGTAAAGTGTGTCACAACAGGTGGTAAGTCCAACGAGAATTTATCACAAATTGTGGCTCAATTATTATTAATTGAATACAGGCAAATAAAAAGTTGTAAAGATATTAAACTCTTACTGTATTTACTTGGAAAAAGCATTATTTATGTCCAGTAGTGGACATCGATAGGCTGAAGTAATACTGATTGGGATACTTTTGTTATAGCCTAAGAGGCTAGTAGAAAAAAAAATTAGTTTTATTCGTATATAAAGTTTCACAGTAGGTTTTTTAAAGGTCCGTTCCGAAGGTCGCGGGTTCGAATCTCGGCATGTACCGATGACTTAATATTTAAATTATGTACATTTGTGAACTTTAGTTACAACAGCGAGATACAAACGGTGAAGGAAAACATCGCGAGGAAACCCGCAACCTGAAATCATCTTTGTGTGCGTGAGGTGGCCCCAATAAAGTAGCAACAGGCTCGCCCCCTGTTACATGGGACCTAATATGACCACATCTAGCGAAAAGTGGGTGTTTATTCACCTCTGCTTACCCCTACTGGGAAAAAGGCGTGATAATATAAAGAAGAAATATATTATTCTTATGTTCAGCTAAAAGTACTTTTCTCATAGCCAAATAATATATGCATTGCGAAATTTGAAGTGAGTAGTAATTGTTCTTTGATTAAAACGGCATATATATATATATATATATATATATATATGCCGTTTAGAACAATTATGTACATAACTAAAACTAATAGTATTAGTATTACAAAATAAATTATTGACGTTATTTAAACTTAAGACTTAGAAGAACGTTAAAAATATGTCCATATACATATAAATAACATATAAACGTACATATACATCTTACAAAAACAACTTATTTATATTTAAAGATGAAATTAGCGTATATGTTGTTAATGAACAGTTTTTTCACATCGGTTTTTGGGTTATATATTATTTCCTGGATCCTGAAGTTGCGGTTGATATCAGTGTCAATGAGGTGCAACATTGTGTGATGTTTTTTTTATATCTTATTTATTTTCAACGTATATCCCCTTCACTTTTTCCTTTAATTTTTGCTTTGTGAATAACATAAAAATAATATACTCTTAAGGAAACATACAAGTATATTAATAACACATGTGTACGTTTGTAAATATAATCGTTTGACCTTTTCCAACATGAGGCAAGTGATCAGTACAACACTGACCTTACATTATATCAATAAGTTAGTACGTTATAATATACCTTATATCGACATAACAGCTCCTTGTTACTTCAAGATGTTGTAATTTAAGTACTTCTTAATATGGCATACAGATTACAAAGATATCTTACGTATTTGCGCCATAAAAACTGAATGTAGAGTAATGCGAAAACGTTGCCAATGGTTAAGAGGCGCTTATGAACTGAATCTCAGTAACAAACTGTAAAATGAACAGACTTCGATGTTTTTCTAGTAATTAAAATGGAAAATTATATGTGTTTTCTAAACGATGGTTATGATATATAAGAGGTACGAGATCGTCTCTGTTGTTTAGTGTTTTGATAATTAAATACGACGGGCCGCGATACGGAATGCGCTCGTTATACGAACGCGGTCACGACACTCTTAGTGGATCTATTTCGCTGGCTTGCGAAATTTTATTTCGCTCCGTTCTTCTCTAAACATTATATGTCTCTCTGTTGTAAACGCTTAACGTCTATTTTTGACAGCTGATTACGTCTGTGAACATTCGTTTAAAGCAAATTAGTAATAATTAGCTCAAATCTTAATATAATTCCGATGTTTCGTACGCAAAGTGAAAAGCAAAAGTTTAAAGATGGCTAATTAATTTTTTTTTCATCCTGATTTAGTCTAGGTGTGCTAACATTAATTATGAATATTATTTACATTCTAGGAATAGAAAGTAGTTCAATATTTTTGGTACACAATATGATCTGTTTATTCCGTATAAAATTAAGAATCGTCATTTACATTGAATTAAAACTACGGACATGAATGATTAATGTTTTTACAGGATATAACTACCTTCTTTACAACTTTAAGTACAAGAAATGATTTACGTCCAAACGTGATCGTACCAATTATTTGTTGTGATAAGAAGATTGATATAATTTAATTCGATACTTGGAGAAAAGATGAGGTTTAATTCAAAGAAACGATGAATTGGTTGAAGAATCTGTATCGTCGATTGAATAATATTGATTGTAAATTAGAGTAAGTGTGTATTAAGTTTTTTGTTAACAATTAATTAATTATAGCTTATAATTAAAAGTTGCGTATGCTTCGCCGAATGCTGTCCGTATCTGTTACATTTGTCACACGCCTGTTGTTAAACGGCGAGCTGTGTGTTAGTGGAGAAATATTCACATTGAATGTTTCCAGGAACTATTCGTGTCATCTTATAGTCTCGCAATCTATAACAAACTATTAGACTAGAAAGTAATCGCACAGAAAAAGCTTTATTGAACGTTGTACTACATATTGGTAAGGTAAAACTCTGTCGAGTTAACTAACACCATCAAATTATACATCTACCGCCATAACAGCATTTCTGTATGTTACTTGTCGATATATGAGTCAGAGATGAATAGGCGAGCTAGAACCACCATCCACAGATTCATTGTCTCGTAACAAATTGCTAAATTGGGGTCAACTGTCTTAAAAATATATCACATTAAACTCATTTAGAGTTTCTTTCAGATATATGCTAATAAGCTATTTGGAAGGGCAATAAAATTTTAATATTTACATATCCTTTTACGTAAACTATATAATCTATCAGTCGATATAACAACTGAAAACTTATGTCTTACGATTGAGAAGTATGTTAATGTTACAATTTGGTTTACTATTATTATGTAAATAAACTGTATAGTAGCAAATTATAATTTATTTTAATGTAGTTTTAAATGCTATTTATGTTGTTCGTTGGCTTATTCCCTCTGACAGATTGCCGATGGTGGTTTTTGGGTCAATAGTAGTAATACATTTCAGTCGGCTGATCTGTTATTAAGTCCCTGTTAAATAATCGTTTAGTGAACTATTTATTGGAACATAAAATCGATGGACGCAAAATAACAAATCTAATATAATTTTTATTTAAAGTTTTTATACAACGGAATCGTAAGTGGAGCAGGACGTTCACCTGTTGACTCAAGACAAGTAATGGCATGTCTCTTTGCTTTCGTAATTCCATTAGCTACAGTACTCTTCAAACTCGAATACAGTATTGTTTGCATTAAATTATTCGGCACTATAAATACCTACCTACACAGTCTACTGGAAAAGAGATCAGCCTATAATAAATATATTTGTCTTATAATAATTATTTAATAGACACGCTTTTCTGGGTGCCACGATTTTATGCTATCACCGAAAGCTATACTCAGTGGGGATCGAATCTGGACCTCTTAGTGTACGTTATCGTTTACGGTGTACAGCTATATAAGCTAAGCTATAGCGGCTCAAATATTTTAATATATTAGTTTAAAAAATTACTATAAAAAATTAGGATCGATAGAAGAAAAGGAAAAAAAAGAGAACTGACTCTACCACCATATGGGATAATAGTAAGAAAACGAGAGATTGTTTAAAATATAAACTTTATGTAATACTACTAATATAAAGTTTTTGTACTGTGTACGAAGATACCGAATTTTTTTTTTTTAGCATAAAGATTCGAGGTTACGTACAATTCGTTCGCGACCTTTTTTTTCATTGCCTATTTATTTCAAACCATTAGGATATGTCGATCAGTCCGGTAGAGGACGTCTATAGTTTGAAATGATTATTAGGTAAACTAAACCTTTTTTTATTATTCATATTTACATTAATGTTCTTCTCATTCCGTTGTTTTAATTTATTTTATTTCTCAATAGTTACCAACCAATAAATATTTATCAATCGTCCAACAAACAATAATAAGAAGCAGTTAAAGTCAAGAAGTACGTTGCGAGTTTTCAACATTTTACAAAATAAGTCTTTACTTGAAATAGCCCAAAATAAAAAATAGTACGAACAGATTATGAATTGTATTATTGGAAGTTTTACGTATCTTTATCACGTATGGAAACATCTTAGCCACAGCATCTTATTCCTGGTTTATTTTAGTATTCTATCTAACTTATAAAATATTGTCGTCGTATCAACGAAGTGCGACTGCGCAGTACCGTCGCAGCGACATTTCGCGTTGATCCCCATCGAAATATATGGTTGTATGCGCGCTATGTCTGTATGTACATAGAGCAAATAAAACGTCTGCGTATTGCAACATAACATCACTATTTCCGATACGTTTATCTGTACGAAAACATTGCTCGTGGCATCCTTACAAGGCTCTTTGCCGAGGCTCTGCAGTTTATGCGCTCATAGGAACAGTTCGAAATGTCTTGTATTTACATATACAAAGACTGTTTTGTTACTAACAATGACAAGTTTTAGATAAAAAAAAAATTGTACATCCGCTTACTGTTTTACACACTACTTCAAAAAATTTACGTTTTAAATATATTTATATACATATATAAATTTATACCTAAATGTATGTAGAAATGTACATACGTATATTACACAGAGTAATAATAATTTTGAATATGTTTGACAGATGTGGGGTGTAGCCACTGTAAATATCTTTAATCACTCAGGATTTTTTCTTCCTTAGACTTGGTGTGACCAGATCGTAGGGAAAATAAACAAATCATTCCCTAGTATTTTTTTTTAAGGTAAATTTTTCTTCACCTTGTTAAACTACCGTACGTCATTTGAATTTTTGAGTGATGTTAGTGACGTTCTTTTCTCTTTACCTGTAATGTAATTTTTAAAGGAAACATCTGATCAAAATTATACTTTGAAATATAATAGTATTATAATAAACAAATTTATTAATTAATTAAACATATACAATATGTGCAAATTCAATACCTAAATCAGTATTTATGACGTAAAAACGTACGTGTTTTATTATAACAAAGGTGACACATTGTGCGACGTCATTACACTACATGTGTGTAAGTGGAAATGCATTTGTGTGCTTTACTAAAAACATAACATTTCCTATGATTGTATAAACATCCGGCTTATTCTTGACCTATTGTCTTGAACTTAGTAACGATAAGACCTAGTTACGCTAAATTCTGTTTGTTGTAACAGCTGTGCGCTGGTCATAGAGCGAATGACGCATGTACTGGAGGAATTACAAATTGATACTTAATAACGAATGTTTACATATATAATATGTTTACAATTAATTGTTTTTGTTTCTTAATAATAATATTAGATGTCTTATAAAGCTCATAATTTATTTTATTTCAGACGCAGTTACTACTGACATGTCAGTTTTTATCAGTAAACAAAAAAAAAATCGTTTCAGTTTCATCCTCCGAGCTTGATCCCTGAGGAACAATTTATTCATAGTAACTAATGATTAAAGTGGAGTTTTTGTTTAATTCAAAACTGCTAAATTAAATACAATTTAAGCATAAATAGCCTTTTAGGCTATCTGCTTTGAGGCTGCTAATGTTTGGGACGTTTAAAATATGGATAAATGACTACACATATACATAAAACAATGTCTTTACATACAAAATATATAAATTATACTACATGTATATATATATGTATATGTTTCTTGGGAGAGGCCAGCAGTGGACTGCTGCGGGCTGTTGATAATGATGATGATAACATTATCATCACGTATATACACACAAATTATATATAAAGTATACGGATATGATTATAACAATATCTAAGAGGAACATCAGACTTGATAAACTTCATATTATTATTTTCCAATGATCTTATTATTAACTTAAGTATGAACGGTAAATTAATGGTAGGGTAATGTAAAATTATTTGATTGACCATAAGCAATCGTTTTATTTGACTAGTGTCACTAATTGCTAAGTGATTGAGATATAAAAGTTTATATACCGTTATTTTAATTACAGTTTGATTGCAAGTGTTGGTAATGTTTTATTAGGGTTCCTTTTACAGATTTTGTTAATATTCATATGTGGTTTTGGATTTGTTATGGATTATGTACTGAGTAGTCTGCTACTTTATTAAAATTAATGTTAGTACGCATTCTTGTAACAAATAATAACAGGATGTATCGTAGATATGAGTCATCATTAAGCTCAAGTCTAGTCTAGTGAAACTATTAGTTATAAAATTCGGAGAGGAAAAGGTCTGTTTCTTTTTCAGTTTGATATTCTTTACAAGGGAATAATACTCCGACTACTAACACTGAGAACTTTAAATGGACTGTTTTTAATATCCCATCTTCTATAGATATATTTGTATCCAGCCTTCTGCAGATGGTTTAAAATGGTTTGGTGACTAACTCCCATCTCCTGGGCGATGTCACGAGATGCCACATGCCGGTCTAACTCGATGTAGTCCATGATTTGATCGGTATTTGTCGTCACAGGTCTTCCGCCGGCTGGCTTATCCATGGTGTCGTTTTCACCGGCTCTGAATCGTCGAAACCATTCCTCCGCGGTTCGAAGTGATAGAGTACCATCCCCCAAAACACCATTAATCTCACGGAACGTTTCTCTAGCGGATTTGCCTTTAATGAAGGAAAACTTTAAAATAGCGCGAATTTCGGCGTTAGTGAACTATATGTTTACACGTCTATAACTGTTGAACGCAATATCCAAACTAATTATGCGTTTTGTAGGTTATCTCAAGACCTTTCAAATTATGTATAGTATTGCCAGATACGAGCTCTGTAGCGCTTTGTACATAGCCGCGAAATTCAAAAGACAAAAAGGCGGAAGGGAGATATTTGCCAAACTATTATAATATAGCATTTTGAATTATTATATTATGTGTAGTACGTTAAAACGTATAATTATGAGTTGAAAGTATATATGTCTTTTATACGATCGTGTTATTATGTTTTGAGTAATGGATTAAACACTGTTTTATTTAGTGGATGCTGATCAGATACAATTACACACAGTGACTACTTAATAACATTTTAAGAGACAAGATCGCATTTTTATATGAAAACTTAAATTTACTTGAATGAAACCATGAAACCAATGAGTGAGTTTTTTAAGGGTTACAAATTCCACACATTTTTCAAAGCTGAGTATCTTCTTTCCATCCCAGTCTCCAATATAAGTTCAAGAGATCATTACTTTTTTCAATTCTCTCTACTTGAAACGACGAGTTATATTAATTATAATTTTGGAAATTTTTAAACGAGTAAACTTTATTTTCCAATTCACCGCAGTAATTGTAGTATAGCGAATAAGTTATTTTTGAAACGCATGACCACGAAGTCTCCTTGAAAGGTGGTGTCAAATGCATATAAGGAAGTGCACTCGAGGAAGTCCACGGAAGTTGATTTTAACAAGTTATAAATAATTAAACTTAAAAAGAAAAAAAAAAAACAAATTCATTCAGCTCGTAAATCATATAAGGTGCTGTATGTGGATAATATTTGAATACTAATGAGAAAAACGTTAATGTACGCTATATTGAAGAGTATAAGGAATAATTTCGTCGACGGATCTCGAAAATTTTTTGCGGAACACTCACCGTGTAGACAACGCTCTGACACGTACTCTTTTTATGTATAATTTAGCTCACGATGGACTGATGGAGATAAATGCGTCTGCGATGACCACATCGCAAAAAAAAAACCTCGACAGCAAAATTGGGGCAAGTCGGTCACAAAGGACTACTTTATAAAAAAAAAGTGTTCTTTTTGTACATTTGGTAGGCCTTAATTTGCAGACAGAAAGTAATTAAGGAAAGAGACATGTGAAAGTTTCCGCCACAATTCCATATCTACGGACGTGGAACAGCATACGTTATCTAAATTAAACTCTTAATTACTCTTTAAATAATAATTGAATATATTGTTTTTATTGATGTTTTCTTATCTACTATATTAATACGTTTTCAATTAATTTACAGAATTTTTAAAATAGCGATACTGTATCATATCGTTCATATAGTATTTTCACGAAGTTAAAGTCGATTCACTGGATGTTATAGTAATGAGTGATATTGATAGAGATATTATTAGGTTTTATTGCGGATTAAAACTTATTGTAAAAAAAAATTATGTCTCTATATAACAATATAACATTACTGGGATTCGGAGCCATGTCTTTTAAGTAGAGAGTCAAGGTTTCAGATATTAACCGCGCTGAGCAAGTGCGAGACGTGGATGTAACATATCCACGAAAAATTGTGGTTCTTGAAGCATGCCGATTTCCTTAAGACGTTTTCCTTCACTAAAACCTTCTTGGAAGATTAAACTTTAAACCTACCTAAGTGTAGGTTCTAAGAAATAAGAATTATTACATTATTATTTACCCTCCGAAGAATATCAACAGAGCGAGTCATTTTAAAATATGGTATACATAAAAAAATATAATCCAGTTCCAAAATCGCGCGGAGGGATCGCAAAACGCAAATTGCAAGTTTGAAATGATAAAATTACGAGAGTGGACTTAACATACTTTTTCATCGCACGAGATCCCGTCTTTAAATTACCCGTCAGTCAGAATTTAGCTCCGGAGCGTTACTTTGCGGTGAATTCTTTTTTACTCATCGGATCGGTTGGCTACCGAATAATATTCCTTGTAGGTCTTGTAACTGGAGCTGCGGCAGATTCCTCAGTCACGCCCGTCGCTAAGGTTTGATTGGGTTTATCCGCTTAACATAGTGCTGCTATAGTTTATTGGATCGTGCGATTTGTTTCATCATTCATATATTTAATAACAATTATTATTTGAAATATGTAAAGAACTATTGTCACATCGCTAATCGGTAAAGTTATTCTAGATCCAATCTAGAAGCCATGCTACACACTGTCACATCTAAAGATGTAGAACATATACGTCTGCACAATTGCGTTTGATTTGACTTCGTTAAAATGTATTACGTGGAGTAGATATTGAAAAAATAACAAATCTGTTAAAATAAAAAAAAAACACAGTGTTTGTTTTTAAGAGTACTAAAAACAAGTAATGTATTTGCATTTCCTACGTACTTTCAATCGATCTAAATAACGCTAACGGTATCTATCTAATCGTACTGATTGCTACGTACTTTTTTATTTTAATCCTGTGTCAACTTTTATAATCAAATACATTTATTTTTTGTTATTAGTATAAGTGAGGTCAATAACATAAGATCTTAGTAAAACGTTCTGTAAATTTTATAACTATACACTTTTGTAACGGTAAACAAAGTGCCAATAAAAAGCTTTTAAATGAAAGGTATACATTTCAATTCCGTACTAATATTCGATATCGGAAACATAAGAAAAGCTTTATATTAAAGCATAAATATTATTTAATTACTATATTTTACATGTTTATTTCTTACTGGTGGTAGGTGTCTGTTACCGGAGACCGTTTAAGTAGGTACCACTGCAGGGCCTACTTCTGCAGCCAAACAGTAGTGTGCAAATATTACTGTGTTACGGTTTGAACGGTACTGTAGCTGATTTAATTACTGGGGTAACGAGATTCAACATTTTATATCAGTTGACGAGCGCAGTGGTGTAGTGTATAACATTCTAACTAGCGACACGTTGTAATGGACGGGCGTATCACTATACCATTATGATTGACAGTATGAGATACACATGAACTTCCTTCTCGTCCTATCGTATTTGTAAAAAAAAAAAAAAATTAAAAATCACATGTTTTTAAAGTAATATTCTCCTTAATTCACGTTGGAAACTTTAAAAAATAAATACGCTCCCATAAAAAATGGCGTATTGTTATGGAAATACATTTATTTTTAACAATTATTTTATGACCCATTCTCGTGAAACATAGTATAGGGCGCAAAGGTATCGGATGAGGGTGGGAGGGAACAACAAGGGGGGGGTATTACGACCGCAAAGAAGACCTACAATCTCCGCAGGTGTCGTCTGCGCCGTATCTGTACTTTCATTTTTATTTCGATGCGTTTCAAAACTTTTTTCAACGAACCTCTGTCGTGGACGACATCGCCATATTTAAAAAGTTAAATACTGAGTCTCTTAATGTACTTCGTAGTTTATTTCCCTTTTTAACCGACTTTAGGGCGAAGGGTTCCTTTTTTATGTATAACACAAGTTTTACAAAATGCTATAAATGTTTCTTTATACTTTGTTTTTGAAGTTATAATTTAACTTTTAATTTTATCATTCGGACAAAACGAGCGGGACATTCACCTGATGGTAATTAATACGCCCGCCAATAAGAACGTGGCGCCAGGATAATATATACTGCACCACATTGAGCTCGCTGCGTGCGACATAAGATGTAGAGTCCCGTTACTCCATTACACTAGCTACAGCACCTTTCAAACCGGGACACAGCAGCGTTTGCACGGCACTATTTGGCAGCAGAAATAGGCGCTGTTGTGGTACCCTCGTAGACGTTTTCCGGCAACGGAGACCAGACCCATAACAAGTGATTCTTATCAATTAGATGTGATTACAGAAAAAAAAATTATACCTTTTAACTACAGTTGATAATGTTTAAGTTTCTTTTTACCTTATTGTTTGTATAATGGTGTTTTGATATAAAAAGGGTAGGTTATGTCTTATTTATTTACTGTTCCTTATTCTCTTTATTGTTTTTTTATTAACATTAGTTTTTATCCGAAGTTTCGATGTCGGATCAGCGACACACGATTAGAAACTCAACAAAGAGCTTGTTAAAATTCTTGAATGGATATTATAGTGGACCGTTAGTGTATTCGTCTCATTAAAAGAAAACAAAAGCTAGTCTTTTTAGTCCTCTAGGAGTTTTATTTTGAAAAAAAAAAAAGAAAACTTTCATTCGATTTCTGCCTCAACCGGTACACTGGTACAGACAATGTAAAATTTTAATTAAAGCCTCACTTGATCTATATTAAGAAACATATTAATAAATAAACAATATCAATACGAACAGAATCATGTTGTAAAAAAAAATGTTGATAGGTCCGCCATTCACGCTTGGAAGTGTATTTACTATATAGCCTATTTGTAAAAGTGTTTATTGCTGTTGGCTCACAATTCAAGTCTACAACTGATGACAGGTTTAAATATAGAACTTGTCAATTATTCTGTAAAATACCAACGTATATATCAGGTTTTCGAGCAACGAGGATACCGTTTATTTTTATCATTTCATTACATTAACGTACCAATGTTCATCGCTGAACATAGGCCTCCGCAACAACGTGAGAATTGTCATACTTCCCACGCCTGGTATGCATATTCGGAAATATTAACTGGTGGTAGGATCCTGTTTTCGAAGACCGTCTTGTTAGGGACAGTACAGTAAAAACATTACTGTGCTGCGGTTTGAATGGCTATGTAACTAGTGAAATCACTGGGGTAACGAGACTCAACATCTATCCCACGCGACGAGTGTAATATGGTTCTGCATATAAGGCTAGCAATCGACACATTGTTATGGGCAAGCGTATCACATACCATCAAGTGAACGTCTCGCTTGCCTCGTCCCTTATTTGAATTAAAAAAATCTTATATTGGAAAGCATTACAGGGAAAGTTACTTCTCGTATCCAGTATTCGTTTGGTATTTAGTCGCTCTGTTCTCGCGATCAGATTGGAGAAGAGGTAATATCCTCTACAGTACTCATCCATGTCAATGCTTCAAAGGCGGTGATTAATAAAATAGTAAAAAAGTGACTAATTGTCAACAAAATATCTACCTTTGATACCAATGAATAATTGTTATGCTATATGAAAATAATGATTGCTGTTTATTTATTAGCTATACAACTTTCTATTCGAATCTAAATTCATCTAAAGAATAACTTATTGAACCACTTAAGACATATCAGTTCGTAATAACAATGTTAACAACTTCCGTTGAAACACCTTTCTTAATTGATTAAGTTTCATCCGTAACATTTTTTTTCGCTGACAGAATAGCAACAAAAACGTTTAATAGTTATATTGCTAACATAGATAAATTATGTTCTTGTTAGATTAGCGTGTCTTCAAGAACCAGATGACGTTCTTCTTGTTAACTTTAAATTACATATTTTAAATTATAGATATATAATTAAAACTATTTATACACAAATTACACATAGTAGGGTTCTATGTTAGGTGTGGTAAGGTCGGAAGAATTTTTTTTAATAATCGGTACTACATGTATTTGTTATTTTGAGTTAAAAAGTGATTGGTATATATAAACATACTCTTTTATGATTGGACTGTCATTGTTAATACGTATACAATATACCATTCAATACATTATCATTGTATATAAATAATACTGTGTATTGTTTTTATACGTTTTAATTATTTTCAAAGTAATGTCATGTCAGCCGCGAAATTCTTAAAAAGTAGTAAATGTAGGAAAGTCGTCAATCAACTCTCTTACCCACCCTCTCTTTGGGCAAGTGTAATTACTTTTCTCCGGTTTGGCCCTGGTTTAAAAATCGTTCAGTGTCATGTCTCGTTTCGATATAGATGTTGCATTCGGGCATCGTAAACGTTTAATAAAAATCTAGACGAGCTGGAAATTCAAATACTTCTCACTCCATTAGGTGGTTTGAGTGGCTTGCGCCAATTTAGTTTGACACTGCAGTCGCTCACTAGCACGTGCGTAGTGCGCGCGTGTCCGCCATCTTTTAAGAGCTAGTTTTGGCGCCAACGATTTTTATTTACGAATAATATTCTTATGAAAAGAGTCAATATAATATTTTAATGATCCTTTGCGTACTTTTATAAAGTGTTTGGTGAAACAGTAGTAATGAAGATGACGGTTAATCGAATAAGAGTTGTGGTGCTCGGCAGCGCACGATGCGGTAAATCCGGTAAGTTTTAAATTTGAATATGCATAAAACGTAATATGAATATTTTGTTATTCAAATACGTTTTTACTTTTAGCCTCACATGAGTTACCACGGTAACTTCAACTATAATATAATATTGCTCGGAGCAAAACTAAACCTTTTTATTTAATGCCCTATATTTATCCTTTCATAACATGCCGAAATCAATTATCTTTAATAGGCATACGAAAAGGATTGATTTATTTGAAAGATCCTTTTATAATTTAATGCCAGTGTAATTACAGGAATTTTGTAGTTAATTTAATTAGATTCTTGTTATTTATATCTTAATTTTATTATTTCGATACGAAAATTACTGTTATATCGATTCGCTTTAAAGAATGGCTTTTGAACTGATGTCTTACCTTTATTAATTTATCATGAGCTCAGAACAAACATTACTTTTTTTTTATGAAATATATGTCATCGTTATTCTTACCTAGTAGAAAAGGCAAAAGTTTAGAACAAACAGTTTTCGGTGTAAATAATTTCAACAATACTTTTGTGTTTTTTATGTACGTGTACAACAATTGCTGTGGTTTCCTTTATTTTTGTTTATTTTCTTAATGAAATACAGTAGCAGTTAATTACTATTACAATAAACGATTTTATTCGTAAATGTTTAAATACGTTACTACGTATAAATAAACGTTATTACGATATTATAGTTTATAAAGTAGTGTTAAACATTTAATATTTGATAAAATAAAATCGTTTTACTCTCACGGCATGGGTATTTGTTAAATAGTTAACCATTTGAATGTTTACCGATTGGTGATATCAAACTATACGAATAACATTCGATGATTTGATATCGATTTTAATTTTTTATAATTGATTGCGATATGATAAAAACTTTACCGTTATCACTTGTTTACTTTGCAATTGAATTAGTGTGCTTTTCTTAGTTGAAAGGCTCGTTTCAAATATATGTTGATGTTTTTCGTTTTGTCGTATTTCCATTTACAATTTTAATATCGTTTTCTCTCTGTTCATCTTTATTATAGAATAGATTGAAGTGCTTATTGCAATTTGCAACTGCGCAATTGTTTATTCGTTTACCTCGCGTCAGTCGACACTCCGATGGACTGGATCAGGTCGGATATCTGCAATGGCTTTAAGCAGTGAACGTACTGCGGGATATGGTAATTGGGTTAGCTGTAGAGATTTTCAAACGCAACACTTCCTGTTGTTTACTGCACCTGCCCGCAATAAGAGAAATGCTCTTTGTTGCGGCGCCCCGAGGTTTCGAGCGGCCGGGTAATGTTTCTTATCACCTGTCGCGGATACTTGCCGCTTGATAAGTGGTACTGTGTCAATAGGCTGTCGGTCTATCCTACAGAGCTAATATCAATAAGATGTCTGATATATGCTGGATTGTTTTGCGACGCTGCAGTGTTATTGTTTGTCGAATGCATTCCTATGCACAACTGCGTAATAATGGGCGTGGAGAATTCCTTTATTATTTTCATGAGTAACGAATTATTATGAAATTTCTTAAAATAAGATTTTGGAAATTTCCAACCTAATAAGGTTTTTTCTTTGTTGTATTTAAATTTTAAGTTAAAATACCGGATTGTTAATGAAATCGCAGTTTTTTTTAAAGCTGTATGGAAAATTTATTAGGTAAATCAATGATCACAATTATCAATGAGATTTTGATATAATTCCTACGTTGGTGAATTTATAAGCTGATATGTCATAATTAGAAAAATAATATAAAATCGATCTAATTATAAAATTGTATGGTTTTGAGATTATTAATTTATCATCTCATTACCTCTTTATCATTATCATCATCACCGTCATCAGCGCATAAACGTTTATTGCTGGACATTGACGTCCGTCAAGGATCTCCACACGAATTGATCTTCATCCTTTAATTTCTATTACTTAAAAATATTTATTTTCAAGCTTAAATACTAAAAGTATTTATAAAACATTAACAGTCTATGAAAATATTGTTTACGATGTTATTTCGCAGACGTACGTGTACTTTTCAAAATATCTACAGCAATGTCATAGTAGCGAAGGTCAACGAATGAGATCGGTTCTTCAATAAAACGTTCTTACACACAAGTTGATTGATATAATATAGAAATTTACTATACGATTTGTTTTATGGGTTAATATTGTATTAAATTATATTAATTTGTTGCACGGATATAAGTGAAATAAAGAGAAAACAAAGGGATAGTGCTGACCCCAAATTGCAGCAATCGAATACGAAAATAGTTCCCAGAAACGAAATGCAGAGCAGGCATCTCAACACAAACAGGAGTAATTTGTGGGATTTATAAATGGCCGACATAAGAGATGTGGGGAGCAGACTGTGTGCCTTCCACTTTAACTGTACATTTGTGTGTACAATTGGAATGCTAAATTAATAATATATTTCCTCAATACGTTTAATTAAGGATAAGGCTGAGTACACATTTCCCTTAATCTTTTATAAAACAATTTTTTTATTGTTTTAACGCAATTGGTGTGCTTTGTATCTTTTCCTTCTTTTTATATGAGTCAATGTGAGAGGAAGTATATAACATACACATATGGGAAAAAAGAGGAATGCCTTTATCCTTGAATATTTTTAGACAAATTTTTTATACCACTTAGGTGGTAAGCAAGCATGCAGCCCGCCTGATGTCGTGCGGTAACCGCAGCCTATAACCGCCAGTAACATCAGAGGTATCACTGGGCGCGTTGCCGATCCTGGAGAAACCTTTTCACTCCTTTTTTGAAGAATTTCATATTGTAGTTCCTAGGGAAAACCTCGACAGGCAATTCGTTTCACAATTTGAGTGTTCTCGGGAGAAAACATCTCTGGAACCGGGCCGTAAGTGACCACTGCGGTTCAAGGGTCTGAGGATGAATTCCCTGTCGATGGCGAGCAGTGCGATGATGAAATGTGGTCATGGGCATCATGTCAAACAGTTCATCAGAACACATTTCGTTATAGAGGCGGTAGAACACACGTAAGGAGACAAAATCTTTCCTAAAACCAAGAGTTTCGATACCGTCCGGTAGCAAAGGAAGGTATTGAAACTCTTGTACATTTTAAACACAAAAGTAAAGACTTTATGCTGTAAAAATAATTGGTTTTTAACACGTTATTGTGTTACGTTTTAGGGTGTTTTAATAAATTCCCTTAAAATCATTATACAGTTAGTTGAAGTAAATAAAAATATTTCTGTATAGTTCGTTTCACTCGAGTAAGTAAAACGAACTCTGTCAAGGTTTTTTGTTTTTAAAACAGGTAAACTAAAGCCCTGTAATGCAAAGGGCATCCTAAGCCGGATGGGGATCGTCTTACTCAGTTGCCGGGCTTCATTGTCCGTGGGCGGGAGTGGACATTAGTCAAGGTATAAAATTATTCCGCGAATCACAAGGAATGCGGTGTACACTCGTCACACTCTATCTATATCTATACTGCGAAGTAGTAAGGCCGCCGTTTGTTACACCGATAGAGAGCGTTGACTCAGCATGCTGATATTTTAATAACTCATGTCTAGATCTATAAATAAAGCTGAGTGAAAAAAAAAAACCTGCGCGACGTATTACACCGAAATTGGTTATCTGACCGAAGTGCCATGTTATAAAGCTTACGATTAATTTGTTAGGTGTTTTCCTCTTGCGTATATTTCTATGTTGTTATTGAATTGATTAGTAAAAATCGTTTTTATTACAAAACCGTTTGCCTTTTACTTGTTATAGAATCAATTGAAATTTCGCAATTTCTCTGCAGCTTATCGAATTTCTATATTTTATATATAGATATTACCTTTGTTGTTGAGAGCTTAGTCTATCGAACCTTCCAATGAACCTGTATATATATTTCTTTGTTTATTGGATCAAGGAAAGATAGAGGAGGAAGGAGAGGAGAAGAGAAACATAAATACCTATAAAATAATAGTACGTATGAGTACTTATTTATATACGATATATGAATATTGCGATAATCGTATGAGTATATTTTATCATTATCATGACATAATACAGTAACCGTATAACCAAGTTAAAGATATAAAAATGGGGTTAGCAAATACGAATACACCGGCCAATCCACACCCTATTTGATTATTCGAAAAGGAAAGTAGGTGCTAATTCTAAGTATCGATATGATAACATTGATGGAAAGTTGTTTTGTGCGTTGTTATATAATAGAGTCGGAAGTACCTTTCGCGACCGCCGCCATTTAATTGTGGTAGATACATTATTGGAAGATGTATCGTGTTTTTAATTAAGTAAATCAAGTTTAAACGTTTTAATAGTTTAATCTGAGTCTGATTGTGTACATTAAGTTAACAATATATACAATAAGAATTACTTTGGATCTTTGTTAAAAAAAAACAAATTACTCTTTACTAACTCTGTTCACTGATCTGATAATTCCATCCAATCCATAATCTAATATGGTCAAAGATAATGGGCGAATGGCTGACTGTGAAGCGTGCACTTCCAGAATATAGGCTTTTATTTGTATACAGTAATCCTGTTCCGAAAACAAATGGACAATATAAAGGTGAGAGCTGTTCTCACTTATCAGCTACGTTCCCCAACTCCAACATATAGGGCCTCGAAATTGGGAATATCTGTATGTATAGTCCATACATGAAAAATTCTATAAAATTTCTATTTTTAAATCTATTTGTCAATATATCACCATCAGCCGATAGACGCCCACAGCTGGACATAGACCTCTACCAAAGATCTCCAAATCGACACAACACATCACATCAGGATAGTTAGTAATGGATTGTGGGTGTAAGTTCGGTCTAAAGCTTTGACAAACATAACTCTTTTAGATGTGAGTGATCATTGTTGTCATTTTTCGCCTCTAGTGTCATTCACCTACACCATTATAGGCTTTTTTATATATGTCTCATAATACTATTTAAATTCTGTTACCCTACCATATCCAATTTATGTTATCTTAATGTTTTTCTTCTTTAGATAATTTCCGATCACGTGATAATTATTGCAACAATTTTAGTGAATATACTAATTATGTTTTGATAATGATCTAAAATATTATTATGGTAAATATGAATTGATGAAAGTCAAAATTTTGGCTGACAAATTCATCATCATCATCAGCCGATAGACGTTCACTGCTGGACATAGGCCTCCTTCAAAGGTTTCCACATCAAATTATCAATCAGCTGACAAATTATTTATGACATAATGTAAAAAAAAATATAGATTTTGTTATGATAAAGATATTAATTCGGTATAGAGACGATGTTGAAGATATTTAAAACGACGAAGAATAATTTTCAATAAATATATGGACTTATCTTTCTAGAACAGTTCGATACAATTTGAAGGTAAGGCTTTGAATTCGTTTTCGAGTACAAGGCGAGAACTGAATAGTGTACTTACCTCGTAATACCGAACAGTAGGAAACTTGCATAAGTATTTAAAGTGATGTAAGGAATACAAACGATATATTATCAAACGAATTCGGTCAGCTACGTGATCGAGTTCGTTCGCATTCGCGCAGACCGACAGTCTCGACGTTTCGCACAACTTGCATACGAATAAGTAATACAACAAAATTTCATCCAATAAATATTATTGCTTAATAGCACATGAAATGCTACCATTCATTATAAATTGCGTTGCCCGTGCAATAGAAAGTATAAACAATAAGTTGGCGAAAGCTAAACGCGGGTGAAATTGATTTATTGCGACGCAGACGGCGGCACGGTGTCGTTTTTGGGAAACACTCGAGCTTATTAACATAACAATTAAGATAGATTAGGTAAGATGTGCGGAGGACGTTGCCGACCCACCGGTGATATAATTTGTTATTGGTGATCGGTGGTTATAATAATAAATAAATAAACTATACACATTTTACACCATTTCGACTTCAGCCTTTGACTCTACCATTTCATCGCTTCAACGAATTTGTTTACGTATTTGAAGCATCGAAAAAATTTTAAAACAGCGATACTATGGTATAATTACTAAACAATAATTATATATCACAGATACATAATAAATATATCACATACATATTTCATACACTAACAAATATTTCATAGATACATAAAATGTTTATATATTTGAGTGTGATAGATGTTTAGTTGCTTTATATATTCTATGATAAGGACACTTCAAAGTTTGTTATAAAGCGACATTATAAAAAAAAAAGTATTGTTTGGATGCAATATTTGCATTTTGTCGGTTATTTTCGTATTTTTTTTTAAATCATGAACTATGTATACGATAGTTGCACCCTAAACAATTTCCTTTTTAAATAATAATCGTAATTTTTTATGTGCTGAACTTTTAGTGCTTTATCGAAACTAAATAAATTTCCTATCATATTACACGATCAGAAGTAAGAATCTATTGTTTATAGCTTTTGTAGAAACAAAGATGTATTGGAATAAGTATCGTTATACAGTTACGCAAGCAAACAATCAATCACGAGCGCCTGCATCTTGATTATGTGATTAAGCAGTTATCTTTGAGGCAGGGGCCCGGCCCACGCGCGCCGCCGGCACCGAGAGGCTTTTGGATAAACATTCAGCGTAATAACTGAATATAATTTCTAGTGTCAACGTCCATTACCGCTCTGAGGTAATGCAGCCGACACAGCATTGTCCGCTCGGCTACTTTACGAGTTTAGAAGGGGACGGTGCAAATCATAATGCCCGATGTCTACACACTACTGATCCTTACCGCCGCCGATTTCTTTTTGACAGTCCGCCTTTGACATTGATAGATAGCAAGTGGTAAACAATGAATTTTTTATTTAATATAAAGTGTCTGTTCACATCTTGATTCTCTGCTCTCCTCTCACATGAACCTTATGTCACATCTCACCCACAAACACCAGCTCATAGAGCTTTAAAAGGAATTGTTTGTTTAAACTACATACGTAAGTTTAATAATAAGTAATATTTGAAAAGTTATAAGAACAGATTTCATCATTACTTGTTTGGCATTTCTCTTTTCTGCATTTTAACAATAACGGAAATAAATGTTTTTTTTTTTTAATTACAATGTGCTTATACTGTCTAAATTTCATATGATGTTAAGAATGGATGAGGCCGAAGATGTGTGCGCCAGGAATACTCTGTCTATTAAATATTGACACAGCCAGCCTACAGCAATGACGGTTAGATTAGGCCAGGATAATAAAAAAACTTTACAGTCATCCTGTGTCCATAGGATTGAAATAGACATTTCTACGTTACAAAGCATGGCATAAGCTATTGTACGACGGAGACAGGAGACATGGTATTTGCAAGTTAATTTTCTTTGAATACTTATAGATGTGACTAAGAATATATCTTTAATTATAAGGCTATGTACCTTTGCGGCTGTATATCTATGTCATATTATTAACACATATTAATTAATTTGGACTTGTAATACGATTTAGACCGTGGTCTCCGCGTCTACAATAAATACTATGAGGTATCAATCGGTCATATGATCAGCAACGTTAAACATCATCAGAGAAAAGGTAGTAATGTTTGGAGACGAATTTAGGTATTTGTGGCTCGAGGCTCAACCTCCGTGTAAATCCTAGATTGACTTGAAGCTCATGCTGAATGCGTTACGGGATCATAGATCGTGAGTTCGGTTAAATGCCAACTGCAGTTGTATTTATAGAGTGTTTCAGCCGCATGCCTGCGGACGCCTGCGCGAGTGAGTCACCCGGTCACACGTCTGCTGGGACACCCGCCGCACGCACACACCATTCGCCTACATAATACACATAAATTGATGTCAAACAGAGTTCGCAGTAAACAATACAGCCGCGAACAATAGACGAGCACACATAAAATTTCATTTGCAGACGATGATTGATTAGAAAGCCGGAGGTTGTAATTATTTTGCAATTATAAAGCACCAAAACGTCATCGGTATTGACGTGACCGATATTCGACGTCGGAATTTTCTAGACTTTTGGGTCATGCTTAACAAACATAGTTTAACTTAACACACTTATCGTATCAAGTTGAGGGTCGTTCAGAGAAATTAGGTAAAAGTACGTGGCCTGACCCTGAGCTAGTACTGCATAGAAAGAAAACTTCTGTGTACTCTAACATTTTAACCGTTTAATAAATTTATAACTATCTGGTGTACAGGCGAATCTTAAATTAAATGAGATATGTAGATATATGTGATGTTTTTTACCGGTTTCCCTTCCAATTATGGGGGATGGAGCGGCGAGTTTGCTGTGGATCGTGATCAGATGTAGTGATACGTTTAATTAAAATTTCACCTTGTGCTACCGATTTCATTCCGTCACATTGTCATCTCGGATTCCGTTACCTCAACACGCCACCATCGTTAACCTCTTTGGAAAGAAATGCCGTGAACATTAACTCGCGCCTCTTATTACTTAAAAGAAATATAAGCAAACCTTTAAACGAGATTCGCTCTCAATAGGTCGCCGGGGACATAAATAACAAGTTATTATCGCAATTTTCAAGTAACAAATTTCCAGAACATAACATCATAGCTACTTTAATTTCTGCAGGCATATTGCTTGTTTAGCTGTTATTTATGGCGGACATTAAAAAGAAGCGTGCAGTTTTCGACATCGAAACAGAAAAGGTCGCGTGCCGTGGACCGTTTATATATCGGCATCTTATTTAAATTTAGGACGCGTTATACAACCGGTTGTCCGTAAGGATATATAGTCTGGTTCTTGTAGTAAAACTCCTTCGGCGGTTACAACATCCATCAACCCAGATTTATCGATTGTTGTATACGTCACTGAAAGAATAACGTTCGCGCGGATCACCTTGAATTGGAGCTTATCATCGGTGAAAGTACTTGTTAGTATAATTGGAGTATTCGTTTAGTATTGCACGCTCATTTAACTTGTGATAAGCGTAAAACTTTACCCAGCTCACATTTAATCATTTTCGTACCGAATTAAATTTTAAAGCGGACTCAGTATTGTACGTACTGTGACGTAAATTAACAGTCTTATGTAATTATATAAACTTAATAAACCGTTTACTTGAAGTTTAATTATAACTTTAATTCCGGTTGAAGTAATATTTTTAATAGTAAACAGTTTAACAGTAATTGATATATGACTGATTTTTAATAAGTTTTATAACTTTGTGGAAAGTACAAATGTAATAAAACCTTGAATAAAGAATGATAATCATCATAAAGAGTATGATAGACTATAGGATACTTGCGACTTCCGTTGCCTTTGTGTCTGTACAATAATGTGAAGTTTTATCGACATTAGTTGAATAATATTTACATGAGTTATCATACCTTTATATATTACATACGTTAAAAATTTCTTAAGTAGCGAAATATATTATGTTGTATATAGTAATAAATATAAATGGAAAGTGGTGCGACCTTTTATTACGTCAAATATGTATCGAGATTTGTATGGCGAATTTAATTGAGCAAATACGAACGTAAAAGGAAAGTTCGACAGCCTCATAAGATAACCGAGAACTCGCAATTAACACACATCGATTGTTTCCAATTTAAAAGTTGAATGGATTCAATTCTTATGTGGCTCTTATGTACTTTACTGGTGGCTTTGTGCATGAGTCAGTGGCTGCAGTAAGCACTAGGTCAAATTCCAGTGCAGACCAGTATTATGCTCCTTAATTAACAACTCACCAAAGTGATCTAATGAACGCGTAAAGCCGCTGGAGGCGTCCTGTGCAGGGTTGATAGATATGGAGCTCATTGAGGATGGTCTACGTCATGCAGTGGACATCTATCTGCTGATGATGATGATGAACCAAATTCAATAGGATCAGAAATTGTAATTTTATTAGTGAATTTTTTATCTAGCATTATATTATCTGTAATATAACTCAATCTATCAAATTTTCAGATTTATAAGGTGCTTTACTGATTTATTCATTTTCCTTCAAATGCAATCGGTAGTACATTTCACTATATAATAGATGCATCGTAAACAGGAGTAACGCTATAAATTAGACGAGTTGAGATGTTTATTGGTCTGTCATTGGGTATATTTAAGCCTGGCGTCCAGGAGTAAACCCAATAAAATGAGCCATCTGATGAGATACTCCATAAAGATATCATTGATCCAACCATACTGCGAAGTAATATGGGTTTATCGTCAGCTATAACATTATTGATGTCTTTCGATATCATCTATTGTAAAACTCTGACTTATACTGAATTAACATGTATTAAAGCTCCACGTATTATCTTCTTCGTCCTACAATTATTGTATTATATTTCATGGGAAGTAGCCCATCAGAGATCTCATTTTATTTTCTACTAGTAAGGAGTTATGTACTCGACTGCGATTCACCATCTTAATAATTACACCACTTACGCGACATATCATTTATTAAAGAGCTTGTTAACACTTTCTTCGGTCTTTTTCTATCTTCATACTCTTCATTATAATCAATATATTATATGTGTATAATAAAAACCACCAATCATCTTTAATTTGGTCACCTTTCGCGTTAATCTTTAACTATCTACTGTTGTTACTGGGAATATTAGTGATGTTAGAAACGTTACTTGTCGTTATACTCTGATCAAAAAGTTATCTGTTACATCCATGATGCTTCTGTCTGTCTGTAGCATAATAGCATTCAAACAAAGGGACGCATTTTATTCCTATTTTTGTTTAAATAAGCCGAGAGGGAGAAGAAAGCTCCAACTTGAAAAAAAAAATACAACTTTTTTCTATTGTAGTTTCATTTTGTAGGATAAGTTAATCATGACTTAGGTACATTAAGTGGTACAAGTTAAAAGAAACGAAACCATACGGTTTTTTTTAAATGACATGATACTTCGTTAATATTTACTTTAATAATATCTTTATATATTTTTTTAATTCCATACATAGTACAGTTTAATAAAACTTCAATATGATGTCAAGTTACACTATATTGCTCAGCACCCAGGGACATACGATTTCTGCATACGCATTAAGTATCAGTCGCAATTTAACTATTAGTGTTAATTGTAAGCCCTTTGTCTGCTTTCTCTCTAATTGCGGCTTGTAGTTATAAATTGATTCTGAAATACTACTTTTGTGAAACACTTTGCCGTTCTGTTGCTAATTGCGACTTTCCCTGTGTGAAGCAACGTGAATTTCATTAGCTATGATGCCTTTTATCAGCGGAGATAAAATATTAACCGTTGAAATCAGCCGTCTCGCTTTCTATGTGATTGAAACATGTTCTTAATAAAGATACCGCACGGTCTAGACTTGTGCACCTTTTTTTTTTAAACTAAGCACGGAGGGTGCGGACTGAAATTGCATTTCACATTTATATATACGTGCGGAATGTCGATCTTTTTTCTATAAATACAATAGTAAGAAACCGTTTTGCAATAGCAAAGATATTAATCCACATAAATACTAGTCTTACTTTTTTTTATTAATACTCGTTTTCTTTGTTGCAGCTGTCGTGGTGAGATACCTGACGAAGCGGTATATAGGCGAATATAGTTCCACTGGCGGTGAGTGCAGCTCCTAGTTACGCCCTTGCGTTTGGCATTCACTATTATATACACGCGTTCTAGTTTCTATGGGCATAATTATTAGCAATATGCGACAGACAGATATTAATAGGTTCGATGATGGGCCCCACGGAGGGTTGCTGTTTCTAATGCCAAGCTCTGGATGCCAATGCACGAGTTTATTTGCGAATATTGGCAACGGTATGGGCGGGAGTGCCATGCCAAGGCTGAACGACGCCGGCGCCCGATATCATACGGCCGTTGACTTTACATAGAACTTATGATTGAAAAGTTAAAAAAATAACAGTGATTTATACTAACGTTAGACGTATCGATAGTTTCTTATGATTTTTTCTAACCATATATAAAATTTGTAATGTAAATTCACTTGTTATCTTTACAAATAACGACGTTTCTCTTCATGTTTTAAACATCATTGCACTGAAAGTTCTTCCAAAACATCTTCAAAAAATATCTATTAATGCTTTATATAACTATTTCTTTGTAAGTGTAATAGTAAGGAGGATGGATGGTTATAAGGGTAGAGGAAGACCGAAGAAAGTGTGGATGGATTGTGTGAAAGATGATATGTGTAAGAACAGTTTGAATTCAGATATAACGGCTGATAGAGGGATATGGAAGAGAAGTACATACTGTGCCGAACCCACATAGCTGGGAAAAGGGCTGAAGGAAGAAGTGTGTAGTAATAAGAAGGGGTGTTCAAAATATTATTATTTAAACAATACACAAACATCAATTACAATAATTATATCGAGGTGTTTTTTTTACAGATTTTCTTTATCAACATCGAGTTGCATTTGATGGAGCCACTTCAGAAGTAGAAGTCCTGGATACATGCGGTTGTGCGGTAAACGACTTATTAAATTTAATTGCTATATAGCTTATTATTCTTATCTTTTGCAGAATGTAATTAAAATATATCTTTTATAGAAACGGGGATGCTTAGCGGAACATCTTCGTTGGGGTGACGCCTTCGCAGTGGTTTACTCCGTTTGCGATCGACGCTCATTCTTAGCTGCAGCGGAACTGCTAGCGCTGTTGGAACGGACGAGACTTCCCGGATGCTCCGCTGTTACGTTGCTAGGGAATAAAAGAGATCTGGAACATGCCAGGTTAGTCAGATATAGTAAGATATAGTATCATTGTAGGTATGAATAAGGGTTAGAGAATATTATAAATGTTCATGTATATATTGAACTTGATTAAAAAATAAGGGTGATTGAGGGTGCAAAGAAATAATTTCAGTGAAGTGTCAAAAGTTAAGAATTTTAATATACAGGGATATGTGATCATAAAGTATCATAAGTATCATTTCATATATATACTTTAGATAATATTTATCGATATTATCTAAAGTATATATATGAAATACTATAATTTTTAGGTTATATCGTTATTGTGCCAAGTTTGTTGTGTGAGCTCTAGTTTAATGAAATGTTTATTTTCAAAAGGGTGGTCAAGGCTGAGGAGGGTCAGGAGCTGTCGCTGCGTTTCGGTTGTCAGTTCTACGAGGTGTCGGCGGCGGAATCATGCGCAGGCGCAGCGCTCGCATTCCACGCTTTGCTCCGGGAGGCTCGAGCACTTGCACTTCTGCTACCAGCGCCACGTCGAAAACTTGCTGCTTACTCCGTCTCTAAGGTATTTATGTAAATATATGCAATTGTCATCCAGGAGTCGTCTGCAGCGATATCGTTTAGTAAATTTATACATATACAACAAGCTTATAACTATTATTTCCACACCTGGTCTGCCCGCAACCCCTTTTATTGGACAAAGCTACAAAACGAGCGGAGTCAACACCTGATGGTCTGCTAGTGATAGGGTTGTGAGGAGTATCGTGATGAGGTGGTAAACGTTTCATGTTTACTTTAGCACATTGTGTTCCCCGTTTTGGAACATAGATGTTGCGTCGTCAGTCCAGTATTGTTGTGTAAATATGTTATGTTATTGTTTACATAACAGTTTTAGCGATTGTTGTATGCAAGCTCTTTAAGAATAGATAATAAATTATCATTACAAATAATTAAACGTTTATTTACACTTTGTTTTGTTTCACTCAGGTAATTGGCACGATTCTTGGCTTGAGCAACAAAAGTGTAAGAAAGAAACGACCATCCCTAAGCATATGATCTGCTTGATGTCGGTCTTCTTCTGGTTCTTGTTATTTACTCCGCGATAGGAGTTTCTTTTCTTTCTGCTAAGGGCAGAAAACTGTGAGCTGGCCAAGCCTGGGTGTGCGGAAATGACGTAAGAAGAAATCTCGGAACGGGGGCCCTTTACAAATGGCATATTGTTGTATTGTATAAACTTCAATTCCTGTGTTTCGATTTACGATTATATTGTTATTGTTATGTTAATAAATAAATACGTTAGCGGATTTCTATTGAACCCACAATCGTTTATTAATGGACAAACGGAAACGTCGATATTTTATATATAATAGAAATTTCTTTGTGACTAAATTGAAACTTTCTTACAATTATATTAGACTGATATTTTAAGATTTTTTTTTTGGAAAATATGTTGTTTTTGTATGAGTATATATGACTACTGACAGCAAAAGATGAATTTCTCTCAGAAATTTCGTTTCAAAGTATGTTTCGTCCTGTTTTGTTTTCATTTAGGAAATCATAGTAATTTAATCTTCCTCCGCAAGGTAGGTGGTGAGCACCTCTTTTACAATACGGGGATGTTGTGGTTTGGATGGTTGTCGTGTTTTTGCGAACCCGCTCAGCTAGTTTCTACTTTCCTATTGTAAATCTGTTCCTATAAAATCATTGCTGTTTTCTGTCTTTCAAAATAGGAAAGCTAAAGTATTCTGGGCGAGCATTCTTCACTATTTAGGGTTGAGATTAAGATAGAAAAGTAAGTGGTAAACATTGCAGACAAAAAAAGTTATTCACCGTTATTTATAAACACACTAAAAGATTTGTATGCGTTGTATAAGAAAAACTCAATAATTTTATTCCTTTGCTTGTATTTACCTTGTTTTTAAGAAATTTACGAATGGTACATAATAGATTGTTCATTCCTGTGGTAAATTATCAAATTTGTGTATAACACAAATACTAGGTATTTCGCCTTGTTTATCTTTATATAAATAATCTATAATAATTACTTATTCAACATTTACTATGAAAATGTTTTGTATATAGCTATATCTTTGCAGTATAATATTTAAACATTACTTAATCCTTAATTTTATCCCACCTTGACATATTTCAGTCATTATTTTTATATTAGTGACTTAAATAAATATTAAGATGATGCTTTTATTGTAATAAGATTGTAACATTTAATTCAGTAGTGTTCGTGTAAACTGTAAACAAATGGAGGACCACTGTGAGTTCAGACGTTGTTGACTTCTAATACTATTTGTTTATTGAACGGTACTTATTATCTCCTTTATTAAAATACGATTGTTTTTAATATACGAAAAACATTAATAATAAAAATTTGTGAAAAAGAATATTTTGTTTTTTTTTTTTTTTTTACCCTACGTATTAATAAGACGAGTTGTGTTCAAATTACGATTAGTGTCACCTATGTCGATATTATTTTCAGGTTCTGATGATTTACATTGCACCACACTGCGCTCGTCGTGTTCAGATACTCTTGTAATTTCATTAGATACAATGCCGTTTAAACTGGAGGACAGCAATGATTGAAAAGTATTTGACATCTGATTTCAACTATATATATCTAAGTAAGACACAAGCACCTCAATAGGTGCTTGTGTCTTACGTAGATGGCAATTTCTTGCAAACTTTTATGGTACACATATAGTTATAAAAAAATTATACAAACAAGCTAATACTATAAATAAACTATCTTCAGAATCCTCAGGATCTTGGGGATAGTGAGGGTATTTATTTTGAAAGGTCAAAATTACGATGTAAGTACAAATGCGATAAATATTACAAACTTTTTGCTTTAACTGTGTTTAAAAACACCTGACAAAAATAAGTATTTGTTAAATGTTTTTACAACTAAATAAATAAGTAACTAGACGAGATAATGTAGTTGTTATTTGAAAGAGATATAGCGCAGGTTCTCATCTTAATTTGATCTAAAAATTTGATACTTTACCTGTTAAACTGACACCAAAGAATATTATGCAGTTATACATAAATATTTTGTGAGTTCAGTATTCGAAAATATGTTAAACAGCGGGCGTAAATCGTAAATGATCGGTTTAAGAGCATTTTTATATAAAATTTACAATAAATAGTAAACCAGCCCTTATATATTCAAAAGATTTTAATATATTTTTGTTAGAAGGTGATTAATGAAAATTTCGTTAAACTATTTACTACAAATTAAAAGAGGAAAATTCTATCTTCTAATTACTCATTTGAAAAGAAAACCAAGAGTATCTAATATAAAATGTAATAGCTAAAGACGTCTTGGTTATGTTGCAAAGTGTATGCGAAAGCAAGTTAATATTTCGAACAGTTAAATAAGGGAAATGCGATTCTAAGTTATAATGGTTCACACTAACTCGGAGCTGTCCACATATGTATTGCATTTCGCATGTGAACAAAATGGAGAGAACATAAACCGGCAAAGTTGTTGCGAATGAAATGAGAAACAGGATACGTACTCACAATACCGTAGACGCTAATTAGCGGTTACTATTCCTATGTTTTATAGTCAAGCAGACATCTACAACTTTGAGTGTCGGTGCGAAAAGAGCCAAAGCCGCCTCGCCTTAGTGGGCATAAATTTCAAACAAACGTTTCTAGCTTTGCTGCGGGGACGGCTTCGGAGGTAAGTGCGTGTAAATCGACTCCTTTCACCGTTCAATAAAGATCCACTTTTCTAACGGCCATTACTTGATAGTTGTATGCGAAACAGCGAAACTCGTGTTTATTGCGTCGACAAATTAAAATCACTTTCGATGTTATCAAAGAAATTGCTGAAGCAACGACTCCTCCGCCCACCCATTTCTGATTTGTGTAGTCGGCGGCAACACCCACTGCTGTTAGCTAACGAATTAACAAGCTACTGAGATATCCAATTAAATTTTAATGCTATAGTGAATTAATGTTCGTGTTAGTTTTACAAGGCCTAGAAGAGCTTCATTTTAATTTCTATACTTTTGGGGCTATCTTTAATGCAAAGCTATCTCGAGCAGTGGATGTTTATCGGCGAAAATATTATATACTATTCCTCGTGTAAAGTATCAGCAGCTACTAAGTTATCTATGTTTTATTACTTAAATTTTCGTTTTATTGTAATAAAGAAGCTTTTTGGTATGAATCGCTGGGAACCGCTTGATGATCTACGAGTATGTCTGGCATATCATTCATTATATCGATGTCTCATAGTATATACTTGGAGGTGAAGGGTTAAAAACTAGAACAAATAGTTTACAGAATAAAAATTATGTATATAAATAAATAAACTGGGTTCAAAGCTCGTCATAATTACATTTTCACTTTTAGATAATTAAAAAAAAATTACAAACTATTCCGATATACTTTTGAGTGTTGCGAATACGATATTTATATATATTTACATACATACATACATATATATCACGCCTCGTTCCCAGTGGGGTAGGCAGAGACCACCTCTCTCCACCTGCTACGATCCTGGCACACCTCTCTCGCTTCCTCCACTTTCATAAGCGTCTTCATGCATGCTCGTCGGTTGCGAGTGCTTTTGACCCGTATATATTTGTAAAGCGAAAACAAACAATCACAGAAATAATTTCAAAATTTCTAAAATCGTGTTAGCACTCGATGTTGTTAGCTGATCCTTGAAAGATGCAAATCTCTTCATTCCTCTTCTTAATTATGCAAGACTGTAACAGCGGTGGTATCTCTCTCTTCTGTCATATATCCTCCTCAGCAGCAACGCTGTGATATTTAGTTCCAATAATATACATCGAATGAGAACATAGATTACAAATACATCACAATATATTTTGTTTTAGATGTACTCCAGTAAGGATAACTAACAAAGTGGTAATCAACATTAAAGTCAGTGCGAGGATAAATGTTACATAATTAGCACTTTGTTGTTCAAGCCTGTCTATCCTCTGCACCGGATTGATGGTAAACCACCCACCAGATTTCAACGAGAGAGATTTAAATTACACCGCATTCATTCAACGTCCTGCCTACATCATTGCGATCATAGAGGTGATAAATGCCTCCCCTTTCAGACCATGTCAGGCACAGACGCGGTATAATGAACTCGTGATAGGGTTACTGTAATCTAACTCGTCTCATACATGCAAAACTATTTAAACAGTTTTAATATATTGAAATCTTTTAACATAACGACTTAATAATTAGCTAATGTATATGTTTTCAATAAAAATAACATATATAATAGAATAATATATTTCTTTTTTTGTGTTATATTATTGTTTGTAGTATAGTCATATTGTTTACACTAAAACACACTGTTTTTCGATTGGTAGTACTGAATACCCTTTGTATAATAATAGGTACGGGTACTAGTCTGATATAAGTATTTTCGTAACAGATATTACTAGCATCTATTATGACTATTTTTAAAAATTTCTGATAGAAAAGCGTTGTTTGTTATTTAGCTATATGTTAGATTTATACGACATACACAAATACAAACAGTTATAATTTTTAATGACAAAACCCAATAATAAATATTGTTTCTTCTAATAAAGAAAATCCTTGAATAATGTGACGTTATTTCGTGTCAAGGTTACAATTTGATCACTTTCATACTCGAGTACGTAAATGTCACTAAACCGCCCGTTACTAAAGCATTATAGCAAACGCAAGGAGACGACTATCAAATGTATTTCCTATGAACGTTGTTTGTTTTGACGTATGTCAAAATACGAAATTTGTTAAAAACATATGAACAATGATTTTCAAACTTGACCTTGTTCTAAAATATTCTGTATTTGCTTTGTGTTAATGTCTATTGATCTAGAGATTGTTTTAAGTATTTAGTACGTTTAAAATTGTTCACTATGTTATAAATTCTAACAGACATTAAGGAAGACCTATATCCAGCAGTGGATTAAAAAAGGGTGATGATGATGATGATTTCAATAATAAAATCCTTTTCCGTATAAGAGGTAACATGTAAAAATTATAATATTGTTTTAAAGAGTCTTAAAGTAAAGGATTTACTATGTTTTCGCTTGTTATTTCTTACTAGAGCAAATATTTTATTTAATATCGAACTGAGAGTCATAACTTAAAGAAATTATTGTTAATTTAATAACTGTATTCAGTAACAAAAAGGTTAAGGTTCTTTAATAAAGATAAAACGGCGCGGCGTATGACAGCTAATGGACCTGAGCCTACCACCAATCCGAATTATACAGAGTTATGTTAATATCACGGAATAGTTTTTAAGCAGAACATCAGATATAAAGTAAAGTCGGATTCGGAGCTTAGTGTTTTTTTTTTTTTTTTTAATTCAACGATGCGATGAGATGAGCGGAATATTCAACTGATGGTAAGTGATACACCCGCCTATAACAACATTGCAGTCGTCGACTTGGGACATAAGATGTTAAGTCTCGTAACCTCAGTAATTTCACTAGTCACCAGCAACTGATCCGCTGTTGGACATAGGCTTCCCCCAAAGATTCACACATCGATCGGACCTGTGTCGCCAGCATCACCGAGCACCAGGGGCCGTCGTATTTAGGGTTTCCTATGGAGGGACTAACTCACTAGTCACAGCGCCTGTCAATCTGGAACACAGTAATGTTTGCACACTAATGTTTGGCTGGCTGAAATCAGAGCGGTGTTATCTATCTAGACGGTCTCCGGCAATATATAAACCTTATTTTTTTGGTTGGTATGTACCTTTTTTTTTTGGTTTCGGGAGGGAAACCTTCTCAAGATACCTTGCTTCTGGTGGGAAGTCAAAATTATGTGAGATTTTTACTCACTAAAACCCCCTCGGTGGTCTGCATCAGTGCATTCGAAGAGGCTCCGGGATCTCTTATAGAACGCACTGGTGCCTCGTCTTTGAGTAGGGTCCCGGTAAACCCTCTTAGGCTATCCCACATAGGTTTGCTTGTTGAGTAATAAGGGCCCACACCCTCAAGGCCCGCGAAAGTCCTAGACCCTTTTTGTCGCCTTCTACGACAGGCAGGGCTTATCTTAGTCCTATTTTTACTAGCCCGAGCCTACAGGGTTGCCGGCAATACATACCTACCACTAGTAAATTGTATTATTCAACTACTCACCACAATCAACGGCGGCAGCGGCCATAACATCACAACAAAAACCAATTGGAAACCCACGTGAAATCTTGATTGAATTCTAAACATTTTTGATGTGTTATCTGAAATTCATTGCTGCTCATTCCAAGCCGTCAGTCTTGACGCTCATGGCGCAGTAAACTACGGTAATAATAATATACTACATTCTTACATGTCGTATTATGGAGATTAGATAATGTAATCGAATCTTTACAAAATATTATCCCCTTTGGTAGGATTATTCTATTCTAGACTTTATTAGTCGGACACTATTGTCTCGATTTGCGTTTGCTCTTGTTTCACCTTTGTGCAAATTTTGCTTTAACGAAAGTTTCACAATTGTGAATCTAGTTTTTATGTTGATAAGTAGTAAATTCCGTTGGGATGGTTGTTGTGAGATAAGACATTTGTTTGTGAGTTGCCATGGCGCCAGGGAAGACGCTCTGTCGGGCACGACCACGATGCGCTCATTGAAAATGGCACATTATCATAATGCAATACGTGAAACACAGTGATGTACTCGTAATTTTGATAACGAGTTTTATTAATATGAATCATCACGTACATAATCAACAATAAGCATACGCTGAACAATATTCTATTTTTTTTTATACGACGATACAAAGAGAACAAGACGCTCATCTGATGGTAAGTGATACTCTTCCCCATAACAATGTAGCGCTAGTTAAGATGATATACACTGCATCACATTATGTTGGCCGCTTTATTACATAAGATCTTAAGTTTTGTAACTTCAGTAATTTCACTACCTACAGGGCCCTTCAATTTGGAACACAGTAATGTTTGCACATTACTGTTTCGCGGTAAGATAGGCGCAGCGGGGCAACAAAGGCCTACCAGCAGTGTTATATATTTTATAACCAAGAGTTTATTGAACGGTTTGAAAAACAAATGTCAGTATACTGGGTGTTAGGAGACCGCTTCCGAAAATGAAGACAGACGATAGTAAAGGGTGGTTCTATATTTAAAAAAACGAATATCTCAATAAGTTATAAACAGTGCGGGGGGAAGGTGGTGTCATTATCATCCGATTAAGGAATGACACCTTTGATGGTGGAACAGAAAAAAAAAATTAAAACGATTTATTAGCACTATTTAAGCTCCGTTATGTTAGAACAGTTAAATGAAACGATAGTTTTTAAAAAAAAATACTTTACTAAAAAAAACCAGCAATGAAACACAAAATCAAAATCAACTGATGCTCGGAACAACCAACGCTCGGGTGCGCCAATCTTAATGCTCCGTGGCCCTATGAAATAAGGTCCAAATTGAAACCCGTGGGTTGATCCGAGCATCAGCTGTTTTTGATTTTGTGTTTCATTGCTGGGTTTTTTTTAGTAAAATAATGTATTTTCTATGAAACGATCGTTTCATTTAACTGTACTAACATGATGGAGCGTAAATAATGGTAATAAAACGTTTTGAAAATGTGATTTTTTTTAACCAGGATCCAATTTTTTTCCATCCCATCCTCAGAGGTGTATTCGATCACTGGTCACATAAGTGCAAAAAAACCGTTCAATATCAGCTTTAAAAGTTTTAGATCATTAACTAATGTTATCAAATGATGTTAACAGAATTAGCTTTTAGCTTTAATCTACCTTGATAATTTTGCAATAAAACATCCATTACTGACCTAACATTAATATAAATAAGCTTTTCGAAAACAAAAGAAAAAGCAAAAGTTTGTTTCCATATAAAAATCCTATCAGAAATATTTTTCAGTTCATCATGAAGGTTGCATTTTTGATAGAGATGTTTAGTCATTCTCTATATCAATGTGAATCTTAAATTATCTGTCCTCCATAGTTAGAAGAAGCTTAAGATCTCTTTGTTTCATTTAAAACATTATTAGTAGATATTTTTTAAATACATGCCTATAAAATACAACGTAATCTAATAGCAAATCAAAATTGAGCTAGTATTGTGACTCACTGCAATGCCTGTGGCGAAATCGCGACATTTATTTCTAGACTAGGCCGGATTAGTCTCCTGTAATAAATAATAGTTACTATTGCACTATTAAACGACAGTCTCATAATAAGCACACCAAGTGTTTCTATGAGCTCAGGAAAAATAGTGTCAAGTGTCAAGATTTCAATGATTAACTGTTAGGGAGGGATTAATCGTACGCATTGTTATAATTCTCGTAGTGGTTGCGGCAGGTGACCATAAGCTGTTCTAAGAAAGCGATGTTATAGATTCAACGGAGACGGCGCCAGTTTATTTATAGACCACGGACAGCATTCTAAAACAGACTTGATACTTAACATATTTTATAAATTTTCAAAAGATAAATTATCTAATCTTATATTAAAATTTCTTTGAAGTAACGATAAGTTTGAAATCTCAAAAACATTTTCACTCTTTTGAAAATCAAACATTTATTCTATACATTTGCAATTGTTGATAATAGGGGGACCGGAAAGTAATGTCGTTTCTGCGCATGCCAATACTTGATTGTCATTTGTCAGCTCATTGTTTTGTTCAGAGGCGTACCAAAGACATTGTGAGGTTATAGTGATTTCTTTACTTATAGACAATTGAATTACAATTTTTTTTTGTAATTTTGGGTAAAATGGCCAGCCAAATACCAGAAGAGGTACACATCCGGCATTGCATGCTCTTTGAGTTTCGCAAGGGAAATAACGCAACAGTTGCTACCAAAAACATTTGCGATGTTTATCCAAATGCACTGGACATTCGTAAATGCCAAAGGTGGTTTTCCAAGTTCAAATCGGGTAATTTTGATCTTTCCGACTCGTATCGATCAGGAAGACCATCAGCGTTAGACAACGACGTGTTAAGGGCGGAAGTGGAAGCAAATCCGTGTCAGACGATCGAGGAATTGTCAAACAGTCTCAACAAACCTTGGTCGACCATCCAAGAACATTTGAAGCAGATTGGAAAAGTAAGCAGAGCAGGTGTTTGGGTCCCGCATAATCTGTCCGAACAGAATAAGGCTAACCGATCAATCACATGCAACTTATTGCTTCAACGACACAACACAGAAGCGTTTTTTGATCGCTTGATCACAGGAGATGAGAAATGGGTCCTGTATGATAACCCAAAACGCAAAAGGCAGTGGCTCTCTCCAAATGAAATCCCTCGGAGTACTGCTAAGCCAGGTTTACACCCCAAAAAAGCGCTTTTGTGTGTTTGGTGGAGTATTCGCGGCATTGTTCATTTTGAATTACTGAAACCTGGAGAAACTGTTACTGCAGACCTCTACAGCGAACAATTGCAGCGAGTCAATCAATCTTTAATTGAAAAGTGGCCAGCGATTGTCAACCGAAAAGGCGTCATTCTCCAACATGACAATGCAAGACCGCACTGCGCAAGGCGAACTCTAGAAAAAATTAATGAATTGGGGTGGGAGGTGCTGCCTCATCCACCATATTCGCCCGATGTTGCACCATCGGATTTCCACTTATTCCGAGCGCTGCAACACTTTTTAAGTGACAAAACATTTGCAAATTTGGATGATATCCAAAATGCCATCTCTAGATATTTTGCCGAAAAACCAATTAATTTTTATCGATCAGGGATTGAAAATTTACTCACTAGATGGCAAAAGGTTATTGACAATGATGGGGAATACATCATTGATTAAAAATAAAGACTCGTTAAAAATGTATGTGTTTGTATTTAGCGTAAGAAAACGACATTACTTTCCGGTCCCCCTAATACAATAATGTAGATTACTAGTGTGATTAACTGCGTGATATTTGCCAATAGGTTTATCAAATAAAATGCAATACATAATAAATATAAGTGTCGATAGAAGATAATTTCTTTTTATGTTTATTAAACAAAAACTGAAGAACGAAGGCAAGGAGTAATGTATCCTTGATTCCCGCTAACGCTGTCAGAGAGACATCGCCACAAGAATAACATAAACCCACAAAATATAAACAATATACACACTGACCTTACTGACTCCACGCATACCGTTACAGACGCCTGCTACCGTTTCTTGCGATTTCGAGGATAACAAATGGCACTGAGGTATTCTGCGAAAATAATTCATACGATTTACACGCTAGATGTGACACTTAAAACATGCATGATGAATAGTAAATTTTTACCTTGACTACAACAACTTTAGATATTTTGAGAAAACTAGCTTCATCAACGGATTATTTATGATTACTTGCTGCCCGAGTTTAAAAACGATTTTATTAGGAATTAATACGCCTTTGTTTATTAAAAACTCTGTATAACAAACACGGAGTCTTTATATTTAGCCTTTAATACGATTATGGAAATAAATCTCTTTTAACACTGAAACATAATTCATGTATTTGTTGGTACTATACAAACTAAATGTTTGATTTTTAAACCATAGGAATTTTAAACCAATTAAACCTCCCTTCTTTTATTCAATGAAGCGATGAGGTGAGCGAGATATTCACCTGATGGTATACGTCTGCTCATAACAATGTGGCGTCTACTGATGGTAGGTCTCTGTTACCGGAGATCGAGAAGATTTAGTGAATGATGTAATATCAGCTGCTAAGTAAGCCGAACTCACAGGCTACAACAACCGGATGTGTTAATAATGCTAATTAGCAACTTTATCGCATATAAACAACGCGTATCACTTATTCGCTAATCTCTTTAAATCTTATAAATGACGTAAACATCGTTTTAAATTGTATATTAGATCATATAACGTCTTATGATTTTATATTATCAGTGGTAGGACTCTGTTGCCGGAGACCTAGGTAAACACCAACGCAGAGCTTATTTCTGCCGCCAGAGAGTAGTGTGCAAACATTACTGTGTTCCAGTCTGAAGCGTGCTGTAGCTAGTGTATTTACTGGAGTAATGAGACTTATGTTATGTTTCAAGCGATGAGCGTTATGTGGTGCAGTGCACAACATTTAAATCAGTCTTGTTATAGCTTTTCTCGTCACTTATATAAAAAAAGAGTAAAAAAAAGCTAGAAAAATTGTTATTATTAAATTGATTATGTTATGAAAACATTGCATGCAGTTTGGACATTGCCAAAGCATGGGTCTGATAATTAGTTATGAGAACGTACTGGACATGTCATCCAGGTCTTACTGTGTGCTTTTGTCAAACGGCAGGACATTGACGAGTCTGAGCTAGGAGCGTCCGACTTACATCCATACATCTAGTCCTAGGGATCAAAGCCGGCGTAGCTTAATAGGCACCCGTCGTAAACCGAACCTATGGGTCGCCGCATGGTATCGCATACCATCACGGTTACTGCCCCAATGTACCAATAACCCGGTCGCAGTGGACTGGGATTTATTCGGATTTGAACCTACCTATTTATTCATTCATGTATCCTATACTAAAATTGTGACGGGCATAAAGCAACGTATATAGTAAGTCGACCTGTGTTATATATGTATACATAAACAAAAAGACTGTACTGTTAATGGAGCTCTTAGAATATTTAACTAAAAACGGATATCAAGGAAATAAATAAGTTTTTAATAGAGTTGATTGCTGTCTATAAGAATAACAAAAAAATTATTTAACATGTATTGTACTACATAATTGTTTTATATTTGAGAGATTTACATTAGTAAAAGATATACGATATGATGTTACGCTTTTGATTTGTAGAGAGATTGATAAATATATACTAATAAGGACTGTACAGTTTTTATTAAAAATATTTAATAAATACTTTTCTAGTATTTGCAAAAGTATTCCGACCAGTTTGTGCCTCAGCAGCGGCGAACAGTTCATATCTGATTAAGTAAGAAACTTTATCTAATCATTATGAACGGCCGGCCGGTATTCGCTAGGGGTCCTTCACCGGTGCACTGCCCGGGACGTTGCACCGTGGTACATTCGCCCCATCGGGTTACGAAAAACGTATGCCAACGAACGATCAAAAGGAAAAAAAAATCATTCCGAATTACATCTTCAAATCCCCTTTAAAGTATATATGTTTATTTATTTAACACTGTTTGTGTCAGTAGTTATCAAGTATATTTATTGAAGCGCCTAAACACTCGGCGCACCATTTGGCAGGGAATTTGTTTCGTATGGAAGCAGCGGCTTGAATTAAAAAATCTGCTCTTAGTCGAAAATAAATTCTGTTTGATCATTACTTTGATACTTATTATTTTATTTATTAATATTTGAACAGAAATGTATTACATTTTGTGTTGAACACACAATAATCACTTAAAATTTTTGTTATGGGTTTGATATCAATGTGAAATTTCAATAATACAGTTATACGGTTTTGTATATAATTATACATATACTATTATTAAATTTTAACAATAATGTTAATTAAATATATATATATTAATCAATACTCTTTGTCCGTTAATATATGTGAGATATAAAGAAGGAAAATGTAGCAGAAATAACATTTATCACAACATTACGTAGAGAATCTTAATTATTCCTATTCATCAATAGTAAGCATGGAAAGAGCTCTAGGTTTTAGTTGGATAGAGAATTAAAGTTTTGCATAAGTTGTACACAAAACTGGATGAGGAAGTGGAATGTGTCTCTCGGTGATAATTTAAATGGTTTTAAAGTCATATTATGTCAGTGTAAATAGAAATAGAAAATGATAATTTGTAGGTTAAAAGGCGGACGCGAGAGCGGCGCGAGGGTTCCGCGACAAGTGCAGGACGCCAGCGGACTAGCCATAAATGGCAACAGGTAGAATGCTGTGTTACCGTAACACTACTTACAGAAGGTTCGCGTAATAATAATAATATTTCACGACGCTTCTATATGAACCTGTACAATTCCAGTACATTTCAGTATTTTTTTTCTTTAGAGTATCTTTAGTTTTATGACGATATTTCTTTTCATTCATCATCTAATTACCAAAAATACGATTTTGCCATAATTACAGAAACTATTGGGATCTAAGGGTTCCCGCATAACAGTCACGGAATCCTAGCCAGCCTCACCTTCTCCAAGTGCACTCTGCCAATCAACAAACAAAGCTCTAGCTCCGAAAATGGGCGAAATGGCCCAAATCCTTCCATATGAATCTCTACCCGATTGACGTGCGAATCTTTGGGTGAGGTCTACATCCAGTAGTTGACGGCTTCGGGTGATGATAATAACAGAAAATAATAAAATGTTATCAGGTACATTTAAACATAGTTTAATGCTATTATTGTATTGACATAAATACAACAAGTAATTGTATACTACATCTTTGAGTACAATCTTAATCAACCTAAATTGGAAACACCAACGAAATTTATTTCCACATATATTTTGTATTGTATAAATTTTTACACTCGAGAGAAGATTTTAATTGAATCACCATCTGATATAGATTTTTATAAGTTAAAATTAACCACAGGTAAACGAACAGGTGAAATTTACAAGACAAAATAACTGAAACGCTGATATTTAAACGTCAAAACAAATTTAGCGGAGGCATCGCCTGACCGATAGCGTTATATCTATCGGAAAGAGCAATGGCATGACAACTGATACTAAATTTAATGGAACAAAAGAAATTAAACAGTTTAAGTACTAATCTTATCTTTGGCTACATAAAAGAGTTAATTACTAACTCTGTTAAAACATGTAATAAATCAGAGCAAATGTCTATTACAATTACATAACTGATGGTGATTCTCTGTTGTCTGAAAATGTCCTGTTTGGTACTACTTCAGCTCCTGTTCTGATATCAAACAGTAACATGCAAACATTGCTCATGATTTTTTTTTTAATTAAACGCGACGAGACGAGTGGAAAGTTAATGTGATAGTAAATTATACAGCAGTCCATAGCAACATCGCGGAAGACTGGATGGTATACAATGCACCATGTTGCGCTCGTCGCTTGAGACATATGATGTTGTCTCATTACCCCAGTAATTACACTAGCTATCCTAATCAACCTACGGTATCCGGTAACAGAAACCTACCACCAATAATGAAATTACGAGTGAGTGAACTAGTACTTCTTTATGTTTCTGTTGAATAGAAAAAAAACTTTTCATTCACATTGCTATTATGTTATGCGTTGTATATCTTTAACATGTCATTATTAAGGTAGTCACACAAGTATTTTGATTTTTTTTAATGTGTATATATAAAATGCTGATTTGAACGGAAGCTACCAGTTCGTAAAAGAAAGTGTTACCATGTCATACGTACGCACGTCTAATCAGTTGTTTAGTGAGTACGTCGGACCCAATCAAATCCTTTGTACACTCGTACACATTTATACACAGCGACTGCTAAACGTCATAATATCTAAATTGGAAATTATAAGACGTTGTCAATATAACTGATTACGACGCCATGAGGCGGTGATTTGACCCACATGTTAAGCCAGATGGGTGGTGATCGGAAGCCGAATAAACTTGACCCCAACGACGTCGACGGTGAAAGTTTACAGTAGCCGTGGTTAAATTTTACAGTTCGCAGGACAGGCCATTTGTCTTCCGTCGTAAATGTGATTGAGATTAAAGAGTGATTTCGCCTGCTAGTGATGCACCAGTGCCATTAATCAATTTAATTTACTTACTTGAGACACGTTTTAAAATTATAATTAATATTACGAAATCACTTTACAAGTCGTTGCTTTTGGATTACTTACATTATTAAGTATCAACCATTTTTATTTTTAAATTTAAATATAAGTGAATATTTAGAGAATAATCTATATATAATTAATTATACATGTTCTGTATTACGGTGGTCCAAAAGTTTTTTTTTTATTCTACGAAACGACGACGCGAACGGACTTCCAACTTATAGTAAGTGATAAGAATGTCCATAACAACGCAGCGATAGTTAGGATGTGTAGCACCATATTGTGCTCGTAACCATAAAACATCTCGATCCTCGATATAAGATCTTGTTACCCCAGTAATTTCACTAGTTACAGCACCTTTGATTTCAAAACACAGTAATATTTGCACACTACTGTTTGGCTGCAGAAATAGGCGCTGCGGTGGTACCTAGTTAAAAGGTCTCTGACAACAGAGACCTACCAGTGAAGTATAAGTCAAGACATTTTTGAAAATAAAGAAAAAACAATTGATATTGTCTTACATTATACTATTGTCTATAATATTGTCTTTAACAGTACATTATATTAACCTTCTCTTCCTAATAAAGTGCTCTTGTGAAGAATTCTCGCACACTTCATATCAATGTCCATTACTCGATTTCACAATAGTTATATTAACTGAAGCACATTTCAAATTAATATCTATTTCATATTAATATTTACACTATTACTTAGTGATTGAGAAAGCTGCACTGGAATCTAACTAGACAGCCATTTGTGAGCTAGATTTAAACAAAACTTAAGTTTAACAAATTATCTACTCTGTTGTTCCTAAACAAAATTGATTTCAAGTTCTATTATTTTGTAGACAATTAAAAAACTTATGGCTTCAACACTATGTTTTTCTTTACTTATTAATTTATTCTTTTCGTAACACCTTGAGCTACGGGTACAGAGGGACTTATTACCACAGTGGCATTTTCTGCCAGTCAACCTAGAAATTACTCTCATAGTTTATCTAAGTTATTATAACATTACTTTTGACAAATTTACATTCAGTACATTTGCGAACTTTATTTACAACAGCGAGATACAAACGGTGAAGGTAAACATCGTGAGGAAACCCGCACATCACTTAGAATTTATTCTAAGGTGTGTGAAGTCACCAACCCGCATTCTGCCAGCGTGGTGACTATGGCCCAATCGCCTTCCTATTGAGGGTAGGTCTGTGCTCCAGCAGTGGGGACGTAAATTGGCTGTTATGGATTATAACATTTACCCTTTAGTCTCCCAATTTTTTCATATGTTTCATGGGGATAGGTTACATCATTAATATAGAACCGATGATTTTGTTCAATTTCAAGTAATAATTTTTTGAATGGGTTTAAAGACTCAACAGTAATACAATAAAAAGATAATGTTGAAACTAATGAGAAATTCGTGAAACATATTTAATATTATTTCAAACTCTACATAGTATCTGCATCAGTAAAAAAGATATAGTAATAAAGAAATTAAAGGATGATGAAAATCATCATGTAATGAATCACGACTAATGTAACACTGGGTGTGGTTAGATAATTTCGCACAATACTTCAACATAGTTTAATGTTAGTTTTAAATGTGATGTGGCGTTTAGATAAGCGTTTAGAGTTAAACTTTTGTTTTGCTGCTTGTGTAGGAGTGAACGTCGAGTTAGATTGTAATTACAGGTCCGGTCCAACATTTTTATCGATTGTTTCCTTTTGCGTATAATCCATTCACTCTTACAGTGTACAGGATTCCGTGTGGGCGGCGGCGAAGAAATGGACAGCTGAACACTCAGCGCCGGATCTAATGGGTTTATCTTACAATATTTCCCATCTCTATTTTCAGTTTTTTGGTGTAAAAATAGAAAATTCATGTTTCTTTTTATATATAAATAATCTGTTTTTTCTCGCATCTGAGTAATAATTCAATTGCGTTGGTTTTGATTTATAGGTTATTTAAAATGTACGATAAATTTTGCATCATGTACGAATCTCGGATACGCTTGGGATGAAATAAATCTGCGTAACTGTGTGTTTATTTATTATGATGATTGGATTATTATTTAAACTGTTATTTGACAACGCTTTCTTTCTATTATGAAAGCGAAAATATAAAGTATGAATAAAACAGCTAACATCTCGTCAGTTTAAAAGGTTTTCGATGTTAACTCACTATTAGAAAATAACTGGTATAAAGCGACATATTTAAAATCGTTCCGTTGTCGTTTGGTGGCAATATAAGTTAAGATACATCTTTACCACAAGTAACAAGCAACAGATTGCAGAACATTTACAGACATCTATTAGAGATTATCAATATTCGTTAAGAGATATAAGTTCGTCCCTGGTAATCCAGAAATAAACGAGACGACTTTATAATGTAAATGAATACACCGGATTCTGTGCACCGTTGTGATTTAGCCGCGTTTCTATGCAAGCATTAGCAAGCCCGTCGCCATTAACTGGAGCTGGGGTAGTTAGACCCTCAACTATGAATTCGAATAGGAAGGAATTCAATTCAAATTTTATTATTCATACCGGATATCCATTACTCCAGAATATAAATTTTAAAGGGGAAAATAATACACATTATACATAGCTAAACAAATGCTTTAGACTACTTACTTAAAGAGACTGATGAGTTAAGTTTAAATATAGATAATAAATAATCTTTAAGACTTTCGATAAAACACTTCATAGTCATTCAATAACAAACCAACTTTCTTTAGTTTTTATATACTACTAACGTAATGCAACAATATATATTATGTTATTGATGCTTCATTTGTTACACTTGTAACATCTAACGTTACTTTCATGCTTTAATTTATAAACTCAGCAATTATAACAACTATAAAAAAAAAACCATAAAAACTAGTAAGATATAAACGGCGATAAAAATCGCATAACTCGTAGAGCTGGTTTGCTTGTATTATTTTTAAAGTTGAATTGTCCGTACGGTTAAACGGATAAAACGATTACGTCGCTACCTTCAGCTATGCGGCTTTCATACTAGGCGCCTAGGTCTAGACGGGTAATGCCTGTAATAGTCAATTAACATCGTCAACGCGACTAGATTCCTCACATACCTCACCTCGTATCCGTTCTCACATCGTTTTCCGAGAGATTTATTGTGCGGTGAAAACGTATCAGCCAGAAGTATACAAATAAAACTGTATAAAAATATACTATATATAATATACTAGTAAACTATGGGTATGGGTATACTAGTAAACTATGATGACATTTCACGTGGGTCTTACTGCGTTTCAAACCTGACAATGATTATTTTGTATGTGGGTGTGTTTAATATTGCTATAAACCTTGGTATTTTCAATAGAAACGTTTCGGTAGTAGTAAATTAAAGTTTTGCTTTAATATGTTAATTTCTTTCATATGAATATTAATATAAATGTATATAAGTAAAAAATTATTTACTTTTTTTTTGTATAATATGTTAATTGATAATATATATAAGTAACATTGAAATTATTTGATATATAATTAAAATCATTGTATGTATCCGATCCGCTAAAGACATGTTTCCTTTTACGTAGTTTTTTACTAACCTTATGCATGTTTACTTATCAGTATATATTTATTTTATGTACAAATACATATTTATGTTATATACAATATCAAATGTGACTATGATTTTTTTTTAAATAATATGTAGTACATTACAGTTTAATGGTAGCATACAGAAAATATTTTTTTTACAAAATTTTGCATGGAAGTAGAGTATTTAAATAATAGTACTTCTTTCAAATTCTTCTGGCTGGCTAACAACAGTTAAATAGAAAAAGAGCCACAATGCAAAGAATTGCTAAGTTCCGACTATCAACAAATGGAAATTTGTCAGGACAAGAACGCTTGATCACCTCTGTCTATATTAGTTCACGTTTAAATGAATAATAATGTGAATAATTCAGACGCGGTTACTATCCAAGTTATTACAAAACTTCTAAGAGAGTATGTGTTGCGAAATTAAATAGCAAATTGTTGAGTTTGTGAGCGAAAGTGTTAGCGACGGCACGCACGCTTGATGACAACAATACTAGTGAAAGTGGAGGAGCTGAGAGGAGGGTTTACTATTAATACTAACAACAGTATAAAGTTATCATTATCGCTAGATATCCCACGTCCATCCTCCTAAGATCCACAGGCATCCTCCTAAGATTTTCTCACCGATGACTATTTCTAATTAGGAGTATCGTATTCGTATCCAAACGGTAGCTTTAACTGTATTTCGAATAATGGAATTTTTTCATTACAACGAAAAGGTTTTTCTATTTCATCTAGTACTTTTCAATACTATAAATAATGTGTGAAAGATTCTTACTGTACACAGCATCACAAGTATACCTAGCATGATAGCCTACCGTCAGATATCCAAATCATCGAGATCATACCTAGAGAGGCTAAAAACATGGCAGATTGAAAACCAGCCCGGATTTAGCTTGCGCTGCAGCTAGACCACGATGACTGTATTATCCAGATAGACCTTATTGATTTTCGGCTAATAGTTGGAGTATTTCTGTTTTTTTTTTTAAAAGAAAAGCGTCTGAATAAGAAGCAACTTCAGCAAATGCAATGACGCCGTGGAAGAAACGGTTCTTCATTTGCTGACGGATTGTCCTATTCATAGATGCCTGTGGTATGATTTTGAGCAGGAGACAGGCTTAATAATAGACAAAGCCAGTCTACCCGAAATAGTATAGAAAATATCGGTATAATGTTAGAAAAAATGTATATAGCCAATAGTAGTGTAGATGTTGTAAATAATAGAATAAAGTAAAGCCCTTATTAATAATATCAAGGAAAATTGGAAATAAATAAAAAAAAGAAGCAACTTCAATCAATTTTAACTATACTTCTAAAGTTATTAGTTATGGTGAAGAAAAAGTACGATTTTTTTTATCGATTCAAATAAATTACTCTACCTAGTTATGTTAAGAATGATAGTTTTCATTAGGATGAATATAATAGGTTGGAAAATATCTCCCTTCCGCCTTTTTGTCTTTTGAATTTCGCGGCTATGTACAAAGCGCTACAGAGCTCGTATCTGGCAATACTATACATAATTTGAAAGGTCTTGACATAACCTACAAAACGACGCTATGCATAATTAGTTTGGATATTGCGTTCAACAGTTATAGACGTGTAAACATGCGAGTTCACTAACGCCGAATTTGCGCTATTTTAAAGTTTTCCTTCGTTAAAGGCAAATCCGCTAGAGAAACGTTCCGTGAGATTAATGGTGTTTTGGGGGATGGTACTCTATCACTTCGAACCGCGGAGGAATGGTTTCGACGATTCAGAACCGGTGAAAACGACACCATGGATAAGCCAGCCGGCGGAAGACCTGTGACGACAAATATCGATCAAATCATGGACTACATCGAGTTAGACCGGCATGTGGCATCTCGTGACATCGCCCAGGAGATGGGAGTTAGTCACCAAACCATTTTAAACCATCTGCAGAAGGCTGGATACAAAAAAAAGCTTGATGTTTGGGTGCCGCATGATTTGACGAAAAAAAACCTTCTGGACTGAATCAACGCCTGCGATATGCTGCTGAAACGGAACGAACTCGACCCATTCTTGAAGCGGATGGTGACCGGCGACCAAAAATGGATCACATACGACAATATCAAGCGAAAACGGTCGTGGTCGAAGGCCGGTGAATCGTCCCAAACAGTGGCCAAGCCGGGATTGACGGCCAGGAAGGTTTTGCTGTGTGTTTGGTGGGATTGGAAGGGAATCATCCACTATGAGCTGCTCCCATATGGCCAGACGCTTAATTCTACCATCTACTGCGAACAACTGGACCGCTTGAAGCAGGCGATCGACCAGAAGCGTCCAGAATTGGCCAACAGGAAGGGTGTAGTGTTCCACCAGGACAACGCCAGACCACACACTTCGTTGATGACTCGTCAGAAGCTACGGGAGCTTGGATGGGAAGTTTTATCGCATCCACCATATAGCCCGGACATAGCGCCAAGTGATTACCACCTGTTCCTGTCCATGGTGAACGCCCTTGGTGGTGTAAAGTTGAACTCAAAAGAGGCTTATGAAAAGTGGCTGTCCGAGTTCTTCGCAAATAAGGAGGGGGGCTTCTACGAGGGAGGTATTATGAAGTTGCCGTCTAGATGGATACAGATTATCGAACAAAACGGCGCATATTTGAACTAAATCCGATTACTGTAACACTTTTTATAAAGCATTGAATAAAGAGCAAAAAAGCGGAAGGGAGATATTTTCCAACCTTATATATTAGACTCCAATAAATATGTATATATATACAAAATGCAGACTAATATAAATGTATACATATATAAAAATAAATGATTTTTACTAGAAGTAGGTTTTTGTTATAGTAAACTATCTACGTTAGTCTCTAAATAAGTGTTAATATTAAGATAACTTTTTTAAAGAAGAATGAAAACGTTAATGCTATTGAAATTATTATAGTATGAGAGACTACTAAATGAACGTCTGTAAGTCTATGCTATTAAATAAGAAAAAAGCTTATGATATAAAAAATATTGAAATTTATGTATCTTTAGATCTTCCGATAAAGGTTTTAAATCAGAGATTACGTACTTATGTATTTTATGCCGCGGTCACAATCCCTCCTATACGCGTTCACAGACATTACCGTCCGATGCCGCGGTGCTGAATGCATCGACGTCTCGATTCTTACGCAATTGTATCGATATTATCGAAATCGCTCTTGTACTGTATCCACGGTCATTTCCATAAATATTACGTGGGCTTTTTATACCGTACGTTTTATTACGATCTTGTCTATTAGTAGGTAACGTAAATCATGTGCATACCGATGTTCATTCTTTTGTTCATTTAGTTAAATTTATAAGGTATAATATATCGGGTGTGTAATAACGATATATTTACAGAAAACTGTATTGCAGCAACGTATTTTCGTATACTATTTATATTTTTGTTTGTCATACCTCAAATATGATTACGGAAGGTCATTAATATTCCGATGTATTACTATGTTGTGTAAAATTTAATAAACTCTTCAATTTTGATCTAAGTAGAAATGGTGCATTGATTTATCTATACCTTTGTTTATAAAAATAAATCTATAAATAATGGTTACAGGAAGGATTTAAGCGTTTAATTGAATTCTATTAGATGTTATGATTGAAGAAAAAATATTTGCATGAAAGTAGACAGTCCTGTCTGTGACTATTAGTACGTGGAAAAATGTAGACAGGAAGTAAACGTATATATCATGTACACTCTCCGGAAGGCGCCGACGACGGTGCTGATTGCAATGTTTATACAAAATATTATATGAGGACATACATACCGTCGTTGTCGATTTTACATTACAGTAAAAAAATCAATTTAACAAGTGCATTGTAGAGCTTAAATTGAATTCTTGGTCGGTGCATGTTAATAATTTATGAATAAAGCCGGTGGCGATTCGGTGTCAATCGAAAAGTCCCGTAATCTTAATATAAAACACCTTCAGGGCATTTAAAAATAGATACAGGAATTCGGAAACAGTTATCATACGTCGGGTATAATTTATTCTTTTGTGTGTGTTAATTAATTTTAGCTTTCATAGTATTACATACGACGAATAAATCGAAGAAGTTAGCATAATTAACGTTATTGTTATTAACTTTTCGTTTTTTCAATCTGTTATATCAATATTTTGTTTTTTTTTTCATCTCTTTCGATATTGCGATAATAGGCATGTACAAAAAACGAAACATTATCATACCTAATAAAACTAGAATACTAGTTTTGTGCGCTAGTGAGATGAGTAATCAAATGAATAATAATACATTCAAATACTTCGTAAGTTATCCGGATTATGTTCAAATAACCATCTCAAGTGAAAGGGGTTTTAAAAAACCAAAATTCTACTTATTTATAGTTACTATATTACCTATTACTGTCACTCGGTAGTGGTTGCAAAATATTAATGTATTTTAAAGGAGCCAATATGCTATTGAAGTTATAACGCGAACTTCATTGTATGTAAATATTTTAAATATTTAGATGTTAAATGTATGTTTGTTTACCAGCAGGTTCAACGTACTCATCAGGTCTCATCGATTCGTTACATCCAAAGAAACCTTTGCATATTTATCATTGGTGAAATGTCAAAGGTGTTTCGTATTTATCTTTCAACGAATGAACATCTACACGCAAATTTCCAATACATCTTATACAAGATATATAAAAACTCATTAACGAAGCGCCAAACCAATCTCCTGCATTGAAATCACTTAACTCTTAGTCTTTTAGGCCACCGGATTAACCACTCGAGGATAAATCTGGCGATAACTCGTTTCAGTGGGTCAGGAGTTGAGCTTGATGCAACGATGTACGCTCTCAGAAAAAAAAATGGTGTCGATTTAATGAATTATGGTGTACGTAAGACTTCACAGGCATACGCGGCTTCCGGGTAACAATCAACAAGATTAATTGTGCTTTTAGTAGAATTTCATTAGCTGCCATTTTAATGTTTGATAACGTTTCTAAAAGTATAAAGCTTCCTGTTTAGTTTTCACTTTTATGTATAATGTATATATATTGATGGTAATTTTATGTTCAACGATTAATTGTTCGAAAACTACACATACTGATTTAAATTTCTATCAACAACTTACTAAATCTAATCGATGTGTTTCATAATCTACACGGAATATGAAAAAAAAATTGTTGATTGAACTAATTTACTAATTGTATTTTGTAACTATTATAATCTACGAAACATTGTTAGCTAATATTCGAAGAAACAAAGTTTATATCGAAACTGCGTATATAATTGCTGACGTATTGCTTGAACAAATCATTTGCAACATTATGTATGAGTAACGAAAACCTCATTGAAATTAAAACACTTATATGTTAAATGATATTTAAAACCGTCCGGATGAAAGTGTCAGATAAACAGGTGGATTATTGAGGCTGTGTAGAAAGAATACAGAACCGAACCGATGAGTTTTTAATGGTATATCATGCACTTAATACAGCATCATGTTAAAGGCCGTGAAATTGAGATCAAAAATTTACGATACGTTTTTTTTTTCATATCATATCCAGACGTTTGACATGGCTTGCTTGTCCGATTATTAAAGATTTACCCTTTCATTTACCCCTTTTTTTAAAGCAGTGTAGCTGAAGATTGTTTTAAATCAAATAAAAAAATAGTAACAATGTAATTTTTTTAATAATTATACGATATAAGGTTTAATACTCCTTCCAGCTGTGTGAGAAATTCATTTGTTAAAGAGGTATCATCTCTTTGACTTGAAGTCTTTTCGAGTAATCTTCGTAAGCAATGAAAGTGAAAACAATTAGGAAACGATGTACCAACTGCCAACTTTCATGAATCCAGATTTTATCGTTTACGTAGCTAACGAAGTAGTAAGTTGTTTTAATTGGAAGTACTGCTCAAATTTGCCTCAATGTCAGTTGAAAGACGCTGTGTCACCTTCAATGAAAATTTAAAACATTATACGTTTTGATCAGTAGTGATTTCATTCAAAAATATATCATGAATATTATAATTGATAATGATACTAAACATAAAGTTCTATTACCGACTTAATATCTTTTGACAAAGTTCGGTATCGTAGGAAGTAGAAATTTTCATTTTATTTGACGAAATGAAGAGACAAGATAAACGTTCACCAGATGGTTTGTTGCACCCCTACATGTATTAGCAGTACTTAAAATGATGTACACCACATTTTTCTCGTCACTTTGAGACCTGAAAGGTTAAGAAGCCTCGTTCAGACCGAATACAGTGGTGTGTTTACATATAGTGTATGGCGGAAGAAATAGGTGCTGCGGTAGTGCCTCTAGATCGTCTCTGACTACAAAGGACCTGCCACTAGTAATAAAAAATTGTATATAATTACATCATACTATATGTAATTTTATTGTCCAACCAATTCCGTTTATATTATATAGGATATACAGTGAAGACAAATAGATATTTCATTAATTTTAAAGTCTCTGATCAGTCTCGCAGGTTGTAGTCATTAACCTCATATTAACCCTGTTGTAAAAGTAACGGTGAACCATAGTGTTTAAAATATAACTTTTTTAATTATACCTCTTTTGAATGGTGACTTGACTTGATGACCACGTGGAATTAAGGATATTTTTGTTAAGATTAAGACCAATAACTTTCATTTTTACTTTCGAAGGTAATATAAAACTCAAAAGTATAAAGTTTCCTTGCAATATTGTATAATATCTTAAACGTCGTGTTGCGAATAAATTAATATTAAAACCGTATATGTGCGAACAGAGAACGTAGATTATTGTAATCTTCGCACTACTACTCTACTACTGCTGTAAAAGCAGTTTTATATTAAACTTTTAACCTAACCGGTAATTTATATTGCTAATTAAACGCATACATGTTTTAGTTAGTTTTAATAGTAAAAATTATTCAAAATATCTTATAAAATCAGATCTAAGGTTACTTCTTACCAATTTGATATAAAAACAAATATGTCCTCTTTCGATTGTTTCTTGTATACGCATTGTTACCTTCGAGGGAAGGTCCGTATACAGTTTTATCAGCAGAGCGACAATCCAAACAAACATACAATCAAGCCGGACTCAAATCAGACAACCAATTACTTTCTTGTTTACAATAATGGTTTCGGCGAAGTTTAAACACATTAGACAACAGGCATACGTGGCTGTTACACGATATTTGTTTTGGATCATGTTTACCTTTATACGTATTAGAGTGGACTTCAATGAAACAGAGTATAACAATATTAATTAAGTTATTATGCAAAAGACGAGCCAGTAGAAGGAAGAAGTCAAAATGTACAGGAATGAACTGGCTTCATATCCGCCGAGGAACTATATCTCCTTCCACCAAAGTTCCGACAATATCGGAATTAACAGTAAGCCTTTGGTTATGATATGACTATAATTTCTCAAGTTATGTTATTATCCTGTGAAGAACATAGAAATGTTTGTTTTATATAAAATAAGAAATGCATCGCATCGTTTGTTTACGACTCGATGCAATTTCGAGTTGGATCTTAGAAAATAGTGTTCGTATTGAAATAACGAGAGTTGCCTAGAGAGAGCATCTCATTATCGCTGCGAGAGTTGTGCATTCAAGGAGGTTCAAAATTACATACATTACAGTAATTTATCAAAGTACCCCTATGGACACAATCGGTACATCGAACAGTTTTTTTTATTTGAGCATTTACCTACACCTACGTGCGAATACGGGCCGGGTTTTGACTATAATTGCGCTCGAGACTATCCTAAAGGCTATTCAGGCCATTTTCAATGTGATATTTATTCAATTCCAGTCCCACAGACGGGATTCACGAGATGTTATCTTGTCACGCCTCGTGTTCATTGTGAACTCGGCTATTAACCCACCACGTGTTTTTATTTTAAGAAGTCTTCTCCGTTCGTGAGTGTTAAGCAAGATTTTATTGATTGATTGTGGAATACATATGTATCCCCTTTTTTAATATCAAAAGTGACTTTTTAACATAACATAAATGGAATTTCTTAAAAGTGCTACTTATCATCATAAGATATCATATTCGTTTTTTCTTTATTGAATTAGATTTATCTATATATAAACCTTTAAGAGTCAATCGTTTATTATAAAAATCGTTTCCATACTCGTCCTCCACATAAAATTGACAAAAAATTCATACGAAATACATAAAAACTCAGGATCATGATTAACCATATTAAAAAAAAATAAGAATAAGTAAGGAGTGCGTGGTTTAAGGGGTCCCGCAGAACAACTCACCGGACCCAAGCCAACCTCAATTGCTTGTGGTGCAACCTGCTAATCAATACGCTCTGACTTCCCTCAATCCACATTGGGCCAGCGTGGTGGAAAATGGTTCAAATTCCCTATATGAACCTCAATAATCAACGGCCCCTAGTGTCCGGCGGTACCGGAGTACATGCTGACTGTCTGAACGGGAGAAGCCGCTGGATATGGGCAGCGCAGGACCGATGTCGAGATTGTTGGAGGAACCCTATGTACAGTAGGGGAAGTCTATTGCCTGATGATTATGATAATAACTAAGATAAATTTGCAGATATGATTAATGTGATCCCTGTGATAGTCACTCAAGAATTTTTCAAATTTTTCAGTCTAAATAAAAAGTAATATATGAGAGTATATAAAAATTTCTTACGGCAATAACTTCCCTGATTACTTCTGTAGACGTTGAAAAGTTTTATATTCAACAATTAAATTTATTGTTCCCGCAATAAAATCATCCTGAATTGCACAAGCAATCGAAAGCATAACTCCACGAGGGATATGAAACGAGAAGTGGTTGTCAAGTACGAAACGTCTCGGAATTTATAAAGCCATTTGGTTTTGCAATAACACAACTTTTGGCCCTTTTGCCGGCGCGCCGCGGTCCCTTCGCGCTCGGCCGCGGAGACGGATAGAGACAAAAGTGCTCGAAATAAAACCGGTCGGAGCTCCGCCGACGTTATTCATATTTCAAGCAAATTTTTCGTTTTCTGCCAACGCATCCAAGCTAATAATATTTTAAGTGCATTCGCGGTCCGCGCGCGCCCGTGCCCGCACTCAAACCGAGACATGGTATTTTCATATTGATCTCTTCATTAAAAATGTCATAGAGCGTGCATTATGCAAATAATGTCTTGTATAACAAATGAAAGTCAAAACTGGTAATGTACTGTCAGATGCAATTAATGAATGGCACATTCGCCACTCACGGTACTGTCAGTTTGCCCGGCGGAAGCCTGTCAAAACGTTTTGACGGATATCGGACCTATCACATAATACACATCATCGGAATATTACACAAATTATAAATGTGCTCCTTCCCGGTCTATTATATCATATATCTTGTCCTAACGTCTGCCAAGGCTTGACGAGCATCTATATAATGATTTTGGCAAGGAGGAAGTGCAAGAGGTCTCCATTGTTCTTAACATACGCGTTGTCATCTCTAATATCAGCGGAGTTCACCTGATGGTAATCGATACGCCTGCAGATAATAATGTGTGCGTTAGTCAGGATGATATATACTGTACCACTTCGAGCTCGTCGCCTGAGACAAGATGTTGAGTCTCGATACCTCAGTACTTACATTAGCTACAACGCCCTTCAAACTGGAACAGAGATATTTGCATATCACTATTTGGCGGCAGAAATAGGCGCTGCGGTGGTACCTGCCTGAACGGTCTCCAGCAACAGAGACCTACCAGTACGATTGTGCGTATGATCAAGGTTAGTCACTAGTCTTATAAAATATAATGATACTAGTCTAGAAATCAATTACGATCATTTAGAAAATACATTAATATACAATTTAAGTTTTATCAATAATCATGATTTTGTATGTATACTTGAGATTGATGATTTTATTTACGACCGCCAATCATAAGTATAAAACATAGTATGACTTACGTCGTTTCTTAACATCATAAGCATCACCATATTTGTACTACGGTCATTGTCTTTCAACATTTTTGTAATCTGATTACATGAGATATTCCTTTGTGTTCATATATGACATCTCTTGTAATGTTGATTGCACCAGAACTTAGAAACACTGGTGTCAGTTCTCTGTTGCTGAATGTGTATCACAGTTCGTATGTGAAACAGTAGTATGTTAATGTATAAATCAAATGGACAGGCAATGTAGTAAGATAAATTACTGTGGTAATTATAGTGAAAATCTTATGTTTCACGTCGGCAGGCGTAACGTGATGTCGTGTAAAAGACCTAACGGGCGCCTTGGTATGAGCAAACGGATCGTTACTATCAAGTCAACGTCCTTTTCATTTAGTCGCTTCATTACATACAAAAAACTATATATAAATAATGTAATACAATGTTTCAAAATGTTAAAATGTAAAGTGAAACTTTTGCTAATTAAGTAAGATGGAAAACTAGTTTTATCTTCACACATGCAATGTCGAAAGGCCATTTGTATTTATTTTGAACGTAAGAACATCGGAAAAAGTGATAGGTTACGTTAATCAAATACTGATTAAAACACACGTTAATTCCAAATATTTAAAGCGGAAAAAGAAACAAGCTTCATTTGTAGAAACTAGCCGCCTATCGAACTTGAACCCGGGAGCCCTTAAGTAGTATACAGATACTCTCTCCTCGCATCATTCGTCTAGAGATAACAACGAATCACGATTAAGCGAATATAGTGAAAACAGCGAAGGTGTCATTAATTCAAATAGAAACTTTTTTTACTAAATATTTTCTTATACACGATTATTAGTTGAAGCGTTGTATTATTTTTTAAAAGATACTAATATATACCAATTGTAGATACTAGTTCAAATATATTGCCGCTAAATACCCTGGTTGTATCCTGAGATTATATTGGAGGTGCTAGTAATTTTAGTTAATTGCACAGTGTTAATTAGTACTTATTACATAAGCTTTATTTCTATAAACTTTTAATTGTATTTAACACAGATTTCAATATAAATAACATCCTCCGTCTATTTGACTATTTGGTGTTTATTTACTTTGCTTTTTTCATTAGACGATAAAGCTTTGCTGTATTTGTGTTTGATTATTAATACAGAACAAGTAGACTGTAGATATAAACATCATAAAAAGAGGATGTTTTATTATTGAAAACTTCATAGGTAACGCAAAACTTCTAGTTTTGAATAATTTGTACTTTATATACACGTTATCATTGTTATCATCAGCCGATAGACGTCTACTGCTGGAAAAAAGGCCTACCTCAAACAATCCGCATTGGGTGAGCGTGGTGGGAAATGGCCCAAATCCCCTCATTTAAATCCTTATATGTACAAGTATACTATTAAAAAAAAAGATTATGATGACTTTATTAAAGAAGAAGAAAGTATATTTTGATTAGTTAGTCCAAGTCAACACCACCATACTTAAGTTATGAAACAGAGGATTGGAAGAGTGCAATAAACCTATCTATTGAACAATACTCTTATGACCGTTAATAGATATTGGCTTTAGCTCTTTACTATATAATTTAAATAATTCCGATAACATAATCGCGGCATGGTGTTAAAACAATTCGAAAGTCGTTTTCATTACAAATGTCATTCTTGCGACTACGGTTTAATTTGTTTATCAATACGCAGTCATGCAATCATTGCGCAGTCAGCAGCAAGACCGACTATACCACTAGCAGTAGTTACCTCACACAAAATGTTAATATTGTCTAATTACCGAAACCTTATCCCAGAGACATCGATCACGAAATGTGACCCGTCCGTTGCGTAACTGGTAAAAGATCGTTTTCTTAACATACAGCAAAAGTAGTTCGAATATTGCGAAGGAATACATCTCATTATATCTTATGATATGCGTACACATTTAAGGCGTGTTTGTCTTTATGATTATGAGCTTTAAAAAAAAAATTAATTAACCGCTCAAACAACTGTCAATTAGCGTCGGAAACAGCACTTTAAGTGATCTAATTTAAAAGTATTATTATTAATTGTTATGTTTTAATAATTATAAGTTTATATCGGGCACAAATCAATCAGATCTGATTTAGTTTAGCCTGGGGTTACGTATTAAAGCTGTATTGCTGAGTTGCCTTTTAATAGTTTAAATTGTTTATCAACCAAAGTAAATATAACTGAATGATTTATTTAAAATCAATGTAATAAATATTCCTATTGATATAAGCAGAGATTTATATGATCATTTATATTAAGGATATGTTAACGAAAGTCTTAAAAGATGTTTTTAGTATAGGACCGGTGTCGCCTCATTCTAATAAAACGACCAATGCACACTGACAATTTATTATACATGCACTTGTGGAACAGAAAATATATAATGTGCTCTCAGTTTTATCTCCACATTAAATTACAATTAAGGGTGAGACATTTATTTCTAAGATCTTTCGATATAAACTTCACGAGTGCGGGGTTGGTATTTATATGATGGTCGAACAAATCAAGTGTTAGGTTTAAAAATAACACTGGAGTGAAATGTTTTGCTTAGATTTATAAGTTAGTATCCCGGATCGCGGTTGGCGCAGCATTAAACGTTAGAACAGGATTTATCGAACCACAAACGTATTGAATGGATAACCTTCGATAAGTTGTGAGCGTTTGTAGTTAAGGTTACAAGTAAAGGTTACTGTTCATCGATTTTATCAGTCGTCAACCTCTTGTTTCCCGAAGATAAATGTATACCGAGCGTTGAAGCTGTTCAAGTCAAGTAAATATTAGGTTGGAAAATATCTCCCTTCCGCCTTTTTGTCTTTTGAATTTCGCGGCTATGTACAAAGCGCTACAGAGCTCGTATCTGGCAATACTATACATAATTTGAAAGGTCTTGACATAACCTACAAAACAACGCTATGCATAATTAGTTTGGATATTGCGTTCAACAGTTATAGACGTGTAAACATGCGAGTTCACTAACGCCGAATTTGCGCTATTTTAAAGTTTTCCTTCGTTAAAGGCAAATTCGCTAGAGAAACGTTCCGTGAGATTAATGGTGTTTTGGAGGATGGTACTCTATCACTTCGAACCGCGGAGGAATGGTTTCGACGATTCAGAACCGGTGAAAACGACACCATGGATAAGCCAGCCGGCGGAAGACCTGTGACGACAAATACCGATCAAATCATGGACTACTTCGAGTTAGACCGGCATGTGGCATCTCGTGACATCGCCCAGGAGATGGGAGTTAGTCACCAAACCATTTTAAACCATCTGCAGAAGGCTGGATACAAAAAAAAGCTTGATGTTTGGGTGCCGCATGATTTGACGCAAAAAAACCTTCTGGACCGAATCAACGCCTGCGATATGCTGCTGAAACGGAACGAACTCGACCCATTCTTGAAGCGGATGGTGACCGGCGACCAAAAATGGATCACATACGACAATATCAAGCGAAAACGGTCGTGGTCGAAGGCCGGTGAATCGTCCCAAACAGTGGCCAAGCCGGGATTGACGGCCAGGAAGGTTTTGCTGTGTGTTTGGTGGGATTGGAAGGGAATCATCCACTATGAGCTGCTCCCATATGGCCAGACGCTTAATTCTACCATCTACTGCGAACAACTGGACCGCTTGAAGCAGGCGATCGACCAGAAGCGTCCAGAATTGGCCAACAGGAAGGGTGTAGTGTTCCACCAGGACAACGCCAGACTACACACTTCGTTGATGACTCGTCAGAAGCTACGGGAGCTTGGATGGGAAGTTTTATCGCATCCACCATATAGCCCGGACATAGCGCCAAGTGATTACCACCTGTTCCTGTCCATGGTGAACGCCCTTGATGGTGTAAAGTTGAACTCAAAAGAGGCTTATGAAAAGTGGCTGTCCGAGTTCTTCGCAAATAAGGAGGGGGGCTTCTACGAGGGAGGTATTATGAAGTTGCCGTCTAGATGGATACAGATTATCGAACAAAACGGCGCATATTTGAACTAAATCCGATCACTGTAACACTTTTTATAAAGCATTGAATAAAGAGCAAAAAAGCGGAAGGGAGATATTTTCCAACCTTATACTACAATTTCGAAGATCGCCATTATGTAGTGCCGTGATTATCTTAGAATATTGATAACGGCGTAAGAAGATCGATTGTGCATATTTATCTATGAAGATCGAGTGAACTTTGATCATACCGTTTGAAATTTAAAAATTTCAATAACAGATATATATAGGAACTTCATGCTATAGCGAATTTAACAAATAAGAACACCACAGAAACAACCTAAGCTAGATTTTTATTATATGAGCTTATATTTATTGCTGGAATATTATATCAAAAAAGTAATAAATATCTTGTAGATATATTGTTATGTAAATTTTTATAAATACTTTCAGGTACGGTTATGAAATATGTTAACTTCTTGGTAATTTTTTAGGTAGCTTAGCCTTAACTAAAATGACAAGAAACTTGTCACTTTCTCCCGAGTGCTGGTAGACACAACTCGTCTGATGCTCTCTTCTGATTATTTCCATTAGTGTCCATTAGCTATTTAACTCGATATGATTAGACCGTCACGACACAACGTTTGCCAACTCCATAAATCATAAGATCAGGTTCTGGAACCAGTCAAATTCGTACAAAAATTATTGCATAACCCGCCGACGCTGTTAGTCATTCAAGATCGATACAATTTACGATAGTTGTTGATGTGGAAACAGCTATATTCTATGATATATTGCGAATATTGACGTTTTCTTGTTAGAAAATATGTATACTGTAGTAGATATATCTAATAGTTGTATTTATATTCATACATAATATTTATTAATATTATATTTGGCTTATGCTCTTGCGAGTTTCTTGTCATATTCATTCAGTATGGAGTTGTTTTATACATACTCATACAATACAAAAAGATGTTTTCTATTTACTATATTGTGTTTGTGAATATAAATTACAAAGATTGGATTAAAGATTCTTTCTGAACCATTTAAAAGTTTTATGTTTTATGTTCTTGTGCTTCTTTCTACGATTTTTTTTTTATTATCTGGTAACAATAGAAAAACATATTATTCGTTATTTTATGAAATGACTTCAGCTCGTAAAATCATTGTCACCCACAAAAAAAAAAAAAAAACGATTAAATTGAGACAATATTATATTTCTACATAGTATATTGTGTTATTATATAGTGGTATCTACTTTCTCAGTACTAGTAAATGGTTTATTGTAATGTCAAGTAATGAAACAGTAGATAATAACTAATCAAAATTCTAGTCATTTGTGCCCAAGGCATATTAAACTATGGAAACTAGTATCCTAGCGGGAGATATAGTCTCAGTTAAAGACTATGTCTATTTTAGTGAAGTAATAATTATTATTTATGGGACTGAACTATTTTGGAAACAACGACATTCATTGTTAAATATTTGTCTTAATTATGGCTGCTAGTTTATTATTAAAACTTTAATATAGATTAAACTACAGTAATATATAATGATTATAACACGTTATTACTTTTCAAATTGAATGAAAAATATCAAGTAATAATACCTGTTCCTAGATATATCTGTTCGTTAAGTATTAAGCAATGTTGTAGTAGTAGTACAGATCTTAAATTCACTTTACTTTGATCCACTATGTCAGCAAGATTGAAGTCTTATATGAGATAAATAATTGACACTTGACTTATTTTAAATAGGGTTACGTCGATAATAGTTCCACTCTTTATTCTTGTCCAAAGATCACCGATTCAACTCTCACTGCCGAAATTCTCGAGACCCTTGATCGAAGACGTCACATCCGTAATGTCAATGACACCGGACGGATGCTCTTGCGCAACCTGCACCTTGACAGTACTCCGTTATACCGATGAGTCTGATTCAGATGACGATCGTCTGACGTAACCACACGGATGTTTCACTTTTGTTTGTAATACAATTGCATTTGTTTTTTTTTTTTTAATGAGTAACATTCCACGTTCAGTAAGCAGCGATGGAATGCACGCCTTAAAATTATAGAAAGCGGTAGTAAGGATTGGCGCTGCATGAGATATCCCGCAGCGATAATGCATTTCATTGTAAAGACTGTGAAATAAAAAAACGTTGGAGTAAATATTACAATAAAAAAAAAGTTAGCTATTACAGTTCAGTGTCTTAGACACCTAATCTTCTTAAAGCGGCATGGGTTCGATGCCCACTGTATTTGACTATCCGGTGGTAGTAAAAAAAGGGTGTGTTAAGAACAACAGCATGTTTGGACATCTGATATTCTTCAACTTAGCCGACCTAGAGGATAAATGATCTTGATTGTCTTTCTGTGAGAGGAGAGTCTAGATCCCGGCAGTAGAAAGATTAAAAAAGCTGTTAATTTATCATTTAATTTTTTTTTATATCAGTAAACTATGCTTTAGATAATGTTCTATTTTTTTTTTAAATATATTTCATGTTCCTTTAAAATAAATAACACGATATACTCTATTACTAGTACCAGTTTGTTTTACGAACCTTAAAATGTATGGGTAACATAGTTATTTACAAAAATGATTAAGAAGTACAGTAGTAAAAAAAAATTCCTTTGAATTCTTGAAGCTATTGATAAATTTGTATTTGTGTGTATATATCAATTTTTGGTAAAATTAATTCAATGTTCAAATATTTTTGATGGTGGTAAGTAAAAACTTGTATTTCTAGTTATACCGCTACGAAACAGTTGGTTTGGTTGTTTACAAATGTTATTTGTCGGAAACTACATGGTACAAAATTTGTAATAACTGTAACCGCCAGGGTTGCCAACTTTTGTGAAATTATATCCAAGTACATTTTATTTATTTTTATTATAAAACTTTGTTGCACTCGACAACTTCAGGAGAATGTTATATTAATCCCAAAAACATTCCATACAATCATCATCGTCAGCCGATAGATGATCACTACTGAACCTAAGGCTCCACCAGTTTCCACATCGATCGAGTAGAGATCCATATGAGGGGATTTGATACATTTCCCACCACGATAGCGTAAAGCGGGTTGGTGGAAGCTAGAGCCTCGTTTGTTGATTAACAAGGTGCACCACGAGCAACCCAGGTTGGCTTAGGTTCTATGAAATGTTGTGCGGGAACCTTTACACACTTTCTTACAATATATATAAATATATACGTTTGAATTATCAAGTTTAACACTTGATTAATCAATGTAATTGTGGATTTAACGGTGCGGTAGTAGATTTTTCACACAACGAAACGACAACCAAGAGGAGAGCATTGACTTATCAACTCCATGAGGTCAGTAAAAATTGATACGGTAGAATATTTACATCACCTTGGAACTAAAGACAAAATTGTTTATTATATCAGTAATTGCACAATCTACAAAGCCTTTTAAACCGGTTGCTTATCCAATACGACTTGATGGTAGAAATAGGCGCTGTGGTGGTACCTTAAACATATGCCAAGACGTTTTCTTATTCAACGAAAGGCGACGATACAAGCGGATCTTTCACCTAAAGGTAAGTGATACCCTAATTAGGATGATATATACTGCACCATGTTGTGCTCGTAGACTGAGACGTAAGATGTTGAATATCATTATCCCAGTAATTACACTAGCTACAGTCCTTTGAAACTGGAACACAGTAATGTTTGCACAATACTGTTTGGCAGATATAGGCGCTGCCGTGGTAACAACCTAGACGGTCTCCGACAACTGAGTAAATCGTAATTGTAAGGTGTCTACTAAAAATGAAGTTTGAGGTCAGATAATTAGGAGTATTTTTATGTTATGTATAAGTCAGTTTGACGATATTTGATGTTATTGGTCGATAAAGTCCGTTAGTGACGGTAGTGCCCATTACGTTATAATCCGGCAACCCTGAGTCCAAGTTATATGCAATAACAGTAATATCAAAAATGTAATTTAAGTTATGGAAAAATATATATTTTATATTCATACTAATGCCGGTTTTTATTTACTTTTAAAATCAAAGATAAGTAGTGGCAATCCTATTACCGAATGTGTCTCGGTGTGGGCAGACGGCGCCTACATGGATTATCACAGACCGAGTATACGGTATTGCTATCTTGAATGACGATGTGTTATCATACGAACAGAAGTAAGCAGTTTTTTTTATATTTATTTTAATTCACGTTTTTAAATAATCAATACATTCGTACTATCTGTCTGTACATAATATAAATTCACTTGATTCGTATGTATAAAAACTAACCTCTGAAAGTTATGAACTCTTCCTTTTTCCTATATATCCAATTTCCTTGATATTCTTATTCAGGGTTTTAACATATATTTATAACATATTCACTACTAAATTAGACTACTTACATTATTGCCATATATTTTTTTTTATTTTACACTTATACAGTTCACAGATATTAAGGTATTTTATTCCAGTTTACTTTTGCGAAGCTGTGATAGTTTAGTTTGTAAATAGGTTGTTTGCGCTAAACGTTTCGAGGAGCGGGTTTAGTCTCCGTTGGACTTCATCTTAAATTTACAGAAAACCTGGTACGGAAATAGACATGTTTCAAAAAGAACAGCGTGGACATGTGATATCTAACAACCTGCACTTCGTAAGCGTGGTAATATAGCCTTCACCTTATGTTAAAGAAGGCACAGAGCTCCGGCGGGGGGAACAGTAATCGGGCTGCTAGTTTACATTAATGAAAACTGTATTTCTTACTAACGCACCCTTAACTGCGTTAGCTTTTTTTTTATATCACGCCTTTTTCCCAGTAGGGGTAGGCAGAGGTGAATAAACACCCACATATCGCCAGATATGGTCAGATTAGGTCCCATGTAACAGGGGGCGAGCCTGTTGCCACTTTATTGGGGCCACCACACACACACAAAGATGAATTCAGTGTGCGGGTTTCCTCACGATGTTTTCCTTCACCGTTTGTATCTCGCTGTTGTAACTAAAGTCATTGGTACATGCCGAGATTCGAACCCGCGACCTTCGGAATGAAAGCAGCATGCTCTAACCATTACGCCAGCGAGCTACGTTAGGTATACGTATATAATATACCAGATATCCTTATGTACTCAAAAATGAAAATTTTCTTCTATTGGTGTATATAGCTTTTTAAATGTTTTCATATAGAAAAGATTGTATATATTTAACCGATGTATACCTTGTTCAGTTGAGTTTAAACAGTAAAAGAATATTTAAAACAATAAAGTTTATGTAAGTACTTAATGTCGCTTACATTAGAGGAATATTTCATTCCGAACAAAGAGCTTAAGTTTGCTTTGGGAATTAATTTTGCATTTAAACGAACTTCTTTTTGACGCCCACCAGAGATTTCCTTTTGAGTGGACATGCACATCATCCAACTTAAGTACTAATTAATTTAGAATAAGCTCTAAGTCATGTGCAGGTTTCCTCACGATGTTTTTTTTTGCTTTTGTCGCTAAAGTTCACAAATGTACATAAATATTGAAGTCATTGGTACATGCCGAGATTCGAACCCGTGACCTTCGGAATGAAGGCAGCACGCTCTAACCATTAGGCTAGGGAGCTACTACTACAATATATATTTAGTCCATATCAATTTTCATACATTTTAGGTCATATTTCATCAACAATATGAAAGTTTTAATAATAGATGTTTTTACTTACGTCTGTCGAACGCTTATTATATACTCATATATTTTTAGTATTGTTGACTCGTTAAAGAGGCGGTAGACATAGTCTGTGGTCGTGACTGACCTTGACCTTTCGTTCCTATTTCTATCTAAAATAGAATTAGCTTTATTGTTACCTCTCATTCACAATACCGTCTATTCTCGCTCGGTATAGGTTTTTGGCATAAATCGTTATTCGATTGAGTTGGCGAATTATTAATACATTATGTGTGAGTCATTTCTAGGCCAGTCATGCAGTCAAGTACCATTAACACTTTGTTATGGGATTATCCAACACTGAATAACATCAGGTTAACCTGAATACCGTTACCTGCAAGATGTTTGTTCCGTCAACAAAAAAATAATCCGTTAGTTGCATATCCTTAACATTCTTAACGAGATAAGGTTTTCAGTGAACCTTGAACTACATTCGAATAATACTTGATGATGCTGGGAGTGTATTATTAATAAATAACCTTATACATTAGCACAATAATTGTGTATTAATAGTAGTTTAATAACTATAGAGCTAATTCTGTTACAACTGGAAGAAAGAATATGATTTATATAAAAACAATGAAAGCTATGTTTTAATGTTTCAAATAAGCTCCAGCTAATGATTCTGTTTAAAGAGTACATAGTTCTTTGTATATAAGTTCAAATACATAACCCTTTCAAGTATTATTTTGGAAGAAATGAAACAGGTTGTATTTTATAAGAAACAAGACGAATTTACTGACAATAAAATTGAATTTATTTTTATTCCGTCTCTTTTCGACTTTCAATACATTGAAGGCTCTAACGGTTATATACAGGACACTTAAATATTTATGTAGCGGTACGTAAAGTGAATAACAATAATGTGAAAATAATATACATTTATATATAAAAATACAGATTAAAAAAGGTTTTAGAATGGTTTTCTTTATTATCATTCAATTAAGCGACGAGACGAGGACGTTCATCAATGATCATGACTCTCATGAAAATGATGAGTGATACGTTTGCGTGTAACAACACCACATTGTTATGGGCAAGAGCTTCACATACTATGAAGTCTTGGTCATCTCGTCGCTTTGGTGAAACAAAAAAAAATCATCAGGCTAGAAGAGATATAAGACTAGGAAGAATAGTAAGGTTAATAATAATTTGATGTATTATGAGTAAAGACAGAAACATTAACTTAGCGAAAAGTCCAAGCTGATGATTAAAGAAATCTGCCGGTATTGTTTCTCAATAGAATCATCCAAATGTTACCTTCGTTGCTGCGATAAAAACAAACATGCCGCTTATTTATAGCGTGTACAGGTAGAAAGTGATAAAATTTTAAAGAGTTTAACACATTTTATTTGTGTATAGCGGATCTCGAAACGGATCCGTGGCGACGGTCAGCCAATATTTGATGACATAACCACAGAGATCGCCGCGGACACCGTCCGACACACTTTTCGGAAATTTTTGCGAACAAAAACGCAAACATCGTACTGACAAAGGTGCGGAGTCAGCTCTGCAACTGATTCCTTAAAGAGAATATTATTTGCGCTGATAACAACTGACGTCCGGCTACCTTTGACTTTACAAACGATTTATCTTAATAACGCACAATGTAAATAGTCTTGAATACTATATCCTTGGCTCTTAATTGATAAACGGATAAGATCTAAATCTCGGTATGATCGATGGAGGCGATCAGAAGACACGAAAGTAGGATAGATCGTGCATTTACTAATTATCCGTGTTACGTTAAGTATTGCGAAAAGCATTTGTCTCCTTATTGCGAATCCACTAAGATTTATAGCCATTAATCAGCTGCGAGTATAGTCATGTTTGTTTTATTACGTGATCCGACGTATAATGTGCTTGTCTTAAGTAATGGTTGTGTAATGACCTTTTAAGTATTTTAAATTAGCCAATGCTAATATTAATTTCGGCTTGTTGCAACGCGAGTTATCAACATTTTTTAAATATATGAACGAGCCGAATTGATGTTTTCGTTATACATCTCATTGGTTTTAGTGAGTCGTAGTAAAAAATTTAACCTCATAAAAGATCCAATTTTACTACCAATGAGAGCGGACACATTGGACATAACACATCATTAGCCCCGGGGAGCGGCGGGGCAATAAGTAGTAAATTTGCAAACGTAAAATTCCATCTATTGGACAATAAATTTTATGTCCGGAGGTAATTGGTGCTCTTAAAAAACGGCGAAACAAATTTACGACCCGACGTATTTTCTGCTTTGCTTGGTATTTACATACATTATTTACTATCTGAAGGTATGGACAAAATTCAAAATAACAGTAAATCTATTTAAATTTTACGACCATATCTATCGATAACTGAAAATATGGTTCCCTATGGTAGAAACAAAGCTATCGTATTAATTTTTGTTAATATTTTAAAAGACTTTACTCATATTTTTAATAAATAATGTGAAATTATTAAGTCAGTTTGTTTATCATATCTACAGCATCTACAAAACCGGAAGTTAGTAATATTTGCACTACTTTGAAGGTACTTGCCTAGAGTGTGCCGACATTAAATGCAACTACGAGTAAAGCAATTACATTAAGTTGACTAGTAATTATAATGAAATTAAATTAATTTCCTTATGTTATTTAAGATATCCTTCGCGATATGTCTGTCGATGGAGACCACCGTGGATTCACATCTTGCATGCTCTTTGTTATGGTAAACAAGGCAATACACCGCAGTTATTGTAACTTATACTACAGTACAACTGCAATAGTCCATAGTCGTATTATAATTCAGTTGAGTATAAGGTTAGGTTACAGATTGCTTAAATTCTTGACAATACTATAAAAATGAGATCCGAAATCTATTATAGTATGTCTTTAACGAAGAATTGAAGTGTGATGATCATACATTGTACTAAAATGTAATATCTGATAATTTCCAATAAATAATAAATTTTATGTAGTAAAGAATTCTAGTATTAATATTATTAAAATCCAACAGATTAATTTAATGTTAAAGTCCAATCTCCGGTCAAGTTTTTTACTGCATCTCCTGTCAATTCTCAACGACCTCTTTTCATCTGCCAATGTCAGTACTGTATCAACTTCTATTATACGGTCAATTACATTTTGATGTGTGCTATCGTATATGTAATATATGTATAGAATCATAACAAATTTGTTATCCCGTCTGCTTTTACTATGTAATATTAGTTTTTTTTTTATTCAAGGAAGCAACGAATCGTTCGCGAGGTTCACTTGATGGTATGCGTTACACCTGTCCATAAGATAGAAATGCTAGTTAGGATACTATATATATCACACGTGATCGTCTTGAGATATAAGATGTTGAGTCTGGTTACCCAAGTAATTACATTAGCTACAGCCCCCTCCAAATAACCGGAATAAGGGTTCGATGGTATCTAGGTAGATACCATCGAATATCATATCATCGATACCAGACACCGACTAGGTAGTCGGTGTCCGGCAACAAAGACCTACCACCAATAATTATGCGATTAGTTTTGATCATGAATTACTGCATGATAACAAAACTGATTGAGCAGCTATCAAAGTCTAAAACTGGAAATGTTTCAGTTACGTTTTAGTAAATTGGTCTTGTACTTGACAAGTTGGAAACCTTATAATCTTATCTCATATCGGAAACTCGATTTCAGATCCATGTTGTCGATAATCTAAAAAGATGTCTTCGGCCGATAGCTGGCAGATTGCAACACGCAAACGGAGAACGATGTTTAACATTACTGTTGACATTTCCGTACGCCCGGCCATTTCTCTTTCTCAAGTTTTTTTTTTTTGCATTACTTTCACTTATTTTTCACTTTACACTGTGTATTATTTTAATCGATTGTATAACTTATTACGCATATGAACTTTAGCTTAATTCAACAAGTGCCATTTAAATTGTTTCATTTAAATATCAGTTACATAGTAAACATATAAGTAGCGCTTTTCTTATACGTAACCGAATAACGGTCGCGAAAAATCCAAGCAGTAGCTACATACAGTTCAATAGCTTTAATATGTTCAGAATACGAGTTAATAGTAGTACAATGTAAGCATATCCGGTTTGATACAGTTTTATTTCATTCCAGTTGTATCGTACGTTGGTGAAAATTTGAAATGAAGATCTAAATGAAATCTTTTTATTTATGTTTACCTTTCTTTATGTCCAAGGAGTATAATTTATATAAAAGCAGACCAAAATTAGATACTAACACTAACCATATTCTGTCAACTGTCAAACGTAACATAGATAATAACTGTCAAATTCAATATCCTATTTATTAATTCCTTTATATAAAATCTAATCACTAAGCAAGTTGCTGCACTTTGTTAAAATTTTATAAACGTAAATAAGTTTTGTCAAAATGTCTATCTGCCTATCTCTCATACTAATTGAATGTCAAAAGTTAAATACGTAAGTTGTCTTTGGAATATGTCGCTGTTATTTAATAGCGATGTACCTAACAATACATAATGTAATTAATTATACAAAAGATTGACAGTGGTTAAAGTAAATAACGGTTCAAAAGTCAAGCAACGTATGTGACTATACAACGTACAGTCCGCAGCGCATGTAGTGACAAAGAAACAATTTTGTAATCGTCTAGTTATATAATTTGAATGTGTCTTCCAGTATTACGATTTTCAATGAGCCAGGAACACTTCCTCAATGCAACTCATGTGTACGGGCATTCATTACACTTCCTATCGAGTCGCTCTCTCCGACTTTGATATAATGTTAGCTAGATCTTTTAAAGATATGCGCTAATAAATTATGGACCACTTAAATTCGCAGCGCATGAGTTGCGTTGCAGGAAAAACAGAGTTCAAAGGTAAAGTGGAGCACTGACTTTGATGGAAGGGTGTAGTGAAATTTTTATTAGCTTTCGACGTCTGGCGCAAACGTTCGATTGGAGCGGTGCTCTGACCTCGCACTGTCTATTTATATATTACGTGCGTCCATATAAATGCATTATCATATACCCATCGCATTACGTTATTAATTATACAAGTACACATCAAATAACTATAAATTACTACAGTTTATTATGCATAGCTAAGACGTAATGTATACAAATTCAAATTATTTTATATGACGTTAAAAGATGCAAATAAAAATAGGTTGCAGACAAACTTGCCTTACAAGTTCATTTATTTTTTGATTTGATAGGTATCCAACGCTAATAAAATAAACTATTATGTAATATATTAGCATTAAAAGTATTGTTAGGTTAAAACTGAAGTATTCGATTAAGAATAGTAATGTATTGAGAGCATTCCGTCATGGACGCGTAAGAATGGATGTTTAAAGTGGAGTTCACGCCGGCGCCGGCGCCGAACGAATTGACATTTAACAAGGAGACCTTGCGAGCAACAATTTGCGAACAATACGGACGCTTGTCACTCGCGTTCCCGGAACCCGTGTGTGAACCCGAAGTGACCTCAGGCACGGCCTCCACAGTACCGGGCAAACACTCCATTGTACAAAGAAACAGTCACATTGAATTACAACAAATAAATTGGTATTAATTAAACAAGTCGCTGTGAAAGTAAATGATCCGTTGGCGGGACACGATGAAATCTTGGACATGTAAACGTCCGCTGTTAACGGAAATTATTATCTAGGATGCGTTGTGTGTATGTATAATGCATCGTTATCTTTATCTAATTAAATTTGATGTGGATAATTTGTAACTCCAAAAGCCACATGTGTTATATTTCTTAATCAATACATCTTGAAGATAAAGATTTGAAATTAGGCGACCTGCGCTTATATATCTTGTGCCATAGATTCAAAAGGATGAACACTTGCTAATATATATGTGAACATACATTTTACTTTTATCATATAGAGGTTAAAACGTTGATCAGTTATTATATATTTATCAGTTTATACCCGGTGTAAGTTATATAAAGAATTTATTGATATAAGAGGCGTCAATGTATGTAGTAAAGCGGATAGGACTCCATTAGTTTTTCTCTTAATATAACCACGTTATCCGTAGATTGAAACTCTTGCCTGGTTATGTATTAAAATATATTTTGTTTTTCTAAGCAAACGTAGCAAAATATTATATTTATTATACAGAAAATATTGACTAAGCGAATACTGATATTAATATAGTGATACTGATATACCAACTTTTGCACATGTGATCTTTAAAGAAAAGTTTAAAGACAGAAGAATTTTATAATAGGTGGAATATGTACATATAAAAAACATTGTAACTCCAACATAACGTATGAGAATTCGTGACGGAAACTTTATAGACTTTGTCTAAGGTTTTGAATGTGATTGAAAAGAAACATCTGTGGAAAATATCTAATACTACAATTGTTTTTATATGAGTACAAAATGTACATGACAAGGTTAATTTTATTGGACAAACGTATAAAGCTCGTAGAAACATGTACGAATTAATTACTGTAAGTGAATATATTAAACTTACAATATTAGTGGGAACCATAGTTTTCAGACATCAGGCTGTAATTTTTAATAGAAATAGTATATGTTTTCTTGATCTTTTACAGTGGATCATTAAACAAGTAGCATTCCTATAAGATCAGCATTAATCGGTACTCATTAATGCCATTTCAAAGAGATTTCATATATATTGCGACGGAAAATAAAAGATCAGTTGACTCCTTAACATACCGTTTAACAACAATGACTCTTTTATCGAGGACTGTAAGGTAATAAACGATTAATATAATTATACACTTAGTATATCCATTATTACTGTGTGTCGGTCAACTATCATTCCACAAAATTTTAAAAGTGTTAATTTAAACTTAAATTACTTGCGATCTAAGGCCATCGTTATGAATCTCTAGTCTAAGAAAATTCGAGAAATATTTAAGATCACTTATAAATTATTAGAAGTTGATGTTTATATGAATTTTGAGATCTATAGGAAGCCAATGTCCAGCTGAGGACCTCCATCTGCTGATGGTGGTAATGATGTGGTGTTCTAATCGATATGATGTGCTTGACTTTTGTTCCAACCGTTCGGAGTAACAAGGTTTATCTTAAATCTTAAAACGGCGAGCACAATGCGGCGTAATCATCTTAATTAGTATTACATTGTTGTGGTCTGGGGTATCGTTTACCACCAGGTGAACATCCGGCTGGTCGACCAAATACTAAATAATACTTGGACGACACTGTTACATATGGATTCTCTTTCAACTAGTTAATTTAGAACATAGATCAAGGGTTTTTAAACGTTTATTCTGATAAATAAATATTGCCACATAGAAAGGTTCATGTAAGTTTATAAAGGCTTTATATAGTAATACTTAAATTAAGGACGTCGAAAAGTATTTTTTTTTTACTTTAGCGATATAATGATCTCATCATTGAAGTATTCTGCGCGAAGAAATAATTCAAGGTTTATCGCATGCGACAATAATCTTACATAGACAACTTTCGTCTTGAGACAAAAGTACAATTATTGCGAGTATATTTTATTAATTACTTAATATTTTTACTCTGTATCATAATTTCTATCTACAATATACGTTATTGTACTATTCAATGATTATATTATAAATTAATTACCTTAATTTGTTAATAGAAATATTATTGGTTTTAAAAATTTTACTAGAAGCATGGGCAAAGTGCGGAAATGTACACGATTGCAATAGTTATAAGATTTAAAAAAAAAATAATATGGGAGTGGAATTTAACTTAGTTCCGTTTTGAAATCAAGTTTGCAAACAGTATTCTATTTATAATTATATGCACTAGTGCTTAACTACGATCTTTGATAAGCGATGTAGACCGACGGTAAAGAGCACGAATCTACAAAAGTTGCCTATTCATTGTTCTCTTATTCCTTCATCATATCTGGACGGAAAAACCTACAGCAGTTATTAAAGAACCGAACAGGTAGTTCGGTATGAGTAAGATGGAGTGACTGGTCACTTTTTGGTTCTTTCGCCGGCGTCATCTCACTTTTATATCTATTGGACTATCACTTTCGGTCGAGTCCTCCATTGTCCGAGATATGATCTTTTTTCGTTTAATGAGCGCAGAGATCCGGCTGATCGTTCGTTACCTAACGGTGACGCATTTGAGGGAATATCGCGTTAAGCAATTTCTTTTGCATTACATTCAACTACTCTTTTTTTTCATTCTTCGATCAGATGCGTGGGCGCGTGCGTCATTCTATCACCAAGTGTAGATTAATTGACATTTGGCTTTGCTAGTAAAAGTGATTTGCTACCTACTGTAGTACACGAGTAATAAATTTTCTTATATTAATGCTATCATAACATTTCACTACTTTTTTTTTACGTATCTTTTGTTTGTTATTTGACTTAACTTTTATTAATCAAAGAATCTCTTTTGTTTGTTTGGTTTAATCGCAGAATTTAATTAACTTAACTACGGTTACAGATAGGCCATTACTAGGTAGTAGTATTTTAAAATCTGGTCCTTAGAACATAGTACTAAACTTGGGTTGTAAATATTAATAATAATTAATTCTTTATAATTCTATTTTAAGGATCAGTGATAACAATCTTTCATATATATTTTGCTTAAATTTTTTTTTACATAGTGAACGTCCTGCAAGTTCATGCACCAATTGATGGTAAGTGATACACTTAATATGTGAAGTAATTTTTAAACGTTAGGCCTATTCGTGTTTCAGAGTTGTTGTATTTTTATTCTACGAAGCGACGAAGTGACCAACACTTTGACGTGATAGTGATTAATACGTCTGTCCATAACAACTTGGCTCTAGTTATTATGATACACGGCACCACATTGTGCTCGTCGCCCTGATACATAAGATGTTAAGTAACCATACCTCAGTAAATTTACAAACTACAACTCCTTTTACACTGGAAGACAGTAATGTTTGCACACTATCGTTTAGCAGTAGAAATAAGAGCTGTAGTGGTATCTAACTAAACGGTCTTCGGCATTAGGAACCTACTACTATAAAAATCTTTCTCTTCCAGGCGTTTTTTAATTACATACTTTGTAACAGAGATAATTTGGATAACGAGATCAAACATTGAACTGAATTAAAAGTTAAGACTTTAACTTTATGATACTTAAACCTTTTTAATAAAAATTGTAGTAATTGTTACATTCAGGATCAATATTCGTGATGAGCTCTAACCTTCTATCGGGGTTCATCAACCGTTAACCCGCGCTAACCCTTTCTTTATACATATCAACATGTCAAGCCTTTCCCTGTAATTGGTAATTGGTATATTCTTCAGAGAAATCACTTTCCAATTGAAGGTCGAAGGAAGTTTTATTAGCTATGATAATATCAGCAAAATTTAAACAATTACATAAAGCGTGTACTATGTCCGAATTTAAGTTTCAATGAACTATTTCCTTATTGGTTTTAAGATAATTTGACGATTCAATAGTATTACAACTGGTATGAAGTTTTGTATTATTTATTATAATATCTATTCAATATTGGTACATGTAAAATACCCGTAGAACAACTCATAGGACCCAAGTCAACCTCACCTCGTGGTGCATACTGCAAATCAATAAACGAGACTGGTTCTCACCAACCCGTATTGGACGAGCGTGGTGGAAAACGGTCCAAATCCACCATTTGAACTCCTACAAATGATCTTACCGGAGGCTGTGCTCACTATCTGGTGAAAATCGCGGGAAGCAGTTGGATGCATGCAGCGCAGGACCGATCGATGTGGACATCTTTGGGTGAGGACTATGTCCAACAGTGGACGTCTATCAACTGATGATGATAATGTTTTGTACATAAATGTATATATATAACGCATGAAGCATTAGTTATGTCAGTATTTCGAGTAGTACAAAATTGTACATTACTTCTACGGCTCAATAGTGTCGTTATAGGCTACATAGAATATAACATTAGTTGATGCTACATAAACTGCAATACATTTTAATGTGGTTCTTCGTTATTTTTGTAACAACGAATTTTTATGTATTTTGCGAACGAAAAGCTAAATTATTTTTGTAGTTAAACAACTAATTAACATTACTTCGCTAGTGTAGCTGCAATGGCGATTGTTCCAATAAGCAAGCGACAACTAACCGTCGTCTTATATAACAAGTTTTCTTTCATACAAAATCATCGCTCTATAACTGCGAAAGTATCATTCGTTGTATTTTGAAGTAATGAATTCCCCGACAATCTTACTTAACATTGTAAAAAGGCCGTGTTCATTACGGAAGGTTACAAAATCACAAAAGTATCGTATACATCCGCTCAGCTACTCATAGAACAATAGAGGGTATTTCTATTCTAAATTACCCGTGAGGTAGCGGAGACAAAGCATGTTCATTGGCGTGCTTTCTGTGGTCTGCACTCATTATTATTATTCTCTTATTGACATTAACGTACTAGATAAGATTTTACATGTATATTGAGAAGTGTATCAAAAACAACCAGAGGCAATAACGAAAAACATGAAGAGAAATTTTAGATTTAATTTCCCTGTCCAGCAATTTATAGTTTGATTCATAACAAAGAAGTTCTAAATTTGATTAAATTGTTTATGCCTCACTGTAACAGCTTTGTTGTTTCCGGTAATCATATAAGGGCTGGAGTATTCTGGGTGAAATACCCTTTGATATCGAGGCCAAGTTAACAAGTGGAGCCTTTTGTTAATTATAAATGGATTGATCGCTGCTTAACCAGCTGTCACCCCCTTTTTGTCTATTAGAATTTATAAACTAAGATAATACTTGGCTTAAATGTTAATGAAGGAAACAAAATTTAAATTTTACGTATTTAATGAATAATTCACTTTGTTCGAAGTAAACATGGTCGTGTTTGCATAACCTTGATCTGCGAAAATAGTTTAAAACAAAAGGGAACCGCACGAGGAGCTGATAACAGAATGTGCGTTCTCCCGGCGCGATTTAATACAAAAACATGCAATTGTATACGAATACTGTAGGACCACCGCGATGAATGGACCAGATATGGGCAAGGATTTAAACGGAATAAATGGAAATCTTAATAAACAACGCCCACAACACCCGGAAGGTGCAGTATCGACAAGTGATCTAAACTGAACAATAGTAATGTTTCTTCTCTTCACACTTACCCTGCGAGAATTACCTTTGTTAAGCTGATGATGACGAAGTTAAGAAATTGTATTGTTACGAATTTAAACTTAACGCGTATATACTTAATTTTAAGGAACAACATGCAACAATGTTAATCTTACTTAACTTATATTTTGCTGTATTATATGTCTCTCTAACTATTATCATTCTGTTTTCAAATATACACGATTGTTATCAACTACGAAAACCTTACATTTCATCAGATGAGCGAGACGTTCATTTGAAGGTAAGTGATATGCTTCACCATAACAACGTGGCGCTAATTAGGATAATGTACAGTGCACTACATTGTCCTCGTCGTCTTGTGACATAAGGTTTTAAATCTACTCACCCCAATAACTACACTAGCTACAGTGCCTTTCAAACCGAAACACAGTAAAGTTTCGACAGTACTGTTTGGCTGCAGAAGTAGGCGCTGCGGTGGTAACAACCTAGAAAGTCTTCGGCAACGGAGACCTATCCATAACCTAAACTAAATTTCTAAATTTTTTTCTAAGTACATATTTATTAAAAGATATTAATGTGCAATGAAATAATATACTAAATAGTTAAAATGGTTTGCCAGTAAGGACTGGCAATGATTTTTAACTATTTATATTGTGTTCAAGCAAACGTAAGTCATTTGGGGGGTGTTTCTTAAAATGTCAGTCAAGATAATTGTTGTGTCTTTATATCGCTATGAACATTGTTGGTAATTATCGTCAGTAAATATTTATTGTATGAATTACTAGTCTCGTTCGTTTTGTGACACTGCTGCAGACAGTTATTATTATCTTTTGCTTAGCTACATACTTGTTGCAAGGGTAGGGTGAACCCGCACATGCGCACTGGCCTTCATTGATTTTTCTCACTTTGACAGTTCGTCTGATGTTTTCAGCTACCACCCGCGTTCCGACAACAAAGTAAACAATAATCATGGCTTTAGATTTTTCTGCTACGTACAAATTGTTAGTTTTGGGCGATTCTAACGTAGGAAAAACTTGTATAGTGCATAGATATTGTGACGAGAGATATTACGATATATACATATCGACAATAGGTAAGTTTAATATTTACTTTTTGTTTTATGTGCCTTTGTTACTTAAGTGATGCTGTGTTTGAATTGCCTCTAGTTCATAACATAACCAGAATTGCTGTGCCTACTGCGGAAATATCGCATCGAACAATGGAGCGTGTGATGTAAAGCCCCGCATTAAATATTATACCCAATACTTCTCTTATGGAGACATTAAATGTTTTATTCCACTATAAATGCCAAGTATGGTCAATTTGTAGTTCCTTATTTATGTTACTTCCTTTTAAAAATAACACTTTTTTAAAAACTGACAATGAATATACATCCTCTGAAGTCTAAGTCATTGTAGATGAAAGCGATTTCGTTGACTTAGTGGTGTTTATCTGGCTCTAAAAAAATACTATCCAGAACCTATATCTCTGTTAATTAAAGTTAGAATCTTTAGGAATATATTGTCTGGGCTTGTACCAATCGCTGTTTCTTACGTCTTTTATTAGCCTGTGATGTTAATACCAAATAAATCAATATAAATTCCCTTCTCCATTGTATCCTTTACATCCAATTACAACATAATAAATATCTCATGAAATTTTGTGGTCCTTCCGATGTCATATTTGCGAAAACATAATAAATGATTAACGTTTAAATAACCATTTTTCAAAATCAATTACAGGAATAGATTTCAAACAGAAAATCATAAATTTGGATGGGGTGCCGATCAAGCTTCAGATATGGGATACAGCTGGTCAGGAGAGGTTTAGGACACTCACTACGGCGTATTACCGAGGTGCTATGGGTATAATACTTATGTACGACATAACCAATCTTGAATCTTTCAATCATCTGTCGTACTGGCTAAGGAACATTCAGGAGGTAAATTAGCTATGCATGCTCAATTATCGTCAATACAATAATGTATCCATTCCAAAATTTTAATAGTAGTTAAACTTTGAGTATTTTTTTAAAAAAAATTAACAGGAACTGTAGATCCTTCATCTGATCTTATATCGTATTATCTTAAATTGATCCTCGTAGTTTTGGCAAGCATAAAAAATGCAACTGTATCTAATAACTAAGGTCGGTTTTAATTTGAAATTAAATAGGCACATTACTAAATTAGCTTGTTAAAAGTGTGATGTTAATTTTAAAGGTATATGTTAATCGATATTTAGTTAAGAAGTTATTTATTGATTAAAATATGCAATTTCATATATGTAACCCGTTTTACCAACTGGTACGCGAATACTATTTGGAGCAAGGCAACATCTATCATACTAATACACGCGCCTACTCCTTACCGTATATCATCTTAAGATGACAATCAACACGGTAAATAATTTCGCTACTATCATCTACAATGCAAATCATAATTAAAACTTCAATATTTAAAATTTTATGTTTTATCTGTTTTTGTATTCAATCGTTAAAAAATAAAAGAATAAAAAAAAACACTATGATTGCTCTTTCCTAGAGATTTGAAATTTACTAGGAATATTCTGTATATCGAGTATAAGTCAACTAAGAACGGTTTTTACGAAACTTGACCCCGAAAAGAGGTTAGGAGGGTGTTAATAAAGGGAAGGGGCACGGGAGGAGGCGTGTTGCCGCCGAGCGAGAATATTTCTGACAAATTTCAAGTGTAAATATCAATTCTAAATATATATTACGGTCAGCAAAGCGGGCGGAGGATAGCCAGTAGATAATATAAGTATTAAAAAATGTAGACTATCATAAACGTAACTTTGCTCAGTATTTTTATCCAGGCGTTTATATACATAAAATATTAAATAAAAGTTTCTGCTTCACTATATTTGAAAAATCGACTTTCTGGAATAATCCAAAATATATATTGTAACTAAATTCTAATTGGTTGTGCTATATTGTGTAAAATAAAAAGCGATTTCATCGCTGTGTTAACCATTGCATACATACATATAATATATATCACGCCTCGATCCCAGTGGGGTAGGCAGAGACCACCTTTATCTCTTATAACCATTAGCTATGATTAATTTATATATATATATATATATATATATATATATATATATATATATATATATATATATATATATATATATATATATATATATATATATATATATATATATATATGTATATATATCCATTGTAAAGTAAATAATTGCACAAGAATGAAATAACAAAGCTGAGGAAATATAGTTTTATTGTGCTTTTCAATAATCTTATATATGAGGTATATTTTATTCTTAGAACAATATATTCATTCTATACCAATGTAGTGCTTGCTGCAAAAGAGCACTTATCGCTCTAATATTTTGTATTTAGTACTATTAATAATTTATTTGTTATAAATAATAACTTGTGAGTAATAATTATTATGTATATATTTTTCAGTATGCTTCACCAGACGTTATAAAAGTATTAGTTGGCAATAAATGCGATGTGCACGAGAACCACCGCGCTGTTCCTAAGGAGAGAGGTCAAAAGGTAAAGATTATGTTTTAAGTAAAAAAACTTTAAATCATACGAATCTTTTATATTATATTATGTAACCGCTGCGTTAAATGAAATTTGATGACGTGTGTTAATGTTTAATGGTAAAATTTGATTTTTTTTTCAGACTAATGGTAAGAGAGATCAAAAATTTGTGAAATTATAACAATTTCATATTTATAAAATTGTTTTAAAGTAGTAAAAGTATTATAAAATATTGTACTCGATTATGTTTTCCAGATTGCGGATGACTTTGACATGCCCTTCTTTGAAGTTTCCTGCAAGAACAATATCAATATAGAGGAATCATTTCTTACTTTAGCTCGTAAAATAAGAGAATATAGGGAGACAAAGGTATGTTATAATCATTATTTGAAAATTATTATTATTTTATAAGTTAAATTTCATGTATAAGTGGATGTCTATTGCAGGATCTTAAGACCTACCGATGGACTTAGAAAAGCAACCACTTTGATTTTATTCCTCACATTGTTACTATGTATGATATACATATTATGGCCCATTGGCAAGAGCATAGTGTTGTTGTAGAGAAAATAAAGCTTTAACTACTAACTGATCAATATAAGATCAAAACATTTTTTTTTTTTTAATTATTATGAGTAGATATCCTATTATAATATTTTAATCTCCACTTTTAACAGATAATAGACTTCCATGCAATATTTCTTTATGCTTTTTAATGTTTAATAATAACGATGTTATCCGAATAGAAAATATTACGTAAACGTTTTTTTATAAATTAAGCTAATTTAAAATATTGACATTCACAGGCGGATGCCTTCGAATTGAAGGAAAGGGATAACGTTATCAAACCTTCAGAATCCGAAACCGACGTGTCAAAATGCAGCTGTTAGCCTCGTAGTATTAGTTACTAATTCAATACATCCATGCAAATTACAACAGACGTGTTGAAGAGCCAAATGCGAAAAGGATAATGGAGGAAGAATCGTTTAAATTGTAAAAAGTTCATTTCGAAGAGAATGATATCAGACAGTAGATGTTTACACTTTCAACTGTGTGAAGCAAAGATTTAAAAAGAGGTATAGACGAGTAAATTTAATATTTTAAAATGATTCGCTATTCTTCGATTCACCTGAAGGTTTATTGGAGGTTAGGGCAAATTTAATTCACGCTACCGATTATGCGGAAAAATTATATGAAATCCCTGGCCATTAACACGCTTAGTGGATTAATTTTTTTTTTTAATATTTAGATATTTTGTAATGGAGGTCTTTATTATAATAATATGGTACCGTCGTACAACGTCACCAAAACAAAATTTTGGTATTGCCATTATATCAAAAATATTGAAAAACAGGCATACTTCCTGATTGTATAAAAATGGGAAATTCTATGATTTTCTAATTTTATCGCATTATTTGTTTAGTGGAAATGAACTTCTATTGATGTTGTCAAAATTATAGGAAACTATCAAGAATGTGTTAGAAAAATAATTATTTAAGAAGTGGTGTGTCTGTTGTAAATATGCTTTGGGTATAAAACATCTTATCATTTTATAAACATTTTGTTAACATCTTAGATCATTAAAAATAAACACGCTAAAGCTTTGATATATCAGTATTTCTAAAAAAATATCATTGTATCTAAGATGTAGATAAAATGTATATAAGCAGATTGTAATGCAACGTAAAAGGATTCTTGTGCGTCATCATATTACATATAAACCGATAGATCAGCGATGTAACTAGCATAAATTAAACAAGAACTAATCAAAATTGTAGACTAAATCAAAGTTTTTTTTTTTTTGTAGTAACTAAACTATATACAAGCACAATAGTAGTAACAACTTTTATAGTGATTTGCTTGTAAATTTTAGATTAAGCGATCATACAATTTATGCACCAACCTAGAAACATATGTATCGAACGAAATTCACTAAAACCTTTGTATGAAAATAATTAAATACTTCACTATTGGAATAGCGTCATTTCACTATTTGTTAGTGTGCGGCAAATACTCGCTTAATTTTTGTACTATGCGCAAAAAAAAAAAAATTAAGGCAAATCAAACTTGTCATAAGGCTCAAACTCTTGCATAATGTAATGATGATATTAATTAATAGACGATTAATGAAAATGTATGAAGTATTCAATATGCATTTATAAACAAAGTAAGGATCACTAAAGTGAAACTGGTCTAAATAAAATAAACCTTTCTTGTGTATTGTTTTTTTTTTTTAATTTTATAAAATAATTAGTATACATATAGTAACATGGTTATAAAATTTGATAAATAAATTTTTAATTGCATTTTTTGTCTTAATAAAATTTAACCTTATATAGTTGAAACTATTTATTACAATTATCTGTGAAAATTCTTATTTCAGGTATAATACTCTTATTATTAATCAGTATGAAATACACATGCTTTTATAAGGATCATCAAAATTAAACTGATATAAATAAAATAAACACTTCCTGTATATTTTTTTTTGGTTTTTTTATTATAGAATATTAGTTTACTTCATCAAATGTTTTAAATTGGTATTACATATGTTTTAAATTAAATCGATAACAATAATTTTTTTTCAACCAACTTAACATTTCTGTCAGTATGGCCCACAATGTTATAAATATAAAAATTATCATATTACATGACCTTAACTATCAGTACTCCAAATAGTTCCTATGTTACCTGCAGTTCATTGTGACCATCATAAAATCTTGCTTTTACCATGTGAGAAACTAACAGTCACTCTATTGGTTTGTTCTTGTTGCTCAAAGTCTTTACAGCACCACTTCTTATTAATCCTTTAAACTGTGTTCAGTTCATTGTTAGCCATGCTAACATTCTTGTAAATCATTATGGACCTTAGTTTTATAAACATGGCAGAATGAATGTCCCAAATAATTCCTTATTTTATTGCACAAGGAAAACCTTAGTTTAATTAAGGATGGTTTAATTGACATCTTTTATTAATTCATTGTTATTGTTATGTACTGACAGCAATGAGGTCATTACTGGATTTAATAAATAGGTTCCAGTTTGCAATGATTACAGTCATAAGTAATATATTGTTCAATATTCTTAATAAAGAAAATTATCTTAATATTACTACATTAACAGGTCAAAACCAATTCTAAAGCTACATGTTATAAGTTAAACTTTTTTTTCCTTCTTTTCGCAGGACTTTCAGGCTCGCTTTTTATCTCTTGTTTGATTGTAGAATCTGGTAATATATTTATGCTGTTTGGTTCTTCCATTGTTATAGTCTCTTTTTTGACAGACTGATTCTTAATGTCAGTTTGTTCACATTTCCTAAAATAAAAAAAAATATTTGGTTATAAAACAATACATCATTTTATGGAGAAAATGTGTATAATATGTCATAACTTACACAGCATCAATATTTTCTTCTTTTTCTTTATTTTCTAGTAAACAAACAGGTAATTCTTTTGGTACTTCATTGCTTTGATAAACCTCATGTTTTTTTAAATGTTCCTCTTCATTGAAAATTGGTGTCCTTTCATACTCTGAAATATAATACCAATTTGTTTTTAATGTATCCTGTTTCTTAGGATTTATGCTTTGCCAACAGTGTGACGATGAAGAAGTTTCTAGGGATTAACTGGTAAAATAATCTTAGTTTATTAGGTCATCCCCTTAACAATGTTAATGTGATACTATCATCTTAATGAGTTGCTTATGGTAAATATCCATAGAGACCCTCTAGGCAGGTTCCATTACAGCTTATTTTTTCCTCCACTTTGTAACAAATAACACAACATATTAGGAAAAATGCATAATTAAAGGTATACTAATCAAGCATGTTTCTAATATCTTACATTATACAAAAATATTTTATTTACATAACTTACTTTGTATTCTACCTCCATTCATTTTATATAATGCAATTTCTTCATCTTTTTCTTTAATTAAAGCTCTCAAATTTTGTTCAATGCTTTGTAGGTCACTGACTTTTTTAAGAAGAGGTCTAGTGATTCTTTTAAAAAACTGAAAACAAATTTATTAACATATACAATTTTAGTATATCAATTATTATTTAATGAAGTAATAATAAGAGCATATATTTATTATTAATTTTCATGAAAAGCAAATGGTAACCCTCTCTAGCCTACATTTCAATAGATGTAAGCAATTTTGTGTGCCAAAGTGGTTTATAACATAACCAAACATTACACATGCATCTTTGTTTCTAAAAAACTATAACTTACATTTTCTTTAGTATCTTCCTGTAATGTTAATTTTAATCTAAATGGATAATCATACATTTGGCATTTAATATTAACCATTAAATTATTATCTTCTTTATTTATACTTATTTCTTCCAGTTTCTCCATATCCTGTAGCATATTTTTGCCATCATCTATTAAATTTTGGTCCGTTGTAATCAATTTAGGATTACAGTTCTGTAATATAAAGTTATACTAAATCTTACAGTACATTTAAACAATCATCACTAAACATCTTTGGTGATCAGACCAGAGAACATCTTCTCTGGTCTTTCTAGTTATAAATATATAAAGGTGATATTTGTAAATTGGGACGTAATGCACTAAATCATTTTAACTGATGGAAATCCACTGCCGGGCATAGGTGTCTTTTAATGTGTTCCATACTGCAAGGTCTTGTGATGTTTGAGTCCAATGGCTCCCAACGTAATACCATTTGTATGCAAAAATTTTAAGATTATACATTTAAAAAAAAAACAATTTAACCTTTAACACAGAGAGAAATTCTTTTTCTGAAATGCCAATTGAATATAAAGTGATATAATCAGTTATTAATATTTCATAAATTTCAGTTTTTTTTAATTGTAGATAAAACGGGGGACTATCTTGTATTTTTTTCCACATAATTAATTTTTATAAATAAAACAGGTTCCTACTAATTATGTTGTCATCTATGACATACGTTGCGTTTGTCTATTTTTGAGCAAGGCAAAGGAATAAATTTCTAAAAGCCACATTGATGTTTCATAATTTTGAGCCAAGCCAAGAAGCCCTGGGCGTTGCAGTTATCTTTATTATTATAGGTCTACCAGGATCTGATGGCAAAAAAAAACACTAGCGATTTTCATATGGAAACAAAAAAATGTCATCTGTCAACTGAAATTTCGTTTTAGGTTTGGTTTCAAATTTCCTTTAAAAAGTGGTGAAATGTCGAAAAAAGCTCTTCAATCGCAAGTAAAAAATATTGTTTTCAATATTTATTAATGAATACTTGATGAACAAGGTACAGAACAAACACAATCATTGATATTGAGCCATGTGCAAGTATTGACTGGTTAGTATGAATGGCACATCTTGATACTTTAGTTTATTAACGTTAAAAAAAAGTTTGGTTAGTTAAAAACGTCAATAGACCTGCAAGTGATATAAAGTCTTTAATAGAAAAAGCTTTCTCTCAACTAGGGCTCGATGAATGGCGAAAATCTTGTGAATATGTAATAAAGATTGAAAATTAGTTCATAGAACAAGATCGATTAATTGAGATGCAGGAGTAAAGGTTTATCATAAATTCTGCGTCTTCCTCTTCCGATAAAGACTTTTTTATGGATGTGCAGTATTTGGAACCATTTTCAAGTTCTGATAGCCTATAATTAACTAATAAACTCATGAACAGTGTAATTGGAGTTTTCATCTAAATTTCGAACCTCGCCATTGTAAGATTTTCATAAATTATCCTTGATCATTGGATAAATTTTTATATTTGTGTATCACACACAGAATCAGCCGCTACAAGGAAAAAACAAACAAAAAAAAGTATCAAAACACTTTACTTCAATTTCCCCAGTATTGCTAGCGTCAATTCCTTTTTTCCCTTTTTGCCATTAGATCCTGGTATACCTATAACAGTTTTAAATTCATTGTTAAAATGGGCTTTCTCCTTTGTACAAATTTTAAGTATATCCAAATATGTTTTGCTTGCATACGGATCCTTGAATGTTTAATGAAATTACAATCTCACTGTTATTTTTATTTCATACTGCATTTTTTAAAGTATTTCTTGACAAAGCAAACACTAGGTAGTTCAGTAAATTAATATGAAAGATTAATCTTTTTAACAATTTTTTAAGAGTATATTGTGTATAGTATATTGTGATAGTACTTTTTCCGTGAGGTAAATTATTACTTTTAAGTAAATTAAAAGCCAATACATTTCAATAATTTTTTTATTTTTAATATACAAATTTTCGAACACAGTATATAATTTCGAGACAATTCTTTGTTTCATTTACCACATTTCTCATTAAAAGGCAATATCATTAATAGGATACCTAACCTCCAAAGAAATGTAAAGACATTCATCAATCACGACTTCTATGCCCTCCCTCCATCGTCGCTCATTACTTATGTTGATTGACAACGAAAGACATTATGAAGTGAATTTTCTTATTTTAAATATTATTCACAGATATTTTAAGGATAAAGCTAATTATAATAATTATGAAATATTAAGGAGTAGCGATTAAAAACCATTTTTGTCCATACTTTGATACCTTTGTACCGATTTAAACCGCAGTTCAAAACTAATGGATACATGTTTAGTAGTAAATTTGTGTGTGATTTTATAATGTGCCTTTACAATCAGACGTTTTCAAAACTTAGATGAAATATTTTTAAAGATGTTTATACAAATTAGCGTTATTAAAAGAGGCTCTTTTTTAAAAGATACCTTTTTCATAATTTGTTCGGAAGTGATGTCATAGGAATATAACACAAAAGCGCGCAAACAGGCGTCGACTTCCTTTCATAAGTTGTTACGCGGGTTTCTATTGTTTTGAAACTGATACTGACGCAACGCGACGCGTTGTTTAGTATACGGCAATCCTTTAGAATGTCAAATTGAAAGAAGAATCTTCTTTAACGACGTAAAACAATACTGCTTACAAGCATTGGGTTATATAAAATGTATAGAAAATAAATGTAAACGATTTTTTAATGTATTTTTTTTAATGCGCTAATAAGTGATACGTTTTTCGAGGATGAACAAAACGCGGAGTTGTGTAATCGGCTTTACATTGTAATGGGTCTTTCATTTTGTTGAACGTTTATTTATCTCAAAAATTTTAACAGCTCAGCATAATAACCTTGTGCTTTAGATCAAAATGGTAAGTACTGGTGCGCAGCTGGGCTGGGTCCTTTTTGGGCGCGTAAGAACAAGCTCACTGTCGGAAGTTGTCAATTATTGTCAAACGAGTAAAACTGACTCATTGGATTACCAACTCCGAGAATATTTTCGGATCGATGGCATAGCTATATCCAAAAAAGAGTACCTTTCTGAAGATAATAGGAAAGCAATGGAGATTTTGAACCGCATCATTTTGCCTATTACAATGTCAAGTAATGTATCCATGGCGATAGTGAGGTGACAATATGACGGAAAAATTACAGGTAACAAAAAAATTATGTCAATTGATCGCTTAAGTTAAAAAATGTGATATATGATGATGTTGTGATGATGATGATGATATGATATATAAATAATAATATAAGTATAATTTAGTAGTTAATTCTTGTTGTAGCGTGCTATATTAATACATTAAAAGTAAAATTTTAGGTCACGCATCGGCATTGATGAAATAAACTAGTTTCGCTTCATTCTACGCTAGGTAATACGATCTAGCTAATTAATAACAAATATACAGTTTTCGCAATATACTTACGCATACATGAGTTGCTACATAATAATCTCATCGATTAGTTGATATTAGTATTTAGCTGCTGGCAGTAACCGGACCCCATTAGCGCAAGCCAAAGCGATCCCGCAGCACTACCTAGTTCCGTTTGTTCGGTCCTTAATCCGAACGGCACCGACGCCATTCACTCGCGCTCAAGTAGCGAGCTTTGCTCCGCTTTTTACAAGAGAAAAGTGCAGCACTAAAACTGTACTGTACTACCGTAGTTATATCTGTGCCTTATCGTTAATTGGACTGGTATAATAATTAATTCGATATACTTTAATTGAATACTTTCTTTAACTAAACCAAGTAAACCAATACATAACTAACAAACAGTTAGTACAACTTTCTATCGTTATGAAATGCTGATCGGACGGATATATATATGTACTATAGAATAATAAGGCGAGGGAATCCAGGATTTTGTATTCAAGTTTAATGCTATATGATTTGCATCCTGTTCTAAAGTTCTAAATCTCCAATCTGTCGGATCCAATAGGTATAATGCCATTTAAACATTAACGCAGTTTTGTTGAATGCTCATTATTACTAAGGGAACTGTCTAGTTACACAGAGCTAATCGTTTAGGTGTAAATGTTCATGTTTTTTTTCATAATCTAGGATGTATGTTAATATTATTATTGTATATCATAATAAAAGGAGAGAATAACATTTTATATTTGCTACTTAATGAGGATTGGTAGATACGACACTCATCATATTTTCAAAAAGATTAACGAATGTATTTGTAATTTTATGAACTAAACAACAATTGAATACATGATGCCAGTAGGATAAATCATAGCGAAGTAAAACAATAGCTTAGTCGAATGGATGTCGGCATGCTCACATAAGTTGTTAGGTAGATTTCTATTGTTTCAGCACTGACACCGACTTAACATGACATGTTTACGGTGGAGCTTTACAAAGATATATGTTAGTTATTGCGGAACTTTCATTTTACAAAACACGGTGTGGAAGTTTTGCCTCCACATAACGTATGGTTTGTAAAATAATAACTATGGCTAGACTTTCTTACCAAACAATCTAAGTAGATAAAACCGCAGCGCTTATTACCGCAGCAAAGCAGGAATGTGCGGAAATTATTGGTTTCCGGTTAGAAAGGTTCTATTGCTAATAATTTCGCCGAGGTAACGATATTTCTTACTTTTCAGGACGATGAGTGCAACGGTAATGTTTCATTCTTTCTAGCGCTTTACTATCACGTTCAACCGTATTATCTTGTAAAAGGTCCATCGCATTGACGTGTAAAAATTATAACGATACGGCCGTGTATCAATTATTTTATTTACAGGATGTGTACTGATAATCAAGAGATTTATATAAGTAAATAGAATAGAATATACTGAAAAAGATATACAAAAAATCTTGTTATTCTTTAACAATGTCGATAATCTTTTGTTTAATGTCGTGATTAAGTCTTGAAAAGTGGAACGATACATTAGCGCTATCTGCGAATAAGTAGTTTTGCAAAAGAAAGGAGAGAAGAAGTGTGGAAGGAGATCCAAGAAAAAAGGGATGAATTATGCTCTCCTTCGTCTTTTATAACCGAGGCGCAGGCGGAGGCGACGAGGGTTATTCATCTTTTGTATTATTAGCTTTTATAAACAAAATTATGATTTTGCTTATAGCTTACTGTATACGTGTTGTTGAATAATTTTTCTATGCAGTAACTTGTAATGTTATTTATTAAATATCAAATTAGCTGTTAAGTCAATACATTTTTATATATATTTTTAAGCAGTTGTATATTGTAAATGTAATAACGTAAGTTTTTCTAAGATAATATAACGTAATAAAAGGCAGCAGTCAATTCTCGCCCTATAACTGGACACAAGGGTCCACTTATTATAGAGAGGGCCATAAAATATAGATGTCCGAGTGACTAACGAGTGTTTCTAAACTCCTATGATATCCACCTTTAGAGTATTTCTGTTTTTTTTTTTGTTTTTTATTTACTACGGATATCCAATTAAAATAAGGTTTTGTATAGAATTCATTATTAATATATAAGAGTGGTTTTAGCAATACTTTACTAATCATTAAATTCAATTCGTTCCCGTAATATTAAAAAAATCCACCTTTATCAACAGATATATTTGTATATTCTAGAAGAAACTCAATCCGCCGGCGATAACTTAATCATTTTCCTTTTGAATACAAACACTTCATATATTGGCAGGTAAAGTACCTTTAAATTTGATGTGCCCCAGTGTGCCTTTAAATTAGTCAGATTCGGTGCTTCCGGGTATAAAAAAAATTGGGTATGTACGCCCCGTAAAACCACACTCAACTGATTTACTTTGAATTTCAACCTTTGCAGGCAATCCCATAGGGTAATCCCCTAAGGAAACCCCCTGAGTAGTCAAACAAGGGTGTGTAAATTTTGTAGAAAATGGATATCACATGAAGCAATGTTTTTTTAATTTTTCATTTCCTTTAAGATTTCTAAGGTTTAATTGTTGTTATTAATAAGCCTTTAGAGGGTAACTCTTATATTTTAACAGTTACTAAAATATTTTTTTTCTTTACTGTGTTTTAACTGGGATAAATAAGCTTGTAAACATTTGTATATATTTTACTATTGATCTGCATTACCAATGGATCACAAAGCTTTACTTTGACAGCAAAAAGAACTTAGTCTGTCCGGCATAATTTTTTCAGTTATCAGCTTGCTATATTAACTATATAATTTCAATGTTAATTCTATATATAAAATACATACGTATGATTTTTTATAAGATATGAAATATACAGTTATAGTACTAAAATTCAGCAATTGCAAAATTTCATAGAACAGTATCTAAATCGGATATTCATAAATAAGAATATTATATTGCTTAAGGGGTCAATGTTTGACTACTTGTTTATTGATCCGTTCCTTTGAAATATTTTAGGACCCCATACTGCGGAACTTGGGTGTTGGTGGTTTTTCAAACTATTGTTACATTTAGTGTTGCCAATGTATAAGGATCAAAGCAAATACGCTTCATCATCGTTTACACTGTCGCTTAATATAATGTTAACCGTCATTAAAAAAATATGAAAAATTTTAGCTGAATAATCTGCTAAATTGAATATCTCAAATGAAAAGTTTCACTCAAACCCATCGCCTTAACGAGAGTTTTATCGAGAAAATATCGATAATATGCGGTCCTCTACCAACGCTTCAAAGCTACAAAATTTAACGACGACCTTTTTCCTTTAGAATGAGAAAATTGAAATCTGATATTATCTGGTATTTAATTAGCCAAGACTAAAAACCTTAATCATCGTTAATTAGTTAACATTTTTTTTAATTAGTTTTATACTGTATCGAAATGATTAACCCAACTAATCAACGATTGTTAACTACGTAGAGTTTAGTTTAATTTTATAGATAAATAGTTACTAGAATATATTAGTTAAATTTTATGAACTTTATCACTTAAAACCTTTAAGTAGTATAAGTTAAGATTTATTAAATATGTAATGTATACGTAAATGTAACAACTATATGTCATTAGTTGCTTAGAAATTACATAGGACTGAAATAGAAAAATTACCTATTTTTCTTAAATAAATTTTTAACACAAAATGGCATCTGTTTCATTACACCCTTTTCCTACAAACTAAAATTTCAATCAGAAGCTATTTTTTTTTATTACACTAAAAATTAAATGCTTTAACTCCTTATGCCTTGAGTAGAAACTATATATATTATCATTCATAAACATTTACTACACGGTGGAGCGAGCTATGCTCAGAGTTTCCCTGCGAGATCGAATCAGAAATGAGGAGATCCGCAGGAGAACCAAGGTCACCGACATAGCTCGAAGGGTCGCCGTCGCAAAGTGGCAATGGGCAAGGCACATAGCTCGCAGAACCGACGGCCGTTGGGGCAGAAAGATTCTCGAGTGGCGGCCACGTACCGGAAGACGTAGCGTGGGCAGGCCCCCCACAAGGTGGACCGACGACCTGGTCAAGGTCGCTGGCAACCATTGGATGCGGGTGGCCCAGGACCGGTCTGAGTGGAAATCTTTGGGGGAGGCCTTTGTCCAGCAGTGGACGTCTTCCGGCTGATTGGATTGGATTGGAGTGATAATTAATTCGCAGTCTATTTATTTAAGTAATATCAATAATAAATTTAGTAACTTAATTGTATAATTAATATATAAAAAAAAAAATTAAAAATAAAATTAATTCAAAGTCGAAACTTTGCTTTTGGTATCATCAATACGTTGAACTTTTGCGTTTTGTTTCACCTAAATAAATAGACTGCCAATTATTTCACGGCTCCCTTACTCTCTTTAACCTGTATCAATATGAATTCCTCGGAGAAAATATGAAATTGTTTGCTTTAAATTAATTCAAGATATTACTTTACTTTTTTCGTATATTTTTGTTCAGTAAAATGTCGCAGTATTCATTTCGTTTACATAATAATGATCGTTTTCAAATTTGCTTTGATTGTATATCTTACATAAATTCTCTTGAACCGTTAAAACCATTGAATTTGTTTATTTTGATAAAGTGTTTATTTTGCTTTCTTCTTTGCATATCAGATTTGACAAGCTAGCATATTCATTTCATAACCTCGATGTACTTGGGTCGCAGATGTTGAACACTTCACTGACTTTTTCTATATCCCACCAAATGGTTTTGAATATTCATGTGGAATGTATGAGAATGAAATGAAATGTAAACATATCTACAATAAATACAGTCGTTAGTAATCTATCTTTAATTTCGTCTTTACACAAAGATTGATCAAATAAAGTCTTTGTAAATGTTTATTGAAGAGTAATTTGCTGAAAGATGTATTTGATTCGTCGTTTTTAAATAAGTCGTTGATTTAGAAAGATACTTTGTACTGTGAATATATAACGTTATGTACATATATTTAAACAGTTATATTCTAATGCAGAGCCAGTCGGTATAAGGATCTATAGAAGAGTCCTGCGTCTACCAGTGGCTGTCTATCGATTAATGATTGTAATGATGTATCATATAACATCTCTCTGTCTGGGGACAAGACAGAACATTTATCTGACGGTAGATGATATGATTGACCATAAAATTCTTTATCAGTATATAGTTTTACAAGAACCACATAAATTTTAACGCCTGAAATAACCTAAGAAAGCGTTTTTCATGGAACAGTGTAACTTTTGCACATTATCAATCATCTAAAAATTATGTTATAAGCACAGAAAATTGCTATAACTAAAACAATCTAGTATTACCTTTGACTAAACAATAAAATACTCCTTATAAATTGTTATGCAACAGTAATGCAATCATTAGCAGTTTCTGAAATTTGTTTACATAAGCTGAAAGCAACTGTGAAAACAATAACGAATGCAAATACGCTTATATGCGAATGTTATTGTGATAATATCACATTATCCTTTTGTTCAACACATTTCATTGCTTGCTATCGTAAATATAGTTTAATCAAAAAATTATCTATTTATCAGTATCTGCGAGGACATTAATACAACTTTTACATTCATACGTCATTAGTGGATTTTAATGAGTTAAGATAAAGGTTTGAGATATAAGATAGATATGTGTACGTATTACAAGATAGTCTATTTACTTTGTTCTCGGACGTTACTAAAGGCCATGATATACTGCTGTACGGATTAATGAATCAAATATCTTGCGTGTTTTATGTTAATCCATTTCCTGTGCGCGGAATCGCCTGAAAAAGTACTCGCCCTTTTCACTAATCGGACAGGAGCCACGCTCGTATATGGGGTCGGATGTAATTCCAAAGATATAGGATCCAGCCACATCCATTATTCGAACAAACCTATTTGTTTTTATTCGAACCGCTGTTATAACGAAAAGAAGAATGGATGGTTTGTTAATAAATACATTTTAAATGGTCAATTGTGTTCAGGTGAATGTAGATGACCATATATTGTAACATTTATGAGTTATAAACTATTCGTTGTATCTAAAAGCTTAAACAAAAAGAAATATTTTGTAACAAAGTATAAGTTATTGTGAAATAATGAAATGTTGAATATCACTATTAATCATTAAAAATGATGTTTATGTAACAAGAAATAATAAAAAATCTATGGCTAACGTTATATTATATAAATAAGTCTGGAGCAACTTTAGAGTTGACTCTAAGTAAGAGTCCCACTCGATTTAGAGTTATGGGAGTGCTGCATACTTCAAGGAGACACCACTCTCAAGTTTATATTATACTGAAGAAGTATAAAACCATATTGACCGATAACTTATACATATAAAATCATATTATCTCCGCGTAATTATTAAAAGCTCTTGTCTGTACTTTTAATATTTTTCAAATAATTCCCTCCTATACTGTTTTTATACAAAGGCTATCATTTCATTTATTATTAAAAAATATATATAACGAAAAATTCTTGGTCCTTTCATGACTACAGATACAATATTTTGTCAGGTTTTCTTTCACCTTAGTTTTTTGTAACTTCGTAACGTATTTGACGCTTTCCGATCATTTATATTTGTCTCAAAAGCGTTACGCTGATAAATATGCGACACACCCTAAATCTTCGGCATTACTCGAAAATTTAGGACGATAAGATATTCCCAAAATGTTGTATATCAGCTAGCTACCGTTTATATTGAAATTATGTTGATTCTATTTATTACCATTGACCTATATTATAGTTTATAAATCATGTATCGTCATTACGCAATGAAATGAAGTAGGATTGAACAGTTAAGTTCTAGCTTACTTCACTAGAATCTCTCTTCACAAGTACGTGAGGCGTCAAGTATTTAATAAAGTCATGGTAAATAATGGCGTCAATACCAAAATTGATTTTTTTTAATCTTGATCGATTATTTAAATTACAATACAAAAACACCTAACAAACAGAGAAGTCCAGCGTAGGTACTTGTAAAAATATTTCAGAGTATTTATAAAGGAAAAAATAAGTCTGATGATTCTACTGCTGATTTTAACAATAATAAGATTTTTTCTTTAATAACTTAATATTATATAATAAATGAATTTGATGAAGATATTAAAAGTTCGTCATTGCGTTTAGCAAATTAAGTCCGCTGTATAACTAATTTAACGAGACAAGGGTGTTAGAAGGGTTAATTTTGTGTATTAATTGTGGATCTGATAAGGGTACAACTTGCATTGTTAATTGCTAGTTATAACTAAATAAAGTTAATATAATACACATTCAGATTTTTTACTAACTATTTGAAAATATTTTATTAATGATTGAAGAAATCTCTAAATACACATGTACTGAAAAGAATACAATAAAAATTATTAGTATCCACACCCACATACTAAAGAAACAAAATTAAAAAAAAAATATTATAGTATATATTTACAAACACTTTTACATAGAATATATTTAGTTTTACAAAGTATACTTCCTTTTCTAAATCTTCCAAAACTCACATTCTGTTTGTTTTATACAAAGTCGAGATTAACAGCGAGAGCTTTTTTTACGTCACTTGTATAAAGTGAATTTTGGTACAAATTATATTAAATGATATTTTATAAATATAATGAACAATTACTTGTTTAAGGCTGAGTAAAGGTATGGACTAGATATCACGACTTATATATGATAAATAAGAGAAATTCATTCAATGAACAGAAATATATTATTTTCAGTATCGTAAAGGTGTTCACGGGGTCATCTGAAGTCGCAAGTGGTCGAGAGATCCTCTGTGATCACAAAAGACTCTTCGCTTTACAGCCTCCTTAAGCTTTTAACAATAGAACCTGTGCGCTGAGGTAGTCGGTGGTGAATTTTAAAATGAAATAGAAATTCTAAATAAAGACTATCCGCCATCGTAGATAGCAAAAAAAAGTATACGATTTTGTTCCATATATTATATTCTATACGGAGCTATTCAACTTAAATTATAGTAGTTCTGTACTTATTAATATATATTATTAACCCACATCACTGTCCGAATCTAGTTTAGAATGATTCGTAATAAAAATATATATAAACACACAGTTTCAAAGTTAAATATCAAAACAGTTAACTGTTTAAGCTTAATATTACAAAAAAGTCGATATTTTTTTTTTCTTCATCTTCTTAAAAAGCCTCTACAACTTGTGAAGGATTTCTGAATTTTTAATAAACTGTTATATATAAGCGGTCAATGGGCAATCATAACATATAGTATAATGATTGAAGAGATAAATGTTCAAGTAGTGTTAGCAATAGCCAATAGCGATAGTTTTTTTTATATATTAAAAACTCCTTTCCAGTGTATCAGGTAACAAGGTTATACTTGACCCTAATTTCACGTGACCTTATAAGAGTACGAGGCCGTGGAACTGTTCGTCCACATCATTATGCCCTTGGTTTTATATTAATACTAAATACTTTAAAAATTTTATTATATTGATGTGAACTGAAACAGTAACCTTGTGTAGTTCCTGTGTAATATATTTTTCTAAATTATCCTTCATAAATGTGTATGTTAAGGATAATTAGAGTATTTAATGCTCAAAATTGTTTATTGTAATAGCTTGTGTTATATCTGTAGCTTTGCAGTGTATTTATTGCGACGTAAATTACGTATATAAGTGCGACAAGCGACACTTTTAATCCAGGTGGGAATTATTGCTTGAAATTAATGGACTTTTTGAAACACCGGAAAATATATAAGTTTATCTTTCCTCGAATTTTTTTACGACCGCCTTAAAGTTACCGTTATCTTCTTTTCTAACCTTTTTCTTATTAAATTTCATAGATTTTCTTTTCTTTTACATATAAATACAGTAGTTTTAAGCGTCTCAAATATTATGTTTGATTGTTAGTCAATTTATGATTCGCTTTAAAATTATGTTTTAAGTTATAAATGGGATGTTTAGTAACGAAATTATGTAATGTAGAGAGTGCTATGCGAAAGTAACTAGAGAACTCCTAATGCACAGGAGACCATTGAAAGGTTTGATTTGGTGGAATCAGACATAACCATCACTACTCTTCGAGAACTACGGTTTTCTTGAAGATTTCTAAAGCAAAAGAAGTAAAGGGAGCAAAAGAAGTAAAGGGATATATTTTGCGTCAATAGGTAGAGGTATAATTAAAAAAATAATACTTACATCTAGAGGTATCATGCACAGCTTGCTTTGGATACTTCTTGATGCGGTATGTATTAAGATAGTGTTAAAAAATTAAATACTTTGGCTTATGGTCTACAGCAAATCTTTAAGATATTTTGGACATGAAGTGAAGGTCAATGGCTGTTGAGAGCATTAAATTGGCGCTCATAACTCATTGAAATAATATGGTAAAGATAAAATTGCTTATACTCTACTGGTAGTCCTTACAGTACCCAATCAGTCTGTGGCATAACTATAATATAGTAGGCATTGCATATGTTCTTGCACTATCGCACAGGTAGCTTTAAGGCTTTTTACGTAAAAGCTCTTATTTTGAATAGGGTTTGCAGGAGCATTAATAGCATTTTTCAAGCGCACATAAGTGGATTCGACATCTCTATCCTTCGGTATTGGATAGATTTAAAAAGTGAATAAAAAGTATTTAAAGTCAGTAATATTCAAGTAATTGATCATTTAATGTACTCTAAAGTTTTTAGCACATTTTAGGTAAGCATGAATCCAATGTCTAAGAAAAAAGTTATTATTGGTAAGTGTAACATAGTATTCAGGAGAGTATGTCTTTACCTAAGTGGCATGTGTCAAAATTTTGTTATTAACCTTCTATCAAAAAGTAAACAGTTCGAAAGAAACTGAGATATTATAACATTTGACATGTGATATAATGTACACAACGTTTAATACCTTGAACATCAAAGATATTATATAATTGAATATCTTAACTGTATCTGAAGAAAGAGAAATGGGTTTTAAAAGTCAAGAACGTAATCCATAGGAAATACTAAAACTTTCAAAAGATACAAACATATCTTTTATGCGGAATGCAGGATAAAACTACTCGGAGGAAATAAGATTTTTTTCTATGCGAATCACCCTCTGTAGCTCGTTTGCGCCATATTTTCCAGTGGATAGACAAAATCTGTATTACTTTCAAGATAACTACGGTAAAATTACAATAATGGCTATAATATACATAGTAAAGCCAAAAAATTTAGTTTTTTACCATCGTTAGAACTTACTAGTAGTTTTAGTATAAGAACTTTATTATTAAGTTAAGGGTCATGATTAAATAAGTATTAAGTTCAATGCTAGTATATGTTCTTTCGATATTATACTTGTTATTGATTAAGTAACACAACAGCCTACTTTCTTTAGATACCAGGTATATTATACTACATTCAGGTGAACTGAAAAATAATGAATGAGTTTAAGAGATGTTTTAGTAGAGCTTTGATCAAAACAATCCTTTTATAAAAACGTATTTTATTAGGCAGTAAACAAGGGAAATTTCAAAGCGCACAAATTGATGAATCTTTCAAAATTACCATTTCTCTTTATAAGCGCAAAATTGAAATTTAACCTCATTGCGTCCTGAAATATTGTCTAACGTTTTCCCTAACTGTTTTAGAAATGAATAGGAAAATTAAAAAAGTCCTTATTTCATCCATTTTTTTTATTTTTACTAGCGTCGAAATTCAAAGTAATTGCACATTACGCTTCTTTTAAGCTTTTTATTTTAGTTCAAAGTTAACTATATAACAAACAGTAATATACACAACTCTCGTACTCAAGCTAACCTAATCTGCTTGTGGTGCACCATGTTAATCAACAAACGAGACCTTGGCTGTCATCAACCGATATTGGGTCAGCGTGTTGAGAAATAGCCTAAATCCTCTAATATGAATCCCCATTCGATCGTTTAGGAATCTTTGGGAGAGGCCTATGTCCAGCCGTGGACATCCATCGGCTGATGTTGATGAATATATACGTTTGAATACAACAAAGCGTTGAGACTAGCAAGACCTTTGTCTAATGATAAATGATACCAGCTTTTAAACATATGATGCTAGTTAGGATGTTTATACAGTACAACATTGCACTGGACGCTTAAATGTTTGCATAATAATGTTTCCACAAAGAGACACTTTCCAAAAACACAGTAATGAGTAACTTTCCATTAGGTGATGAACCTTCTCATTTAAGTAGGCTTTTGGTTTTGTGCTACGGCTTCTAAAAAATTCTACCACCAACAATACTTCACAAAATGTGGTCTCGCAATCAAACCAGGGACCTAGACAACTAGTTAGCCCATCTGTTACGAAGGTATTACCAAGTAATGCATATATTTTAGTAGCCGTATAAAAAATTAAGCTCTCTTGTCTTATAAACCCACGCATCAGTTTAGATGGATGTTTATCGTAGTTTACATTTTATCGAAGCTTGTTACGTGGGTTTAGGGTCGATGCCAGGTAATGGTAATGTTATTCCTACGCCTAAACTATCCAATTATATAATGGATACTTTTTGTTGAAGCTTTATACGTCTTATTATTTAGCGCAGGTGAATAATTATCATAGTTCAGTTACGTATATACGGATTATGAACGTTTAAAGGTTATTCTCTATAAGGATATACGCAATTGCATATATCCATGTTGTTTTTCATCCCTGTCTCAATGCTGGGAATCGTGCGACGCACAAGCAGTCTCCATAGAATGTTGTCCCCGAAGGTAGGCGGAGATGACCTCATGTTGCATGCTACTATCCGCTTCCTTCTAGATGGTTTCTTCACCATTTTAATGACACAACACCAATCACATTGTCGATGTTTTAGCTTAAGCACTTAATAGTTTCTTTTGCCCTAAAAATAATTATGCTCCTAACAGTCCCCCGGATATCGCATAGTTGGCAAATTGGGGGAGCTTTGTAGTGATTTTGAACTTTTGTAGTATAGGTATAGGGCTTCTCATGGCTGTCCAAAGTATATAGAGTAGCTTCCGTCGGCACCACGTCTAGAAGGTATTGATCTTTTTTTCACATAGAGTTCCATTATATGCATTGATTTCTGATGTAGAAAGATACATCACAACACTCCAACTTTATCACTATAATACATAGCACCTTTTATAAAAAAATCAAAGCTGCGGTTATAATCTTCGTATTATAATACAGTCTCAGACGAATGACTTGTCTGATGGTAAAAGGTAAAGAGATTGCAGTACAATGAAATACCTTTCGCCAATGTTTGACGCTTAAAAAAAACATTTGAAATTTAATATGAAGCATGTTAATGTTTGAAAAGTTGAAGTTGGTAATATTTAGCAACGATGTCTTAATTAAGATACGCAGCCTTAATTTCGAAAACTTGGGCGGGCTAGACGGGAATAATTTTAAGATAAGTAAGATCAACTTGGTCGAATGCTTTGAATTGTTTTATTTAAACGGCGAACATTTGAACGGTGCAGAGACGATTAACCGCTTTTGTCGATTTATGTTTAAGTTAACATTACAAAGTAAATTATTCATAATAAGTGTTACGTTAGAGCCTATACCCATAGATCAAAAATTGAGTAAGTTTTTCCGATTTTTGCTGAAGGGCGTCGATTGCTTTTATGCAACGTTGTGCATGCCTGGGGCTCAGGGTGCGAACCATCCCCAACACTATTCAGAAGATGATTGCCTGTACATTAGATTGCAAATATATCAATCACTGCCTAAGGCTGCATTTTGCAGGGGATAATTGTATGTAGCATTTTAGGAACAAATATATCTATATATATATTTACTAACCTAGTTATTAAGCTTCTAGCAAAATTATGAGCATATTTGAGATTGAAATAAAGTCATTATTATTATACAAACACATACATTTTTAACGAGTCTTTATTTTTAATCAATGATGTATTCCCCATCATTGTCAATAACCTTTTGCCATCTAGTGAGTAAATTTTCAATCCCTGATCGATAAAAATTAATTGGTTTTTCGGCAAAATATCTAGAGATGGCATTTTGGATATCATCCAAATTTGCAAATGTTTTGCCACTTAAAAAGTGTTGCAGCGCTCGGAATAAGTGGAAATCCGATGGTGCAACATCGGGCGAATATGGTGGATGAGGCAGCACCTCCCACCCCAATTCATTAATTTTTTCTAGAGTTCGCCTTGCGCAGTGCGGTCTTGCATTGTCATGTTGGAGAATGACGCCTTTTCGGTTGACAATCGCTGGCCACTTTTCAATTAAAGATTGATTGACTCGCTGCAATTGTTCGCTGTAGAGGTCTGCAGTAACAGTTTCTCCAGGTTTCAGTAATTCAAAATGAACAATGCCGCGAATACTCCACCAAACACACAAAAGCGCTTTTTTGGGGTGTAAACCTGGCTTAGCAGTACTCCGAGGGATTTCATTTGGAGAGAGCCACTGCCTTTTGCGTTTTGGGTTATCATACAGGACCCATTTCTCATCTCCTGTGATCAAGCGATCAAAAAACGCTTCTGTGTTGTGTCGTTGAAGCAATAAGTTGCATGTGATTGATCGGTTAGCCTTATTCTGTTCGGACAGATTATGCGGGACCCAAACACCTGCTCTGCTTACTTTTCCAATCTGCTTCAAATGTTCTTGGATGGTCGACCAAGGTTTGTTGAGACTGTTTGACAATTCCTCGATCGTCTGACACGGATTTGCTTCCACTTCCGCCCTTAACACGTCGTTGTCTAACGCTGATGGTCTTCCTGATCGATACGAGTCGGAAAGATCAAAATTACCCGATTTGAACTTGGAAAACCACCTTTGGCATTTACGAATGTCCAGTGCATTTGGATAAACATCGCAAATGTTTTTGGTAGCAACTGTTGCGTTATTTCCCTTGCGAAACTCAAAGAGCATGCAATGCCGTATGTGTACCTCTTCTGGTATTTGGCTGGCCATTTTACCCAAAATTACAAAAAAAAATTGTAATTCAATTGTCTATAAGTAAAGAAATCACTATAACCTCACAATGTCTTTGGTACGCCTCTGAACAAAACAATGAGCTGACAAATGACAATCAAGTATTGGCATGCGCAGAAACGACATTACTTTCCGGTCCCCCTATTAACAACCAATAAACCTAAGAAATTTGCAAATATTTTCTGTTTCTGATGATCTAGGTTATGTCAGTGTTGATGAATTTTACAACTTAATTGGACTCAGATTTTGCGGATCCGGAATTCAGGTATTAACTTAACCCTTTCAACCGATATCTGATGCAATATACATTCATCTATTATCTGCTATCTTTACAGGATTGTACATTCACCCAACAGGATATCGTCCCATGTTGCGTTTGCTAATACACGGTCTCCACTCAAGAATCTTGTATCATTGGCGGTCCGATTTTCGTGAGACGCGCCAACAGCCTACAGCTTACTTATCTGCTGAACTAAATTTATAATCTTTTTTCTTTTGTGGTTAGAAACACCTTCCTCGACGGCTAAAAGTTAGGCGACTTCAAGGGTTTTTCCATCATCATTAGCCTATAGACGTGTCTTGGACTTAGGTATTATCTAAAAACCTTTAGGACGATCAGTGTTACGCGATTGCAGTTCCGATCTCTACTAAAACCTAAGTCAACCTCGTAAGAGTTTTTAAAGCTCTTTAAAAGTTCTGATCTTATATGTATATAGGTTAAGAGCTCACACGTATTTGCACTTAATACGTTTTAAACACGTGACTAGTTTAAGGATGCTCGATAAATTGGGAACTTCGGAGTTCATAATTTGTTAGGCGGGAACTTAGGAGCGTCACGTTCATACCCGGATGATGTTGAGACCATATTAGGTCGATAGTTATTTTTTGTATCCATTATCTGTAAAGGATTGACAGTTGACCTCAACTTCACATGGTGTTTAAGTAACTTTAGAGACATCACGGTGAAGGATGTGGATCGGGCTTTCGTATATTGTCAGCCAGAAAACAGAGCGACGCTATTATGGTGGCGGACTTACAACATGACGGTGGTACCTTAATGTATTTGAAAAAACTCTACCACAAACTGAACTATAACATGTGGCCTCGGGATCGAATCAAGGACCACTGTGTTAGCGATAAAATAGTTAAAATCAATAGGTAACTTTGTCATTTAATCAAAACATAAATTAACCTTAAAAGAAGAGAGAAATATATTTATAATTTTTTTTCTGAATCCTTCATCATCACTGTTTATATATCCTCATTTGAATTGTTATTCTTTATCGTTACACCCTTAACAGAGCTGGTGGTAGGTCCTTGTAGGGAGAGACTGTGTAGTTAAGTACCACATTAATGATCATTTATGCCGCCAAACAGTACAGTGTACAAATATCATCGTATTCCTATTTGAAAAGACTGTGGCTAGTGAAATTACTGGAGTAATAAGACATCTTTTCTTTTCATTTTACGAAGCGACGAGAAATGAGAAACGTTCAGGTAAATGTTAGAATGACATACACAGCATCATATTGTACTAGTCGCCTTGAGACATAAGATGATAAATCTCGTTACCTTCAAACCGGAACACAGTAACATATGCATACTATTCTTAAGCGGTAGAGATAAGCGTTGCGGTAGTGCCTACTTAGACAGTCTCCGGCAAGACAGACCTACTATCAGTAAAATAAAGTCTTATGTCTTAAAACGACCAGAAAAATTTAGAGTAGTGTATATCAATCTAACTAGTGCCGCGTTGTTATGGACGGAAGTATCACTTACAATCTCTCTTTCTCTCATTATCATTAATTATATTACATTAGTAATACACTTGTTTCCATTGGGAAAGCTTCACTATTCGTCACCATTCTTCGCGCAATGCAGTAACACGAGAGCTTTTTATTTATACGTGTTAAATGTAATGATCTCTAAGAGAGTGCCCATTACGCAGCTGCAGTGTGAATTGGCGGGGCAGAGAGTACTTGACTACAAAATAAATGGTCTCAAAGGTTTAGTGGTCTGGGCGGTGCAGGTACATTACGGTAATAGCAGGTATATTTTACGTTTGAAACTTAACAAATTGAATCGACTGTGGCAAAATTTATGTATTCATTTCATATAGTTGTAATTAAGGAGCATTATTACTAACACTAAGGAATAATTGCTCGATCGGATGCGTATTTGTTTCTTCTGTATGTATTCGTATAAATTTTTATTTAGTAAAATAGATCTACCGATTACAAGCCAATAGATCTTTTTTTTATCTGTAGAAGGAACGACGCACAAAGATGATTCGTAATGATTTTGTATCTGTCAATATTTCCTGTCAAACTTGTGTAAATTTGTGTCATTGGTTTTTGTGTTTACTTCCACATGTCACAATGAATTGTTTATAATTAATTGGAAACATTTATTCGATAAGCATATCGGTTAAAACGATTAATTAGCAACAAACGAAATTCGATTGAAATCGTATTGGATTGTAATTAACGAATCGAAAACATTTGAAATGAAATTCAACTGCAAATGATGTTAACCTGAAACTTCGACGAAGACCGTTGAAGTTTCAGGATAACATCCGTGAAATTGAAATAACTTTTAACATTAGCATTATTCTTTTGAAAGTTACACAACTGTTTCAATACAAACTCCTTGAACAGTGCGCTAACATGTTTCTACTTGTAGTCACCGCGGCCGCTCCGCCGCTTTGTGCTCCAAACGCGGAATGTTTGCACGAGTTTTATAAAGCATACCTACCGCCCTTGTTTTATTTACTCTAATAAAAAGGTTTTGTAACTTTCCCTAGCGAAGTTCCTATTAGATATAATACAAACATATACATAAAAACCAACGATTGATCAATTGATTAAGGCTTTACCGTAACTTTTACTTGATACTTTTAAAACAGGTAAGATATTTCTAGAAGAAAACATAGCAATCTGTAGTATACATGCATACTGTTAAGGGTAACACTTAAAATATAAATACTTTCTATAATTCCAAATTAATTTTTTTCTTATTAAACCAATACACTTGATTTAGTGACTGATACTAGTAGTTTTAATAATGTCTATTGCTTCACTAACCTTTTATTAATAACAAGAAAGTAGCAAGACATTCGAGATACTAGGTTTTTAATGAAAAAACTTGAGATGAAATAATCTGTATTTTATATTATATATTTTTTTATATAATCACGCCTTTTTCCCAGTAGGGGTAGGTAGAGGTGAATAAACACCCACATTTCGCCAGATGTGGTCAGATTAGGTCCCATGTAACAGGGGGCGAGCCTGTTGCCACTTTATTGGGGCCACCACACACACACAGATGTGATGTCAGTTGCGGGTTTACTAACGATGTTTTCCTTCACCGTTTGTATTTCGCTGTTGTAGCTAACGGTTAGAGCGTGTGGCTTTCATTCTTAAGGTCGCGGGTTCGAATCTCGGCATGTACTAATGACTTAATAATCTGTACTCTTTCTAAATATGCATCTTCTCTTTTAAATTTATACTTTATAGCTACATTACTTTTTGTGGTTAAAAAAAAATTAGACGTCACTTTATATACAATATGCTGGTGGTAGGTTTCTGTTGCTAAAGACCTTTTAGTTACCTTTTACCACCGCAGTTACTATTTCTGCGGCCAAACAGTAGTGTGTGAACATTATTGTGTTCCGGATTGTAGGGTGTTGTAGCTAGTGAAATTACTGGGGTAACGAGACTTAAAATCTTGTCTCCAGGCAACGAGCGCAATGTGGTGCTTGCAATATACGCTGCACCACATTGCGGTACACCATCCGATTTTCGAAATTGTTTCATGAACTGTTTTTTTTCCGTTTTTACGTCCATTATTTTCCGACAGGTAAGTTGTTTGTGGTTCTCATTAACATTTTTAATCGTTACTGCTACATAGAATAATACTGTTAAAATTTAAATTAACTGGTAGATAAAGGTTCAACTAAAAAGAGTAGAGAGGTTTGAAGCCTTTTGCAGAAAGTCTGTTTTGGAGTGTGCTGTGTAATAAACTCCCTCGGGAAGTACCAGTTCATAAACTGCCCGTATTAAATGCAGCCTGTTTAATATATACCGTCGTGGTAATTTTGTGAAAACAACGGTAGCGAATGGGGAATATACGTGTGTGAAGACAGAAGCTCAGTATTAACACATAATCCTATTGTTGAACATGTTCATTGTGCATTTAGAAGCATTTCTCCATTTGGCGTCTGCACACGAAATTGTAAAATGAATATTTTATTAACAGATTCAAACGGACTTTCTGGTTAGGACATTAAATAATTTTGTCTTGTTTATTCAAACTATATTTAAGGTTTAAGATTTTTATCATATCTCTTGAGAGATACAAAACATTCAAGAAGTAAAAGTATACAGAGAGGTAGGACGTAAAAACTATTTTATAAACAACAAAACTTGTCAATGATTGTATAGTTAAATATACTAACTAGGTTACTAATAAGTCGGAGCAAGAAATATTTTTAAGTCAGTTAATTTTTTTCCTATATTAGTCTCCTAAAACGTTAAATACAACATTTTGTTTTTCTTCCAAACGACGAAACAAGCGGGACGCTTGCCTGAAAAATAAATGATACGCCTGCCCAAAACAAAGTTAGAATGAAAGAAGAATAAAAGAGAAGTTAGAATGAAAGACATTTTGCTCGTCGCCTTGAAACCTAAGAGTTAAGGTTTTGTTAAGTCAGCAATTACACTAGCTACAATGGAACCCAGTACCCAGTATATCGAAACACAGTAATGTTTGCAAACTACTACTTGGCAGAAAGAGTTACTGCGGTATTAGTGCGGACCGAGACAGTCCCCAGCAACAGATATACAGATAACACGTTAATGACTAAAAAAGGTTATCATCCTTATTAAATATATATATCATGATATCGATTTATAACTGAGATGAATATAATTATCTAAAATAAAGTAGTATTTTAGGTTTTCAATGTCTCACGCGGTTTATTACGTAAATGGTGACCTAGTTACAGTCGTTACGTCTTGTCCAATTAAGGTATCTATATCTAGCACCAATCGTTTAGAAACAGTAAGAAATGAAAACAGTTTACTACTAGAACACATTTATACCTGTTAATGTAATGAAGTGATAAAAACATGGAGACTAATCTGTATGGAAGCGATGTGCTCGTTAATAAAACTGGTGCTGGGGATTTACCATTTCATCACGATCCTTCCATTCGTCTTAAAACAGTTATTTCAGTAACTTCTAAGTTCTTCAAGCTGCGATTACACACTCTTGCTTGACTTGGGAAATTAACTTTGACGTTGTATTAAGTTGCTTTTTGTTGTTTAGTGTGATAAGGGTGCGGTGTGGCGTGGTTGAAGATCTAGTAACAAGGATAGTAGAAAGGGATGCTTAGATAGTTCTGCTATGTTGAAAGAATGGATGAAAGAAGATTAACGAAAGAGGTATACAAGGTAAGAATGATTGGAAATATCGGTCCAGTTCGATGTAGGCGGACATATTTCGATCAAATCGAAGATGTCCTAAAGAAAGGCCGGGTTAAGAGTACTCCCAACCGATGAGCTTGCATGAAGACGCTCATGAAAGTGGAGGAAGCGAGAGAGGTGTGCCAGGATCGTAGCAAGTGGAGAGAGGTGGTCTCTGCCTACAGCACTGGGAACGAGGCGTGATATGTATGTATGTATTAAACAGTCTTCGACAAAATACACCAAACTTTAATATTAAAATCAATCCTTGTTTTCTGATGAAATGTGGTGCTCGGTTGTGTTTTTGACTCTTACAGCTTATCTGATACTGGGCTCGTGAACCCGAGTCCACGGCTTGTTAAAAATCAATATTGTGTACAAACATTTATCTAAACGTTTTTCAAATTTTCTGAAAGCCGCCGAGTCGACAAATATGTGATCCGTAAACATTATCCTCATGTTACACGGCCGCCGATACCCGCAAAATTTGACACAAAGCGAATGGAAATTGAAAATTAAATATATCGCGGTGAGCTAACATGTTAAATCATTTGTCAGGTTTATTTGTTTTTATTCCATTAGGTTACGAGACGAACAACGCATTCACCCGATGGTAAGTGATACGCCTGTCCATAACAACGTAACGCTAGTTAGGATGATATAAACAGCACCACCTTCCGCTCGTCGCCTTTAGACATAAGAAGTTGGGTCTTGTTAATCCATCAATTTCACTAGCTACAGCAAGCTTAAAACTGAAGCACAGTAATGTTAGGTGGTAGAAATAGTAGCTGCGTAAACTAGACGGTCTCCGGCAATAGACCAACCACCAGTAAATTATCATCATCATCAGCTGATAGACGTCCACTGCTGAACATAGGTCTCTCCCAACGATCTCCACGTCGATTAGTTCCGCGTTGTTCCAGTAAATTATATTCATACATAAATATTGACATATAAAATATCCACGGTCTAAGTGTTAAATAAGTCTTTGATATATTTACATTAAATAGGTATTAATGAAACTACATTTTACAGATTTTGTAAGGTCCATTTAATCATTTATTACTCCGACGTTTCGAGGGCTTTACAGGACGGAAATGACAGATGTCCCGTCGTCATAGTTATCACGGAGCACTTACAGCTTTTTAATTAGTGTTTACAGTCCGATCTACTCAGGATGAGCATGGAACTGGAAAATACTATTAATATTTATAACCGGATAAACATCATAAATTTCCAGGTAATCCGTAAACTTGAATGACCTTTGAATTTGTGAATGAGGTTAAACATTTCTTGTTCTAGTGACTTACGCAATGAAATACGGATTCGTGAAATGTTTATGTAACCTCGTTTAAGTTTTATAGATCTTCTTTCAGATTTGTTTCCTTCTCACCTTAATTCTTCGATGTATAATAGTAAAGTAAATAATAAATAATTTTCTAGACGGAAAAACATTAAAATAGCATGAAAACCTTAGTAAATCGATAATCGTTATAAATTTGTATATAGACTTTTTTATTTTCCTTTATGTACAAGTTTTAATGTTTAGTTTCCATATATTACTTAGTTTATGTAGTAATTTTTGTTTGTTGTCTATTAAATAATTAATTTTTTTTTTATTCTATTAAGCGATGAGACCAGCCGGTTCACCTTATGGTAAGTGGTAAGCCTGCCCATAAAAATAGTGGCGTGGATAAGCCTAGGCCGATAATCATAAGAGCGATATATATTGCACCACATTACGTTCGTCGCATTGAGGCCTAAAATGTTAAATCTCGTTACCCCAGTAATATTACTACCGTCTCAATTACAAACGGAAACATGAAACGCTGCGGTGGTAACAAACTAAACGGCCTCCGGCAATAGAGACCTGTCAACAGTAGATATATATCTACTGTTGGTATATAGTACTGTTATATATGTATATATTAGGTTACTATATAGTAAAGTGAAAAAGTTAAGTAATATAAAATAATAGTTTACATTCAGTTTAATAATATTATAATTAATTACTGTAAAGAAAATAATATCGTACAAGATATCGTGTCTCATCCTAATAGGAAAGAGAGCTACATACATTGATAATTATTTGAACAGGAAATGATATACTATATTGGTTTAATGTTATTACCGTTCTAATTTCCGGTAGATTAATATTAACAGAAAACGTGGTTTAATTGATTCGTTATTAAGTTGTTTTTTCATTATTTTTCAGTTTTTCCTTTTATTTCTCCTCTAACCTAAATCCGTTTGTGTTTATCGCGCCTCACAATATTTGTATAAACTTCCTAGCGGTTTTCGCTATAAAACCATTTTAAATTAATTCCCGTTGATATCCGCATTACGTCTGCATACGGAGTTCAAATCCCGCATTAATTCATAAGCTGTACGTTTATTATTTGCAGTTTCTATTCCGTAGTAGAAATGTGATGGACTGGCGCATACAAGCGAAAAATGTAAAAAATCTGTGCCAACAGATGCAAGTGTACAAATAGGAGCTCAGTGGCGTTTCAAACATCTTTATTCATCTATCTTTCATCGCTTATAAATATCTAGAATGCTGATATAAATTTTGTCTCGAAAGTTTCTCTTCTCAAGACTAAAATTGCTTTAAAATCTACTGAAAAGTGAATAAAGGCGGCTATATAATTGTTTTTATGTGTTACAGGAATACAGGAAATCGGATCGTTATGAGCCAATGAACAAAGGGATCTTATAAAGGAAATGATATAGATAACCGTTTCACTTGGAATTTCAGACGGCAACTTTGACGAAAATAAAATAAAGAAAATGCTTATAGTACTTTAACTTATTAACATTTAGTAAAAAGTGAAAATATTAATACAAATTTCCCTAACATTCAATTTTGAAATATGTTTATACTTTTATCCGTCTCTATGTCTTTAGTCACTGATTATATAGTAACACGGTGGTTAACTTGAAAGGTAATTGGTGTGGAGTTGGCTTCTCGAACTCGCCATGGAACTCATACCTATTGCCATAATAGCATTGCTGTGTTCTAGTTCTCGCTATATGTAAACTAAAGTCATTATTGTCACTTAATATTGTGTGAAATTGTGGTCCATTGTTAGCTTATTATAGATAAAAAGCATGATTTTATGTAAAATATACCGTATATGAAAATGTACGAATATAGTAACTTGGGTGTAGGGGGTTTCGCTCAACATCTTTTTTTTTATAGTTCCTCTGCGTGTTTTGGGTCAAAGCCTTTTGATACAGTTTCACTTAACATCTTAATTTACTTATTCCTATACAATTTGTTTTTATACTTCATACTCTTCTGTCATTCTTTCTTATCTAGCATCATTTGTCATACTTTTTAATAGGGAGACCGGAAAGTAATGTCGTTTCTGCGCATGCCAATACTTGATTGTCATTTGTCAGCTCATTGTTTTGTTCAGAGGCGTACCAAAGACATTGTGAGGTTATAGTGATTTCTTTACTTATAGACAATTGAATTACAATTTTTTTTTGTAATTTTGGGTAAAATGGCCAGCCAAATACCAGAAGAGGTACACATCCGGCATTGCATGCTCTTTGAGTTTCGCAAGGGAAATAACGCAACAGTTGCTACCAAAAACATTTGCGATGTTTATCCAAATGCACTGGACATTCGTAAATGCCAAAGGTGGTTTTCCAAGTTCAAATCGGGTAATTTTGATCTTTCCGACTCGTATCGATCAGGAAGACCATCAGCGTTAGACAACGACGTGTTAAGGGCGGAAGTGGAAGCAAATCCGTGTCAGACGATCGAGGAATTGTCAAACAGTCTCAACAAACCTTGGTCGACCATCCAAGAACATTTGAAGCAGATTGGAAAAGTAAGCAGAGCAGGTGTTTGGGTCCCGCATAATCTGTCCGAACAGAATAAGGCTAACCGATCAATCACATGCAACTTATTGCTTCAACGACACAACACAGAAGCGTTTTTTGATCGCTTGATCACAGGAGATGAGAAATGGGTCCTGTATGATAACCCAAAACGCAAAAGGCAGTGGCTCTCTCCAAATGAAATCCCTCGGAGTACTGCTAAGCCAGGTTTACACCCCAAAAAAGCGCTTTTGTGTGTTTGGTGGAGTATTCGCGGCATTGTTCATTTTGAGTTACTGAAACCTGGAGAAACTGTTACTGCAGACCTCTACAGCGAACAATTGCAGCGAGTCAATCAATCTTTAATTGAAAAGTGGCCAGCGATTGTCAACCGAAAAGGCGTCATTCTCCAACATGACAATGCAAGACCGCACTGCGCAAGGCGAACTCTAGAAAAAATTAATGAATTGGGGTGGGAGGTGCTGCCTCATCCACCATATTCGCCCGATGTTGCACCATCGGATTTCCACTTATTCCGAGCGCTGCAACACTTTTTAAGTGGCAAAACATTTGCAAATTTGGATGATATCCAAAATGCCATCTCTAGATATTTTGCCGAAAAACCAATTAATTTTTATCGATCAGGGATTGAAAATTTACTCACTAGATGGCAAAAGGTTATTGACAATGATGGGGAATACATCATTGATTAAAAATAAAGACTCGTTAAAAATGTATGTGTTTGTATTTAGCGTAAGAAAACGACATTACTTTCCGGTCCCCCTATATCTCCTATCATCCTGCATTCTATTTTCTTCTGCCATACCTCTCGCAAGTGAAGACAATCGCCTCGTCGTAGCCTGAAACAAATCATTCCTTCGTCATATTTTTTCCTTTCTTCTTCTTCTTATAACCGCTTAAAATCTTACGGTGTTTCAGTCAACCTCACCTGCACGCAGTAAATCTTGCTAAACAAGTCTCTGATCGCCCACTAGCTCGCACTGGGCCAGCGTATACGAGCTTTAGCCTAGTACCCCTTCAATAAGAATCCTTGAGTGAGGTGTATATCCAGCAGTGGGCGTTATCCGGGTGATAAGAAGATAGTAACTTGATTTGAAATTAGAGTATAATGCGCTTTAGATCTCGATAATTCATAGAAGTACATAAACTTGTGATGTTAAAAAACAAAGGTAACTTTTCAGTCATAAATATTAGAATGTCTTCTTCTTCCTCCTGCCCTTTTCCCAGCTATGTGGGGTCGGCACAGTATGTACTTCTCTTCCATATCTATCTATCAGCCGTCATATCTGAATTCAAACTCTTCCTACACATGTCATCTTTCACATAATCCATCCACACTTTCTTCGGTCTTCCTCTACCGTTATAACCATATATATAGAAATATTAGAATGTAATAATTTGAAATTATTGTATAAATTTGTTTATATTCATATCCTTTTAATTTTCTTGAATATATTTATTTAGAATATTAATATTCTTTATTTCTGTATTTTGGAACAAAAGTAACAGAAATTACAAGAATTTTAATAATTCTCTGATTTTAGATTAAAGCATTTATACATTATACTGAAGAATCTTCCATTAATATCCGACGAAGATTGCAATCTGGTAGAATCAAGTCAGCTATTTGCATTTTCTCTTACAGATTCGCCTTTGAGGTATAACTTACGAATTATACGTACAGAATTCAGATCTCCTGTTCAGCGCTATATACTTTGAAAGTAATTAAAAGATTGAGAAGTTTTAATTAAACATTTGAACATTGTTCAATCACTTATTTACATGTGTATGGTATTGACCAAATCAAACGCTAGTGATTTTCAATTTATTGACACAGTTCAATATGAAAGTACTTTTATTTGGGAGAAAGAAGCACTTCTTTGTAAATGATCGTAGCTTTATAAGAATTTCTGGTGGTATGTTAGATAGTATTTAAACTACTATGTAGTATTAAGTTACTCAATTATGCATATTTTATTCTAGTCTTCTTTACTCTTTGCTGTTATGGAAATCTCTTCAATTGATTCCCAACGCGACCGGTCAGATTTTACAAGCGTTTAATGATCCTCTTCTATCTTCACGAGAACTGCGGTTAATCAATACTACTAATACTACTTACTGCTCCTCGCAGAGTTTGTGGGCCGTAATGTATAATTAGCTTTGAAATTTAGACTTGAAACATCAGAAATATTCCCGCCCGGTAGCAATACTTTTTAGGGGTAACAACTATCCTCGGTTTTAGGAAAATTTTCCACCAAATTTCAAGTTTCTAGGTTTTAAAGTTCAGGAGATATCTTGATGATTCTCTAAATTGATGGAAATGTCATATATTTATATAGATTATTTTTTAATATATGCCGTATAAGAAAAGATTATGAATAATATACTTGTAATATAATTATTGATTAGTCAATTAACATACAATGTTAGATTAATTAACTAAGTGAAAATCGAATTTCAATATATTTTTAAACAATGTTCCTAGGTTAATTTGTTTGTAATTAATAAAAAACTGTATAAAGTATAGATATAATTTAGGATTAAAGTACTTTGCTTAGTTAAAAATATTAAAGCTTTGTAGCAAAAGTCAAGGGGACTTAAGCTGACGCCGGACGTTAAATTTTAAATTGCTGTTCTAATAATGGAAAAAGTTTCCCTTCGACGATTAACTAAGCAATTATGTGAGACGTTAAATGTAAATTTTTATTAGTTTTTTTAATTACTATTATTTTTACAGTACTTTCTTTGAATCTTCTAGTCGGCGTTAATAAGTTGCGTCTAAATGTGTGTTTGTGCACACAAATACAAGTATAAGTATTATTGTGCCATTAAGGCCTTTTCTTGCTTGTTTGTTTATGAATTGAATAATAAACAATCAAAATGTCCGACAAACATTTGTATTTTAATAAGAGAAGAGCTTAAACGATATATTTTATAACTCTCACAGTGGCCGTTAAGTTTCAGTACATCTTTGATTCAAAGCAAGCTCGTAAAGTGCGCTATGGCGACGTTTATAGTAAAATATGTAACTTAAATATAAAAATTTAGTAAATAAATTTTATTGGTGGTAGTCTCTTTTGCCAGAATATAACAAAGAAAGTAATGAGAATGAACGTGGATGGTTATAACGGTAGAGGAAGACCGAAGAAAGTGTGGATGGATTGGGTGAAAGATGATATGTGTAAGAAGAGTGTGAATTCAGATATGACGGCTGATAGATGTGGACGAGAAATATATACTGTGCCGACCCCCCATAGCTGGAAAAAGGGTAGGAGGAAGAAGAGGTCTCTGTTACTGAAGTCCATCTAGGTAGGCAGCACAGCAACTTTTATTTCTGACGGCAAATAGTAGTGTGCAAGCATTACTGTGTTCTGGTTTGAAGAGCGTTGAAGCTAATGTAATTACTGCTGTAATGAGACAACATCATATGTCGCAGGCGAGTGCTATGTGGTGTAGTGTATATCATTATTATGGGCAAGTGTAGCACTTATGATCAGGTGAACGTTCCGCTCGTCTCGTCGCTTAATTGTATATACAAAAAAAAACTTTTCAATTTTTAAATAGGGTTGTGTTTAATGTAAAAATGTCAGACCATAAAATTCTCTTCTCCTTTTGCCTAATAAATTTTAATAAAGGTTTTGTATGATGTGTAAAGGCTTTATGCAGAACAATCAAACAATTACTTTCAGTCTGTAAAACAGTAACTAATTGTTTGAATATTATCGTAAAAAAAACGTGGGTCAATTGTTTACGTAACTGGTGTTTATTAATTAGCGAATAAATACGAAAACAAGCCCCCAACTTACCGTAACAACTTTATCAATGAGAGCAATTCAAACAATTTGTACACTTATAATGGCCTTTTGTTGACAAAGAGCAGAGGAAACTTGAAAAGAAAGACGCCGTATTTGTCGAGGTTCCATTCCACATCAAACAAAGCAAAAACTCACTGCAAATTTCGACGTTATTTCCGTCATATTTTCTGTGAACACCGTTTAAGGACATCACGGTACAAACTAAGAACATTCTAGTTAACAAATTATTAGTTTGTGTGAAGACGGTACTTCGTGAGCCCGACAAAATGTTGAAATTATGAGGCTGGTTGGCGAACCGAACATCATGGGAGAAGCGAACGTTACACAGATTTCGATGGATGGCCACTTGTTAAGGATGGGAGACGTTCTTGGCTTTAAAAAAGCGTTCCTGGGTACCTGTCGAGCGGCTCAAGTACCGCTGGGAGGATGCTATAGTACACGATCTGTGCGAGTACCAAGCAGTGGACTGGCAATGGGCAGTACGAAGCAGACATTGCTTCTCTAGTGAGACTCACCTTGAGTCGTTACGCCAAAGGAGTTGAGCCTGATTGTTTTCACACAGAATATCAACAAAGATTTTGCATTTTAACTTGGATTTGAATAGATTCTGTCAATAATAAAATCTCCTTTAGTGAAAAAAACATCTTCACCTTGATGTACTTTAAACAACGATAGTTATTACTTCTATGCAGTGCAAGGATACGAAACTAATGTAATAATTAAGACAGTTTGTATTGTTCAGGGTCAAAAGTCGGAACTGTTTTTAGTCGCTGGATAAATTCAATAAAAATGTGAACATCAAAAAGATTTGGGTAAAAGCGATCGTTGTTATATATTTGTATATATTATGCTTAATTTTCGGAACGGACGCGGGTGGGTCAGTCGAAATTATTAAAAAGGTTATAAGTCATGGATCCCGCGGATTACAACTTGCTGGCTACACGAAGTATACATACTAGTTACACATTACTTATTTTCGTTTTTACCCTAAATTTATATTGCTTAATTGTAATTTTCGAAGTTTTAATACTGCATTAGAAACATCCTAATCATTTATTATTGTAGTTTATAACTAACCTCAAAAAATATATTTGCTATTACATTTAGTGTTATAATAAAAATTATTATGATGTAGCGTATATATTGTATCTGATATCAGAGGTATACAAAACAAAGGTATCGAAAATATCAAAGGAGCTCAAGTCTTGGATGTTAAGAAATGGAATGCCTCGAGCTGTAACAGTAATAAGGTCTTTGGTCACATTTACTTCTCATAGTAAACAAATAACCGTTAAAGGAAATAACCTATTTGTGCATGGACTGGTTTTTAAACGTACCATGAATTTAATGCAGTTTGAGTAAATTCTTAATAATAAGTTAATCTTATAAGACAACTTACATGTACAATTATGCTGCTGGTTTTTATTGCCGGAGACCTAGATACGTACCACCGCAGCACATATTGCAGCAGAAAAACGTTTGCAAATATTATGGTCTACTGGATTTAAAAGTATTGTAGCAATACGAGTATATAGTAGATATTACTGGAGTAAAATACCTAACAATTTATCTCAAAGTTACTTGAAGAATGTAGATTAATGGTTATCATCCTACTTACTACGAACTTAATGTAGGCACATATACATGTTTGTCTTTTAGTATATTTTGGATTAATAAATTGGAAAGCTTAAAATGATTGATGTAAATAAATTATTAAAGATCAAGGCTCTGTGCAGCGAATTATTCAATAATTAACGTTTTAAAAACTTCGTTAGTTATATGAATACAATTAAGTTATTTGCTCTGTTAACAAAATCTCAATACAGAATTAGTTAATAACGAGGACTTCACCTGCAGTCCAAATATTAATTTTTTGATCCTTTTTGATTTTATATATAATATTTGCTTTCGTAATGTTTTAAAATAAAATAGAATAGTATTTATAAATAACTACAATATATGTTATCGGAACGATTACTATAAACAAGTTTAATCATTATCTTCTATAATAAGTCCCAACCCAAGTTTAACACAGTTTTATTATATTTTTAATCTTTTATCATAGACTATTAGATTACTTAGTGTTTTTACTAATACTATGTCTATAGTCTAGTGCTACTGTAATACAAATATTAACAGAAATATCTGAACTTTGCCGACACCAAAATATACCAATTGCGTTTGTTCTGCGCAATCTGTTGCCAGTTCTTTGAACTGAACTTACAAAAAGATCGCCCATCGTAATTTGAACTTCATTAATTAATAACTTTTGTTCGGATTAAATTGAATTATCATTATAATTATCCAGATTGTTACCAAAATTTTAATTAAATTATAACGAGATTTCGTCGTTTCAGGATAAGGTATTCTCCGTGAGACGGGTAATTAATCAAGAATGAAATAATCTAGATGGTTTTACTTTTACGGATTCTGTGAGCCTACAGCTGAAACCTGAATAGGGTTGTATCTTCACCGCCATTTTAACGAGCTTTTAAAGATGTCTAAATAAATATATGGAATTTTAAATGAAGCAATAATAATAAAATATCTTAAACTCCATTGCCTACATGTTAGATGATTGTATGTATTAATAGACATTAAGAAATATTGATTTGTAAAAATATAACCTATTGTAAAAAGCACAGTTATAGCTAAGAACTTTATTTTGACAAGGAAACATTATGTTAGTTAAATGTAATTTCCAACATTAGTTGCAGAATCTGTTTACACTTAAAAAAAATAAGGTAAAAGCTGTTGATTTATACTCTGTAATGTACCTATGCATTGTCATACATCTTTTTTAAGATTACTTAACCAAGTGAGGGCTGGTGTCCGTTTGCTAATGGAATTACGGACAAAAGAATTGCTGAAGTATCGTATATCCTTTATATGTATCACCATACTTCGTACTGCGGTATTGTACCTTACTACATATGTATTGTATATATAAAAAGTGTTAACAATACATATTTTCGATTAAGCAATGAATTCGAGGCAATTTTATGTATCTAAATTATACCAACATATTATACCCGACTCCTATTCCTCATAGTTCCTTTTATCTTTCCTCTAAGTGTAGAGAGAACTTTATTCAATAAAACTCCTTGGTACGTAATGAATTTCATTTTACATTGGTCTCTATGTGTTAACTTTGTAAAGTAATATCTCTCGTTAAGTAGATCCATGTCAAATACAAATATATACTATTTTTAGTATATGTAAGTGTTTAATAAAATAATACACGTCTTCTGTTATTTATTTTAGGGGACCGGAAAGTAATGTCGTTTTCTTACGCTAAATACAAACACATACATTTTTAACGAGTCTTTATTTTTAATCAATGATGTATTCCCCATCATTGTCAATAACCTTTTGCCATCTAGTGAGTAAATTTTCAATCCCTGATCGATAAAAATTAATTGGTTTTTCGGCAAAATATCTAGAGATGGCATTTTGGATATCATCCAAATTTGCAAATGTTTTGCCACTTAAAAAGTGTTGCAGCGCTCGGAATAAGTGGAAATCCGATGGTGCAACATCGGGCGAATATGGTGGATGAGGCAGCACCTCCCACCCCAATTCATTAATTTTTTCTAGAGTTCGCCTTGCGCAGTGCGGTCTTGCATTGTCATGTTGGAGAATGACGCCTTTTCGGTTGACAATCGCTGGCCACTTTTCAATTAAAGATTGATTGACTCGCTGCAATTGTTCGCTGTAGAGGTCTGCAGTAACAGTTTCTCCAGGTTTCAGTAATTCAAAATGAACAATGCCGCGAATACTCCACCAAACACACAAAAGCGCTTTTTTGGGGTGTAAACCTGGCTTAGCAGTACTCCGAGGGATTTCATTTGGAGAGAGCCACTGCCTTTTGCGTTTTGGGTTATCATACAGGACCCATTTCTCATCTCCTGTGATCAAGCGATCAAAAAACGCTTCTGTGTTGTGTCGTTGAAGCAATAAGTTGCATGTGATTGATCGGTTAGCCTTATTCTGTTCGGACAGATTATGCGGGACCCAAACACCTGCTCTGCTTACTTTTCCAATCTGCTTCAAATGTTCTTGGATGGTCGACCAAGGTTTGTTGAGACTGTTTGACAATTCCTCGATCGTCTGACACGGATTCGCTTCCACTTCCGCCCTTAACACGTCGTTGTCTAACGCTGATGGTCTTCCTGATCGATACGAGTCGGAAAGATCAAAATTACCCGATTTGAACTTGGAAAACCACCTTTGGCATTTACGAATGTCCAGTGCATTTGGATAAACATCGCAAATGTTTTTGGTAGCAACTGTTGCGTTATTTCCCTTGCGAAACTCAAAGAGCATGCAATGCCGGATGTGTACCTCTTCTGGTATTTGGCTGGCCATTTTACCCAAAATTACAAAAAAAAAATTGTAATTCAATTGTCTATAAGTAAAGAAATCACTATAACCTCACAATGTCTTTGGTACGCCTCTGAACAAAACAATGAGCTGACAAATGACAATCAAGTATTGGCATGTGCAGAAACGACATTACTTTCCGGTCCGCCTATTATTTATTATTTATTGTATTTTGGAATATGTTCAGAACTATTTAAAGTCAAAGTGCACAATGTGATGTAGTATACATCATTCTAACTAGAGCCATCATATTGTAACCTTATACTCCTTTCTTAAATATAATAAGTTTTAAATACATTTAAGACAATATTTAGGATCTCAGGTAATCATATTTACGTTTTAGTATGATTAATATTTATGTTTTGGCCATTCATTATTTATAATCATTTGTGATCGTCTCGATTAGGATCTTGTTCTACGTTATGTTTATAGTAATATTCAGTTCTTTTAGGTTTATATAGAAGGATGAATATTTGTCAAGATAGTCTGATGCCGTTTGTGTGGTTTGTTTCCTTATTTACAATCCCTTCACGCTTGTAAAGGACTCCACATCTTGTTATGGGTTTACAATATTTATTAGTTCTTAAGACCCCGACTCAAGTGTTTAAGTTCGCATCCTCACATTTAAAAAAAAATGTGGGGATGGCATACGGCTCCAATAAATGGACCCCGCCGCATGCGGAGAACGCCGAACAAATACTGCGCCCCCTCGAAAAAGCGACAGTTTAATTGGCCTCGGACCTCAGTTCACAGCAAGGTTTACTGGCGAACCAGTAGAAGAGCACTGGGATCATTGTTAGTGCGTAAGCATAAACTGTGCTCAAATTGCGCATGGCAATGTGAGTAGGCATCTCACAAAATATAACCGTAACCAGATATACAGTGTATGGTCAGCGCACATTCCAGGACACATAATAGATATAAAGGGTACTCTGACCCAAAGGTGAGTCCTTGTACAAGCCACCACCTTCAATAGCCAGGTGCACTTGCAGACGCATTGTAAAGTTTTGAAATTGACATCACCACCAGCTACGCAGTCAGCGCGGATCGCAATCCGCGGAATGCATTCGAGAGCTCATAGCTCACCTCATAGAATGGCAAAGCGATTACATCGCAGCCTTGAGAGATTGTACTCCCATCAGCTGTCACCGTTCATGAAGTAAATGCATAACTCCGCTAACCTCTGTAGTGGATATAGCCAATAAATATTATTTTTATTATGTGCCGTCAGGCATGTTTGTCGTTGAGTAAAATGTTGTTTTGATCAAGTTTTTCTCGCCCACCGACAACTCGCCACATATCTTGAAACATGGGGAACTATTGAGGCCTTCTTTTGTAAAATTCATAAAATAGGGAGGGCAGACAGTCTGCAGCCCCGTCATCAAGGGACTGGACTTGGAAAAGTCTAAAAAAGATAAAGTGTCAAACTTTAAGCAAGGCGCAACCTTCAAAGGTGACAAGTTAACCCAGTGATCGTCGAAGACATCGTATCACTGAACTGCGACAGACATGCAATCGACTATCATTCGCGCACATCATCGTGAAAGGTGCACAAGACATTACAGCAGACATCAATATCTTGCAAAAGTCCTCAGCCAACCGCATCTGTAATACGCATCAGTTCAGTAACGGTGCAAACGTTACGCTACGACAAGACGCAATGTCAATGTTTGATAAGCATCGAGGCAGTAGATCGCATCCGCTTCTGCTACTTCATAATGCATCAACACAGTTCGAGTTGGCTTTGGAATAAACAAATGTTATTAAACTCGACGTATCATAGTGGCAAGCCACTAAGACGCCGAGCACCCACGTATCATAGAGTCGAAGCTCTAAGACATGGTTCTGAGTATTTCGATATTACCGAAGTGCTATCTAACACTCTTCCCGAACCGGAGTATAATCAAGTAGTTACTTAAATAACGACCAACTACACCCGGCTGGTATCTCACCTTCTCCACCAACTTGATGTTATATGTTAAATTTGTCATGCACCATTTTACACGGTTTCGAATCCGTATACCTTATAAATTTCATTTTTAAAGACCTACACACTCTTACTTTATTATATTGTATCATAAGACATTATTATTTGTATTCTCATATTTTTCGGGAATTCGAACCGATTTATCTTTTATAACTCATCACTAGAGACTTTCACACTTTTATACTTTCATAATTTTTCACCATACAATCATGTTTGTTTTTTAATATTTTAGCATATCAATCAGTATACTATACAGTACATCATTCCTATACATCCTTTCAATATGTATTGGAGGTCAGTAATAATCTCCAATCAATATATCAATCAATTTGCACAAAGCAAATTTTTACATTCGACACGTACGCAGTACATGTCCGGAGCCCATGTGTACGTAGGAGCGCGAGTATGCGTCTCCGCCGCGCGCGCTCACCCACACGGCCGGCTGATACACGAACTGTTCCTAATTACGTCCTTAAGACGTTACACGAACACCCAACTATTGGACTTTAATTTTTTATTTATTACAATGAATCTTTTTCAAATTTAACTTCTTTACATATATTAGTATTTTAGACATTGAATAAAATTTGTTTACAATAATTTTAAATATCTATTGTATAGTTTTATATTTTAGGAACACATCTATTTTCTTTAACTTTCGTTGAAATATATTTTCATCTTCATAAATTTCAATGAATTTTATTTGAGCTATTTATTATTTGATATTATTTATAGACTCATTAATTTATTTTTATAAATTAATGTATCTCGTTACGATATCATGGAAAGGCTTACTGAATGAAGAAATGAAAAGCTTACTAGGTATATTTTACGCCTATCTATATGGTGAACGATCTGCTCGTGTTGTAGCTTCATTAATAAGAATAAAATAATCATTAAGTATGTACAACTAGTTATCTCATCATTTCATCTTATTGAACAAAAGAAAGCGTCATGAAAGAGAAACACCGTAGTTTAAAAATAACAAGAAAAGACATAAACTAAACCTTGTGAAATATTTCAAATAATTTGTATACTATACTGCCGTTGTGACAGTTGTGATGATGATAAGTTATATCCATGATTGATTACGACTGTGGTCGATTGTAACATCTGGTTGTTGCGAAATTACATTAATTGCATATTGCTTGTTTGTTTATTTGTTTTATCATCGTAATAACATAAAGGTAAGAATTTTATCAATGATTTTGAGCTCATTTGTTACATAGAAGCATCAATTTCTTCTTCTTGTGCCCTTCCAACTAATGAAGATAGGACACCAGTTCTGTGTATTTAAAGAAGACATAATTTTCTTGAAAAGAAATAAATTAATATAAAAAAATAATGCGATTACGATTAAGTGAATATTTCATATGGATGATGTTACTTAATGGCAAGGATATAGTTAGCGGGTTGAAGTAAGTAAATCGCCATCGTAGTAAACAGTATTGCTTTGTAATAAATTTCAATTTCGGCTCCATGTCGTTCCTTCCACGTCCTAATTGTGATTTAAATGTCCGACTTCTACTAAACAATTGTTATTTTAGACGAATCGAATATAACATAGATTATATAGTAACATAGATTACTCACAGAAGTATTATTAGCACACTAATATATAGGTAACATGCATGTTAAGAAAGCTATTGTTTGATACGTGGTAAGGGTGCCGCTTAACAATATACGGGACCCAAGCCAACATCACCTGCTCGTGGTGCACCCTGATGTGATGATCATCGGGGGAAGCCTATATCCAGCAGTGTAATCCAGAATCCAGAAATGTATCGGCTAATGATGATGTCTGTTTCGTTATGACCAAAAACTGAAAACTTTAATGATGATTTCCAGTTTAACAATGTGACTATATGATGATAATGACTTTGTGGAATTATTGTGAATCGTTATATTTTTATTCAGTCTTATAGATTTTTCAATAAGCCACCGGATCGAATCAATCAAATTATTTTGGTGTTGCTACTGAAGCCGGCGACGTGACCTCATCGCAATCAATTTGTAACAAAAGCCTGACAGTAGATTAAGGCGACTCGACGGCGCCGAGATATGTAAAAATAATGGCCGAAATGCGGAAAAATTCCTCTATTGTATTACATAGTAGTAATTATGATTGTAACCTTTCAAAATATTATATTAAAACAAACTCATGTTAAAGTGTAAACATTCTGATTACCTAACATGCTATAATCACCGTCATTATCTTTTTACTGGTGGTAGAAATTTGTTGCCGCAGATCGTCTAGGTAGGTACTATCGCATAGCCTATTTCTGCCGTCAAACAGTAATGCGCAAAAATTGCTGTGTTCGTGTTTGAAGGGCGTTGTAGCTAGTGAAATTACTGGGGAAACGATACATCTCATGTCTCAAGGCGACCAGCACAACGTGGTATATCATCCTAACTAGCTCTACGTTGTTAAGGACTGGCTCACACCATCAAATAAACTATCTCGTCTCTCTCTCTCGTCTTGTTGCTTCGTAAAATAAAAAAAAAATCTCAAGCGATCATATCCTGTGGATTTTTAAAGACTATCAGAACATTAGGTAATTCATGAGTTTCTTATTTTATTCGTTTGTTTGATTTGAACATTATTCATACCACGGTAATATAATTTAATTATAGCTGACCTAAGCTTTTACTACTTAATAATGACTATTCTGCTTTTGATGACATGGTATTATTGTATGTTATTGAAAAAATATAGTTTCCGTCATATTATCATAGCAAGATTTGACTTTAACTACACTTACACGAAGATAAGGAGTATAAAAAAATATTATCAATAATCTGAATTTATCGACGAAGAGGAAAGAATGAGGAAAGTTTTACCAAATTGTGTTTTAATACGTTCTCAATAATATTAGTAGTATGACTTCTTTTTAGAGCGTTATAAAATTGGCTCTAACTTTAGCTACTAACCTCAAAGTAAATACTACTGTCTAGTTATTATCCTTTATTATAAACTGATATATACAATGTGACATGCATGATTAACTCAGCGTTTTATAATAAGATAACTAGAAAAACTGAAATGCTTTGAAAAGTAGCAAGTAGAGTGAATAGTTTAAAATGTAACCCATATATTCAAATAAATAAAAATTGCAGACAAACGAAAAAGCAATTGGTATTGTGAATTGCATTTCCATTCGTGATGATATATTTTCATCTTCATACGTTCAGCGTAACCCTTTCAATATCAATATCATCGAAAGGCAATTGGCGGATTATAGAAAAGTTCAGTGGAGCGATGATATAATTTCAATATTCAGGGGTAACGACGTTTCAGTGTAAGTACACGAAAGTATTTACGCGTCACGTATATATTCACAAACAATATGCCGTATGTAAACACATACAAACATGTCTGATTATTGTAATTTGTATCAAAACATATATAATATATCTATATATATTGATAAATGTTCACTTGGTACATTATTATAATTGTAAACGATTGGGCCCACTGGAATGAAACAGTGCATGTCCATTTTTAATAGGATACATTATGAGAGACGTAGGATATGTGATGATGACTGTTTGTGCATGATAGGATAAGACCAAACACTTAAAAATACCTATTATATAAATTAGAACTTGATATGTTATTTATACCTGTTTTATTATCACCTCCAGTACCTTTGTAATCATTTCTGAATGAAAGTAATTAGGTTGTGACTACATTAGTGCGTTTTACCACTGCAGACGTTATTACCACTTTACACCAGGTGGGGGCAGAGTAATAACCTATTTAATTTACATAAATCACCATTTCAGCCTGTTAAATGTTTTTAAATAAATATATGAATTCCTATTAATGTCTACTACCAGGCATAGTCTTCCCTTTTTTTTCTTTTTCCTTTCTTACCTTTTCTATAAAGCGACGAGATCATCGAGACGTTCACCTCATGGTAACTGATACATCTGTCTATAATAATATTGCGCTAGTTAAGATGACATAAACAGCATCACATCGGCGTGTGACATTAGATCTTTAGTTTCTCTATTATCAGTCATTTACCCAGTTAACTACCTTCGAACTGGAACACAGTAATGTTTGCACAGTACTGTTTGGCGTCGGATAGAGGAGCTACGGTGGTACTTACAAGCAAATCCTCCCTAACCGATAAAACAAGGCTTGTTATCAAATATTCTTTAACTTACATGTCTATTCCTCATTCATATGTTGATAAACATAATTTTAATACATAATATAAAATCAAGTTCTGGTTAGAATATTGAATATAAAAATGTTTCTTTATATTATCATCATCATCATTATCAGCCGATAGACGTCCACTGCTGGACATAGACCTCCCCCTTTATATTATGTTGTTTTGTATATATACTATATAATATAAAAAAAAATTTCTAATCTGCCAACCAATTCACGTCCCCTCTGTTGGGGCACAGGCTTTCCGTCAATATGAGGGTGATGGGCCATAGTCACCACGCGGGCCCAATTGGTGACTTCACACACAGCTTAGAATGAATTCTCATTCATGTGCAGGTTTCTTCACGATGATATCCTTCACCGTTTGTATTTCGCTATTGTTGCTAAAGTTTACAAATGTACGTAACTTAAATATTAAAGTCATCGGTACATGCCGAGATTCGAACCCGCGACCTTCGGAATGAAGGCCGCACGTTCTAACGTAAATATTTATTTAGTAAAGCATATATTTTTCAAATATAGAATAAGTATGGCATATGAACCTTTACATGAAATTTCATGCAAATATTATTCAAAGAACGTAACGTTGGATGAAAAATCATGGTAAGGTAGTCTTTAAAATATTTTACTTGTCTAAGGTAATGTGTAAGAGTTTCCGCATAAAAAGTCACAGCATCCAAGCCAATATCACCAGGTCGTGGTGCACAGATGTAATTAACAGACGGAGTTCTGGACCCACCAATCCGCATTAGGCTAATGTGGTAAGAAATAGCCTAAATATGAATCCCTACCTGATCAAGTGGGAATCTCTGGTATATCCAGCTGTGTCTCTACTGTTCTATGTCTATTGGCTGATGATGATGATCATGATGAATGAAATATGTAGTTTATTTAAAAAAGAAACCTTTTTCACAGTTTTTCTAAGTATTAAAACTTGCCGTGTCACTTAATTCATCAATTAAGTAAGACTTAGGAAAAAATCAATCTCCGCATTAAGCAACAAACGCTTGCCAGTCATGAAAATGACAAAGCAAGAACTTGGTATTTCTTTCAAAATATATTATTTTTAAGTCCGTTCGGGTTTTTTATAACAGTAAAAAGTATTTAATAAAAACATTTATAGTTTATAAAGAAGTTCTATATGTCTTCTAGTTTCTAGCATCTTCATTATTTCATAGAAGTTATCTGTTAGAAGAAGTCATGTACTCTGACTATTGTATCGTTCAATGATATTTATAATAAAACGACGGTTACTCTGGTTTTCATAAGTTTAATAAATAAGCGGGTAACGTTGGGGAAAGAATGAAATTAATTTTCCCTTACAAAAGCTTTGATTACTTCCACAAATTAATCCGCTTTGTGTTGGATGATATAAATGGCACTCACTTAATGCTGGCTGCGAAAACGTATCTGTCTGCGACTTGATACGGCTATGACAGCACACAAATGGTACATTCTAACCCAAATTTATAAGAAAGGGACAAAGGAATTGAAGACTATACATGTCGATAAAATATATAAATAGATAAACAGCCTTATCAGGGAGCCAAGGCTATTTATGCACTCTGGCGAAGTATGAAATAATGGACGTCACATTACCACGAAAACTGTTACTACTGAGATTTCAAAGTAGACTCATAACGATATCTCTGGGACCATAAGACCATAACCGTATACACTTGAAATTTGGTAGGAATATTCCTTTTACCGAGTATTGGTCACCTAAGATCGGATTTTACGAATTGTTATATATCGGGTGTGGAACAGCTAGTAGATCTATATCGGCATCCTTCACCGGATATTCAAACCCGGGGTAGATAGAACCTTCCCTTCTTTGAGACCTGTAGCTAATATAACCGTCTTACAAATTGACGCACCGCTGCTTATGATAAGAAAAAAAGTAAATAATCCGCTGTATATATATTGCATTATATACACAATCACAATGGACTAACACTTGACCTCAATCTTTGTGATCTGAATATACAATACGGTTGAAAATTGTGAAGAGTTCTTATTCAAAATATTCTCACTCTCATAGATGACTGCAAGAATACAAGAATAATATTATCGCGGCAGAATAACACTGTAAGAACGGTATCTATCTAATCGGATTAAAAAAAAACTGTAACACCATCGTACTTGAAAAGTTTTGTGGATCCGGAATCAAACCAGGATCTATGTGATATAAGTAAATGTTTAAATAAAGGACAACCATCTAAATCACAATAGATCTTCAATCAATTAATATAATATATAACAATTACTTATTGTTTACGTAATAATAATAGATATTTACATAAACTATATAGAAGAATTCTTCTTCCAAATTAATATGTGGTGTATTTATCTTATCCATCCACCCATTTATCTGTCCATCGGTTGAGATGATGATTATGTATTTATCTTATAAATCAATGGCTAATGTTTATAAAATCATTAGTTTTATGAATACTATTTGAAGTAAAATTAAATTCACTATGCTAATATACTTATGACTGACCTAATTACGAAGTTACATGAACGTACATATTTTTTTTTCTTGTAAGGGTTAAGTTAATTGCGAATTTCTGGGCGTGATAAGGGTACGGAGCGAACACTTAAGTGTTAATAAAGCCTTTCAAGTTATGTTGGCGCGTTGCTCGTGAATTTTTAGATTATTTATTTCGTTTAAAGTTAAATATTGTAATTTGTTTATCATCTGATGAAACAGCGCATGTTCTCGCAGTATAGTTAGTTAAATTTGAATATTGTCTTATAGTTTATATTCTCGCTGTAGCTCGCTGGCCTAATGGTTAGAGCGTGCGGCTTTCATTCCGAAGGTCGCGGGTTCAAACCTCGGCATGTACCAATGACTTAATATTTAAGTTATGTACATTTGTGAACTTTAGTTACAACAGCGAGATACAAAAACGGTGAAGGAAAACATCGTGAGGAAACCCGCACACTGATATCATCTTTGTGTGTGTGTGTGTGGTGGTCCCAATAAAGTGGCAACAGGCTCGCCCCCTGTTACACTGGACCTAATCTGACCACATCTGGCGAAATGTGGGTGTTTATTCACCTCTGGCTACCCCTACTGGGAAAAAGGCGTGACTATATAAAAAAAAAAAAAAAAAAAAAAGTTTATATTCTATCGCTCTATAATAGATTGAATATTGTAATTAAGTTTGAATGGAGTGGTAATTAGTGTAATTAATGGTGTAATGAGAATCAACTCTAGTATAGCATTATGCAGACAGTGAGACGTGTCTTACCTTCAAATGGACTTAATGCCTGTCTCAGTGTATTGAGTAAAAATTAATCTATAGAAGTGGGATAATTCTATCTTATTCCAGATTCTTCCTTAAGCGCTCCAAATAATGTAATGCGAAAATAGAAAAAAAAGGCACTCGAAGTTTATGATAACAGCCGCAAGGAGGATTTATACTTACGAACTTAAGTTTCGCCAAATCGTTACCCAAATCTGAATAAGATGATTCTTTTATTTTGACAAGAGAAAGCTGCGTTCGCAGTTTATGTACAGTTTTTTTTTTATTTTCATGATAGAAGTACCTCCTCGTTACAGCGGTGTGTTTACGTTTCATTTGTTCATGTATTGGTGAAATCCAAGCCTCGTCTAAATCAATACGTCGTCGTACTAACATCAGGTTACTGAAAGCTATGCAAACTCTCAGTCAATTGAACTTCCACTGTTGTAAAGTCATGAATGAATTTTATTTATTCTTTGTCTATATGTTGCTTTGCTCTTGTAAAATTTATTATATTAAAAATTATCAGAATCAACTAAGACCGGGGTAGATACTATTTTAGTCGGTATTATCATTTAATACGAGAACATAAAGAATACAGTTAAAGTTCCTAGTAATACCGTATTGTTGTATTTGGTTAAGATTTTAATAAATCAAGAGATAAACTTAGTTCTTGTTTTATCGCTTTGTTAAATAAAACAAATTAATTTAGAAATTTTAAGTTATATCAAGACATGTAGACATGAATGTCAGATTTTGTTACAGTTTTATTCATAACGCAAAAGACTTACATCGAAAGATCATTACTTACGTTCTCCACTTAATCATTTCAATGATCTTAAAAATCATGTAAGATTTATTAATACTTAAATACTTACGCAAGATATGTTCGTACACTTTGTTTGCCTGTCTGCAAAATAGAACATTTCCGTTTTTCCTCTGTTGTTATCTTAGTTTTATTCTCCTACAAGCCTACGGGAAAAGGAAACGTGAATGATAACGTCAGTCGCCGAGACATGCCTCGTATTGTGAACTGCGTCAACAAAAGGAAAATGAAAATTTAAACAAAAAAACGAAGCCAGTTGTACTTATAAAACAACTTAAACATTAAGCTTTAAAGTATAGTGAACAAATTTTTTGAATAATGTTTAATTAGTGTTCGAATTATAATACTATTAAATGTTACATACACGGCGGTTCATTTGTAGAGTTGTATATGTGTGTCTGTATGTAGGTACGAGTGTATATATGATTTGATTTATCCAATACTCCATTTACAAACAGATCAATCAGTAATGTAGCTTAATTCCAATCAACACATTAATTAACAAGTTATTTACCAGATGAAAGAATTGTATCATGTCTTTCAGTCTGCCAATTTGTTTATGTTGTATGTGTTTTTATATCTCTGTTGTCGGAGATGTTTGAATAAAATGATTAATCGTTTTAATCACAATCAGCCTAAAGCCATCCACTGCTTAATATAGACATTCTCGAAGATCTACACGGTGATCAAAACAACTATGCTCGCATCCAACGGCTTCCCGATAAGGTAACATTTAATCAAATAATCTTAATAGTAGATACTATCACAGGCCTTTGCCTTTGTCAAGTTGTGGATGAACGTTTTAAGTTTGAAGAGGCCCTGGCTAGATACCACTGGGGTAATAAGACTAATGGCTCCTAGTGACGAGCCTAATGAGGTACTGTGTAAATATTCAAATGCATCATTGATAAGAGCAAGCATAATGCTTACCTTCAGGTGAACAGTCTACTCGTCTCGTCGTTTTGTCATACATAAATAATTGTAATTGTCTGCTATCTTCTACGATCTGGTGTTATGTAGTTTAGATTACTATCATTTATATAAAACATAGTAAAATATAATCAGCGGATTGTAGGAACTTTGTACTTCTATCATCAGAAAACTTGTTAATCCAGGTCCAACTTCATTGATTACAACGGTGTACGACGTTTTATTAACTTCTTGAAAAACTTATTCAATTCGTCGCCGGACTGGTTTTTAATTACGGAGTTATTTTTAAAGTTAACCTCCACTCTTTGATTAACTGGTAGCTCTGTACATATACTAGTTCATTCAATATGAGTGCTAGAGATTAATAACTTGGACCGTCAGCAATTATAGGTTAAACCTGAAACAAACAAATAACTTAGCAAACACAATTAAATCAATAATAAGATAATAACATAAATTACTTTCAATTGGATTTCGTCCCACGTTACTGGAAAATTAGAGACTTTGATCGTCTGCCATACAGTAGAATCTGGCGTGTAGCCAGCTTCCAACTTAGAGACCTTCTGCAGCCAATCTATTTTTATATATTATATCTTCTGCTTCATGTATTTAGATTTAACAAGAGTACACATATATGAATGAGCAAAAAAGATTACAATTCAAGTAAGTTGCTGTCGTAATTATTTATTTTTTACTTTATCATTATCTTACAGTCGATCTTGGGTAATGCAGAGATGTTGAGCTAGGTGCATCAAATATACAAGTATAATACACAAATGTACACATACAAAAACCATTTATATGGATACACATAGTTATTAACTAGATATTAAAAATTATTTCAAGGAAGACTCAGTCGTTATTTCATTGAAGAGATTTCCTGTGAATAAAATAGTTACTTCGCCAACGTTATAAATTACTATTGTTTCAAAACCTTTCTACTTTTAATAATAATATGTATGTAATAATAATAAGATTCAGAAGTTAACTAATACAGCCTTAGTAAAACATAAACCATAAAGTACTGTTACATAATATGAAAAATAACACAACTGACTGAACCACTTCCTTTCTTTCCCTGTATTTAAGTCGTAAACTCTTAAACTGTTTCGAGACTAACTTAAGATTAACTTGGCGAAGTTCTCCTTTGTATATATTTTATTTATACAAATTAGCGAAGAGACTGCTAAAGCGTTCATAGGATAATATATTTGTGCTTCACTATTACGGCTTTTCCAGTTAACATGTTTGTACAGATTGCTCTCACAGCCTTTAAACATTACATGATCTCTTATTACAATAATAATGTTATATATGTGGAAATAAAAATTATTATGTATAAAAGGGTGGAAAACCTACGGAAAATCCGTACTACTCCAGTGAATCCGCAAGAGTTATCTCTGACTCTTGCTGACTAAAAACTTCCGATCATAGTTTTGTCGTGACTGCGTAAACTCACTCAGCTGACTGCTTTTACACTTGCTGATACTATTTTCAACTTTTTTTAAGTAAACTCTTATTTATAGTATGCTTTAACTATCTCTAGCATGTTTATTAACTATCTATCAGTATAATTACAAGTATCTATCAGTATATGTTGATTTTAACGAGTATAATATCTTTCTTATTTCTAAGGCCACAATTTAAATATGTGATGGAAGTAAGTAACTTCTATTATATTCGTCGTTGTAACGTCAGAAATTTTCCTTAATGGCACAAAATATGTTGTTTTTAGAGTTGTTCATCGTTCGCTAAAATTAGTTATAATATATGAATGTATACTTAAAATACTTCATAACATCGTGTACTAGTCCCTATGTCTTTCTTATTATTCGAAGAAGCGACGAGACGAGCAAACATTCACCAGATGGTAACCAAAATACATCACCACAATGTGTCATTTATTCATTCGCATTGATACGTAGTAGAAGTCTGGTTACTCCAGTAATTTCACTAGCTACAGCACTTTTCAAATCGGAACACAGTAATGTTTGCACACTACTGTTTGACGGCAGAAATAGGAGCTACGGTGGTACCTACCTAGACGGTCTCCGGCAACAGACACTTGGCACCAGTCCGTCCCTGCATCGTGAGAACTTTACGTACATATATCACGGATACAAGAAATACTTACAGACAAAACAAATACCTGTGGATAATACAAATTTATGATTCGACGGGGAATTGAACATACAACTTAACTTACCCTCGCGGTAGTTAAGCGAATTAATTCATTGCGACACCTCTATGTTATAATAATATTTCAAAACATCTAGAATAGATTACAATAATACAATAGCAGCGTCGTTATAATTAGAAATACCACTCGTTTTAACGAAATTAGAGAAAATTTTCCGTATTTTCTATATAAAAGTTAAAATTCACACTTACAGAGATTTTTTATTACTGCAGCTTAACAATTACCAATCATTGCACAGACTTGGCTGTTTCCTTAGCCCCTGGTTGGATTCTGATGGCAAATTTGGTAAATGGTGTAAGAGCTTTATCGAATCCACCTGATTAACTGCTACCCCCGTATCGTCCTTATATTCTGTGCGGGTATGCTTCTTCACCTGTAGTCTCATTATCAATCTAAACAGGGCGAGAAATTCCGTTCAAGATTTAACCCTTGCATGATAAAAAGATTAATTGAAAAGGGTTAACTGTCTGAAACAAGGGAAATTAAGACAATTTATCAATGTAGTGATTTAGGCTTTGAATAACAGTGAATTTAATTTTCAAATATCGTAAATTATTTAGTATATTGCTGTTTGATATATCTATAAATAATAGGATGACTTAGTCATGGTATTGGTATGGTATGGCCCTGGTATTCATACATTTAATCATACTAAGTAAATTAATATAAAGGTTATACATGCAAACGTTTAAAAGTAAAATTTAAGTATTGAGAGTTATATAAAAAGGTAGAAATACTTTCCTTTGTTATACAAAATTTTCTTTTTCGCTGCTTCATTAGATAAACATTGTTTTATTAATGAACCATTTTTCATGTATATGGTTAATGTAAAGTTTGATACAGAAGCAAGTACTTTCTGCTCCCAAGAATCTTCTTATCAAGGAGCTATTACACGTTTGCGGTGTACTAAGCCGGAAAACCAAAATTACAGAGACGCTACATTAAACTTCCCTTTAATCGCTCGAATGACTACAGGCGATATTGAAATAGGGTACCGTAGTGAGTCGAACGTTATAGAAAAAATATACATAGGAAACTTCTGAGTAATAATGTATGTTATTCATTAATAATAATCTTTTTAAATATCGACAGTTTATTGTAAACTGTCAACAGGAGATTATTATGTCATCTTTCGTTGTTTCTTTGCTGTTTGAAAAAATTTAATCCTATTAAAAATTACAGAAATATTACCAATTACTAACAGGAAATCAGTACGGTTTATATGGGGATTACGGTCTTCGTGACCATACTCTAAAGGATATCACATCCGCTGGTTTGTAATAAGACATCTCTCTAGCTTCGCTCGGTTTGATCCCGAAGTTACAACAAGGTTTTGCATTTCTGGTAGTACACTATTTATAGAAATAGGTATTGAATAATCAAAAATTCTAGATTTATAACAAGATATATCTAAATTATTTGTCCAGAATGATAACCGTCGATTGGAAGTAATTGATATTTGCAGCATATTTTTATGTTAGTTTTGAAGACAGCTGCTGTTTCAACGAGCTTTCATGTAGGATCCTTCTACTCTACGTCTACGTTCTACTCCTACGTTTCGTGGTGTGCGGTAGGTACATATTTCAGACGATTCTTTTTCCTCTTGCCCTTTTAAATAGCTATGTGGGATCAGCACAGTATGTACTCCTTTTCCATATTCCTCTATCAGCCGTCATATCTGAATTCAAACTGTTTTTAAACATGTCATCTTTCACACAATCCATCCTCACTTGCTTCGGTCTTCCTCTACCCTTATAACCACCCACGTTCATTCTCATTACTTTCTTTGTTATATGTCCTTCATTCCGCCGCATAACATGTATTTATAGTAGTATATTTCAGACGATTAAGTTATAAAATTTATTTTAAAGCGATGATAAAAGCACGCAGGTGTTTTTTTTTCAATCTCATATCATTATTGATAATGCTGGTACAGGATTCATACAAAAGGAACGATTAACTAAAAAACTTTCTCTTTCTTTGATTTAATTAATCGTAATTAATAAAATTGCGATTATAAGGATATCAATACATTGAAAATAACTATAAATTTAATTCCTTGTACTGAAAATAGTACATTACTTAAAAAATCTACTATAACTTTCCCTTAGTGAGCAACTAACTGTACAATTCTTTTGTCATTCATTCTACAATAGTGTACTCTGTTAAAAGTTATTTACCCTCTTATTTTTAATCACGCAACTTTTTAAGGACGAACTACAAAAGTTCCTTTTATCCTTTGTCTATTTACGTGAACAGAAGCAGAACCCGTTTGTAGAGACGTACACTTGCTTCAAGTATGTCGGGGTACATACTTTAAAAACAATACCTGCGTACATTTTCGCGATACATAATTTTATAATAATTTTGAATCAGATAAGTATGATAAAAAGACATAGAAAATTGATTGGAAACTAAATTCCTACTAAATTGAAATGAGAGAAACTAGAAAGACATCATCAATTGAATGTAAATTCATTGTCATCATTAGTACTTCATATTTATGTATATATTGAAAACTATAGTTATATCAATTCAAATTATTTTCCCATCCTTTTAATACGCACATTTTCTTTAAATAATATACATCGTTTTATAATAAATTAAAAACTTGTTAATACATTGTATTGCTCATAATTTTCTCTTGGATAGACATCTACTCTCTCGTAATCTACCATCTGATTCCAATTCCTTCCTTTTTTGTTGCTCTCTTTCATTAACTTCCAGATGTATCTTTCAAATTGTTTCAAAATCTTTTCGTTGCATATCTACTCCTTTTCACCTTTTTAATCCATTTTGTAGTGTGTTTATTCTATCCTTAATCTTTTATCGGCATACCTCATCAAGGCACGTGTCTAAAACCATTGATATAAAGTAAACAAGTAAATATGGATTGAGCACAACAGAATTAAATATACTGTAAGAGTCCAAGGCTTGGGAAAATATCTGAGAAGAGTGATATATTTTTCGATCGACATAACAATAAAGAAAAAACAGGTTATTAATGAAATTGATGGGCCGAGAGGTAAGTGAACACAATTCTTATGAAAATATATAATATGTCTTATTAATTTTTACTCTCGAACAAAGCAATATATGTAGATCTCTTATTTATATTCTCCATATGACACTATAGGTATGAATTCATAGATTTTAGTTCTTTAAAACTCTACATCCGATGCACATTTAAAAGATGGATCGATATACGATGTAATCGATTTCAGAGTACCGAAATAGCTTTAAGCCACAGCATTAAATATTCAGGCAAAATCTAACGAATCAAAAGGACAGAGAGGTAGATATGAAAGGTCGACGGAATGAAAAACTATTACATATTTTGCTTAGCTGTGACATAATAATAATAAGAATTTTAATTTAGATTATTATGTATCTATCTACATATAATGAAAATGGTTTTATTTTGTTCGCCAATAACGTGAAAACTAGTGAACTTGTCGACATAGGTACAGCATTCGACGCGGAATGTTTTATAGATGGTTGTAGGCTACTTACTTTACAGATTCTCTCCTTCTAATGGCGGTGGAGCTCAGTAGCTGTGGCTTGGTTACCCAGGCTTGTACTGCTCTTCGCAGCCAAGGTAGAGTCGCGGAGAGAGAGAAGTGTCGGTAATACGATTCGCCGTACGTCAGGATTCGTTCGTCATACATTAAGCAACAAGCTATGTAATCTATATACTCTTAAATTTGTGACCATCTTTGTCCTCCATAAAAAAGAAGCTTAATATCCGTTGACATTTATCGGAGTTATTATTTTTTTATTATGTTTATTATATAGTACCAATAATCAATTTTATGCTCCAAGCAAACAGGACAAGTGTTCCAGTCATCTTATCAATGTAAGAGAGAATAAAGTGAAATTGGTTTTACTACACCCACCCTCAACCTCTAAGGCTGAGAAGAAATCATTTGTACGAAAACATAATGTAATATTAGTGCTTATTGTATTAGAACATTTTCTGTCTGAAATACGAAATATACGATAGCGAATTGAACATAAATTGTGAATAGTAGTTTACACAAAAGACAGTTAATTAACCTGTGGAGGAACAGAGTGTAATTAACAAACTACAAATTTGTGGTATGAATAATTGGAGGACCGAAGTGAGTGTATTAGATGGATAATTATGTATATCCGACTTACTAAGCCATAGTATTTCGATTATTAATAAAATCAATTAAAATGTCAAGTGGAACATTTAGATGTTTGCTAATATTATGAACGATGTTCATACTTATATCGAAAATCGACTTCATGCAAGAATGTTAAACTTGACAAAATCGTTTATTATATATTGCATAATAAAGTAGTAAAATTCATCTGTTTCATGTATATACTATTTACTATGTTATACTTCTTCAAATGAAGAATTCGAAGAGGAATTATTCATTATTCTAAAAAGTGCAGAAACTTTGTAGTTAATTAAGATTAACTAATACTATGTAAGATAATATGTAAATAGAAATTTCTCTTATCAATTCAACCCAATGGACGAGAAGATCAAATACAGAAATATTTGGTAAGCAACTCTTAATTAAAGTGGCGGTGCTTTAATTAAGAAAACTTGGGCGAATTGGATGGATAAGTTTAAGATGAGTTAAGGCGGTAAACACCACCTTTCGTAGCACAGTAACAACTTACTCCCGTGTTTACTATATATTTAAAACAATAATTATAGAATGTTTGTTACTGCAACATAGGTTTTACTTACTTTATCTTGACCTTCCGTTTTATTCAATTCTTATTTATTAGCATTAAATAAATGGATTTTTGTCAATCGTTATCAGATATCACTTAAGAAATATCGATATGGTGTACGTATAATACACACTGAGCAGTCGAATCGGAATCGCGTATTAAAGTCAGCGAGGATTACATATCTTATGTAATTTAGAAGTTAGGAGTTCTTAATTTGTCTTGGGAAAACTTGGGATACTCAAGTTCTAACCGCGATGACGTCACATGCTAGCTATACTTAAGCACATACACATACAGTAGTTGACCGAGCAAACGACACTTAACCCCGATAATAGAGTATAATATTGAAGACAGAGCATTTTCTTTAGCTTTCCTTTGTTATACTTAGTTTTTATGAGATTGACTATCAAAATATAAACGCGTATTAAATACATACGAAATTAATAAAAGTAAGAATAGTTTAACGCATATGTGATAACTATGATGATCATGATTTATCTATATTTATTTATTTAAAAATATGTCTGTTCTGTTGAATAATTTAGTTAATAACCGAGGGTACTAAAGCATTGGACATGTAAGAAACGGTCCCAGTCTATTGTTATGATTGTAGATTATTATATTGTTTTAGTAACTGTGAGCCAAATCCATTTATTTAATTTAAACCTAATATACGACAGAAAAACGTATAAATTATAATATTAATGGTACAGGCGGGCTTAATTTAAATTTGAGCAAAGCCCCATCGTACAAACAGAAAGAGATTTTACAGCGCTTACAAAAGTGATAGGGAGTTTTTCGAGAAAATGTTAATTTCGCGGAAAATTATGTACACTACATACAAAAGAACATTAATTATTTAATAATCTATATATTACATATAAGAGATCTCTACCCATATAGAGACACGTTACAATATTTCTAGAACCATAAGGAATGGAGGTTTAAAATTTTGTAGGAATATAACATTTGTCGATTATAGGTCAGCTAAGAATGGATTTTACAACGTTCCTTCCTCAAAGATAGTTGAGGATGTTACGGTCAGCAAATCACGCGGGGAACAAGTAATTATAATAATAAAGCTGAATAATATAATAATAACCTTGTAAATAACTTGAGTGAGTTTATATTTATAAACTATACCGTTATGGTGTCATTATATGAACTGTAATGCAATACTGTTCATTTGTAACCTCATAGTTCCTAAATGATTGGGTAAGTATTTTCACTTATATTCCCTATAATTTGAAAACTGAAGTGGACATAATTACGATTTAATAAACATGTTCATACCTTTAAAGAGTATATAATTGTTTTTTGTTGTTTTATTGTCGAATTTGTTTATTGTTTTGTTTAATTTGTGCTCGAGTAAGGTCGGTAATGTGTAGGACATTAAAATCAGAAGCAAATAAAGAACGAACACAATTCATTAGTCTTTATGTTTGTTCCGTGAATATTTTAAAAACAAAGGAAACTTAGTGTTCTAAAATTAGCTATACTTTTGACCTTGGTGTTTGTCTTATGTTATGTTCAGTCACGTGCATTGACTTGAATAGCCCGAGGTATTTGTTCCACGTTTGTCAATACTGGAAATAATAAGTTTTTAAACTAAACTCCATAACTTATGTTAATACTTAGCTTTTGTATTATATTTATTTTTTAGTATTAAATTATGAATAAATTTTTATACACAATACAAAATATATATATATATATCCATAATCAGTATTTATAATTCTTCAAACAACGTAAGTATTCGCTTGGATATCTCTCAATACGCTTAGTTTCTTTTACTACAGTGTTATCATATAAATGTTTAAATGTATATTAAAACAATAACCAAAAAAAAAAAAAAAATCTAATTGATATTCTTGATTATATTATTGTTAACTACCTGTAAGACCACAATTAAAAGTACTTTGGAAGAGTGAATAGCGTTTTAATACTTAAAGAAGATTCTACTCATTGATCTCTACTTAAAAAACTGTTCAAGCAGTTATGTGGAAGGTATTCATCATTATCATCATATCAAGTGATGGATCCATTTCTGGACTTAGGTATTGTTGGGCTTAAGTTTAGACTTAGGTCTCTGACATTGTTCAAAACATGGTCTTATGATGAAGTTCACTGTGTTACTGATTTTGGAAGGTATAGTTGTATCCAAATGGTTCACCTGACATATTTACTTTTTGTAGTGAGATAAACATTTGACTGTTACATAAGTTTTTTATTGGTTGTACGTTACATTCAAAACGTAAATCGTTTGTTGCCGGCTTTGCATTAATTAGACTTAAGCTATTCCGGCACATATTAGCATTTGGCGGTCATCCAGCTCAACCAATAAAATATTACACAAGCTTATGTTAATGCTCTGGAATAATTTCCGATGTGTAAAAATCGTATTAGGGTGGTTTTATTAATGAAAATGCTGTATAGAAAAATTATTTATTTTTTGAGCTATGAAAATTATTTAGGGAGCGTAGTGTGATGGTTAAGGTCTCTAGTAAAGCTGTTACCAAAAAAAAGCCTTTGCCTTTTCCTCGGTGATGTCGTCAGTAGCCTTTTACAACACCGTCAGTGTTGAAGTAGTATTATTATAACCTAGAAAACGGTTATCATTATAATAAGATTGCCATAATTTCAGAGAAATACGCAATTTGTGCATAACTACTACTTTGTTATCTGTTAAGGAGGAATCCTATTTATTCATTTAAAGAAATATAATTTCGCGTTACGAGGCGTACATTGTTTCTGTAAGAATTTTGTAATATTAAAAGCCGTTTTCGATTTCATTTTACGAAGAACAGATGTAGGGCAATATCGAACTCATAAAGAATTGTTACCAGTGGAATTTTCAGCTGATAGAATTTGTTTGATTTTATCTGTAAGGAAAAATCGTACAAAAGCTGAAACGCACGAGAATCGAGATGTCCAATGATAAATATTTCAGTATACAAAAATTTACTTTCAATCTTATTAGATTTAAAAAAAATACAGTATGAATTCGTGGACGTCTATAGGCTGATGATGATGGTAGATTCATTTCTTCAGTTATATTTAGGAACATAAAGAAACTCTATTTCATTACATTAGGTGCCCTCTTCAAACTGAAGTTTGGCGATCAGATTGAGAAAACCAGTTCGATCCTCAGCTATTATTTTTAGCTGATGGTATGTAAACGCGGTTCATTCCTTAATGTCATCAAACCATTTCTTGCGCTGTCTACCAGGTGCTCGTTTGCCATTAATTTTGCCCTTCAGGATCAACTTTGGGAACTCATAAAGGGATCCTCTTTGAAGATGCAAGCTTTCTTTGCTTGACGGTTGTCATCAGCCTGCGTTTGCACATCGTTTATTCTTTATGAATCAATTCTAGTTCCAATACAAAAGAGATGCCACTAGACAGATATGTGATAAAAGTTATTATTATTATATGTAGTCATTAATAAGATATTATTATTAAGTCTTATTTGAATCTTTCTTAGAATCATCTTGATACTAATTTCAGCTTTTTGATCTCCACTACTGAGAGTAGACAAAACGAAGAGGCCTTAGAGATTGTCTTTAATGTCACACCGAAGTTACCGTGAAAATATTCAATGCCGGAGTGTTGTCCAGGTTGTTGTGTATCAATATTTCTAAACTAGAGCTCTAATATGTCATCCCGGATCGACCTTAACTTATGAGGTCACTCTGAAAGAATATATTGGGTTAAAGAGAAGTGTTAAACAAGGTCAATCTGTGGGAGGAATATAATATCTAATAGCATCAGTTTGTATCCCCCAGCTTTTATTATAACTAAAAATGTGGTGATCCCTTTAATAGCTACTATAATGCTTTTTGCTTTATGTCTACGTTTGAAAGCACCATTCATTTTTATGAACTACTATATGATCTTATTATATCACAAAGGATAGTTGACTTATGATTTTATGCCAAAGTTTCTTATTTACCTTTGTTTCTTTCTACCGTATTCATATTGTAATATATATATTATATATATATATAATTTAACATAGGTTTCGTAAAATTTGTTTATTAAAGGTACTTATTAAAATTAGGCAAATGATAAACAAGTAGATTATATACAGTTTTGTTTTAGACGAAATCTTTATATTTCTAAAATCTGTATTATTAAGAAGTTTTCATAATATTCTATATAATCTTCATAGCGCCAAGAGTTTTCTGAAATCCATATAAATTCATGGATGAATTCTGGGCGGGGTACCGGATCCAGTGGTAATTTATGTGCCCCACCCGTAGATATATACTGAGTAAATGCAGTATGTGTATGGTGTGGTGTATGGACGGTTATTTACATGGCACTAATATAGATATAAACTTTGAGGTCCGAATTTACTGGATCAATTTTATTTGGAAATTTTACAAAGTTTGTCGTAGAAAGTTTTTAATGAAAAATCTAAACTTGGTAGTGTAGAGCCAATAAATATTTTTTGTATGTATTGGTTGATATTGTAGATAATTTCTTATGTTGAATATTGACGTCTGACAATATATTCAAAAATTTGGTGTCACAATGAAAACTGTTAAAAAATACATTACTTGTATACTGGAAGCATTAGTTGCTGGGGAGAAATATTACCTACAATTGAATTTAAAGTACATTTGTTGTCGGGAAACCAAGAAATGGAGGCAAAATTATTCGTTGGCATCTTCTTCGCATCTTGATGCACTGTATTTTTGATGCAGAGACAATTCTTTTGCATGATATATGTTTTCTAGTTTTGTCGAGCTCTCCACAATGTATTGTAAAATATTATTGGACGAATGTTGCTTCTAATGGTTTATATTATATAAAATATTATAGAAATATTAAAATAAACTGAAAAGGCACGTAAAATTTGTTCCCTACTGGTGATGTCTTTTGCCGAAAACGGATACCACCGCAGCTTCTATTTCTGCTGTCAAACAACATATATATAAGATCTGCATATTACTTTCTTCCGGTTTCAAAGACGCTGTTGTAACTGGAATAACTGCGAGTGACGACTTTTTATATCTCGTGTCTTAAAGGCACAAGAACAAAGTTGTGCAAGCTTTATGCTCCTAACTAGTACCAGATTGGTTTTCACTTACATATGCTAAGCCTTTTGTGTGTCTCATTGATTTGTGAAATAAAGAAGATAGTCCTACTTTGATAAGTGAAAGGATTTGGAATAGAAATAACTGTTTAAGTACAAATCTGATGCAGGAAAGCTTTGCTCTGTTATCGTTATTATTTTAGTTAAATTCACACTTGTCTATACTTGAAAAGCACACGTCTTCGTAACGTTAACGTTAAAACCTTAACGTAATCCTGTAGTTATATATATTAAATAAATTATTAACTAATCTTTGCATTAAACATAGTATTTACTTCCGCCTTTGATATTTTTTTTGGTATTTCCTTAGCGACATATTACGGTACACTTTTTCAATATTGCCTGTAAGCATTCGAGCGATTAAAGAGAATTCGATGGAGCATCGCTGTAATTTTAGTTTTCCGCCTTAGTAAACCGCAAACGAGAAATAGTTTCCGGTTGAGACTTTTGATACCGGATGCTCGACTTGATGTTTGTCATTACAAATTTTGCTACTGTACGTTTAAAAGATCTTAAACGATTAAAACAACGTTTATAGCATTATATAATACAACGCTGGCATTTACAGCGTAAAGTTTAACGTTAAGTTACACAAATATCAGCTTTCAGCTATAAAGTTTATGTTCAAGTATAAAAAAATTATTAAAACCTATTCTAAAGTTAGAATAAAAAAAACTTAATCCGTTAACTAATGATTTATGTTTGATTGTTTAAGTTCTGTTGTATTAATCATTCTCGATATAATACAGCATCTTTTCCTGGGTGGAAATATTAATAGGATCCGTAATAACACGCACTTAAAACCTTTAACATTTTCCTTTGAAGATCCTAACGTAACTTTAAGTAACTGTAAAATAATTTTCATTCTATAAATATGTAGTAGGCACACATACAAAGAAGGTTTTACTTTCGAATAAAGGCAATCCACTTTATATTCGCCAAGCCATCAGTATTTGTTTATCGGGCATTATAAGACATTCCTATGCTAATGTCGGACTCTGATTTCGTTCGAGGATATATATTTTACTTTACATGAAAGCTTTTACAATTAGTATGTACCGCGTTTCCTCTAATTTATCAGACTAATCTCTTGAACATTCTGAGTTTTAAGTTGTCGTTAAAGTAGTAAGATAGTAAGAGATCTAGTAAATTTATAAGAAATATTCAAAACATGAAGAAAACCTCACATCATCATACAAGAGATAGTGTTATAAAATTGACAATGAGATACTTTACCCATGAATGAAAAATATGAGCCATAGTATCGTTTTATAACACTATATATAGCCATTTGAAAGTATTAGAAGATATTTTGGGATACACAGGGTATAACTTAAGTTTTTTTTATACAATTAAATAACGTAGACGCTCAGGACAAATTTATCTGAAGTGATTCAGATAAATTGCTTGCACCTACAGCTTCGACGAAGAATTCGATGAACTTAGTAACTAATTTTCATAGAAATCTTATTATCTGAATAGTATATATTTTCTTTATTTACATACATACATACATATATATCACGCCTCGTTCCCAGCGGGGTAGGCAGAGACCACCTCTCTCCACTTGCTACGATCCTGGCACACCTCTCTCGCTTCCTCCACTTTCATAAGCGTCTTCATGCACGCTCGTCGGTTGCGTGTGCTTTTGATCCGGCCTTTCTTTAGGATATCTCCGATTTGATCGGAGTATGTCCGCCTAGGTCGACCTGCACCGATTTTTCCAATTATTCTTACCTTGTATATTTCTTTCGTTAATCTTCTTACATCCATTCTTTCGACATGGCCGAACCATCTAAGCATCCCTTTCTCTATCCTTGTCACTACATCTTCAACCACACCGCACCGCTTCCTTATCACATTGTTCCTCACTTTGTCCATCCGTTTCGCTCCAGTTATACTTCTCAGGTTTCTCATCTCCACAACATTAATCCTAATTTCATGTTTCTTCTGCCATACCCAACATTCACTACCATACATCAGTATGGGGACCAACACGCCTCTATGCATTTCTTTATTTATAACTTAGAAATATATTTTATAATGATAAATAAACATTTATGTATGAAAGTATTATATTAATTCACGAAATCGCGATAAATTATAAGCATCTGGCATATTCCAACGCGAAATATGAGAACGAATATTTACTTTATTCGCATTCGTAGTTAATCTGGAATATGTAAATGCGTGGTATCAGCAGGCTTATGTCATGAATTAACAACGGAGATATTTAATTATTAAGGCATTTAAGAGATTCCGGTAGCGTATAACTCGGAAAGATTAAAACATGTTCGGTTATAGCATGTTTAAACCAATTTCAATATGAATGACGAGATAATGTTAAACAGAAAAGGCAGCATAAAACTCTCATAAATTTTAAATCACTTAAAGGTCCAGTCGCGGCTACCTTTCGGAGTATATTTCAAAACGGGTTTCGTATTTATTTCATACAATTTTACTGCTTCAGCTGCTAATTCTATTATTTGTGTCTAACACGGCTTTGCTGATGAGTCCGTAAGGTCTCTAGTGAATAACAAGCGCATATTATATATGACAATTGTGATTTAAAATGGTTAACAAGTTCAAATAACATTTTCGTGGACTCCATTCTGTTTAAGTATATGCATACATCAAATGTTAAAACAACCCTTGACTAAGCAATTTTCACTTTCATTCGTCATCTTTAACTTTTTTTTTATACATCCGTTACGTTATTAACCATTTAAATTTGTATCGCGACAAAAAATCGTACTGAACATTTTTACACTATAAATACATGTTATAAGAATTCAATAATAAATTCTAACCTGCTACCATGTGTGTGTTAAACTCCAAATTTCTTTACATCCTTTCTCCATTCAGTAGAGGATCGTCTCGCTGCGATTGACAGTACGAGATTGGAACTTGAAAAACCTATTTTTCCTTTAGTCCTAAATTTTAGGAGTTCATTTTCTGAAGTTGTTGCAATATTCCTTTTCATATCCAGTTCTAATATCTTTAAGTATTATTGATTTGCAATTAAAAATGTACATATTTCCTTTTTACTTCCACGTTATTAATGTCATTCTTCCGATAAAAATCGTTCCATAACAGCCAATTTACGTCCTCACTGCTGGGGCACAGGCCTACCCTCAATATGAAGGCGATTGGGCCATAGTCACAACCCCCGGGCTCATTGCGGGTTAGTGACTTCACACATACCTTAGAATAAATAAATTCTAATTCATGTGCAGGTTTCCTCGCGATGTTTTCCTTCTCCGTTTGTTTTTTTTTTTTCTTTATGACATCTAAGAGGCAAACGAGCAAGACGGGTCACCTGATGGTAAGTGATTCACCGCCGCCCACGGTCACCAGCGATGCCAGTGCGTTGCCTACTTCAGGTAAGAATATGCTCTTTTCTTGAATAACCCAATGTCGCAGTTGTTGGGGAAGACCGCTGATGGCAACGAATTCCAAAGATTTACTGTGCGTAGCAGAAAACTGTTTGTATCTCTCTGTTGTAACTAAAGTTCACAAATATACATAAATATTAGAACCCGCGGCTTTCGGAATGAAGTCCGCACACTCTAACCATTAGGCCAGCGAGCTACCCAGAATCAGTTTATTGAAATTGTATGTCATCAGCAGTTCTAGAACCAACAAGCGGCTAAATGCTGGTCGTAGGACTCCCATACGGACCACTTCACCGTCCGGTGGTACTCTGCGACCAGCGACATCTTGCGATCCTCACAAGAATACTAACCATAATGAAGACGTATAAGTATTACGTCCGCATTCAATTTGTATATTCCTATTTTTTATGTATGAAAACGATACTTAATAAAGTTTTCACGTATACGTAGGAGTGGCAGAATTTTGAAGGATTTCCGGATATATTAAGAAGTAAGCTATATTTTCAGTTTAATATTATCCAGTGGAAATATTTTCTATTTTAATATAAAATATAAAGTCTGAACATATTATTAATGTACACTTGAATACAGACTGTGCAAGAAGGATTGTGCTTGTAATAACGCGGAGAGTTGTGAAATAAAACTGATTTCAAACTTTTATTAGATCATATTTCTAAAAGTTCTAGAGCGAAGGCAGACAAAAGAAAACGTATCATAACTTGTTTTAGAGAGAATAGCAAAGTGGTAGCCCCACGTTTTTCTCTTTTGTGAAATGATAAAATACAATAACGGGATTGTCCTTGATCCCTAAAACCCGTCCGTACTCAAAACAAGTCGGAGCATGTGTGTCCTTTATCGCCTGAAATAAGACAATCCATTTAACTAGTGATTCAATTAGCTTCAACTTAGTTTGTACTAAACTTTATTAGGTACGGATTTATAGATAATAAATATGCTTTAGCATATTTAAAACTTCTACCTGAATATTATTTAAGCAGAAGTTTTAAGTACTAACCTAGTATAAGTAAATGCTAACCAAATGAATAATTTAGGTTTTAAATGTACGTGTTTTGGGGTAAAAATATTTTAGTTCGAATTTAAAGTCCTATAAAAATTTATTTGTTGTTTGAGGATTATGGAAATTACTTATTATCACTTTTATCACTATGAAGGTCGATCAGCATACGAAAAGAATAGAATAGACTGCGTCATATCACAAACCATCATTCACGAGATCGTGGTACTTTTGTGTTTTAAGAATTAAGTAAAATAAATTACTAGCAAAATCCTTTTTTTTTTCTACTATTAGCTAACACTACACAATTTCACGTAATGTTAAGTGACAATAATTCAAACGATAGAAAAGCGTGCTCGTTTAGAACACTCCGTGTACTTAAGCTGAGTATTCTGGATTACTATTTAAGAGTTTTATACTCATTTTAAAGGGATAATCGTTATAAGGTAATTAAAGTGTTTGAAAAATATATTACATAATTTAAAAAAAAAAATTACAAACGAGGAAGAAGTGTTTGTTTTTATTTGACTAAGTCTCAGTAATTTCCCACTTTACTCTTAATATCAGTGCAACGGGGAACCGTATGATAGTTTACGAGCCAAACATCTGTCGCGTATGAAAACGTTTTTGGCTCGAGGTCCAGTATTTGCATTGTTAGTATCTTCTTTTTCGAGCTTAATTTTCAATATTGTGCCTTTTGTACTCCAACACATCAGTACTTATTATTTGTGATATAGTAGTTAATGTTTTGTTCTCCATCGTTTTACAGAAAGGAATTCGGGAATATTTCCTTTGCCAAATAATTATTTCTTTGTGGTGCGACACTTTAGCACCGAAATAACGAACATTCGCTTTGATTACACAACAACTTTGTATTTCAGTATGTCCTATTAACTATTTAAATTGCATTTTCCTTAATTTTATTTTGTAACTGTACAAATGCAGAGAGAATCCGCTCGTCTGTCCCTAAGTGAATCCTACGTAATGCATACCTGATCGGATCAAAGAAAGTGCTAAATAAAAGATCAAAGTTGAAAGGCGCTTTTATTCCATTCAAGGGATACAAAGTGTATCAAAGGTTTTTCAAACACCTCATAAAGATTAATTAAAATCTATTAAAAGAACTTAAAGATTGTTATTAAATTATAAATAGCCCTCATATCTAGAATATATAGCAATCTGCTGCTTTTAGGCTTTTTAAAAAAATTAAAGGTTATTGCTTGTCCTATGATCAGGTGGACTGCTGGTAGATCTCTTGCCGGAGATTGTCTAGGCAGGTGCCACAGCAGTCTATTTCTGCTGTCAAACAGTAATGTCCAAATATTACTGCATTCCAGTTTGCAGAGTGCTGTAGCTAGAGAAATTACTGGAGTATCGAGATTACATATTACGTATCAAATCGACGAGCACGATGTGATCTAACTGGCACCACGTGTCTCATTTATCATCAGGTGATCGTCATGCTGGTCTCGTCGGTTTGTAGAATAAAAAAATATATTCCCACCGACTGTAATAATGTGGTGTTAGCGACATTTCTAGTATCAAAAGCCAGACATTAGGAAGAATAAAAAAGAGTATCAACATAGTATTCGTTTGTAAATAATAAGTTCTATCTATTATTCTTCGAAACAAAATGCTGTGCAATAAAACGTCCCATTATTATATTATAAAGCACAAAAGCGAAATATTTTCTCAAAAACTTGGTATCAGGTGCTTTCTTATAATTTATATGAAGGGCTATATTGGTACGTGAAGATCTAAAGCGTTTGTGGTATACTTTTACACAATAAAGAACCTTTATATTTATTTTATGCCGTGCAATTTGCGATATATTTCTTATTAAATTCTTCTAACATATAATACTACATTTATATGTGTATAGCGTATACCATTTAGAAACTTTCTTACCAAAGTATATTAATTTTATGTCTGCATTCGTGTAAACGGTGAGGCTTATGATCAGGAGTCAACTGCCGCTGGCTGATTACTGCGATGCTCGCCTACATGACCTACATGAAAAGGATTTTGATATGACTGCTATTGCGTTTTTTTTTATTCTACGAACCGATGTGACGAGAGGTACGTTCACCTGATGGTAAGTGACACGCCCGCCCATAACAACGCAACGGTGTTAAAATTATTTATTCTAGTGTATTATATATATGATATATATATTGTAGTCTCATTACCCCAGAGATTTCACAACCTACAAACCGGAACACAGTAATGTTTGCACAATATTTAATACATTGTTGCAAAAAGGTTGCTTTGGTGATACCTCCTTCGACGGTTTTTGGCGATAGACGACTGGTTGTGTGATTTAGAGCATATAATATATAACATTATGCCTTATTACATCAGACAGTCAGCAAGTCTAGTAAAAAATGAGACAGACAAAAAGATTTTTTACTCTACTCTCCACGATAGACATACTAATGTTTGTTTATAATAATAAAAAAAAAAAACAATCGACCTTTACATGTATAGAGATTTACAAAACATTTATAAGTCAATAAAAATTATATGTATGTTACATCTTTATAATTATGTTAATTACTCTATGTATCTTGTATGAAGTAAAAAACTTGTCTCAAATTTAAAGATTTACGTCAGACTTATAAGTTATGTCATCTTTATATTTAACTTCAATGTAGGCCAGTGAAAACTGCTTCAATCTAGTTTGACTAGACACAAATAGAAATGTAGGTTACCCGGCGGGAACTTTACAACTTATTCAAGTTTTTAAATGTTACAATTTGGCCCGAAGTTACTTTATTAAGATAAAACACAATCATTGCTATCGCCTGTGTACTTCATGGGTAGGCCTTTAGAAATCTCTCCCTTCATGTCAGTATCTTATTTGAAAATATCTTTGGGTGTTGACTTAAAATATAAATTTCAATATCTGTTTTTTTTTTTTATTTTACGAAGGGAAGAATCCAGCGAGATGTTTACCTGATGTTAAGTGAATACGCCTGTCGATTGTAAGGTGGCGCTATTTAAGATGATATACACTTCATCGCATTACTCCTCGCGGCCTTGAGTCATAAGCTTTTAAGCCTCGTTACCGCAGTTATTTCACTAACTACAACTCTCTTCAAACCGGAACACAGTAATGTTTGCACACTAGTTTTGCAACAGAGGTAGGAGCTGCGGTTGTACCTACGTATACAGTTTCAGACAACAGAGATCTACCACCAGTAGCTTTCCATGTAAAATTCGCTTCAATTCGGAACGAAAATTCATTCGTTTATGATTGCCACGTGAGGCATAATTCGCTTGAACAAGTACTGATTAATAATTTTATAATTACTTACATTTTGATATGTAAATATATAATTATGAAATAACAATAACAGCCAATAGTTATTTGAAGTGTAATCGCCTGTTAACATTGGCAGTTGATAGCAGTATAATTTCGTCAATTAAATATGTACATCAAATATATAACCTATATCCTTTGTTACTGCTACAAAAGGCACTCGGATACCAACCATCCTTTTGTTTCGGTTACATATCGTATTTGGGAAATTACACTACAGTTCTATAACAGTTAAATATTACCATAGAGCGCGGTGTAGTTACGTTCAATAAAGATGATTGTTCGCTTATGGGTTACGATTAAAAGTTAAAAAGTTTATTCATGAATGCTGTTTTTTTATTTTAAAAGCTTTATTAATAACAATTGCTCTACTATTGACTAATTTTATTATGATATAAAAATTAGTACTTAAAAGTTAGATCGGTGGTCATCTGATTCGTACATTGTTACGAAAGATTTTCTTAAATGTTATCATGGATATTCGTTTGAGAAATTTGCTATCTCAAAATAAGGATAATGATCTATAAATGAATCGGGGGAGAAAAAGCGAAGGGAAATATGTAATAAGCTGACTCTTAGCGGAGGAATAGGATCAAAGTGGTTCAGACACGAGAACGGTACGGTATTGTTATACAAGTATTTACCGTTTTTTTTTCAATCGTCATGTAATAAAATGGATAAATATGTAATTGTTATGAAGTTAGAAGAAATATAATACTCGTAGTGCTTATTATATATCTTAGTAATGCACATTTTAATACTAGATAAAATCAAATAGCGCTTTGCTAAATCTTATTCAGTTCATGCCTTTTCATAGCAACATCACATTAACATTTCATAGTATAATTTAATAATATCTCTTATACAATGAATACTTTACAAAAATTTGAATTTCAGACATTTCCACTAAAACATTTTCCTGTCACGAAAACTTATATTCAGTACAATCCTTCAGTACATCCAAAAATTTATAACTACGAAAAACGTCAATTACCTTTGAGTATTTCATTTCCGGTCCCGTATAATGTAACTTCGTTTTTTTCAATTTCCTTACCGACTGCAATAGTACCGAGGGAAATTGTTAAAACACGTTTCATCAGCCGCCATTATAAACTCTTCAAGATTTGAAATATTAAAAAAAATACACGATCTGTGGCTTAGTGATTCATCTGTACTGAAATTATCCGCATCAAAAGTTAAACATATGATTTCTTTTAAATTACTTTATGCTTGTTAGGCAAATACTTTTGTGTCTCATAATCATTATCAGTCAATAGACCTCCACTGCTGGACGTTGGCCTTACCCAAAGATCTCCACATCGATGAATCCTGCGCTCTCTGCGTCCAGCTGCTTCCCGCAGCCTTAATGATATCGTCGGACCACCTGGTGGGGGGGCTGCCAACACTACATCTACCGGTACGCGGTCGCCATTCGAGGACTTCAGTGCCCCATCGGCTGTCAGTCCTTCGAGTGATGTGTCCTGCCTATTGCTACTTGAAGCTAGCAAGTGTGTGACTATCAATGATTAATTTACATTTTTCGTTTCTTGTATATAAATTGAAAATAGTGATGTTCATGATGCAGCTTCGTGCAGCTTGTGTGTACTAAACCTAATTTGTACCATCAATAACATTCCTCATTGTTTTACTCTTTTATCTTTCTTCTTCGAGAATGTCTCGTATCATAAATCTAGTAAAGACATTAATTTCATTTAACATTTTTTTTATCAGAACATCCAGCTCACGCTTTGCAGTTAATTGCTGCTATATTTATTATTTGGTACATATCAAACAAATAGAACGTTTGTTCAATAAGGAAACATGTATGTGATGCATTGTTTATAGTAGCTATTTAATAAAAGAGTATTTCTGGACTGCTTTCTGTTCTTCCATTATTCACAACTCTGTTTCCATCAGATATACTACCTTTTCCGTTCGTCTTAAACAAAATTGTGTTATTTCCGTCTTAACTTAAGGATATACAAAATTCTTGGACAGAATTAAGTCTAGATTTCAATGTAGGAACTGATTATGAAAAAACATTTAAATCTCCATCTTCTCTTTATTTTAATATAAAACTTTTAGATTCGCTAAAGCACTTAACTAAGTCACTATAAAACATTCAATAGAATAATAAAACTATGTATAATTTAAATAGACTCGATTAGGATATTAAGCTTTAGATATTTTTTTGCTTACAATTCTTTTCTTCGTGGGTTTTGTCCTTGTGTAATTAAAATGAAAATATTAACATTTCAATGAAACAGCACAGCTGACACCGCTGTCGTAAATAATAAGATAGCTCCGGGCAAGAAAATTGTTGGAGCACTTGACACAGTTCTAATCCACGTCGTATAATTAGACACCCTTGTATATATTTCAGGGAAAGACGACGATCTGCAAACGTCGGTCATGAAAAGCACTCCCGTTAAAGTGTTATTACATACCAACGCGTTCCCATGATCATTCTGTAATAAGTAAATTAGCATTAATACAATTTTTAGAAGTAATTATTTAATACTATATAGTGAAAGGAAAAGAAAGGGGAATTCATAGTATTTGTAAACAAAAAAATAAACAGCACTTTTAATGTTTCCACTAAGTACCGGGACTCGAAGCTTTCTCTGATAAGGAGAGAGTCAAGAACATTTATTCACCACTTGCAAAGTGCGAGTTGGTAATCCTCCCCCATAAAATATTGACATCAAATAATTTTAAAGGACTTAAGAACTTCTTTCCGGTAAAGAGGAGTGTCGAGGTGAATTTTGAATTAAATTTTTATATCACGTTTTATAAAATAGACAGATTTCATTTAGTCTTTTTTCTTATTAATTGTTTACTACAAAATTATCATTATTATCAGCCGATATACGTCCACTGCTAGATATAGGTCTCCCCCAAGGATCTTCACATTGATCGGTTCACAGTCGGCATGGCATCCGGTACCGCCGAGCGCTGTAGTTTATAGAGGTTCATATAGGGAGATTTGGGCATTTTCCCACCACGCCACACGTACCATGAACAGGTGAAGTTGGCTTGGGTCCCATGCGCTGTTCGGGACCCGTTACACCTCGATTATTACAGGTTTACTATTAAAGCTAAACAATGATAGATAATTACTGTCATCACAAAATAATGTTTAATGTTTGATTATTCTTACCGTGCAACCTGAAGCAACAATATTCTCCGACGAAGCACATACCATTGTAGGTAAAATATTTAGATTACCGGGTGAAGGATTGTACATAGCGGTGCAGAGGTGCTGACTGAAAATGTACTTATTTGTGTAAAGCAAAGCAACGCTGGCCTGAAATAAAATACAAACACTGATAATACTTGTTATATTACATATTCTGATTCGCATAAAATTATTTATTTATTAACTTTTTCGATCTATATCAATATATTAGAAAATATTTACCGTATCAACAAAATTGGTAGCTCCCCATCCGGTAACTGTACAACGTGTAAAAGTAGGTGGATCGAAAGTAGTAGCAGGTAGCGACAGTGGTTGTACAAAAGTAATATTAAAAGGTGCAATGAGCTGAAAGCAAAGAAATGTTTATAACATTATAAATAATATAGTTTAAATATTGAATGCTGTAGTTGCTATATTGAAATAGAGATGATGAAGCTCTAATGACAACCAAGGTTTGTGTAAAGTGTTACGTATTACTTTGTCTTCTCTCTAGAAAGCAATGTGGTATTACGAAGATGTTCCTCCAATAGAAAAAAAAATTGATTTGTTATCAACATTAAATAAATTATAGGAACGCTATTAATCTATTATATTAGGTGTACCGGTATGAAGTGAGCGTCAAAATACAAATGTCTCGATAGGGAACATTTGTTTTGAACGAGCCTTTATTTTTTTTTTGTTTGTTTGCTATGACATCTGTGAAACATATTTAGTCTACATCAAGTCATTGAACAGACAACATCATATTTTTTCATCGTGTTAAAAATGTCGAATTTTGTACCAGAAAGTGATGATTCGCGGAAAACATTAATTTTTTGTTTTCATTTGAAAAAAAAGTGCTGCATAGTCGCATCGAATGCTTGTCGAGGCATATGGTGATCATGCTCTATCAGAAGCAACATGCAAAAGATGGTTTCAACGGTTCAGAAATAATGATTTTGTTGTGAGAAATGAAGAACGTGGAAGACCACCAAAAAAGTTTGAAGACGCCGAATTGCAAACGATATTGGATAGAGATGACACTGAATCAAAAGCAAATGGCAGAAATGTTAAATGTTGCACAACAAACAATTTCTGACCGTTTAAACGCTATGGGAAAGATCCAAAACTGTGGAAAATGGGTGCCACATGAATTGAATGAAAGACAGATGGAAAACCGAAAAAACATTTGTGAAATTTTGCTTCAAAGACACGAAAGAAAATCGATTTTGCTTCTGATTGTTACTGGCGATGAAAAATGGATTTATTTTAAGAATCGTAAACGGAAAAAATCATGGGTTAATCCGGGACAACCATCAACATCGACTGCAAAACCAGATCGATTCGGCAAGAAGACAATGCTGTATGTTTTGTGGGATCAGAAAGGTGTGGTGTACCACGAGCTTCTAAAACCTGATGAAACCGTTAATACTGATCGCTACCGACAACAAATGATCAATTTGAACCATGCATTGATCGAGAAACGACCAGAATGGGCCAGAAGACACGGCAAGGTAATTTTGCTCCATGACAATACACCTGCACACAAAGCATAACCGGTTCAAGATACAATCAAAACACTTGGCTGGGAGCTGCTACCTGCTACCCCACCCGCCGTATTCACCAGACTTGGCTCCTTCCGACTACCATTTGTTTTCATCGATGGGACACGCATTGGCTGAGCAGCACTTTGGTTCCTACGAGGAGGTCGAAAATTGGGTGTCTAGTTGGTTTGCTTTAAAAGACAAACAATTTTATTGGCGGGGTATCCACAAATTGCCAGAAAGGTGGTCAAAATGTGTAGAAAACAACGGCCAATACTTTGAATGAAATGTTTTTTACTTCCCCATTAATAATTAATGTTTTATTTTCACAAAAAAACGCTCATTTCATACCGGTACACCTAAGTAGAGTGGACATATTTAGTCGAAAATATAGCATGGACATTCCCGTTTAACCACATTAGCGTGTGTATATTTCATTATCATATCTTTGAATATGTACTTTACGGACATGTTAATTTGTTAGTCAATGTAGCAAGTATCGATAAAGCTATGATAGATAATATATTTTTTTTAAACCAGTAAATAACAAGACGAGCAGGCTGGTTCACTTTACTAATTATAGACATACGCACAACATTGTGTTGATGGGTTGTATACACGGCACTACACATCTCTCGTTACATTGACGTATATGATATTAAATCTAGTTACAGTATTTCAAATCTCGTTACTATATAAATCAATAGCTACAGCGTCTTTTTCAACCTGATAAGTTAATGTACTTGTCGATATTGAAGACAATATAGCAATATTTTTCATATGTCATTAGATTTAAAGGAACTTCGATGTACCAAAGTAATTACATGTATTGTATATTTATTATCTAACTACAATGGAAAACACAAAGCAGTATATCTAAAACAATTGGTAATTAATACGAGATTTTTATAAATCTATGTAATCTTTGAATAGTTATAAAATAGATCTTTTTAACCCATTTGATTTGATCGTAAGGTTGAGAAAAATATAATATATACTTACTGTTATTATTGCAATGTCGTTAACATGAGCTGGTGGTCTCAAGTACTCGGGATGTACGGTGAAATTTGCAATATTCCTTACAAAATTAGGCGAAGTATCGTTGGTTAACAACCTGGCTCCAGCGAATACACGGTACTCATTTGGGTTAATAATTGTAAGTATTCTGAAATTAAATGGTAACATTTAAATAACAACATAGGCCTTGCAAGGCGTTCAATGTTATATACATAATCCATAAGATTTATTATATTTGACGCTATTGTTGTTTAGCGACGTAACTTCAAAAACCAAGAAATCAACAATAGTTAAAATAACCGCAACCAACGTTATGTATTACTTATATAAACATAACTTTGAATTTATGTATACAAATAAATACAAACTTCCGGAGTGCAAGGGTTAACGTTTTGAGACGCCTAAAGCAAATCAAATAACTTTGTTTCAAGTTTCAATGGCAGGTAAACAATTAGGTAATATTATTTATATAATAATAATCCTTTCAATGTACGAAATATAATCCAAGTTTTCGACGTCCACCAAGTTATCTATACATAGGAGATATCTAGAGATTATTTGACTCCTCACGAGATCTCCGAATCTTTTAGACGTGAAGAATACCTAATAAGTATAGATTTTTGCGTACAGAACTTGCGCAGAAGTAATATTCTAACTATTGAGGTTAATCCGAGGTGCAATTATTGCTAGATTTTATAAAATTCGCTCCCCAAAGGGTAGGGGTGTAACGGTTAGCAAAGCGTCGATAAACAACTAGTATTGAATACAGTTGTAGGTAATTAAAAAAAACCACTTTGGTACAACGTTTCGGTGATACCTAGTTCTATGCCGATTACCTATTGTAAAAAAGACCTCTTCGGGATGAAACTTTATTGCTGTAAAATGATTAGCGACTTAAAAAATAACTTGGATAATTTACTTTGTGTAAATAATATTGAAGTTAGAGACGTAAAATACTAAGAGTACGTCGCAGATTTTGTGACATACTGTTAGTATTTTTAATAGTCTAACAAACAATACGTACCCATTGTTTTCATTGTACAGGCAAGATGCTGCTGTCAATGCATGTTGCAATGTAATCAGGACACCGCCACATCTGTGCCCCCTAGTAGGTTGCAACTGTGCGTTACCTAACTGTTGCAAGGAGATCTAAGGAAAATTGTTAGAATTAAGTTTTTTTTTTGCAGAACAAGAAGATCAATTCGTCAATTACTATATTCATGTTGTGTCATATCATGTATGATAACAGACGAAGATTCTCCTCAGATTCTCAACTCAGCTTTTAATATAGATGTTTATTACAAGTTTATTACACGGTAATAAATAGATATGTGTGCGTTGTATAAACGTTCCGTATGATTTACAATGTGACTAAATTGATTATTTTGTTTCTTTCGTACCTAATCTGCGCGGAAGATGGTTTAACATGTAATATATTTGTATCCATCTTACTTAAACGGAGATAGATACCTCACATAATTCCAAGATAAACGGCTGATGATTTCATATTCTTGCATAATAATGCATGTGTTATAACAATGTCCTCATTTTAATGTACAATTTGGTAATATTATCTTGTAGATCTTTGGGACAGGCCTATATCTAACAGTGAACGTTTATCGGCTGATAATGATAGTGATCTATCTTCCTTAAAAAACAAATATCGTGAAAACATACACAATGTCTTAATAGTATATTTTATTAAGTCGTAGTACACCAGTAATTTACAGACATTCCTTTGTATATCTATATTAAATAATAAAAATAAAGTATCTTAATACTCCTAATAGATAAAGTGACCAGTGTACATATAAACTCTGAATTTGGAGTGTTAAAAAAACTGTACAGTGTTACCTGTTATAGTAAATATATTGGTAAAATGCATTACTCATTTGCGAGTTTTCAGTTAAAATATTATTATATTTCATGAGTTTACATAAAGATTTTTTTTTTATGCATTACGATTATCATTAAACAATTACCGCGTATGGAAACTGATGGTCGCCGGCGATATCCCCATTTACAATTCTGTTTGTATCGTCAGGTTTAATTTGCACAGCGGTGACACCTGAAAATCGATATATTACAATAACTACATTTTCGCATTTATATTGTAATTAATATTTTATAATTTCATATTTTAAATAATTATAATTACATAATATTATTTGACAATGAGAAGTGGGTAAGTGTGCTCGTCCAGAACACTCTGGCTTATATTTGTTTATAGCCGGAACAGAGGGAAGCTGTTATAGTAGCAGACTTATAATATTAGAGTATTTACTATCCTGGCGGGTAGAAAAATCATCAACCATCAACCAAATTCAACACGTGGCTCCGTAATCAAATCATACACTTCCATGCTACTAGGTAAGCGATTAGTTATTGCGCCACGAGGACCGATATAAGGAATAAGAGCTTTAAATACAATAATATCTTGTTTGAATGCTATACGTTTAGATTTTTTTTGCGCAGTGCTCATATATAAATATTTGAACAATTTAAGTTGATGAATAAATCATAAAGAGGTGTATATGAACCAAAGTAAATACTTACACGAAAGAAACGCGAGTAAAACAAACCCTTTACACATTATTTTAAAGATTTTAACACCTCTGCTAATTTCACACAATGATTAATACGTACACATAAACTGTTTAGTCTCTTTTATATTAAATTAGACGACGTTTTCTACGAAATAATCTAATCACATTTTTTATCGCAGTGCCTGTAGATTATTTTACTTTACTTCGATTAACTAAATTAGTCATCATTAACTATTTAGTTCCAAAAAAAACGCATGCTATTTTTGAGATTATATATATCATGCTTTAAAAAAAAGCAATCAAAACGTTAAAACAGTTTCTTTAAGCGCAATCACAACAATCTAATTGGAGCAAAGGAAAGCTATGTCCAGAATGGATGTAGTAGAGTAAGTTTTAGTGTAATAACGAGGATATCCCCAAGGTCAGAGATGTGAAGAAATCTGATGATTTCTGGCTACGAATTTTATTTTTCCTTCGCAGGGATCAATTACTCCTTTAACACGAAAACAAGAGGCTGGTTGGCGAACCGAATATCATAGGGGAAGCCAAAGCCCACAGATTTCGCTAGATGAGCCACTTGCTAAGGATGGGATACGATCGTGGGGTTAAAAAGGCGTTTCTCGGTAGCCCTAATTGGCGCCGACCTGGACGGCCCAGAACCCCTGGAAGGATGCCGTAGAGCATGACCTACACGAGCTTCAAGCAGTGGACTGTCAAGAGGTAGTGCAGGACAGACAACGCTGGCGCTCTCTTGATTTGGAGGCCAAGACTCGCTTTAGGTCGCTGCGTCAGAGGAGTAAGTAAGTATCAATGACTCCTATCGATGAAGCGAACTGTTTTGTTTTCTACTCGTTTTGTCTTATAATCCACTTCCTGAATTATTATCTCAGGAGTAGTAATAATCAGTCGTCATTGTCCGACGTTTATCAGACAATGAACAGTAATTCCCGTAAGCCGTTCCCTCGCCTCGTCTCTTCGTTACATTAACAAATTACTCGGGTTTAATAAAGAGTAAACAGTATAGCCGTTTTTAAAATACTTCTTCAATCTATTAGCGACCTTTTTTTATCTTTCCATCACATAAGAGGGCATTAATCAAGTAGTATTTTAACACGTTAATATTTGTTTTTGCTGTTAAAAGGTTTTGATCAGAGGGTATTAAATATGATGTAGATTATTTACGACGTAGGATGAGTGCTAACGACACCTCTCGTTAATTGGAGCGCAAAACGTATCCACTGTGTAATTTGCTCAAGTACAGTGTGCGAGTATACTAATGATTAAAGATACTAAGATGTTTTACCGCCATCTAAGTAATTGAAAAATGTAAAAATTTGTATACTTTTTATTTTCTTTTATTCTACGAAGCGACGATACGAGCGACGTTAGCCTGATGGTGAGTGATACTCCTGTCCATAACGATGTGGCGCTAGTTAAGATGATATGTACTGCTCCGCGTTGTGCTCGTCGCCTTGAGACATTAGATGTAAGTCTCGTTACTCTAATAATTTCGCTATCTACTTCTTCCTTCGAACTGGAATACAGTAATATTTGCACACTACTCTTTGACGACTTTTTTTTTTCGCGGGGGAAATCTTCTTAAAAGATACCTTGCTTCTGTGGGAAGACAAGGTTATGTGGGGCTTCTACCCACTAAAACCCCTCGGTGGTCTCCCTCAGTGCATTAGGAGGGGCTCCGGGATCTCCTACGGAACGCACCGGTGCCCTTTGCACTCTCGCTAAAACATTCCACGGAAGGGCAACGCCCTCCTAAACCCCGCGCTTTGCTACAGCAAATACAAGAGCACAATGTATTTGCCGTCCTCCTAAGGCTCGCTTATTAAGCTCTGAGGGCCCCCACCCTCAAAGTCCATGAAACCGAGTACCCTATTAGTCGCCTTATAAGACAGGCGGGGAATACTTTAGTCCTATTCTTCATGACCCGGGACTACAAGGCTGGCTGCGGTGGTACCTACATAGATGATGTCTGATAACAGAGATCTATCACCAGTAAGTGTTTATAATGTAAGGATTCATTTAAAAATTGCCTCATCGAAATGTTAATATAAACAATAGTTATTTACATATTTACATGATTAAAATTTTTATTATACAAAGGAATGTGAAAAGTATGGCGTAATCTCTGTTTTACAACGCTAATTTTATAAGCCGCTAAGATTATATTATCATGTTCATTATCATTTCAGCTCATTAACGTCCACTGCTAAATAAAGACACTGGAAAGTTGGAATTTGTTGTACTAAACTGGGGACTTAGGAGACCGCTTCCGAAAACGAAGAGACGATAGTACTAATGACACGTTTGATGATAGGATGGAAAAAAATCGATCTTGATTAAAAAACATCATATTTTTTAAAACGTTTTATTAGCATTATTCACGCTCCATCATATTAGTACAGCTAAAAAATATATTATTTTTATTAAAAAAAAACCAGCAATGAAACACAAAATCGAAAACAGTTGATGCTCGGATCAACGGATGCAAAAGGCGCGAGTTGTATTTGGTTTCAATTTGGACCTTATTTCATAGGGCCATGGAGCATTTAGATTGCGCACCCGGGCGTTTGTTGATCCGAGCATCAGTTGTTTTTGATTTTGTGTTTCATTGCTGGTTTTTTTTTTTAGTAATATAATGTATTTTTTTATGAAACGATCGTTTCATTTCGCTGTACTAACACGATGGAGCGTAAATAATGCTAATAATACGTTTTAAAAATATGTTTTTTTTCCCATCCTATCATCAAAGGTGTCATTAGTACTATCGTATGTATTCGTTTTAGGAAACGGTCCCCTAATACACAGTAAATGTAGTAGTAGAGTGTGACCAGGTGATGATTAATAACTGAAACTTGATCGTTACCCCTATATTCTGTAGAAAACACACACCCCTTACGTTATTTGAGCATTAACTTGTATTAAGGATGTTCTGAAATTAAGGAAATCTTATTACAAAATTCCAACAGGCGTTACTGCCTAAAAGCTGAGGCGAAGGATTCGCGTGGGGTCTAATGAATATGCTGAAAATTTACAGCACCTCACGCTTTCAGGAAATTGTGTGTACAAAATAAATTTGTTACCTTTCATAGCTGTATCAGCGCCTCTGAAATTATCGCGGTAAAAGTAGACATTTTAAAGTTTTCGATTTAATTAAGGTCAAGTTAAAATTAAATAAGTTTTATAAACTATTGGTTTTTACTAAAAAAGTCAAAGTATTTTCTTTTTTAACTTTTTTATGTACATAGGATTCGATGATCATGATAAGCTTCTCTTGCTGATAGTCGTTTAGGCAGATTCTATCGCAACGTTTTGTTAATGCCGCTTTACGGTAATGTTCAAACAATCAATTAGAGGTTAGAAATAGACGGTATCATAATGTTTTCAAGATGTAAGCGATATGTGATGCAGTATAAACATCTTAACTCTTTGATCTCATGGTCTAGCGTTTACATATCTCCAAAATATGATAAAATCGTCTTCGACTTACCTTAAGTCGATTAACAAGTTTCAATTAACGCTTGAATTACATACAGTTAAATTATATGCGTTAGTATGGAATAATACGCATTATGTATATTTTTATAAAATCTTTGTACTAGTATACATTTTCAAAATTTGCAGTACTTTAAGTAAAAAACTTTAGCAAAATTCATACACGTAGTCTCGTGTGTTGAATTTTCGACCAACTTTCTGATAACATTGCACTCCACATTACATATTCAGAAAATGGTAGCGACAACCCCATGTTATTCCGTTGATTCTTATCATTTTAGCTACGTTTTGTAATTAAGCTAAAGCAATTATCTTCAGTCATAATTACTATATTAATTAAGATTTATTAAACTTAGACCATATCATTGCTGTAACTTATACTATCACTGTGTTCAAATAGTTTATACATTATAGAAGTTTCACTGGTAGGTCTGCCGGAGACTGTGTAAGTAGGTACCACCGCAGCACCTATATCTACCGCTAAACAGTAGTATACAATCATTGCAGCTTTCCGGTTTGTATGGCGTCGTAGCTAGTAACTGCGGTAATGAGATTAACATCTCAAACCTCATGCCGAAAACATTGTGGTGTGGTGTATATTCCTAACAAGCGCCACGTTGTTATAAGCAATCACTTACCATCGGATGGTCTCGCTAGTCTGATCGTTTGGTTAAATAAAAAAAGTTAAAGCTTAATTCAGCATTTCTAAAAACTGTACTTAGATATAGCGGGATAAAAGTTCATAGTTTCCTGAATAATAAAGCTTTTAATATTATGCATTAATGTTTATAAAGAGGCGAAAAAGGGAGCAACATGAATTTGCAAATGTTCATTTACATATATGAAACCTTCTTACCCTTACGCTTAGTCGCGTCTTGAAACAAAACGACTGGAAACAATAGTGTGACGCTTCGCAAGACGTTTTACGTTTGAGCGTGTCTTACTCACTGTATTCAACACAGTTGTTGGTGAAAAAATACTAATGGTTTGTATTTAAGCTAAACATTTTTTTATTAAACGATTTCAGTGGGTTAAGAAATCTAAAGGATCTCCTATGAGACTTTCAGTTGGTGGGACGACAAAAATCATGTTCTCTCTTTTTTGTGCTAAAGGCCTTAATTTTATTATTTTTATGCGTCTCTTAGAGACGAATAGATTCACGCTTCCTGCTTACAATTGGATTTAGTAATTAAGTAAATAAATTACATATCGTTTAGGTACTAAACGCACTGCGATTAAAGACGCATACGGAATCTAATAGGTTTCCAACGCATTGGTTGTACGTTCTCTGAAAATGTCCCAGCAGCAAACATTTTTAGTGACATGGGCGAAGATGATCCAGAGTGCACACTTGAAATTATCTGACTTTCATATGATTTAAGTATAAACTAAATTTAACCTAGTTTCCTTTACATCAACGTTTCATTTCATCATCATCATCTCAACGGATGTACATTTACTTTTAAACATAGGTTTTTACTAATGTATTCCACAATGGTCATTAAGTAAATAATAACTTTTTTTTGTATGTCACACGTGTACCTTTCAAATATTACCTAACAAATCTAATCAAATATTAAATCCGGGCCTTAGAACTTAAATGTTTTCTATACGAATGCTGTTAATAATTATCAACGAGATACCACCATTATCTCAAGCTCCAAAGTAGCTCAAGTTAGAAAAGTATACACAACAAATAGCATCAAGATAAGAAACTAAAATTCTTGGTTCGAAAGATTAATTAAAGGAATATTAGCACAAGCTAGGTAATACTTTTATTAAGCTGGAAGTATCGTTAGAGCCACCTTTGATCTTTTCATGACAAAGCTATAAAGTATATATTTAAGAGCACCCTTTCTATAACGTTCAATAACTTTAATGGATCCTAACCTACAGCTGCAATGTCCATACTTTATTATTTATATCACACAAAGTTGGCAACTAAATATAGTAATAGTGTATAGAAGTGGCAACAATTTTTTTATATCACGATCAGCTCTTTAGGCTCGTCGCTTTAAGAATTAGATATAAAGTCTGATTATTCTACCAATTCCATACAGTTTATAATATATGCATGTTGTATATATTTGAGCTATTAATTTAAACTTTTAGGGGTGGTAGTGCTCTGCTACTGGAGATCGTCTAGGTGGGTACCACCGCAGCGCCTGTTTCTTCCGTCAAACAGTACTGAGCAAACATTACTGTTCCAGTTTAAAGCGCGTTCGTACCTAGTGTAAATTACTGGGGTAACAAGACATCTTATATGTCAGGCGATGATCGCAATGTGGAGCAGTTTGTATCATTCTGAATAGCGACACGTTGTTATGGATAGGCGTGTTAGTTACCATCAGGTGAAAGTTTCGTTTGTCTGAATAAAAAAAAAGATTCGAAGCTGTACTCCTCAGATAACACAGCCGGTAATTGCTCGTCGCTTTGTCGCTCAACAATTCTGTTGCTTTCTCTCTTAAGGAAAACAACATTTCCGGGAACGGCGCATCTTGAAGATTTACCCGTGTTTTTCTCTCGAAGAGGCTCGGATATCGTTCTTATCTTTTATTTCTGATTTATGGTTTAAGATTGTTTTTTTTTTAAAAAACTTATTTTCATTATTTTCTCTTTTATATCTACATCATATTTCCATTTCAATTACTTTATAAGTTATTATTTCCTTGCACCAGCTGTCAGTATCTCTTATGTCTCCGAGGGTTGCTACCAGAGAATTTAATAGAAATAGCACGAATTTAGTCTTTTTTAAAATGAAAAGGGTGTCAATATAATAGGTTCAACAACTATAAGAATTGTAAATTTTGTTCCAGTAAATACTTGTTATTTAAAAGCTTTGTTAATTTTCTATGAAAAGTATTTTTATTTAGAAAATTATGTTTATTACGAAAGGTTGCAAAATAAATTAGGTCATTAATTTTGATAATAATAATAAATATCGTGTTACAGTTTCTTCATTTTCATGATAACAAAATCACCTAATTAAAAGTAGCAAAATGATGTGGAAACAAATAATTGCTATATAAATATTACAGGCGCTTCGTTATTAATTTTAGTTTAAAACGCTGTTTATACAAATGTTTGATTTTTTTTTTCACTTATACCAATTTAGAAAACTATACTATGGTTATGTTGATACTTTTCATGAATCTGTCAACATTACAAAATTAATAAATTTGTGCCGAAATCACCAAGAAACTTCAAGATGGCCTAAAATAGAAGTTGAATAGCTGAAATGACCCTGGACGAGACAAGGATCAAGTTCTATTTTTCTACTGTGAATTACTGTACATTAACAACTTTCAAGCATTAACAAGCAGTAATGTTTTTTATTTGAATCAAATGTAAATAATCCAATGCTTAAGTTCTTAAAAGCTAAGTTTGCCTGACAAGCAAAGTTGTTATCTTACTAAGGCGTTGTAATTAAACCTGAGACAGCAGAAGCTTTGTCATAAATTTCAAAGTTTCGTAAGAGATCATTCCAGGGTACATGCGTGCAAGACGACATGACCCACGAGGTGATAGAACTTTGTAATTTACCTTCTGTCACAGTCAAGTGTAGTCGTTATTACAACTTGAAATGATAAGGGTTAAGAAATGTTTTGTACAAAGGGTCGGCATAATTTAGAATTTCTGCTTAATTTTCCTTTAATCGATATGTGTAATCGAATTAAATGGTGTAATCCGGTCCACAAATCAAGTTACTAAAATACTGCCTGTGTTTATATTCGGACATTAAAGTATATATCGGTAATAAATACATCGTTCTGAAAAATCTTAATAAACACATTCTCGTGGAAAATAGTATGTACACCATAATATTGTTCAAATGTACTAAAAAATATCTAATGTCTGAAGACGACTTACGTAGTATTAAAAAAAGAAAATGTAACGTAATTTTTAAGGTTGTCTATTGTAATTTTCCACAAACCAATGAACCAATAATGCATCAATAAAACCTTTCCTCTCCTATTTAGGTAAATTATAGTATTTTTTAAACTGTCTCAGTAGTATAAATTTATAAAACATTTGTTATTTATTTAACTTTATATACATCGTCTAATAGTGGATTTAAGGCCATTGGCATTGTTTTTCAATCTACCTTGGATGATGCAGCGGTGTACAAAAAATAAAAATAATTGAAGATAATAAATATAAGTAAATACATATTGAAATAGGTACATATACACACATTACTACACTTGTTATATATGTATCCAAATACATTTTAATAAAAAATACAAATACGTAATTAACTTAAAAATATCCGATATCGAGAGGAAACGCTGCCAAAAGAAAAATGGCTTAAATAGAGAAGGCAGGGTGAAGAATAACAGAAGTAATAAGGTATGGTTTTAATAGGTATTTGTACATAAATACATAGTTTGCAAATATGGTATTGTAACACATGGTATATAAAAGGAAAATCTTGAAATAATAATTATCTAGAATCAACGTCACGTAAAGGAACCGTTCAAGGCTCCGTATTATTGTCAATAATTATCAGCTGTGACGGCGGCGTGACTCAGTAGATAAAGTGTCTGGCTATTAAGTCGGGGTCCTCCGTTTAAACCAATACCATTTTAACCTTGATTGATAGTTTTTAAGTCGCTGGCATTGAGACAATAATAAAACATTCTTAGTATTATGAGGTAACAACGAATCTAAGTTTCGCAATCAATCTAAATAACTCGAGTGCCTACAGGCAATAGAAATAATAATACTGTGTAAATTATCCTGTTTTTCGCTTTTATCAAGAAAAATTGTCATCTTATACAATTATCATTTAAACATTATAACTATGAACCGACGAATAGAATATTTACATAACACAACGTAAACGTAAGACAGTTTCGATAGAGCAGAAATTTTATTAGCTACAGCATGGAGATATTTCACCCTAACCTGCAAAAAATCGAAAATCTTCACAGACGTTTAGAGACCTTTGTCGTCATGTAACTTCAAGTGATGCATAGTTCTTTTATTACTTGTTTTCAAATATATTAAAACAGGGTACTTGTAAACGTGAGGAAGACTCGGACACGTAAAGGAAGTGTGGGAAATTAAGGGTGTGTTCCCGCAGACAAAAACTCACGGAATCCAAGTTGACCTCACCTGCTCGTGGTGCACTCGTCTAATTAACAAGGTTCTGACAATCAGCTAGTCGCATTGGGCCAGCCTGACGGGAAATAGCCCAAAGCCCTCCATATGGTTCCGTACCAAATCGATGTGGTGATCTTTGGGAGAGGCCTATGTCCAGCAGTGGACGCCTATCGCCTGACGATGTGAAAGTAAATTAAAAGATAGATATCAAATTAATGTTACCATTTATTCAGTTCCAATAACGTTTTAAAATTGAGCTTAACTCTAACATTTATTTTAATATCACAGGTTCATTAGATTTTCTATTCTAGAAAGTGATATTTTTATATTTATACTTACATGAATCTTTCCGCGTTTTAAAATATCGATTGTTAAAAGAAGACGATTATTATAATCAAATAATGTGCAATTATTATTAATTAATCGTTAATAATTTTGTGAACAATATTAATACAAGTACAAATAATATACACGTAACTATTGTCTTTTATATAACTATTGACTAAATTGATTATTCTAACTAGTTTTTCGATCCGTCGAAACGAGTACAACCTGTTCGCTGCTACCTGTAAAGAAAATGTTAAATATTATTACCAGTAACAATAAAGATGTCAAGTTCATTTAAATTAAACGGTAATCATCTATCGACCAAGGTAATAGAGGTGCATTCAGTGCAGAGGTCGTATCTTGCAGTTCTAGTTTAGTTGAGAGACAAACATATATTCCTTTCTCGTAGAGTTTTGGAATCGTTTCTTCGGAAGTTTATTGTCATTAATTTAGGTATTCTATATTTTTTAAAAATTTTGTTTTTAATAATACCTGGGATACATAGCATGTAAATCAGGATGGACAGGGACATGTGTAACGTGCGACGTATGCGGTGACATAGCGGCCGCGTTGATAGCTCTTATGCGCGCGCGCAACCTCTCATACTGCTCCGGCTGATATTGCGCGGCAATAGTTACCGCGCTTCCTGTATACTGCTAAATATAAAAACACTACATCTTTAGACAAATAACTGGAAATAATGTTATTAGTTAATTAACACAAAGATTAAGTAATTCAGTTTTTGGAAAGTCAAGAAATTTTACATTAAAATTTTTTCTATGCTGTTAACAAAACTTTCTGATTTCTATAATTTCATACGTTAAATAATTAATCATGATGCTAAAAAGATCTACACCCTGCATTGTTTCTCAGTTAAAATATACACGGACAAGTAAAGCATGCAAAACATTAGACTGACTTTACAGCATATTTGAAATATTTAAGGTTTCTCATATTAAAATTTTAAATGTAAATTTGGTAATACCTTGAGCGCGGCCGCGGCCTGTTCGTGTGTTGCACGCGAAAGGTCGCGTCCATCTACACTTAATATTCGATCTCCTCTATGCAACATTCCATATGCTGACCCACCGACAGAAACGCCGGACACAAACACGCCGCACGCTTCTTCTTCCATTCCGTTACAAACATCAGAATCGCCTCCAAGACCACCAACTATGTCCATGCCCAAACGAGATCCGGAACGCACGAGTCTTACCATACGCACGCATCTAGGATAAAACATTTGTTATTAACGAACTTTACCACATATGAATACTTTAAAGAATAGGTCAAAATCAAAAATCGAGCCAGGCGTTCATGATATATGAAACTGTTCATAACATTGATTTGTTTATTAGGATATTTATACCGCATCTCATTGAATTTATTACTTTAAAATATCATCCATTATCTCTAAAGTCTTCATACCTAATGATTTTATTAGCAACAACACCGTTGAAACTAGAATTCATTAAAATTTAACTTACACCTTGGCGTTAATAGTAGGCACAAGTGTATCTATTGCTAGACATTTTACAGCAATTATGACCTCTGATATTTTCACTGAAATAATTTCCGAACAAACATTAACACAACGATTGTTTAATACCAAGTTATTTGAACTTGTAACAGATGCCAATGGCTTGCGATTAATCTTAATTTTGCTTCGTAAAACAATAGAAGCTAATAAATACTTGTAATATTAACAATGCGATAATACAGATCATTATTGTGAGACAATTGTAGTAGATTCATAAAAACTTACAATTATTTGCTTAAGATTAAAATGTACCTTGGAATTATACTCGGTTCTTCTTCTGTTAGCTCATGAAGAGTTGAACACGACGTTGCTTGTGTCCTCGCTAATAACCAGATAAACATCTATAATTTGTATTAATTATATACAACAAAGATAAACTTATTGTTTGTTTTAAAGATTTTATTATAGAATAATGTTAATAAGAATAATAACTACGACTTCTCTTTAATCTAATACTTGTATGGCTTTGTCTCAACCTTGAGGGTTGTTTAATTGTTATCGACTTTGTATTGTTAATGTATTTTTCTAAAACTGATTGTTTTGTTACGATAAGATCTTGAAACTGTTATATCGAGAGACCAAACGATAAATGTGTCAATTTTATATTGTCTATTATCACCGTCTATCACAATTATAAGTACGTCATCGAGACAAGTTTCTGAATAATGCAACATTGTTTTGGTTCTGAAATGTGTTTAATTCTGTTTTTCGGTTAATTTTAATAATTAATGTTTCTCTTACTCGTGTAAAGCTGAGTGGGTTGAGCAGCAGGTGGTATGGAAGCGGCCGGCAAAACGATAAGTGTTACATGTTCTCCGGTGTTCCGCAGTGTTGTAACCGCTTTCGCATGTGTTGCTCCTATTAAAGATGTTTCTATTCCCTAATACATTAAACTTATTTCATTATAGAAGATCATCATGAAATTTTCGATGTTAGTAATCGCAACTTAGAATTTTAAGGTTTAAATTGCTAAATTTACTTTAACATTAAATTTAACCTAATAACTTCCATACTTCATGTACTACATAATTATTTTGCAATCCACAAGTAAATTGTTTAATGTTTATACACTTACATCTTCATCTCTGACTGCGAGAATTTTATCACCAAGTCTCAGCCTGCCGTCGTGGTGTGCCGCTCCTCCCACTGCAATGTGAGATATAAACACACCGGCACCTCCAGCTGCGTCATCAGCTCCTCCGGCGATACCAAGACCAAGTCCTCGCGCTCCACGCCATAACGTAACAACTTTAGGCCGTCGCGCTCGTCGTACTCTCTTTGATAAAAAAAAATAATAACAGCATTTAATATTAATTTCAGCATTTCTCAACGTCCTTAAACGTTACATTTTTTTTTATATTTTCATATTACAAATTAACTTACTAATTTAACAACATTTCCAGCTTTTTGTAAAGCATCCACAGCTACTGAATGAGGAGCGCCTTCCAAGGATACCTCATTAACCTAAAACATAATATATAACGTTAACAAAATTTTCTATATTAATTCTCATATGTATGTTATATCATAATTTATAATAATAGCGAAAATTTTAATATATCACCTAAATTAAACAAAAGATGACTTAATAAAGTCACGGATCCGGAAGTATGAATAATTCGTATCGATATAATTATATTCATTTGCAACTATAATATATTCAGTCTCAAATATTCACCACTGTTATATAAAATTTTCTTGATTTGTTAATTAATTAACAACATCGTTAAAGTATAGTATTTAGGATATGTTAAAAATTTCGATGCCTGTATATATGATGCCGTGAAAACACATTTAAAGTACTTGCTGAAATGTTGAAAGCATACGGTACCCTCGAATCTCACCACAGAGATGTCTGTTATTTTCAAACCGCATAATATTTCATTAAACAACGTGAAGTTGGTAACTTTTATTTATCTAGTTAAACAGAAAAGTTTTAACGTTCTCTTAGTTTTGTGTACTCATTGTCAAGGAATAACCTAACTTTATTCTCAGGTTGGCTATTAACGAAACTTTGAGATGAGTGAATACATTTTATGTTGCTAATTTTGTAATGGGGTAAATGTAGAATCTGCATTAACTTTTGTAAAATTATTATGTAACATAATTAGTGGCACGCTACACTTCGTTTTGGTCCATGCCTTATTCAAAGGAGAAAGTAGCATTAAGTCTTTTAGACAATACGGCAAAAGGAGCAGGATGACATACCTTAGTTTATTTATCTGGTGGTAAGAAGAGATGAATATTCATAATATACACTAATCACATAAACTAGTAATACATTAATTAACCATAAATGAATAATGGGTGGTCTTATTGCTCAGAAAGCAATTTCTACCAGACAACCCATTGGAAAAGAAGACATAAACTATATGCAAAGGAAAGATAGTGTACCAAATAATTAAAAACTAAAGCATTTGATGAAAAAAGCAAACGATAGCACAAATAGAAGGAATTTAGAATTTTTTGATGATAGTTAAGTGTTTTTTAAAAGAGAATAGGGATTTGTAGATATGAATAAGGTTCGGTAAAGAGTTCCATATGGTAAACGATAATCTCACAATAATTTGGTGCTAGTACAGATGTCTATACCGCATTATGTTCAAAGCATAGATAAAACGATAAGTATGGTAATACCAGGGACTTTAAATGTCATTCAAACTCGAACATAGAGATATTTGCATACTTATGATTGAAGGCATAATAAACGCTACGATGGGATCCTCCAAAACTTTCTCAAACTACAGACATTACTATCAAATGCGCTATAATTTGTGACGTGAATATTTTATAGATAAGTAATATTTGATATACCTTCAACAATATATCGCCTATTTGCAGTCTACCGTCGTTTTTAGCTGCACCTCCCGTTGCCAATCGTGTTATACTAATGTCACCACCGCTCTCACCGCCGGCTATACTGAGCCCCAGACCGTTCGTACCACGTTCTAATGTAACGTCAGCAGTTTCCCAAACAGAATCACCATCCGAATCAGACCAAGACTGAAAGTAAAGCATTAATTACCTAATTTGTTAACGATTAATGTAATAATATCAACTATCCTTACAGAAGTTACATAAGCAGTGATTATTAGGGGGACCGGAAAGTAATGTCGTTTTCTTACGCTAAATACAAACACATACATTTTTAACGAGTCTTTATTTTTAATCAATGATGTATTCCCCATCATTGTCAATAACCTTTTGCCATCTAGTGAGTAAATTTTCAATCCCTGATCGATAAAAATTAATTGGTTTTTCGGCAAAATATCTAGAGATGGCATTTTGGATATCATCCAAATTTGCAAATGTTTTGCCACTTAAAAAGTGTTGCAGCGCTCGGAATAAGTGGAAATCCGATGGTGCAACATCGGGCGAATATGGTGGATGAGGCAGCACCTCCCACCCCAATTCATTAATTTTTTCTAGAGTTCGCCTTGCGCAGTGCGGTCTTGCATTGTCATGTTGGAGAATGACGCCTTTTCGGTTGACAATCGCTGGCCACTTTTCAATTAAAGATTGATTGACTCGCTGCAATTGTTCGCTGTAGAGGTCTGCAGTAACAGTTTCTCCAGGTTTCAGTAATTCAAAATGAACAATGCCGCGAATACTCCACCAAACACACAAAAGCGCTTTTTTGGGGTGTAAACCTGGCTTAGCAGTACTCCGAGGGATTTCATTTGGAGAGAGCCACTGCCTTTTGCGTTTTGGGTTATCATACAGGACCCATTTCTCATCTCCTGTGATCAAGCGATCAAAAAACGCTTCTGTGTTGTGTCGTTGAAGCAATAAGTTGCATGTGATTGATCGGTTAGCCTTATTCTGTTCGGACAGATTATGCGGGACCCAAACACCTGCTCTGCTTACTTTTCCAATCTGCTTCAAATGTTCTTGGATGGTCGACCAAGGTTTGTTGAGACTGTTTGACAATTCCTCGATCGTCTGACACGGATTTGCTTCCACTTCCGCCCTTAACACGTCGTTGTCTAACGCTGATGGTCTTCCTGATCGATACGAGTCGGAAAGATCAAAATTACCCGATTTGAACTTGGAAAACCACCTTTGGCATTTACGAATGTCCAGTGCATTTGGATAAACATCGCAAATGTTTTTGGTAGCAACTGTTGCGTTATTTCCCTTGCGAAACTCAAAGAGCATGCAATGCCGGATGTGTACCTCTTCTGGTATTTGGCTGGCCATTTTACCCAAAATTACAAAAAAAAATTGTAATTCAATTGTCTATAAGTAAAGAAATCACTATAACCTCACAATGTCTTTGGTACGCCTCTGGACAAAACAATGAGCTGACAAATGACAATCAAGTATTGGCATGCGCAGAAACGACATTACTTTCCGGTCCCCCTATTATTTCTGGTATGAAGTTGCAGTTTGTAATAATTATGTTATACATCTAAATAACAAATCTTTACTAGTTATCTCTTAAAGCTAAAAATGCTATGTGGTGTAGTGTTAAAACTTTAAATAGCAGTTTGTTTTGGACCAGCTTATTACTTTCCATCAAACGAACGTCTTGGTAACCGCTTCATTGTAAGAAGAATTTATTTGAGTCACATATAATCGAGAATATGGTATGTTCAATAGTTACTTTTCTTAATGGTAGTAAATGTATATAAATAATCTGTAATACATATAAACAACTTTATATAAATAAACCTGTAAGCTTTCTGCAATACACTGCTCAACATCCGGATTTTGCGTCGCCTGTTCCCGCCCACTATCGCAGTTCGCAACGTTCGCTGCAAACAAAATGAAACTAATACGAATCATAAAACAAACGTTTGTTAAACTTTACAATACCAACAATGTTGCAAACGTTTACAACTAAGTAGTAACAGAAATGTGTTCGACGTACATTTCTTGTTTTTTTTTTCTTCTGCACGAACAACATACATACACATGAGAAGTTTCATGAATAATATATAACACATTTATATCTAAAATCCGGAAACGTTGTCAATGTCCATAAATTATAATACCAGTTAATCAACATTAAAAAACGATGAGAGTTTTATACTGCAACTGTGTAATAAAGAAAATGTAAATTGTTTAATATTCTGTACCATGAACATTTATAATTCAAAGCATCGGGGTCAAGATCAGGCAAAATGATCGCGTTTTCGTATCCAACCTTATAAAATTTGTTATATAAATGAATAATAAAGTTTCCGCCTCAAGCGTTTTTTTTTTTTCTAAATGATTAGGCAGATAACTAATGTGCTGTGTTAAATCTAATTGTTATACTTTAATCGATTAACTAACAAAAATACACCGTTTTACGTTGTACTTTGTCATATTGCAAATACTTTATAGTGTAAAACTTACGGAGAAATCCTTTATTAGTAAAATCCTGTTAATGGTTAAGTTGTAAGTTAAGGTAAAAATTATGTAATTGTGTCTAATAAAACCATAATAAAGTAGTGGGAAAACCTTATTTCTAACAGGACTATCCATTTTTTGTCAGCGTGGTCTACATGGCGTGCAAACAGATCGAAATGGCTACTAAATTTCTATGGGATTCTATGAGAATGATTAGGTTCTTTTGAAACTTCATATTACAGAAAAAAAAATCATTAATTGATATAAATAATGAAACATTTGTTTATACCAACTCAATACAGTCAATACCTAAATAAAGTAACATGAATTTGCTAGTACATACTTACTAGTATTTTTCTTTGAAATTTTACTTCAATTAACCAGGTTAAGTTACATGAACTTGGAACACAGTAATTTTGTTATATCGGTAGATTTACAATAATCAGGCGGTAACTATGAAAAGATCTTATCACCAACGATTTTAGTAGGTGGTGGCTCTTTTACCGCGGCGGCAGATACGTGTTTGAAGTTTGGTAGCTTTAAACAATAATGAATCTAAGATCTATTATACATGATGACTAGCTTTTCCACGCCCGATTTTATGGCCGTAATGTATAATTAGATTCAAAATTTAGACTAAGTCTGCACGAAATATTCCTACCCGACGGCAATCCGCCGCCCCAGGGCCACTCCCCATTAATAATACTCCCACAACTCCTTTCGGACAAGAAATTTTATGAAATCTGTCCTTAGCTCCTTTAAATAGCAGAAGCAAGATGTCTACCAAATTTTGTATTTTTACGTGTAATAGTTTCAGAGATCATGATGAATCAATGAATGTCTGGATATCTCCTATATATGCAGATAATACATATAATATACAATTCTTATGAGAGTGCATAATTGTAATTACAGCATAAAGTTCACATTCGTTTGTAGTTTAAATCAAAAAGAATTGTATGAAATGGGACGAGAGGAGAACTCTGCACTTCAAATGGCGACAATATGCGACGGCGACAAGAAATGTCAACGTTGTGACATATTATAATCATGAATTCAACTTTCATCTGCTCGATGGGTTCGTAAGAAAACTAGAGCGAGCGTTATTTTTCATTGCCTGCTAACTAAAATGCATTTTATTTTGTTTACATACGTAATATTACACAAAACTTTCTACATGCAAAAACTAACAAGATTCAATTATTTTCACAATCAGATGTACTCGCTAGAATTACTACTGCCAATGTACGTATTTTGTTTATATTATAATTATTGTTATCACATAGGAAATTTAAGTATTTCTTAAAAATTTAATCACTTGGCTATATAATTTTATTTACTTGTAGATCTACTGTTATTTATGATTACCGATAATTTGCTAGTCAAAACTATAATCTAGGCCTTTTTTAAATTACATATCTACTCATAAAAGAATTGATCTCTACATTTGTAGTGAAATTTTTAAACAAGTTATAAAATGCTAAGAAATCTAACAGTCTGTATTCATTTTTTTTTAATTTATGGAAAAAAAAGTCAATAGTGATTTATGAGATTATAACAATATCTGTCTCTAGAATGTTATTGTGTTAAATGTTGTAGAGTATCATCAAAATTTTGAGAGTTCGTGTTCACGTTATTTCTACAGTGTTTTACAAATTTTTTTTCATCATTTCAATAACAAAAAAAAATTATAAATACATAATACTTACATTCTTCACAGATCTGTAACTCGATTTTATCAAGGTCTTCGTTGTCATCATCGTCGAAATCGGTCTGCACGGTCGCGTCACGCGTGTAGTTTTGTAACGTGATGACGTCAAACTGCGGGCCTTCCGTTGGACCGTAGCTGATTGGATTGGTGCTGTACCGTGGCTCTTCAGCCTCATGAGCATCTTGGGTTTCATGGCGAGCGCGCTTGCACGCTGCGCATCCACACAAGGAGCCGCGCACCCGCAGAAGCCACACTAGCCCGAAAAGCGCCATCCATGTGGTCATGCTGCGTCTACACCGCCCACCATCACACAGTGTTCCTTACTGGTTACTATTTACACGCATTACTTTCTTTTTTCCTTACCTTAAACAGTAAACGAGACCATGCTGTTACTTTAACTAGTAAATGATATTTCATATTTATTAACATTTGTTTTTTAAAAATGTAAATGTCAGTAACGTCTCTACTTCTGAACTCTACTCTATCTCTGAAACGGTCAGATCTTTAGATGCCTAGTTTCTTTCTAATTATTTACAACATGAGTTAATTAGAAGGACTAGATGTTTATTAAAATATTTAGGTTTTTCATTCATAAATTTTTGTTCTTCTCCGCAAGTGTAATGTTCATTACGTATTCATAGATATTTTCTTTTCAGTTCAGAGGCATTGATTAACTACATTTACGGACCAAAGCCAAGTAAATGCACATTGAGTTGTGTGTATTAACTTTGTTACAGCTCTATTGACGTTTAAAATGGTTTATTTATACTATTATTATATGAAGTAAAATCACCGATATAATCTAGAAGTTACTTTTGTAGGAGCTAATATATTTTTTTTAGTAAAGTTAACTTTGCTACGGATTACATCTATACCTATTTCCCATTAAAGTTCACTCATAATCCGTCGGCCCATTTACGATATTATCCGGAAGTTGAAGACAGAATTTTGTTTGTGTTAGTACCGTTAAAACTTATATATGAATTAATTAAAACTTTATTATTTTTTACTTTATTACACCATACTTTATTTGTTTGAATAAATTCAAATAACTGTTGTATAAAAAGTAAATAATATTTGCTTAGAATCTAGCACTTTATTCGTTTTTTTATTTAAAATTGGGTTTAGTCAGGTCTTATCTCACTCAGGTCTTATGTTCACTTATTAAGTATTTTATGGAGCATTACTGTGCTATTGGTGAATCACTTAAAATCCATAGGTTTTACCTAATTACTTCCTATTAATGTAAATATGACGTACTTTGGCAGCAACGTCAATCCATTATCATGGGTAACTACCTAGGGGTACTGAACATTAATAATGACTAATAAATTAATATGTATCTCATAATGTATAAACCAGCTATAAAGTTAATGATCCAATTTCTCATTCCCACTTACTCTTTACCAAGTGTTTCTTACACAAAATAAGGGTCCAAGGCACCGTCAAAAATTACGAGGAATTTATAAAAGGAAAATATGATAGTTTTATAGGGTTCATTTTCAATACTTAATACCATCTGCGGAGCGAATTATCGTTCACATTTATGATATCCGCCATGATATCTTATTACTTATGGATATTAAAGAGTCAAGTAGCCAGTTATGGCCGCATAACATACGTGGAGAAAAGGAACGATGAAATGATAAATGATAGTAATAAATTGCAGCCTCCGAGATATAAACGGCAGTCCTTACGGTCGGAGAATCATGAAAGTATCAATTCGTTATTAATGGCAGCTAAATTCAAATATGAAATATTTAGTCGGTTAAATTATCCGGGGGTATACTATGTTATATATTGACATAAAGAAGATGCAATCGACACGAAAAGAAAAACAATTTAAACTAAAATTTACTGGTAAAAACACAATGGAGTATAAAGACTTTTCTATAATAGATGCAATCTCTACAATACAATCTAATCATTCTTTCTTTGTAGATTCACAATTAAAACGGACAGAACACCACTCAGTAAATAACATTTTCTAACCGTCCAATTCTACTTTGAGAGATTCTATATATAGGAAATATCTATAATTTTACGAGCTGGATAAATCAATAGCGACTACTATTTCGACACGACCCGCGATACACTTCTGTTCTATTAATTCCTGTTCTATCTTTCCATCATTGTTAATATAGTTATTAAATGTATATAAGTAGCAATATGAATAAATGTTTCATTCCTCCCTTTTCCATTTCACCACATTGAGAGGACTTGGATGGAAGTATACGAATGCTTCAAATACATTCAAGTGGACACGAACTGTGCTCTTTTTTCGATCAAAATTTTTCAGCGTCAAAAAACAAGTTAAAAATCAAACATTTTTGAAAACATTGCCAATACAAAGAGAATTCTGTTTACAATCATTCTGTTTTTCGAGCTTTTCCACAGACAGACTACATGTTTTGTATGAGATATATAAATATAATATATTTGTCAGCTTATCACCTTTCAATAAATAAAGGCAATGAAACTGACATTCAAGGACTAATTTTCATGTAATTATATACTATAAAATCCAACTATAGCATAAATTGCATTTCGTGCAACAGATTGTTTGTTATCCTTTACGGTGAAATGGTAAAACTGGTGGTATTTCATAGATACATAATGTTTCCATAAATAATTATCTTTAAACGGTATTTCGTTTCTTCTTCCTTTAAAGTATTTTAATAGAAATCTGTTACGTTACAATTTATTCAACACTTGCGAATGATGAGCGGCAAATGTTACTGGTTTATTTGATATAAAAGGAAATTCGCTCAAGTTTATTTTTAAAACAGGAGAATACAGACATTTTAAGGATCTTAATTAAGCTTTAGTAGATATTTCCATAACTATGCAAATTGATGAGGTTAATAACTTCCTCCAAGTATTTCCTTCCTCATAAAGTCCCGTTTTTGAACACGTGCAGGTAATACCCGGTTGTTGAGATTATTTCTGATGTTTCCACGGGGAAAACAAGAACCATGCGTATTAAAATTGAATCATATAATTTTGAATTTTTGATCAACGCCATTCAATCACAGTTATTCCCGTGATTCAGTGTTCTATAGCATCCAAAAAGGAGAAAATACACTTTGTAACATGTGTAAGAAACGAAGTGTTGGACACACTTAAGTATAATATAAAAAAATCCTAATTAACTTATGTAATGATTGTAAAGAAAATTTTAGTACGTGTATAAAGATAATGTCAACGAGAATTTCTATATAGCAACCAGATTTTTCAGCCTAAACTTCCTGGTTATAGTCATGTTAAATTGTCCAATAAATATACGTTAGCTATTGACTTTTTTCTAATCATTTTCTATTTCAATATTTCTATATCCTTTCTTAAGGCAAATAGTGGAAATATAAATAAATTTGATTTTCTGATAACATTAAATATTCTGTTTATATAAGAGACTAATATCTCGATAAATACGCTGTATGTAATTTATGTACTTCATATGTATATACGACAATAATGTTAAGCTCACACGTAGATTAAGAAGACTAGTTCAGTCCTCGATTTTTTAATAAATTTACGTATCTTACAAAGAAATCAAAATCAGTAATTATCATAAATGATCTGTAGATATAGTTTAATACTTTTACAATTACCTTTACTTTCCATCTATTACATGTACTATCTTATTCATGTCACATTAAGCAGGTTTAATTACGTACACATACAAATTTGCTGCTCATGCATTGAAAAGCTTTAGAAATATTATTTGAAAAATAAGCGTGTGTATTAATCAAAAATTAAAAAAAAATAATCAGATATATATAACGATAAACATACATATAACTTAGATACCTTTATAAGCAGTATTGGTTTGATTATTATTGTATAATCTACGTCTAGACAATGAATATATATGGATCAAGTTTACAATCATATGGCCAAGATATGATACTGTAATAGCAAATATAGCAAATCAAGTTCCACCTGAAAAAATCTAAAACTAGATGAAGTTAAAAATGTTTAGCACCGTACATAACGTCTATAACGTGACGTTTCCTTAAACTGTTATTCTTATCGACTCTTACATACCCACGGAGCCGCCTTAAAATTTATACTTATATATGTACGTATACTATAGGTATTCATATATAAGAAACGTTAAATATCGACCTAAAATATTAATAGGAAAATCGTTCTTTTCTTTATAATTTAAAGCTTTATTTTCAGTATAGTTATAGAACAAAAATTTTAAATCGTTCAGAGAGTATAAAAAAACTATGTACTCTTTGTAAACTTTCATGTTACAGACGATATGAATTTATTCATTAATTGGCAATGAATATATATATATTTTTTCATAATAGTCCAAGTGTAAAGGACAATAATTGGTTAAAGGCGCATTAGAAAATACGAGGCTCTTTTATACCATTATAATCATCATTATCTAAAAGCAGTGTAGTAATATATATCATATATGTAATCTCTGATTTTTTTACGCCTACTCTTATAAATATTTATACTGAAAAAAAAGATACAAATCATAAACGAATACGTAAATTAACCTATTTTCATTCAGAAAGGAATATTAAATAACAAATTCCATCACATCGCGCTCTTCTAATCTGTTGTTTTTAAATTATGTAAGAGTAAGGTTATGAAAGTAGAAGTTTCACTGTGCACGATATTACAAAATATTATTTACTTAAGGTTAGTAATTTCAAAGTACATCAATATAGACTTGAAGAAATATTAAACACCAAAAATGTATAATAACCCAATCCTACCAAAATTAAGTAAAAAACATCTCCAATTGTTTTAAGATAACAAAGCTGTCTTAGATTTTATATTTCGGAGAAACAACAACTAATTAGTCTTTATTATTTGAATATACACCTGTTAATACCTTACTTAGTTATATTAGGATATCCTTGTTTCATTAATTAGGATATGAACATGTATAAAATTTTACTCACTTAATCTTCGAATCGTTTTATATCAGTTCATCAAACAATCAAAATCATTTTCCTTACATTTGTCATTCAATGAGACAAATAGATTGAAATAAAAAGCTTCCAAAGAACGTTTAATTGTACATTCAAAGACTGATTGCACTCCACTAACTAGTTTTTCTTTTATATTAAAATATAAAGAGAGAAATTCTCTCTGACTTTTATGCCATAAAAATTAACTTTCAACTTAAATTATTATAATAATCATTAAAAGGATGTTTTAGTTAAGTTTTCAACGATTACTATGTTAATTTATGCTAGAAATATTCTCATCGTATGCTGATTTTATATTAGCATGAGAAAAACACGTTTCACTTTCACTTTTTGTTGGAGCACGACGGGAAAGTTTTTTTTGTTTAGTGAATTATCCTTAGTAATGAAACAGGTCATGTTCAACGGAACTTGATCCGGTGATGTCTGTGACTTTCATCGCGATCGCGTAATGGAAATTCTCGCTAAGAGTAGGTGCGACGTCGCATCACCACCGTATCTCCTTCGGAACTGAATGTTCTGATAGGGTAGACATTTCACGCATGCGGACTGCAAGTTGCTTTAAACCCCGATGAGTGAGCTTTCGCGGACGTTTGGTAATTAAGCTCAACTGTTATACCATTTTTAGAAAACAAAGCTATGCGTGTAATTTTGCAAAAAAAAAAGCGACTTTTGTATTTGCGACGGATACATATTTCGTGTATATTACTCTGCGCAATTGATCCCTCTATGTAATAACTAACACTTATTATCATGGCTAGTTCAAATTTGATAAACAATCACATCTATTTCACATGTTACTGTTAACTAGTGATGGACAATGACCAAAACATTATTCGTCTCGTCAGGATTCGTTAAAAAGGTAAACATTGTAGACATCATATATGTATGAATATCGTAAGTTATATTAGAATTTTATAAACGTAAATATAAAGATTTACTTTATTTACTGGTGGTAGATCTAGGTCTAGGAAGGTACCACCGCAGCTCCTATTCCTGCCGGAAAACATTAACGTGCAAACGTAACTGTGTTCCAGCTTGAAGGACGTTGTAGTTTATGAAATTACGAAAGATAACGATACTAAACATTTCATGTATTAAGGCTACAAACGCATTATGGTGTAGTGCATATAATCTTAACTAGCGCCACGTTTTTATGGAGCCAATACAGCAGTTGTAAGGAAAAATGATCCGGTAACAAAAATCCTGAAATTATTAATACAGTTGCGAAATACTGTTATAAAGATTGATTGACACCTGTAATTCAATATTCTAGTTTCCTTTTTTTACCGATACATAAAGCTGCTGAGGATTTTTTCGAAATAATAGACCAAGACGACGAAATGTTAGAGCGAAAGTTATCAAGAGAGAAATAAATCATTTTCTTTATACTATGAAGACCGTAAAATCGATTTCTTCTCTTTATATTATATAAAAAAAAGTATTATGAACCTGTCGGGTAGATAAAATGGAAATTTAAAAAACGAATGTGTATAAAAGAATATACAAAACTTTTGCTGTATTAAAGAGCATGTTAGCTTATGAATATGTATTGCCTGAAATATTAAACGTCACTTTATAAAAGCTCCGGAAGCCATCGCCGGAAGAATAAGGGCAGCGAAGCATGAGGCTTATCCGTTTAACATGCCGTGTAACAATCCTACTATGTCAGGATTTATAGTACATATAGATATATAAAAAAATAAATAAAACGACCAAACAAATTCGATTTTTATATAATTTAAAGTAAACCATGATAATGAAATAAAATGTATGGAAGAAAACCAACTGAACTTTTCAATCCTGTTCATGAACTCGGAAAAATTTCGATTATCAACTGAAGGCTTCTATATCGTTGCTATAAAAAATGAAGTTAAGGATTTATGATGCACACAATAAAATGTATGCGGTAAAGAAATAACTACTGAAAGTGTACGTCATTTCAAAAAGTTTCATGCGAGTGCAATAAATAACGGAATAGATTTATAACTTAAACTCCATTGAAAATTTATACTTCATTGGAAAGTTTCCGAATTGAATTCCGGCTCTCTGATGATCCCGCGTCCTGTATTCTAAATAAATATTGTTCTTCGAAAGTAAATACGTTTATCAATACAACAAAATTCATCTTATACTTAATACTAAGTATAAATTTTTCTGCAATAAATATGAAATCAAAAAGAATGACCTGTACGATTACTATTTGTAGTTAGATGTACTTCCTTAATGTTTTTATATAATTGCTTACGTGATTGAAATAACTCGACAAAAGTAACATAGTAAAGATTTCCTGAATTAGAATTGATGTCTTAAATCATAGTATATACGGTACTGTCAGCTAGTAATATATCATTTGTGAGTCCCCGCACAGTGCCTTGTTTCCTGACAAGTTTATTTCCGAGGAAAGAATGGGCGCACATTGGCTTACCTTGTAACTAAGCTGCGATTGCCATAACTTACGAACATACAGCGGAATACAATGAAAACTGTTTTCGTAAGTAATAATTCCGCTTTTTCAATCTATATAAAAATAACATTAAGTAACTGGAGACACTCGTTAGTGAGTACTTCATCGACTTTATAATACCGAATGTTATATTTTGATTGAATGTATTATATTTTATATAATGTATATACGAATATGTTTCTCGGATTCCTTCAAAATTCCGTCAAGAACTAAGGCAGTGATTGCACAAACTTTAATTCTCCCTATCATCGACTATGCTGATGTGTGCTATTTCGACCTGAATGCAGACCTTCTCAATAAGTATGAGCGTCTTTTAAATAACTGCATTCGATTCATTTTCAACCTTCGTAAGTATGATCATGTATCTACGTTTCGTTCGCTGTTAAAGTGGCTACCCATCCGTCAGCGGCGAAGCCTGCGTGCTCTCAACACCTTATTTTCTATTTTGACTTCTCCTAACCACCTCCTTATCTCACTTCCTGTTTTAAGTATTTATATGTTTTAAGTATGTACTAACCACGACAAAGATCTTCGCTCCTCGAACAACCCGCTTCATTTGTGCCCTGCTCACACCTCAGACATTGTCCACTCTTCCTTTTCTGCCCAGTCCATTCTCCTATGGAATGCACGCCCTCTAGATATCAGAACAGTAACTAATCGGTGTACTTTTAAGCAGAAAGTACGGGAATAGCTCTTCAAAGGTAAGGACTGAGATCTCCTTGAAATAATTTTTAATGTTTACTTAATATCATGAATGTGTCTATATATATTTTTATTTATGTATATGTATTTATGTGTTTATTTGTGTATTATATATTATATTGTATTTATTTGTTGCACCTACCTCATCATCTCTGCATTACCCAAGGTAGATTGGAAGATAATGCCAATGGCATTAAGTCCGCCTTTACACGAGGTGTATAAAGTAATAATAAATAAATAAATATTACATTTGTATTGGAGTAATGCCATATATGCGGTCGTACCGATTTAATTTAAAGCATATGTTCTATATTTTAAAGAAATATAATTTTAGACAGTTTTGGGCTGAAAATGTACTAGACTTTCGCTCATATAAGTTGCCTAACGATATTTTTATTTTTAGTCAACGAAACAACGAGACGAACACGGCGATTAGCAGATTCTTTGGCTTCAGCTGCCTATCCATAACAATACGTTACTAGTTACATGTTATAAACTGGACAAAAAACTATTACGTCTGATTATTCTAAATCTTTCATTAGATACAACCCCATTCGAACCGGAATACAGTAATGTTGTAAAAATAAACATCAGAAAATTTTACTCTATTTTAAAATTATTTGAAAGTGTGAATTTTCTTCGTAACACTGTAATTAAATTTAACTTTCCGACAACTTACAATTGCGAATAGTTCAAATCATTGCACAATTTTAGTCTTATCTGCAAGTCTAGAGTTTAACTAAAGTGCAAGACCGGAATTTATTACGCGTCCGTCTTCAAAATTTATTCCCTTATAAATATTTAACGTTCGACATATTTTTAGGCTTACAATTCAGCATTCGCCAGTCAATGTGATCTACGTACATTTACACGATAACGGCTTGTAATTGTAGTTTACCTGTAGCTGTTCGTTATTTATTGTATTATAATTACACAGTGATTTTAAAATTGAGAAATATTAGTCATTATATCGCTATATACATTATATTGTTAGTTTCACAGATGTTTGCTCACTGCTCAGATGTTTTTACATAAGTTAATTAATCATACATATTCCTGTAAGAATGCCAACGAAATCCAACTGATAAAAGTAGACCAAAAATGATAATAAAAAAATTGGTTGTCTTGGTCTTTGTACATACATATTTGCCATAAGTTCTGCATTATTGGGTGTGTGATAGATATATGAAGTATTTCATGAGCCAAACAAAAAATATAAACCCTATCTAATTATTTGTCAAAGCTTACGAAAAAGGTTTTGTTTCCTTAAAATTATTGGTGTCTTTCTTAACAAGTGCGCTATGAGGTTGAAAGGATCACCTAATAATCTTTCAACTGGTGCGGCGCCAAAAATTGTGTTCTTTCTTTTTTTTATTCCTGTGTCTTCTCGTAATATAAATGCATGCTTTCAGCTTACAGTTGGATTCAAAAGTTAAGTAAAAAAATTGGTAATCATTTAGCACTGCACTGCGATTAAATACGGTTACGAGATGTAATAAATCTCCAACGCACTGACTGTAAGTCCTCTGAATATGGCCCCGCAGCGAACGTGTACATAGAAAACGTAGCAGAACTCTTGTTCCTATTTACAAGTACATGTTAGTAAAACAAATTAGTCAGTAATAAAATAACTTATATGTTAAAAAAAATTTAAATATAAACACTTGTTTACGTTATAGTCTATCTATCAGTATATAATATGTAAATACTTTTCATTGATAATGAAATTTGTTAATATTCAATTGTAAACCTGTACACAGTTGCATTTTGTATCGGTCCATTGTATCCGAAACTTTGCCCACGAAAAATAAAATTAAAATCCAGCACGATAACATCGTTGAATCGCTTCGAATAAATACAGTTTTGATGTACAATTGCTTTTTTCCCCAAGTCATTGAATTTTATGAGAACACCTTTGGATAACATCCAAGTAGGTTTCTTTTTTTTCGACGCTAAAAACTTCACCCACTGATCATTAATATGTTTTTAATATAAACTATTATTATTAAGCCTTTTCTCACGCAACACTTGTATAACTTTAAATTTTTCTTTTAGATCCAAGTGCATTAATTTTATATGATACTAAAGCAAGGATTTATTTTTAAGAGCGCACTAATATTAAGAAGTAATTAAAAATTCTCTTTACTGAGGCCCAAGGCTGAAATTAACTTTGAAATACGCTCCGGACATTCATTTGATATATATTCTAAAAAAAGTGAACGCTCAAAGACAAATCTCTCATAAGAGATTTTCAATATTATTTCTTCTCTATTTGTGTTTCTATGTTAATATGTCTTCTTTAGAAATAACTGAGTTTTATGGTATTAACACTGAAGTACGTACAAGAATTGTAAAGTTATAGCAACTGTAAGAGAGAAAGCAAGAAATTAATATATTAAATGTTAAAAATGTATGCTCTTTTATATATTTTAGTTTAATAGAATGTTATAATTAAAACATGTATAAAGGAACATCTAAATCGTCTTTTACAAACAGGAAGGAGTTGATAATAAATCATTTCACCAACGCCCATTTTTTGATAAATTCGTTAAGTGTCACACACATCCGCCCGGAGGTAGAGCATTTTTATATTTCACAATCCTTATACCCCCTACAGTCATGTAATCTATCGAAAAAATATAATATCTGAACGTTATAGTAATAGTAATATATAACGAATATTGTAAAAATATTATAAAGAAAGAGGAAACGTCTCCATTCGTCTTAATATTCACATGATGTTAAATTGTATATATCTAAATATACTGACGTTAATAGTTTTCCTGTTTGATTTACTCGTATACCAATTAGTTGAATATAAGTATTTACAGTTTATTTAAACTTTGCAATATACAAAGAAGTAACATGAGAAAAATTTACATAATGAATTTTTTACTTAATGTTAAGTATTAGATGAAATCGGAGGATTATTATTGATGACGGAAGGTTATATAACTACACATTATATATCCACAACGTTTCACTTTCCATTATACAGGAAGACTAAAAAATATTTGTAGATATAAATTAAAAAAAATATAGTACATACAATGTAAATTTTTTTATGTTTTTTTATGTGTGAAATATTAAAAATGGGCTGCATGTCTAATCAAACTGTATGTAAGATCAAAAGATGTCTTTTAGCAAAAATCAATTCTCAAATATAAAATTAACAAATCAACGTTTAAACGCTTTACTCTTTATCACATATTTAAAGGTTTGGATACCAGTTCAAATAATACTAAGGTCTTCTGAAAGTAAAGGTCATACATCTAAAACAAACTCAAAGCAAATGTACTTTCGTATAACATTTAGCCTTCCTAATGTAACATTTGAGGTTGTTGCTAATTTAGTCCTTAGTGATGGAGTGTGTTATTAATATCTTTCTCTAAGGAAATCCCCAGAAGGTTGTTCCGTAGTAAGGATTGTATTAATGACTGCATGTGAACCAAACTTTAGTTTGAACAATGCGGAGCTCGAGTAGAGTCGCCCAGAGCAGCGCTCGTTTGGCGAGCCTCAGGTTAATTGTTTTAAAACAAATTTTTGTGCTTGTAAATGTGACTTGCGGTGTGCCGAGTGTTATCTCAGTTTGTAACGCCTAAACTATATTTGTGTATATTTTCAGACGACGTGATTTATTAAACTGAAATTAAACAAAACAGTGAAATATTAAATAAAATTTTGCTGAAGTTTTTTTATCAGCAAATAAATCATGTGTAAAGGAGCACTGATAAAAATAACATCATAAGAACATGTCCTTTTAATATTTTTTTTTCTGTAACATCCTACGTTTGAATAATAATTGCTAAGAAATAATTTAATGAATTACACTCATAAAATATTTAAGTGTTCATAAGCTAAAGGACTTTATTAAATTTAAAAGTAGGTTATTAATTGAAGGTCTCTCGATGTCGAATTCAATATTTACATATTTCTGTACAGCCTGTGGTGCCTGATGTTGGCACAAGGAGTGAGTGCGTTTGTCGACAGCTCTGGGTTGAGCAACTATTCTTTCCCTGAAAACTTCATGTTCGGAGTCGCGACGGCCGCATTTCAAATCGAAGGCGGTTGGAAAGCAGGAGGTAAGCGAAAATATAAGCTAAAAAATCATTCAATTTAAAAACGTATGCAATAACATTAGAGACATTAATTCAGATATATTCAGAAATTATTTGATTCTATAGAAATTGTTTCAAATAGAATCAAAAATAATTTATTGCTAGTCTCTTTCGCGCATTTCCGAATGTGATACCAAAGTAATTACTGTTTTATAATATACTGTTAAGGGCTTTACAAGGACTTTGAATAAAACACGATAAAAACTTATTATTAATTTTTAAATAAAATCTTGAAACGTGATTTGTTAACAACACGCGGACAGTTAAAAAAAGTAATAAATTACGATTCCATGTACACGTAACTTTTTTTATTCTCCAGAGGTAAATCTTTAAAATATTCTCCAGCTTCTGCATAAAAATGTGCGATTTCTACTCATTAAAACCATTTCGATGGTTACTCCATATATTGCTAGGGTCAACAGGATCCAATATAAATCGATACCTCTCCTGCACTATATCTCAGCATCTTTCTGGGAGAACCACAGTCCTTCCCAACACTCGTTGAGCTACGACATATACCAGACTATTTCGTATTCGTCGTCCACCCCAGGTACAGAGGAGCATTTTCAAAGACATTGCAAACCCGAAGACTCCTTCAATCGTCTTCTACCACGGAAAGAATTGTCTATCTAAATAAGCTGATTTTAAATGGAAGAGTATACCTGACAATTATACCAAAAAAAAATTATTAACAGTACTTCAGTTGCCGCGGTATCTTTAGATGGAAATCGTGTGTTCATAAAACAAAAATATATATGGGTCTGTTTTCTCTGTATTGAAGAGAAAAAACAGATTTACTTAGATTATATAAATAAAGGTTTTAACTATGTATTTTCATTAATGCTGTAAAACAAACTAGACGTTCATCTGATGATACGTCAGCCAATAACGATAAGACAAGTTACGCGATGACTCTAGTTTACACAGCAACACTGCGCTTGCGGCGCAGATTCTAAAACTGTTAAGACTAAGAATGCTGCTGTAAAATGGCATTCATTAGCATTTCATTTCATTACAGCATTAGAAACATAATAAATAGTCCCCAATAAAGGGGAAGTAATTTCAAGAAGAGTGTCTCCACCACTACTTCATACTCAGCATGACGTAAAAGGTAACTAGGGAAACAGTAATTCCATCAGAAATAAAACGTTTTTCCCCGTGACTGTTACCAGCATATCTTACTCACAAGCCGTGCATGCTGGGTACAGGAAAACCCTTCATTGAGCGGTCTACGTTCAGCAGTTGATATTAACATACATCTCGCATGTTAATTGTAATGATGAATGTGAATTTCATCATGTTCATCTTCATAGCTAAATAAAATATTATTCGCATGATATCACTTACATTCATCATTATTTTCAGACAAAGGCGAGAGCATGTGGGATACGTATTTACATAAGCATCCAAACTTCACAGTAGACGGATCCAATGGAGACGTCGCTGCCGATTCTTACCACAAATATAAATTGGACATAAACATTGTGAAATCTCTGGGTTTGAAGTATTACCGCATGTCTATTTCGTGGCCCAGGTAGCGAACATTATTTTATTTCCTTCTTTATATACATATCGATGTGCGTATTGAATATTATCGAGGCGAATTCCCGAGAAGTTTTCTAACAGATTTATAGAACTCAGTAAAAAAATAACAGTAGTTGAATCAGCAAAGTAATATAAGATGTCTTGTTAGACTCGAATGAGTAATAGAAAATAAAAAGAAGTATAAGAAGGAGAAGAATAAGAAGAAGTTATGGATCATATGAATTAAGCTTTGGATCTTTAACATATTTGATTTATTTAATAATATAATATTAAATTGTATATACACGTTGTCGCACAAATAAGTAACTCGCAAAATATCTTTGATCAAGATAATATTATGATATATGCAGCAAGACGCAGCAGCCTGTGTCCAGCAGTGGTCATCTATCGGTTGATGATTTATTGTTTTTTTTTTTTTTAATACTGTATTAACATTACAACACCTACGTTCAAAGGCTTGCTTTTAAACAATAAAATGTAAAGATTTTTTATCATCGTCTTAATCACTACTTCGAAGTAGAAATTAATCGTGAGAACATCCTTCAATTGTAAATTATATTTGAAGCCTTATATCTTTCAAAGGATTGTTCCTTACTTATTAACATCTCTGGGTTTGAAGTTCATTAGTATTTGTGTGCTCATTATATGCATTAGTTTAAAGAAATATGATGAAATATAGTAATGATATGACATAAGTTTTATATACTACATCATATGAAAAGTCATAGAAATGTTTGTCATCAGAATTCCGGCAAAGATGATTCATGAATCGAAACTTAAAATCAACATTATGTAATAATTTGGTTGTTTATTGGATGCGATAGATGAAACTTTAGCTTTGATGTCTATTTACAGAATACTTCCACAAGGATCTGATAATGTTATAAACAAGGATGGTGTGAAATATTATCGCAATATGTTCAAGGAGCTTTTGAAACAGAACATAACCCCTGTTGTTACACTTTTTCATTGGGACTTGCCCACAACACTCATGGATTTAGGCGGCTGGAGTAATCCCAAAACCGTTGATTACTACGAGGATTACGCGAGGGTCGCATTTACTCTATTTGGTGATTTAATAAAAATTTGGTCAACTATGAATGAGCCCCACCAACATTGTTACAATGTACGTCCTTTTTACTTATTATTTAGAAACATTTGCAGCCACTCGTTAACGAATGGAGGATATCATTAAAATTTACGATTGCAGAAGTATTGTAATATTAAACTAAGTATTACTTTTTCAGGGATATGGCAGCGACAATTTTGTCCCGGCAATTATGTCTAGCGGTGTCGGGGAATATTTGTGTGCTCATTATATGCTATTAGCTCATTCTCGGGTTTATCATCTCTATGATAAAAAATTTAGACCACATCAGAAAGGTAATAACATGGAAAATTATATGGCTGCACTCGTAATATCGCGTGCTTCTTTAATACACTCTTATGAATACGAATTTAGCAAATTTTTTATACAAAATCAAATTTGCTTTAGTTCGTCAAACAAACATTTCAATTTGCAGGCAAAATTGGCATCACACTAGATGCTTTTTATGCAGAACCAAAAGATGTATCGAAGAAGACGGACCAAGAGGCCGCCGAGAGATATCTTCAAATGCGTGTAAGTATACAAATAATATTTTTTTCTCACATTTTATTGGTTAAATTATTCACTTTGATTGTCAAATAAATTGATGTTTTGTATTCAGCTGGGAATTTTCGCTCATCCGATATATTCAGAGGAGGGCGACTATCCAGCGCTGGTGCGGGAACGTATAAACAAATTAAGCCTTTCACAGGGCTACACACGATCCCGCTTACCGTATTTTACCAACAGCGAGGTAATTTTTTTTTATTTTTATTATTGTACCAAATAACCGACAAACTATTCATAATAGTATAGTCACGCTCTTTATAGTATGTTTAAATCGATGTGTACACGTTTTAGAAATTATTCATATATTTGCACAAATGTATACGTAAATTCCTAGTGAAGTGTATTTAATAGAATATTTTCATATGTATTGAGGTGATTAATATTTAGTATTGGTAAAAGTGTTTCTCAGTTCCATACATAAAGTCTATGGATCATGAAATATACGCTTATTGAAAAAACTATCAGTAAGAGGTGAAGATTAATACGTAATGGCGCATAACGAGATATTTCTATAATCATAACTATAAGCAACTTCAGTGACCTTAAGAAAACAATCATACTTTGAAGTTGTAATCACTGTCATCGTTATAATTTTTTTTTTGTTTTGATAAAATATTACTTGAGACGAAGAAGAAAGAATAAACCATTGATATTACTTGAGAAGGAATCTTTCGCATTTTAACACCGTAGACAGAACTAGTTATAAGATCTAAGAGTAGTACATACAGTGATATGATATTATTAGAAAATACAAAATTTAAACACTTACTTACATTACAGATTAACTTATTACGAGGTAGTTCAGACTTCTTCGGTTTAAATCATTATACAACATACCTAATGTCTGATCAGTCAATGCAAAAAGATTGGAAAGTTCCTTCATGGGATCACGACACGGGGGTTTTGATGGAACAGAATCCAAAATGGCCGAAACCAGGTGCTGATTGGCTAGCGGTACGTAAACAATAATTATATAACTTATACAGTCAACATTACTGCTGTTAACTTGAATAAATTACAGCATATATGTACTTAATGCTTAACTTTACTTTAATTTGTGATAACAGAGACAGAAACAAATGTGTTTAACGAATAATTTGTTTCCTTATATTGTATTTCTATATTCACTTACTTAATATAAAAAAAAAGGAATTTTAACTTAGAATTATATTGTAGGTCTATCCACAAGGATTCCGTAAAGTCTTGAATTGGATTACAAAGAACTATGGAACAAGAATACCAATAATTGTGACTGAGAATGGAGTCTCAGATTTTGGAGGTCTAAACGACTTTGCGCGTGTTTCATACTACAATAATTACATATATCAATTGTTACTCGCAATATACGAAGATGGTTGCAACGTTCAAGGTTACTTTGCGTGGACGCTGATGGATGACTTTGAATGGAAAGACGGTTATACGTAAGTTTCACAGATTGTATTTACTTACTCTGAACACAATCTTATCATTTATACACATATATGACATATATTTACATTAATTAAACGCTTTGATTATTTACAAAAATGTGCCAAGAACACGAATCGAGAACTTTAATTCGCCGCGGGTCTACATCAATGAAAATGTTATAGATATTTAGGTTATACTTTATCTTTATATTAAACTTTAGTTTTGGAACTACAGCCATTTGAAATCATCACAATCGTTTGACGTATAAATAAAACAGGATTATTATGTAATTATCGTATGGATATTTCAAATTTTTGTTGTCAAACATAATGGAGATATGATATCCATAAAATTGAACTCATTTCTTAAACTACATTACCTACAATATTGCTAACATGGATAGAGGTGACCACAAACAAGCGTGTTTGAGGTCTATACGAACAAAATTATATATTGTCATATATAACAGCTCGCTACTACCGTTGGAAACATTATATCATAACATGTATTATAAAAAATATATTTCTTTAAACCTTAATAATTATCCTTTCAAGGTAAAACTATACAAAGATTAAAATCCTTTCAATCCTCTGAAATCGATTTAACAGTTGTATTTTTAGCAATCATTTCAATTACTTATAACCATATTGTTATATTTCTATGAAGCTTTGATTTAAATTACTTCCATAACGGTTTTATTTTCGCTATAATATATAACGGCTTAACTTCCCGCAAAATATAAGGAAACCGCTAAGGATGTTGAAGTAGGAAAATCAATTTTACTAAGAAATTATATTGAATATTTTCCTGAACATAATATGTTTACTTATGTTTATCATTAATGTAACTACATAGTTTTTGGTAGCTATAAAATAAAGAAAAACTAGAAATACATGTTGCGTGACATACATATATATAAAAACATATATAAAGGCCAACAAGATGATTTAAGTTATTTAACACTGTTACTGGTAGTACGTCTCGCGTTTGCTGAAGGTCACTTAAGTGCCACCGTCTATCGCTGTCGCTAAACCTTAGCGTGCAACTGTAACTGTGCTCCGGTTTGAAATACGCTGTATCTAGTTAACTTATTAGGTTAATTAGTCTGTCATCTATCTTGTTATAACGAGTGCAATTTCGCGTTAAACACTTAATTGTGATGTAAAAAAAAATGATAAAAAACCGTCACAAAGCATGAACCCATGGATAATAGCATTCGATTTCGAGCATCGATGTCACCTTTATAATAACCATCGGCGAATTTTATATTCTAGTGTTTGTGTTAAAGTACTGAATAGAAACGAATTCATTACTACAACGTGCACGTTTCGTACTAACTGTAAATTTAATCACTAAATAAACACGTTGATTATGTGCGAACACAACAAACTCATGTTGATAATGTGATTTGAGTTAATGTTTCAATAATGTAAACTGCGAATAACTTGCTGCATAATATTTCATACTCTAGTACATTATGCGTGTACATGTAATACACGATATCAGCTGTTATCATCGCCATCACTTGATAATAATAGCCTTTTATATTTAACGGCCGCACGTTTAAAGTCTGACAATTATTGATATCAAGTTTAAAGAATTGTAGTGAACACAAAACGATTTTTAACCGTACAACCTCACCGGAAATCATTCTACACGTTATGTTACAGAGACCTTGATAATAGTAAAAAATGATACAATGAAACATTTCTCACATATCAATAGAATAATCTGTCCGTAATTTTCAAGGAAACTATAATTAATTGGTTTATAATAATGTATATAAGTACAATGTAATTAAATTTACTTTGTAGTTAATATCTTCACTGTAATTACATTTAATTAGTCAATTGTGGTAAATTATGTTATATGTGCAATAAATGCATTACAGTCATTCCGTTTACTTCTGTAAATGATCATCATAATCAAAGGAGCTTACTTTTTAGATAAGACAAATGTCTTATTATAGTATAGATCAATGATACAATAATAAACTGTGGTTATTTAACGCACAGTAACATTTTTTTTTATGATTAGTATACCATCAAATATCAATGCGATTCAATCTCTAGCAGTTTGCCCTAAATACTTTCCAGTGTTGAATCGTGCTGAATACGTTTTGATTCATTTAAATCGGCCATAGAATATTCATAGTTTAGCAGTGATTGTGATGAAATATCATAAAAATATAGAGCAATGTAATGAATAAGTTGAAAATTCAGAATCGCCTTTATTGAAGTTATAAACAGGAACAAAATCTTGAGGTTTTTATTTTAATTGACATTCTCTGGTTCATAGGAATCGAATATTATTGCTAAGAGTATAGTTAACACAAAAGTAATTTAAGTATAAAATTAACGAATTTTATATAACTTTACGATGATTATTATAACTTATTTGATTTCATTATCCTTGACTATAAAATTATTTTTTTTAACGTTTATTTCATATATTTACTGGTAACATTGTTAGCACTCTACCTCGTGACCTATTTGTCCTTCAATCCCTTTGTTCTGTATAGATAGTATTTTCAAATGTTAATCCATAGCATAATTTAACTAACTTCAAGTTCATATCAATAGAAATTATGGTAAACGCTGGTATTAAGTAGTACTGTAGTGATAAAGGCTAAGCCTAACCGTAACCCGGTGAGGGTAAACGGGTTTTGATTTGCTATTATAATACTATAATCACATAAGGTCGTAGATTATCAATCATCTACAGAATTTCTAAAGGACGAACGAAGGAGCTAAATAAGTTACAATTATTTTTTCCAGAGTCAAGTTTGGCCTGTTCCACGTGGATTTCAACAGCACGGAAAAAACGAGGATCCCGAAACTATCGGCTTTTAACTACGCGGAGATAGTAAGGAGAAAAAGGGTTAATTTTAAATACATTGAGAAAATACCAAAATCGTCAACTCATAATCTTTTATAATGAACGCCTTTGTTTATTAGAAGAAGGATAACGTTAGTCTTTACTACGAGTATTAATTGTGATATACGCAGAAACGTTGTTCTCTGTAAATAATATTAAGTCAGTTAGTTGTAATAATGTAATTCACCTCGTTATTTGTTGTGATCGTTGTTGTAAAATACCAAAATAAATATTTGTTGTTAACGTCTGCGTCTCATTTGTCATGTGTCAGTTTTATTTTATCCTATCGCGTTTCATGTACAAACAAATTATCACTGCAGGTAAAAAAAAAGCATACCGGTATTAAATCGCTTTATATAATCATCACTTTTTGTTTTACAACAGGATATATTCACAAATTAGTTTTTTTTTATACTATAAAATAATAATCAAGCAGTTATAGCTTCTAACTGGTATATTACTTGAGAAAAAACTCATAGATGTGAGCCATATAAGGGTTAAATTACTGTTAGATATATAATTTATTTAATGGTCTTACATATAGATGTAGAATAGAATAAAAAAAAAGATAAAATTCTATAGTAATTATACCTTAACAATTATTGTATTACAGCACATGTTTATCTTAATATTACGTTATCACATATAAGACAATTGTTATCTTACTTGAATCGAAAATGTATTCGTATACTTTTCTCTATATAATTATTGATCATACAAACACTTCAACGAAGGCAAAATTATTTTAAAATATAAAATGAATCCGTACAGTGCGTTTTACTGCACTTTACAGCATCACCTGTGTCGGTAGAGTTTAATGAGTAGATAAACGGTGAACAATTAAAAGAGATTGCTTACATAAGGTTTAAAATCGATTGACAGCTGACGCGAATAGTTGTTGACCATGTATAAAATACAACTCGATATACTTGATTGATTGTTATCATTGCCATTTTACGTTAACACCGGCTTATCGATTATATTAACAACAAAGACTTTAGCGCAAAAAGTAACACATTAATAGGTATAATTATATTGTGGTATACAAACGTCGTGACATGGCGGCCTCGGAAGCATTAACCAGCAGCAGGAACTTGGAGATATTTTAGTTATGCTCACACATATAAAATACGCGCTCTCGCTTTATTAAATTTAGTTACCTTGTCCAGTAGTAACACTTCAATTAAGAAAACAATAAAAAACACACTCATTATTATAATGTTCGTTTATAATAATAGTATCAATTTAAAGCAAAAAGCTTTCATATATTTAATGGATATATTAAACAAAGATGCATTACATTGAGATATACACTTGCGGGTATAGCCTGCATCCGACCGAGTCAATAATTCAGTCAACGAATTCTCCTGTTACCCGCTCTCTCCTTCCTTTATTTGCTTTGAATTTATGTATAAAAGATCTACGGATAATAGCATTCGATCTTTCTGAAATAGGACTCGGTAAGATATCATGTACACTATGATTTAGTTTTGTAATCGTTCCGGAAATGATTTGTGTTTGATATTTAGTTCTTTGGTGCGCTCGAAACTGGATATTAATTTCCGTGTTTCGAATCCTTACAAAAACAATAATAAGTCAACTTTTAAAACAAATAATAAAAGTGTTTGCGATATTCCTTACCGTAGATAAATTAGAGACACCAGAACTTTACTGTCCGGAATACTAAAGATATAAAAGTTCCTTAAGATTGAGATTGATCCTACAATTTATTGAAAGCGCTTCGAGCGTATCAGCAAGTCATGATATGGTAATTTTCCTAAAAAAAATGACTCCACAGGATGAAGTGATACGCTGCATTGATTTTTCGTGCCAACCAACTTTTAAGCTCGAAAACATGAACTGATTAATGTATTTATGCGCGCATCAAATCGCACGCGTTGCGGCTTCTTCCTGACTGAGACCTGTTTGCGTATGAATGGCCCGTATTATTATCGGCATGTATAATATAAAGTACTATATCAAAGTAAAATAAATATGATCTAAAAGGAACCATCGGTTTAATTAAACTAATAAACAAACAAGGAACCTTTACAGTTCGTTATTACCATCTATGTTCATCCGTTGCTTGTCGCATAGATTTCGTTATTACTATTATACTGGTGTTAGTATTATGAGTTACTTATATAACATAGGTTTTCTATACAAAAAACTAAATATTTTTTCCTCGCTTATCCGAATGGTATCAAACATAAATAGATCTTTCGTAATTATTGCTAATGGTGTGAAGACAAATTTTCTATCGAATGTCAGAGCTAAGGATTTGAAAGTTAACAAACAATAATCGACCTAAGTTATGAAATGATGAGAGAAATATCATAAACCCTTTCTTTAAAGGAATTTAATAGCATTTTGAATAACTACAATAATTGTATAACTACTATATTGATGACTATTACTATATTTGTGACAAAGTATTTCGGGTTTTAATTCAGTGTGTATTGCAACCGCAAAATTGCAATAACCGCTAAAACCACCACGGTTGAAATCGGTTTACAAAATATGACCATTATGCTAAACTGATACACATGTAACAACTTAGACGCGGATAAATTGTGATATATGACACCTATTTACCTGTGTCGAGAACCGGGAATATACCTAGTTTGTCATGTCGTTACACGTACTATGTAAGTTACGATATACTAACAGTCAGTTATGGTTAATGATATAAATGTATCATATGCCCTCAAATAAATATTTTTAACAAATTCACCACACAATGGTACGTCAGAGAATATTATTTACTTGATACTTAAGTAAATTATTCTTATATGAAGAAGTTAATGCTAATATTTTGAATGTGAAAGAGGAATTATTCACAGAATAAAGCAAACGTTAAGCAAACTTTATAATGAAATTAAGTCAGTTATACATTCGTTTTTTTCTTCTGTCTAAGAGATATACATATAATATATATTATACATAAAAATATATATTGTTAGAAACTAAATCAAACAATAGATTAATATAATATTTCCTTTTGAAAATGATTTTACCGGTGGTAGGTCTCTGTTGTTAGTAACCGCCTAGATAGGTACCAACGCAGCTCTTTTTTCTACCGCCAAACAGTAATGTGCAAATATTACTGTTCCGGTTTGAAGGAGAGATGCAGGTAATGTAATTACTGGGATAACGTGATCTTATATTTCAAGGTGACAAGTGCAATATGGTGCTATGATTACTATCTTAACCAGCAGCATGTTGTTGTGAGCGCGTATCACTTACCATCAGGTGAACGTCCCGTTTATCTCAACGCTTCGTTGTATAAAAAAAAAAAAAGGTAAAGCTCCGAGTAGTCCCCGTCCTTCAGAGTACCGAGCAGAATATGAATATACAAGTGTGCTTAACTATTATTACGCTTACACTCCTCGATAGCTGATCCATCAGTTGAGAAAAGCTTTAACAATTTTGATTGTGATATTAATCATTTAAAATCTAGAATGAGATTCAAACGAGGTTAAAAACAATATTCAGCTTAGTACGGAGAACAAAGCATTTATCAAGTAACTATAAAATCGAAGGTGAAGGATAAGGTTTTATGTTTACGTATTCAGTAGCAAGGTTATTACTTTATACTGAAGTCAATACACTGTGTTGCTTGTACCTGTTAAGGGTAAGATATATTAACCAACGGATTGTCCGGTTGCATTAAGATAATAACCATTTCATATACTACTTAAAGACTCAATGATTTGCAAAATCTAGACCAGTTTTAATGTTGTCGTGATTAGATACCAGATACTAAACATTACCAATTTCGGCTAAGATATTATAAGGAAACGTTTTATAATTTTATGATAGATCTCTACTTTCTGCCACATCGATGTTATGACAAATAATATCAATGTAAAAAATTTTATTTTTGAGCCCACATTTCCTTGTTCACTTTGCTCAAATGTAATGGAGGAAGATATGTAAATTGTGATGCAATAACTCCTGAAGTTAAATAAGGCTAACTAACTATTAAAATGTTCTTGAATCTAACTGCAGGTTATAAAAACACTTTCGCTTATTCGTTATCATGAAGGTCTTTATCATAAAGTCAAAATACAAAAACGTGACCAGTTTTATATGTTATACAAAAATGCTTTGTGTCCTAAAATTTCAACTGATTTTGTTGAGTACCAGCTGAGTTCAGTTTCTTGAGTTTGAAGTTTGGATAGTGTTTGGGTTTTATCAAAAGCATCTGACTTGCAATTTTAAACCTGTCGTCATACCGTCATTTCTGTACTCCGGTTGTCAACACATGACGAGGAAACTTCATCATCTTCGGCCTCATTTTCATTTGAAACGTGAAATTGTGGCGAAATCATCTGTGGTGGCAAAAAAAAGTAACACTTCTTTTCTTGTACGATTTTATATGTAGGCGGTTTTTCCGGTATCTCAAAACGTAAAACTCAAATTGATCGTGTAACCAATTAATATGCGTGAATAACCAAAAGGGAAATACAAACTTTTCCGATCAGTTTCTCATTAAAAATGACAACATTCACGCCTCACGTATAATCAGATTTGTTTTTTCAACATAGAACAAGGAAGTTGTTGCAGATATCGATTAGTTCCAGTGAACCTTTGCGTATCGATACGGTAGCAAATCCGCTTTACTTATAATGGGGGTATTCGTAAAACTGCTTTAAAATAAAAAAATAAATCATTTTTACTGGACAGCCCCAGTAAATGATTCATTCTTGGAACAAACCAGTTGAAAAAAAGACTCAACTGACTAATACAAATAATTAACCATGTGAATACATAAAAACCTTCAATACATAGAAGTCACAAGTGTTATGTGACAATATTAAAATATGTTTTCAAGTTGTATTCAATCAAATATTTATTTTTTAATATGCTACAATTAACTGAAATATATGCAAATTTTCAATAGAACTTAAAGTCATACTAGCCGTAACTCCTTTCTGGGAAGGAATTTTGTAAAATCTGTTCTGAGCTGATCTCTAAATGGCAGAAGCAAAATCTCTAACAAATTTTGAGTCTTTACGTCTAATAGTTTTAGAGATCTCGTGATGAGTTAATGAATCTAAATATTTTATAGGTATATAAGTATAGAATACAGTTCAGAGTTAGTTGCCTAGGGCAAGAAATTTAACGCGTGTGATATTCAAAGAGGTATTATTCGTATCGAGTTAAACACCACCTCTTAGTGATCGGTTAAAAATAATTGTCATTGTTCCTTGTTAGTGGCCGAGGTGACTGTTCGCCATGATTTAGGTTACTCAAACGTAACCTGCTCACCAGACTAAACCACGCAGCCTTTCCATTCTCCATTCTCACTGTGGACCTTGAGACAAAATAACATTTGTCTCTTTTAACAAGGATTTCGCCCTTAGAAAAATATCTATTTTTATACTTAACAGTACAGTAACCGCTACTATGGCTTTAACTCAATTTGTATTTGTTTCGTACCACGCTCTACGTCTATTAAATATTTTTTTTTATCTTAATGTTATGTTACGGTATACGGAAATACCAGTTTGTTTTCTAGTATTTATTGATCGAAATGCGGTTTTTAAATGCTTTGAAACCAGTTGGAGGCGTGATCCTTAATGGTTAAAACAACTCGTTACTCTACAAACACACTCATGGGCTATAAAATTTAACTGTGATATTTGAAGTTTTTGTTTTATATAATTATTGACGTTAGTCTTCCTGATCATTTAGGATAATATCAATTTTCGGCTGGGTTTATTATGTTTACAACAATTTTACAGTTTACCGATTTTCTTTTAAATTCATTAACCATAACTCACGTTGTATAGTGAGATAAAATCACGATTTCTTTAGTCTCTATGACTTAGAGCTCAAATCTACGTAATGAAATATTTAATGAAAAAATCAACATTAATATGAAAGTAAATATGTTGCTGCCAAACTAAATACATATTATTAGATGTGAAAATGCTTTCGACGATGAATCATAATGAGCCGTCCAATGCATTAATTAACTTGATAGTAAAACCAAGAAGACCTCCCCTTGGGTTTTACCATCGGTTCAAATGGAAAGGGGATACCGGCAAGTTATTCCAGTTCTTTAATGTATGCGTTGGCAACTAACAATTCCGTTTGTATGCGGGGAATATCCACAGTGGATGCATGAATAGAGTGAAGTAGGATAACGAAAATGAGACTAGAACGCAAGTATTGTGCAATCCTAGTACATATTAATTTTATTTTAAAGTGTATTACTTTCACCTGCGTGTTCAAGCACAATTATTAACACACAAGAATACACATCTACTGTACAACAATACGATTTTGACTCTTTTTAATTTTAGTTGATGTACCAAAGCATTGTACAAGATATAATTTAATTCACATGACTGCTTTAGTAAGGCAATCCGACATCAGACAAATCCAATTCACTCGTAATGATGCTACCGCAAACGCTTTTAACCAAATTTTCGAAACAGGCTACTATTACATTACAGTAGTGCCTGTTGAAACATAACTGCAATATTCGACACGGGATCGTGTCCACAGACCTTTTAACATAGTTAGCAGCCGCTCTAGTGCGAAGTACCTCACTCTATATCCTTTAGGTTATATGGTCATATCACACAAGTTCACCCTTAGTGGTCACATTTCATTAGTTAAGCGTTGAGATCCTCCACTGTTCATCTCTAGGCAGAATTTTGTTTTAGAAAAAGTAGTAATGCCCATTTAATACCCAAGTGCAATACCCATAAGTACAACTAATTATAACGCTTTTAGGTTTCAACTTAAGTAAATGCTTTTGTAGACCTAACGACTATAAACAGGCTATCCACCAGAATATATTTATGAAAGGGTGTATATCTCGATCGATATTTACAATCTCTTATCGTAAGTTGATACACAATGATAAATATATTGAGAACTTAATAATAACAAAGTACTATCAATAATATACAAAATACATTGTAAAACATATTACATATATAAAAAAAATTGCTACAGGATAAATATATTTTTTGTTGACTATTTCAAGCAATTTAGGCTTCAATTTTAAAACTAAGCAATGAATACGTTTAAACCAAAATTTTACATATATTTCATATTCACGTATGAGGTTTTTTTAGTCGATTTCGAATAGTATTTTTCGTAATACACGCTTTTGATTGTGATACAAAAATACAAGAATATTAAGAAGCTTCTAGAAGGCAAAATCAAACCCGGATGTAAAGTCGCCTCAGTTGCCGCCGCATGCAAAGCTCTGACAATCACCACACGCTTAATTACGACGCATGCATTAATAAGATTTACATTTATACTTCATTCGTGTATTTAAGTTATACAGCCTGCAGAAACTGTAATAAATAGCAACTTTGTATTCTCAAAACTATTTTTTTTTAATATACGTTACAACAGTTTCATTAAATTAACCGTGTTGTATAATTCTCTATTCCAGCGACTGAACAATCTAATTTGAATAAGTTAATAATTATCACAGTATACAAGATAAGTTTACTTGTATACTGTAATAAAATATTTCAATGGCATTTTATAATGATAATGTAAAGATTATATAACGTATACTTACGTATAATAACGCAGCAAAATTACACAGGAATTACCTGTTATGGGAAAACCTCAGTTGAACACTAATGTATCCACGGGTTGGTTTGTTTTAATCACAAAATGGAAATACCAAGTTTATCTTTATATCTAACGATATTTGTTTTGTTGGGTTAAGTTTTCATAACCTTTCCAATTCGGGAAGTTACGGTAATTTTATGATTGTGTTCTGTTATGATAACAAAGTACAGTGTTTAAATACAAATTGTACTGGTTGCTTTTGAAATTAATAAAGTATTTATACAAAAATATTTTTTTTTGAAGGGAAACATTTTTAAATATGTCTGAACTTTGCGATCAACTAACGCATATTAATAACCACAAATGTATGAATTATCAAAAGCTTAATCCGGAATCGCACCTGGAAAGTCAAAAGATTTCCTCCAAATCGTATGATAGCTAAAACTATCTTCTCCTATTTCCAATACTAATATAATTGGGACAAGAAATTGAGGGTGTAAGGGTCTAGAGCATGAAGCCTCGAATGATTATTACCAACGTGTCTATCTCGGAATAAAATCATTAGCGCAGACATGTGAGTGAACTCAAATATGTTGCATTCATACGTAAATGTAATGACATTGAATTTAACATTGAACCCGTCCGTTGATGAAGTCGGAAAGTGTTCACTGGATATTAAAATTATATATAGCCTTGTCTAGATCGAGTTCTCTTTTTGCTTGTCTCAAACAGTCTAGTCCAAGGTACTGTGCTAAGTCTATTTTTTTAATTTGCTGTGTTAGTTTTAATAAATTATACAACGAATTCTTTCCGTTATTTAAAGAACACATTGACCTCTGTTTTTTAGAGAAAAAAAAATATTGTTATACAAACATCTTTATTGGAGGAGACATATAAATTCTTTTTGAGTACCCTTGATTATTTAAAAAAAAGGAAACAAGATTTTGACTAGGTCAATTTTTGAACATAATAAATAAGGTCATCGTTATGCTTTTGGTAATTTTGTATGGACATAACCTCGTCGTATTTAATGTCGCCGTTTTATGTTATTTAATTATGAACGGCATTGATTTTTGGTTTTAGAGCAACTGTAACATTGCATTTTCGCACATTAATAATCCGCAGCTGCTTAAGGTTACTAAACTCCTTAGGTAAATGTCCTGTCTGCTTAAGATTCGAGGTCGGGCATTAACCTATATAAAGTAAATATTTTTGTTTTGTCTATTGATCAATATGCAGATTTTAAAACGGGTTATGGCACCAACGCCAAATATACACTACAGGAATTTATGCACTTGCATAACATTTTTTATGTAGGTCAAATTCTAATTTGGTAATTTATACGGTAAACATTGTTTTGGAGTATATTAGTTATTAAAGTTCTTTTCGTTATGTTCAAAACAGATGGTATAGACAGTGAGATTTTTTAAAAAAAAATTGTAATAGACTCTAATATAATGGATCAGAACTGACGTAAAGTGATATTAGTACAATATAAGTCTCTTTCAGACGAAGCTTAAACAAATATATCAATGGGCGCAACTATAACAAAAATCAACTCTACATCGCGGCGCAACCCCTAAGCACTTGTAACACAAAGCTCCCTGTCTCGTGGGCTTGTGTTGTAAATATGCTATAACAATATCGCTGTGATTTATCTGATGCTTCTCGTCTTCGGCTTCAATGTTCCTTAACACTATATGGAATTGACATCATCTATTAGTCTATTACCAATAAAAATTGTTTCCAGCTTCAATTATATGCTTATAAGCAGACAAAGCCTAACCTCTATGAAGTCTTCATCTAACTTTGCTTGCAACAGCAACGATTATAAATAATTTCCTCACTGTAATATAATAAAACTATTTTACTCCTACTGATCGTTATTATTATTATATACTATATATTAATATTAATATACTATATACATAAATTACCTTTCAATTTAATTCTGCAATAAGAAGTTCAATTAATTTCTTGCCTCTTGAAATATAAGGCGCTTTTGGAAAATAACTTCCTAATCTACAAAGCTTTGAGTTATAAATTTATTCTATCATTTGCCGATTTGGATGAAACGCTTTTTGGTAATTATCAACTTGTTACCCGAAAAGCCATTGCTTCGAAGAGCATTTGATTATGCAATACATGGTCAACGGACAATAACATGCCTTTGGTCATTTGTATTACGAATGGTATCTCTTGTTAGTAATAAATACAATATGCTATAACTAAAGTAAAAAAAAAATCATAATTTAGGTGCTATATTTCATGGGATAGACTGATATAATAGCAATAGCACTTATGATAGCAAATGATCACCGGATACATGGTAAGTACCATATAGTATTGCAGTCGTTTGTGAAAGGAATAAGATTTTTTTCAAACGAGTGCCTAGAAACTATTCTAAATCTTGATGTTATATTTTGTATGGATTTTATATGGTTTCTACATAATTAAGTTCCACTCTAAGTATGATTGAACTTTCAAAGATCGAGCGGAGCCTTTAGTGCAAAGGTTAAAAAGTTGTTAACCGTGAGAATGAAACAAATTAATTTATAGATCTGAGGTCGTTGTTTAAAAAAACTGGTAACTTTCAAGACTGAAACAATGTCATTACCAAACAGTCAGAGCCCTTGTGCGGTTTGCTTACAACGTGTTATCTAAAATTTATAATGATGTCTTTGGGACGCTGCATTGGACCAAAGACCATTAGTTTTATATAAATCACTAGGACTAAACAGTCAGTTAAAAAATTTTTATGACGCTGAAATTTAGTTAAATTGAATTCTAACTTTCCGTTTTTAAATTTGATTATTAAAGCAGTAGCAGTAAAAGCGGTATCAGTAGTAGCAGTATTATTAACAGCAGTAGTAGTAGTAGTAATAGTAGCAGTAGTAGTAGATGGATGTGTGGTGTGACGAGCATTAATAAAATTAAGAATGAGGATATTAGAGGAAGTCTGAAAGTTGCTCCAGTGACAGAGAAATTGAGGAGTAAGAGGTTAGCGTGGTGCGGGCATATTATGAGGAGGGATAAAGGACTCTTTAAGAAAGTAATGAGAATGAACGTGGATGGAAGAATATGGAAGAATAGAGAAAGAACGAAGAAAGTGTGGATAGATTGTGTGAAAAGCGACATGTTTAAGAACAGTTTGAATTCAGATATGACAGCTGATAGAGGGATATGACAGAGAAGTACATTCTGTGCCGACCCCACATAGCTGGGAAAAGAGCAGGAGGAAGAAGATTGTATAAAGATAAACTTGGTTATTCTAATAATCATGAAGGTTTTATGTAAAAAGGGTATAAATAGATATCACAACAACAATCAAGAAACATCGCACACATTCGGTGAATTTGATCGACTCGCCATTTCCATGTAACGCAGCGACGGAAATGAAAACGGGATTTCGAAATGAACAGCAAACGCTGCATAAAATGTTTCAAAGTTCAAACGCTGATGATGAAGCTGGACTAACACGTATTATACTAGTTCATGTTTATATATATTTTTGTACTGGCAATGTTTATTCAGTTACATATATTAGATGTTGCTGTTTATTTCTTTAGGGCGCTTTTATATATATTACAACAATAAAACAGTATTTAATAATACTAACCGAAAGGTGTTCTTGTTATTCATAAATACACATATAAAGTTAATCTCGAAAATTATAGAAAACCAAGTAAAGAGAAACTGTAGTCACTGCGATGGATTAAATGTAGTGTTTAGAAACAACACTACCGCCGACAGTCTAAGGTGTGCATATATTACTGTGTTACGGTTTGAAGGGCGCTGTAGAAGTTCTACTGGAGTAACGATACTTAAAATCTTATATTTCAAAGCGACGAGGACAACGTGGTGCTTTGTATATCATCCTAACTAGCGCTACGTTATTACATACAAGTGTATCACTTATGCTCTGTCATCTTAGACTATTAAAAAAAGACTAAGGTAAAGTCCGGCAGTACTAAAAGGCGACTAAAAAGATTTTCAAGTTCATGAGCTTTAAAGGTGAAAATCCCCTTTGGATAATTGGCCGAGTCCAGGGTAGACGACAAGTACAAAATGGTCGCGTGTTTCTTGTACTCAAGCGAAGGTGTTGGAGAGGATTACGGATCTCTCAAGAGCGTGCTTAGGCGTAGTACAGGGAGGAACCAGTGTATTATGTAGGAGATCTCTGAGTCTCCTGCAACGCACTGAGGTTGACCACGAATGAAGTTTTAGTGAGTACAGGTCCCAAATCACCTTGTTTTCTCTTCTCAGAAGCAGGGTACCCATATATATATATTACCATCATGTGAATGTCTCGCTCGTCTGGTGGTTTCGTCGAATAAAAAAAAAGAATAACCGATATTGCTTTTATAAACATTTATTTTCATATTGAAATTATTCTAAAGTTAAATTTATGTTAGCGCAAACAAAAATTTCAGCGATAAAATGCTAGATGAAGTTAAAATTTCTCCACTTTCAGATTACAAACACGTACATTTCATGGAAACAGCAGGTCAATTATGGAGATTGCGTATGTGTCTGTTGCACGCTGGCACATGCTAATTAGATTGCTAGGAAATCGAGAAAAGTTTTTGAAGTGAAACTTCTTTTGTGACGGCATGAATTGGATTTTATGAAACGAAATTGCGTAACTAAAAAGAGACAACTATAAATGCATTTACAAGGTATAGACTATGAAACTCCCACCAACCCGCATTGGGCCAACATGGTGGTAAATGGCCCAAATGCCATAGGAAACGTTACCTGATTGTATGAAAATATCTGAAGGAGGCCTACGTCCAGAAGTGGACATCTATCGACTAAGGATGATGATGATGACGACAGTAAAGGAATGAGATAAAATTTGTTTCTTTGTAGTTTCAATATCCGCCCTCCTCTTTGTACTATGGTTCAAAGTGCCTCCACTACTCTGCCCTCGTATACAGGATCGTACACAAATATATGAACCTGACTGTTGTATAAATGTTTAACAATAAAAAAAAAAATTAAATCAAACAATTTCTATAATTACTAAAAAGATTAAACTAGATTCTTCAATTTATCTCTTTTCTCTTGTCTCTCTTTCGCTCTTTCCTACTTGTCAATAAAAAAAAAACTATCGATCAATTGCTTTCCCTCTCTCTTTCTGTTTACTACCTCCATAGTGCATTCGTATCATTCTCGTTGAAATTAACCAGACTCGTTTTTTTTTTTGTTAGTTTATACCTTAATACAACAACAACAAATTCTTATTTAGTGTAGTGAATGGAAGAAATAAAAAATCTAGCGGCAACTGTTAATTTCCCCAAGGTTTATCGAGTCATTTTACTGGATGATAGGATCGAAGAAAATATCGAATTCAATGCTCGCACTGAATAACTCCGCATGTGCTATTTGTCTAGTAAAACCTTCATTGTCACAAGTCTTTGTCACTGTTCTAGAGTGTTTTAATTTGTTTCTTACTAGTGCTAAATAGATAAACATTTAATCATTCTCATGAAACTATCCTTAACATGATTTTTTTAAACCTAAATATAGATTATCTTTGAAAGTAGCAATTAATTTTTCTCTTCTTTATTCTTTTATCTATAGACAAGAATTATCAAATAAAACGATTCATTTCAAAATCATCAAGCTATATTTTAAATTTATTAATAGCATTGTACTTTTGTCCCTTATCTGTTTCGGCAAATCATTAATGGACTGATCAATAAGCCCATTTGATTTGGAAATTGATTTTCAAAGGCGAAGAGATCCGTTTGAAGCTTTCGACGTGAAAATGTCTTCAATCGATGATTTTGAAGCCATTACAATAAATCTATTATAGTCAGTGTTTGTTTTCGACATCAATCAAATTATGAATATTTCTATTTAAAATTATAACATTACCAAAACATGAGTTTTTGTGTTCTTATGTTAATCAAATATCGGAAAAAAATCTATTAGATAATAAGATGACGAACTAACTGAACGTTTGTTTGGCGATACTTTCCATAATAATGTGGTAAGAAAGGCAACACGTACTTTTGGCACTTCTATAATTAATCAAAAGCTCTCTCTGGGTTACATATAGTGCATTATGAGATGATATTGCTATTCCTGGTCTCACTTCGTTATGATGAACACGAGAAAACAACATATTCATTGTTGTAATTATTGTCCCTGGGCTGCGAGGGTTCTCATTAACCAAATTTCAAACCTTTTTAGTAAATTTTTCCGGAATATACTTACTTCCTTCCATTACACAACTCCAACTTACTTCTATTAATATCCCTTATAATAATTATGTATCAAAAATTATAAAACGCTTCCTTTGTATGTAAGAGTAATATTAAACAAAAACTGCGCAAGAAAGTTGCATTATAACAATCATTAAAGTTAAACGTAGTATTAAATGTTGGACCGGAAATGGGTTAATGGAGTATAGAGTACGTATGTATTATACCGTAGGACTTGTAGGCGAATTTAATTTTTTCAATGAAATGTACAGCAGGTCGCTTTTATTACAAATATGAGTTTTGATCTGCTAATACATTTAATATATAGTCAACAATTCACGTATTATTAAGTTTTAGAAGTGTTCGGCGAAATGTTCTCACAACATTGTTAAATATAAAATTTCATCTTTAGAAAAAACTACATAATTCATTGAAATTTTAATATATTGCTTTACTACCGCTTCGACAGTGAAGACAAAGAATAAGAATACGGCAAAGAACTGAGGCTATATTTTATTTAAATAAAATTACATCGGATATTTACAATGTAAATGATACTTAATTATTTTTGTAGTAACATTTAATATTTTTTTACTCTTCTAAAAGTTCACACTAGTGAGAAATTCACGTGGTAGTGAGTGACAGGCCTGCCCATAACAAGATAACGCTAGGATAAATTGTACTCGTCGCCTTGAGACAAGATGTTAAACCCTTCAAAGTAGAACACTATACTATTTGCGTGTGCAAAGTACTGTTTGACAGTAGAAACAGGAGCAACGGCGGTACCAGTAAAAGGCTGTCCTAATACTCCAAACAGCACTAATAAAATAGTGTTACCATGTAAAAATGTTGCCAGTGGACTTTCTCTTCCATTAGGAGATACCTGAATTTTTACTAGTAACATTTATATATACGCATAGTTTATTTATTAAAAATACTTTATTTTTTTCATACAATTAAGCGACGAGACGTTCGCCTGATGGTGATACGCCTGCCCATAATAACGTGGCTCTAGTTAGGATGGTCTACACAGCACCACATGAACAAAATGTCGATCTCGTTACACCAGTAATTACACTAGTTACAACGCTCTTTAAACAGGCACACAGTAATATTTGCACATCACTGTTTGATGGCAGAAATAGCTGCTCCAGTGGTACCTGACTAGATGATCTCCAGCAAGAGAGTACCAGTAAATTATATTGTTTTAATACAATTTATCTCTCTAACTACAGATCTATAGACATCAAATACGAGAACATAAATTAGAGTATTCTATCTTTTATATTTGATATTACAAAAGATAAGTTTAACTAATAAGTATTTTTCTTAACCTCATTGTGAGATTCTCATACATTTTGTAAAGGAGAACCTAATTGACTTAGTAATATAGTACCTGTTAAGTGAGAGAGTGGTCGCTATAATGCTTTTAAGTTTAACTAAGATACATCGCTGCGACTTCTATTGGTTAACTTAATAACTGAGCACCGCAATGCGACCATTATATTTGTATGCATGATTTATATCAACATTTAGATATTTCATCGCTTTCTATACCTTTAAGAATTAATTTTGATTGTCATACTGTAAAAGCAATGTCACAAAATTACACCACCACGTAATCTGAAAACAAATTATTAAACTTGATTAAGTAAAATTTTAAAGTTCACCTTGACATTCAACCATATTTTTTTTTTTTATATAATCATGCGTTTTTCCCAGTAGGTGTAGGCAGAGGTAAATAAACACCCACATTTCGCCAGATGTGGTCAGATTAGGTCCCGTGTAACAGCGGGCGAGCCTGTTGCCACTTTACTGGGGCCACCACACACACACAAAGATGATTTCAGTGTGCGGGTTTCCTCACGATGTTTACCTTCACCGTTTGTATCTCGCTGTTGTAACTAAAGTTCACAAACTTAAATATTAAGTCATCGGTACATGCCGAGATTCGAACCCGCGACCTTCGGAATGAAAGCCGCACGTTAGAGCATTAGGCCAGCGAGCTACTGTCCATAATTATTGTAGTTTAAATTATAGTTTATCTAATTAATTGTGGTCAAAATGGTATCATGTTATAAAATACGAATAACAAACAATACAATACTTTGTTATCTACTAAAGTGGCTCGTATATCACGTCATTAAAACTTTCAATAAAAACAAAATTTAATATATGGCGAAACCGAAATGCTTACTGCGCGGAAAAGTTTACTGCGCGGAAAAGTTTACTGCGTGGAAAAGCTTACTGCGCGGAAAAGTTTACTGCGTGGAAAAAAAGCTTACTGCGCGGAAATGTTTACTGTGTGGAAAAGTTTACTGCGCGGAAGTTTTCTGCGCGGAAAAGTTTACTGCGCAGGAAAGTTTTTTGTGAGAAAAAGTTTACTGCGTGGTAAATTTTACTGTGCGAAAACTTTACTGCGCGGAAAAGTTTACTGTGCGGATAAGTCTTCTGCGCGGAAAAGTATACTGCCCGGAAAAGTTTACTGCGAAGTAAAGCTTACTGCGCGTGAAAGTTTACTGTGAGGAAAAGTTTACTGCTTGGAAAATTTTACTGCGAGAAAAAGTTTACTGCGCGGAAAAGTTTACTGCGCGGAAAAGTCTTCTGCGCGGAAAAGTATAATGCCCGTAAAAGTTTACTGCGAAGTAAAGTTTACTGCGCGTGAAAGTTTACTGTGAGGAAAAGTTTACTGCTTGGAAAATTTTACTGCGAGAAAAAGTTTACTGCGCGAAAAGTTTACTGCGCGGAAAAGTCTTCTGCGCGGAAAAGTATAATGCCCGGAAAAGTTTACTGCAAAGTAAAGCTTACTGCGCGGGAAAGTTTACTGTGAGGAAAAGTTTACTGCGTGGAAAATTTTACTGTGCGGAAAACTTTACTGCGCGGAAAAGTTTACTGTGCGGATGTCTTCTGCGCAGAAAAGTATACTGCCCGGAAAAGTTTACTGCGCGGAAAAGTCTTCTGCGCGGAAAAGTATAATGCCCGGAAAAGTTTACTGCAAAGTAAAGTTTACTGCGCGGGAAAGTTTACTGCTTGGAAAATTTTACTGCTTGGAAAATTTTACTGCGAGAAAAAGTTTACTGCGCGAAAAGTTTACTGCGCGGAAAAGTCTTCTGCGCGGAAAAGTATAATGCCCGGAAAAGTTTACTGCAAAGTAAAGCTTACTGCGCGGGAAAGTTTACTGTGAGGAAAAGTTTACTGCGTGGAAAATTTTACTGTGCGGAAAACTTTACTGCGCGGAAAAGTTTACTGTGCGGATGTCTTCTGCGCAGAAAAGTATACTGCCCGGAAAAGTTTACTGCGCGGAAAAGTATAATGCCCGGAAAAGTTTACTGCAAAGTAAAGTTTACTACGCGGGAAAGTTTACTGCTTGGAAAAGTTTACTGCTTGGAAAATTTTACTGCGAGAAAAAGTTTACTACGCAGAAAAGTTTACTGCGAAGAAAAGTTTGCTGCGCGGAAAAGTCTACTGCGATGAAAAATCTTCTGCGCGGAAAAGTTTACTGTGCGGAAAAGTCTTCTGCGCGGAAAAGTTTACTGCCCGGAAAAGTTTACTGCGAAGGAAAGTTTACTGCGCGGAAAAGTTTACTGTGAGGAAAAGTTTACCGCTTGGAAAATTTTACTGCGTGGAAAACTTTACTGCCCGGAAAAGTTTACTGTGAGGAAAAGTTTACTGCGTGGAAAAGTTTATTACGCGGAAAAGTCTACAGCGAGGAAAAATCTTTTGCGCGTAAAAGTTTACTGCGCGGAAAAGTCTTCTGCGCGGAAAAGTTTACTGCTCAAAAAAGTTTACTGCGAAGAAAAGTTTACTGCAAAGTAAAGTTTACTGCGCGTGAAAGTTTACTGTGAGGAAAAGTTTACTGCTTGGAAAATTTTACTGCTAGAAAAAGTTTACTGCGCGTGAAAGTTTACTGTGAGGAAAAGTTTACTGCTTGGAAAATTTTACTGCGAGAAAAAGTTTACTGCGCGGAAAAGTTTACTGCGCGGAAAAGTCTTCTGCGCGGAAAAGTATAATGCCCGGAAAAGTTTACTGCGAAGGAATGTTTACTGCGCGTGAAAGTTTACTGTGAGGAAAAGTTTACTGCTTGGAAAATTTTACTGCGAGAAAAAGTTTACTGCGCGAAAAGTTTACTGCGCGGAAAAGTCTTCTGCGCGGAAAAGTTTACTGCAAAGTAAAGTTTACTGCGCGGGAAAGTTTACTGTGAGGAAAAGTTTACTGCGTGGAAAATTTTACTGTGTGGATGTCTTCTGCGCAGAAAAGTATACTGCCCGGAAAAGTTTACTGCGCGGAAAAGTCTTCTGCGCGGAAAAGTATAATGCCCGGAAAAGTTTACTGCAAAGTAAAGTTTACTGCGCGGGAAAGTTTACTGTGAGGAAAAGTTTACTGCTTGGAAAATTTTACTACGAGAAAAAGTTTACTACGCGAAAAGTTTACTGCGCGGAAAAGTCTTCTGCGCGGAAAAGTATAATGCCCGGAAAAGTTTACTGCAAAGTAAAGCTTACTGCGCGGGAAAGTTTACTGTGAGGAAAAGTTTACTGCGTGGAAAATTTTACTGTGCGGAAAACTTTACTGCGCGGAAAAGTTTACTGTGCGGATGTCTTCTGCGCAGAAAAGTATACTGCCCGGAAAAGTTTACTGCGCGGAAAAGTATAATGCCCGGAAAAGTTTACTGCAAAGTAAAGTTTACTACGCGGGAAAGTTTACTGCTTGGAAAAGTTTACTGCTTGGAAAATTTTACTGCGAGAAAAAGTTTACTACGCAGAAAAGTTTACTGCGAAGAAAAGTTTGCTGCGCGGAAAAGTCTACTGCGATGAAAAATCTTCTGCGCGGAAAAGTTTACTGTGCGGAAAAGTCTTCTGCGCGGAAAAGTTTACTGCCCGGAAAAGTTTACTGCGAAGGAAAGTTTACTGCGCGGAAAAGTTTACTGTGAGGAAAAGTTTACCGCTTGGAAAATTTTACTGCGTGGAAAACTTTACTGCCCGGAAAAGTTTACTGTGAGGAAAAGTTTACTGCGCGGAAAAGTTTACTGTGAGGAAAAGTTTACCGCTTGGAAAATTTTACTGCGTGGAAAACTTTACTGCCCGGAAAAGTTTACTGTGAGGAAAAGTTTACTGCGTGGAAAAGTTTATTACGCGGAAAAGTCTACAGCGAGGAAAAATCTTTTGCGCGTAAAAGTTTACTGCGCGGAAAAGTCTTCTGCGCGGAAAAGTTTACTGCTCAAAAAAGTTTACTGCGAAGAAAAGTTTACTGCAAAGTAAAGTTTACTGCGCGTGAAAGTTTACTGTGAGGAAAAGTTTACTGCTTGGAAAATTTTACTGCGAGAAAAAGTTTACTGCGCGTGAAAGTTTACTGTGAGGAAAAGTTTACTGCTTGGAAAATTTTACTGCGAGAAAAAGTTTACTGCGCGGAAAAGTTTACTGCGCGGAAAAGTTTACTGCGCGGAAAAGTCTTCTGCGCGGAAAAGTATAATGCCCGGAAAAGTTTACTGCGAAGGAATGTTTACTGCGTGGAAAATTTTACTGTGCGGAAAACTTTACTGCGCGGAAAAGATTACTGTGCGGATGTCTTCTGCGCAGAAAAGTATACTGCCCGGAAAAGTTTACTGCGCGGAAAAGTATAATGCCTGGAAAAGTTTACTGCAAAGTAAAGTTTACTACGCGGGAAAGTTTACTGCTTGGAAAATTTTACTGCGAGAAAAAGTTTACTACGCAGAAAAGTTTGCTGCGAAGAAAAGTTTGCTGCGCGGAAAAGTCTACTGCGATGAAAAATCTTCTGCGCGGAAAAGTTTACTGTGCGGAAAAGTCTTCTGCGCGGAAAAGTTTACTGCCCGGAAAAGTTTACTGCGAAGGAAAGTTTACTGCGCGGAAAAGTTTACTGTGAGGAAAAGTTTACCGCTTGGAAAATTTTACTGCGTGGAAAACTTTACTGCCCGGAAAAGTTTACTGTGAGGAAAAGTTTACTGCGCAGAAAAGTTTACTGTGAGGAAAAGTTTACCGCTTGGAAAATTTTACTGCGTGGAAAACTTTACTGCCCGGAAAAGTTTACTGTGAGGAAAAGTTTACTGCGTGGAAAAGTTTATTACGCGGAAAAGTCTACAGCGAGGAAAAATCTTTTGCGCGTAAAAGTTTACTGCGCGGAAAAGTCTTCTGCGCGGAAAAGTTTACTGCTCAAAAAAGTTTACTGCGAAGAAAAGTTTACTGCAAAGTAAAGTTTACTGCGCGTGAAAGTTTACTGTGAGGAAAAGTTTACTGCTTGGAAAATTTTACTGCGAGAAAAAGTTTACTGCGCGTGAAAGTTTACTGTGAGGAAAAGTTTACTGCTTGGAAAATTTTACTGCGAGAAAAAGTTTACTGCGCGGAAAAGTTTACTGCGCGGAAAAGTTTACTGCGCGGAAAAGTCTTCTGCGCGGAAAAGTATAATGCCCGGAAAAGTTTACTGCGAAGGAATGTTTACTGCGTGGAAAATTTTACTGTGCGGAAAACTTTACTGCGCGGAAAAGATTACTGTGCGGATGTCTTCTGCGCAGAAAAGTATACTGCCCGGAAAAGTTTACTGCGCGGAAAAGTATAATGCCTGGAAAAGTTTACTGCAAAGTAAAGTTTACTACGCGGGAAAGTTTACTGCTTGGAAAATTTTACTGCGAGAAAAAGTTTACTACGCAGAAAAGTTTGCTGCGAAGAAAAGTTTGCTGCGCGGAAAAGTCTACTGCGATGAAAAATCTTCTGCGCGGAAAAGTTTACTGTGCGGAAAAGTCTTCTGCGCGGAAAAGTTTACTGCCCGGAAAAGTTTACTGCGAAGGAAAGTTTACTGCGCGGAAAAGTTTACTGTGAGGAAAAGTTTACCGCTTGGAAAATTTTACTGCGTGGAAAACTTTACTGCCCGGAAAAGTTTACTGTGAGGAAAAGTTTACTGCGTGGAAAAGTTTATTACGCGGAAAAGTCTACAGCGAGGAAAAATCTTTTGCGCGTAAAAGTTTACTGCGCGGAAAAGTCTTCTGCGCGGAAAAGTTTACTGCTCGAAAAAGTTTACTGCGAAGAAAAGTTTACTGCAAAGTAAAGTTTACTGCGCGTGAAAGTTTACTGTGAGGAAAAGTTTACTGCTTGGAAAATTTTACTGCGAGAAAAAGTTTACTGCGCGTGAAAGTTTACTGTGAGGAAAAGTTTACTGCTTGGAAAATTTTACTGCGAGAAAAAGTTTACTGCGTGGAAAAGTTTACTGCGCGGAAAAGTCTTCTGCGCGGAAAAGTATAATGCCCGGAAAAGTTTACTGCGAAGGAATGTTTACTGCGCAGGAAAGTTTTTTGTGAGAAAAAGTTTACTGCGTGGTAAATTATACTGTGCGAAAACTTTACTGCGCGGAAAAGTTTACTGTGCGGATAAGTCTTCTGCGCGGAAAAGTATACTGCCCGGAAAAGTTTTCTGCGAAGTAAAGTTTACTGCGCGTGAAAGTTTACTGTGAGGAAAAGTTTACTGCTTGGAAAATTTTACTGCGAGAAAAAGTTTACTGCGCGAAAAGTTTACTGCGCGGAAAAGTCTTCTGCGCGGAAAAGTTTACTGCAAAGTAAAGTTTACTGCGCGGGAAAGTTTACTGTGAGGAAAAGTTTACTGCGTGGAAAATTTTACTGTGTGGATGTCTTCTGCGCAGAAAAGTATACTGCCCGGAAAAGTTTACTGCGCGGAAAAGTCTTCTGCGCGGAAAAGTATAATGCCCGGAAAAGTTTACTGCAAAGTAAAGTTTACTGCGCGGGAAAGTTTACTGTGAGGAAAAGTTTACTGCTTGGAAAATTTTACTGCGAGAAAAAGTTTACTGCGCCGAAAAGTTTACTGCGCGGAAAAGTCTTCTGCGCGGAAAAGTATAATGCCCGGAAAAGTTTACTGCAAAGTAAAGTTTACTGCGCGGGAAAGTTTACTGCTTGGAAAATTTTACTGGGAGAAAAAGTTTACTACGCGGAAAAGTTTACTGCGAAGAAAAGTTTACTGCGCGGAAAAGTCTACTGCGATGAAAAATCTTCTGCGCGGAAAAGTTTACTGTGCGGAAAAGTCTTCTGCGCGGAAAAGTTTACTGCTCGAAAAAGTTTACTGCGAAGAAAAGTTTACTGCGCGGAAAAGTTTACTGTGAGGAAAAGTTTACCGCTTGGAAAATTTTACTGCGTGGAAAACTTTACTGCCCGGAAAAGTTTACTGTGAGGAAAAGTTTACTGCGTGGAAAATTTATTACGCGGAAAAGTCTACAGCGAGTAAAAATCTTTTGCGCGTAAAAGTTTACTGCGCGGAAAAGTCTTCTGCGCGGAAAAGTTTACTGCTCAAAAAAGTTTACTGCGAAGAAAAGTTTACTGCAAAGTAAAGTTTACTGCGCGTGAAAGTTTACTGTGAGGAAAAGTTTACTGCTTGGAAAATTTTACTGCGAGAAAAAGTTTACTGCGCGTGAAAGTTTACTGTGAGGAAAAGTTTACTGCTTGGAAAATTTTACTGCGAGAAAAAGTTTACTGCGCGGAAAAGTTTACTGCGCGAAACAGTCTTCTGCGTGGAAAAGTATACTGCCCGGAAAAGTTTTCTGCGAAGTAAAGTTTACTGCGCGTGAAAGTTTACTGTGAGGAAAAGTTTACTGCTTGGAAAATTTTACTGCGAGAAAAAGTTTACTGCGCGAAAAGTTTACTGCGCGGAAAAGTCTTCTGCGCGGAAAAGTTTACTGCAAAGTAAAGTTTACTGCGCGGGAAAGTTTACTGTGAGGAAAAGTTTACTGCGTGGAAAATTTTACTGTGTGGATGTCTTCTGCGCAGAAAAGTATACTGCCCGGAAAAGTTTACTGCGCGGAAAAGTCTTCTGCGCGGAAAAGTATAATGCCCGGAAAAGTTTACTGCAAAGTAAAGTTTACTGCGCGGGAAAGTTTACTGTGAGGAAAAGTTTACTGCTTGGAAAATTTTACTGCGAGAAAAAGTTTACTACGCAGAAAAGTTTACTGCGAAGAAAAGTTTGCTGCGCGGAAAAGTCTACTGCGATGAAAAATCTTCTGCGCGGAAAAGTTTACTGTGCGGAAAAGTCTTCTGCGCGGAAAAGTTTACTGCCCGGAAAAGTTTACTGCGAAGGAAAGTTTACTGCGCGGAAAAGTTTACTGTGAGGAAAAGTTTACCGCTTGGAAAATTTTACTGCGTGGAAAACTTTACTGCCCGGAAAAGTTTACTGTGAGGAAAAGTTTACTGCGTGGAAAAGTTTATTACGCGGAAAAGTCTACAGCGAGGAAAAATCTTTTGCGCGTAAAAGTTTACTGCGCGGAAAAGTCTTCTGCGCGGAAAAGTTTACTGCTCGAAAAAGTTTACTGCGAAGAAAAGTTTACTGCAAAGTAAAGTTTACTGCGCGTGAAAGTTTACTGTGAGGAAAAGTTTACTGCTTGGAAAATTTTACTGCGAGAAAAAGTTTACTGCGCGCGAAAGTTTACTGTGAGGAAAAGTTTACTGCTTGGAAAATTTTACTGCGAGAAAAAGTTTACTGCGCGGAAAAGTTTACTGCGCGGAAAAGTCTTCTGCGCGGAAAAGTATAATGCCCGGAAAAGTTTACTGCGAAGGAATGTTTACTGCGCAGGAAAGTTTTTTGTGAGAAAAAGTTTACTGCGTGGTAAATTATACTGTGCGAAAACTTTACTGCGCGGAAAAGTTTACTGTGCGGATAAGTCTTCTGCGCGGAAAAGTATACTGCCCGGAAAAGTTTTCTGCGAAGTAAAGTTTACTGCGCGTGAAAGTTTACTGTGAGGAAAAGTTTACTGCTTGGAAAATTTTACTGCGAGAAAAAGTTTACTGCGCGAAAAGTTTACTGCGCGGAAAAGTCTTCTGCGCGGAAAAGTTTACTGCAAAGTAAAGTTTACTGCGCGGGAAAGTTTACTGTGAGGAAAAGTTTACTGCGTGGAAAATTTTACTGTGTGGATGTCTTCTGCGCAGAAAAGTATACTGCCCGGAAAAGTTTACTGCGCGGAAAAGTCTTCTGCGCGGAAAAGTATAATGCCCGGAAAAGTTTACTGCAAAGTAAAGTTTACTGCGCGGGAAAGTTTACTGTGAGGAAAAGTTTACTGCTTTGAAAATTTTACTGCGAGAAAAAGTTTACTGCGCCGAAAAGTTTACTGCGCGGAAAAGTCTTCTGCGCGGAAAAGTATAATGCCCGGAAAAGTTTACTGCAAAGTAAAGTTTACTGCGCGGGAAAGTTTACTGCTTGGAAAATTTTACTGCTTGGAAAATTTTACTGGGAGAAAAAGTTTACTACGCGGAAAAGTTTACTGCGAAGAAAAGTTTACTGCGCGGAAAAGTCTACTGCGATGAAAAATCTTCTGCGCGGAAAAGTTTACTGTGCGGAAAAGTCTTCTGCGCGGAAAAGTTTACTGCCCGGAAAAGTTTACTGCGAAGGAAAGTTTACTGCGCGGAAAAGTTTACTGTGAGGAAAAGTTTACCGCTTGGAAAATTTTACTGCGTGGAAAACTTTACTGCCCGGAAAAGTTTACTGTGAGGAAAAGTTTACTGCGTGGAAAAGTTTATTACGCGGAAAAGTCTACAGCGAGTAAAAATCTTTTGCGCGTAAAAGTTTACTGCGCGGAAAAGTCTTCTGCGCGGAAAAGTTTACTGCTCGAAAAAGTTTACTGCGAAGAAAAGTTTACTGCAAAGTAAAGTTTACTGCGCGTGAAAGTTTACTGTGAGGAAAAGTTTACTGCTTGGAAAATTTTACTGCGAGAAAAAGTTTACTGCTCGTGAAAGTTTACTGTGAGGAAAAGTTTACTGCTTGGAAAATTTTACTGCGAGAAAAAGTTTACTGCGCGGAAAAGTTTACTGCGCGGAACAGTCTTCTGCGTGGAAAAGTATACTGCCCGGAAAAGTTTTCTGCGAAGTAAAGTTTACTGCGCGTGAAAGTTTACTGTGAGGAAAAGTTTACTGCTTGGAAAATTTTACTGCGAGAAAAAGTTTACTGCGCGAAAAGTTTACTGCGCGGAAAAGTCTTCTGCGCGGAAAAGTTTACTGCAAAGTAAAGTTTACTGCGCGGGAAAGTTTACTGTGAGGAAAAGTTTACTGCGTGGAAAATTTTACTGTGTGGATGTCTTCTGCGCAGAAAAGTATACTGCCCGGAAAAGTTTACTGCGCGGAAAAGTCTTCTGCGCGGAAAAGTATAATGCCCGGAAAAGTTTACTGCAAAGTAAAGTTTACTGCGCGGGAAAGTTTACTGTGAGGAAAAGTTTACTGCTTGGAAAATTTTACTGCGAGAAAAAGTTTACTACGCAGAAAAGTTTACTGCGAAGAAAAGTTTGCTGCGCGGAAAAGTCTACTGCGATGAAAAATCTTCTGCGCGGAAAAGTTTACTGTGCGGAAAAGTCTTCTGCGCGGAAAAGTTTACTGCCCGGAAAAGTTTACTGCGAAGGAAAGTTTACTGCGCGGAAAAGTTTACTGTGAGGAAAAGTTTACCGCTTGGAAAATTTTACTGCGTGGAAAACTTTACTGCCCGGAAAAGTTTACTGTGAGGAAAAGTTTACTGCGTGGAAAAGTTTATTACGCGGAAAAGTCTACAGCGAGGAAAAATCTTTTGCGCGTAAAAGTTTACTGCGCGGAAAAGTCTTCTGCGCGGAAAAGTTTACTGCTCGAAAAAGTTTACTGCGAAGAAAAGTTTACTGCAAAGTAAAGTTTACTGCGCGTGAAAGTTTACTGTGAGGAAAAGTTTACTGCTTGGAAAATTTTACTGCGAGAAAAAGTTTACTGCGCGTGAAAGTTTACTGTGAGGAAAAGTTTACTGCTTGGAAAATTTTACTGTGTGGATGTCTTCTGCGCAGAAAAGTATACTGCCCGGAAAAGTTTACTGCGCGGAAAAGTCTTCTGCGCGGAAAAGTATAATGCCCGGAAAAGTTTACTGCAAAGTAAAGTTTACTGCGCGGGAAAGTTTACTGTGAGGAAAAGTTTACTGCTTGGAAAATTTTACTGCGAGAAAAAGTTTACTGCGCCGAAAAGTTTACTGCGCGGAAAAGTCTTCTGCGCGGAAAAGTATAATGCCCGGAAAAGTTTACTGCAAAGTAAAGTTTACTGCGCGGGAAAGTTTACTGCTTGGAAAATTTTACTGCTTGGAAAATTTTACTGGGAGAAAAAGTTTACTACGCGGAAAAGTTTACTGCGAAGAAAAGTTTACTGCGCGGAAAAGTCTACTGCGATGAAAAATCTTCTGCGCGGAAAAGTTTACTGTGCGGAAAAGTCTTCTGCGCGGAAAAGTTTACTGCCCGGAAAAGTTTACTGCGAAGGAAAGTTTACTGCGCGGAAAAGTTTACTGTGAGGAAAAGTTTACCGCTTGGAAAATTTTACTGCGTGGAAAACTTTACTGCCCGGAAAAGTTTACTGTGAGGAAAAGTTTACTGCGTGGAAAAGTTTATTACGCGGAAAAGTCTACAGCGAGTAAAAATCTTTTGCGCGTAAAAGTTTACTGCGCGGAAAAGTCTTCTGCGCGGAAAAGTTTACTGCTCGAAAAAGTTTACTGCGAAGAAAAGTTTACTGCAAAGTAAAGTTTACTGCGCGTGAAAGTTTACTGTGAGGAAAAGTTTACTGCTTGGAAAATTTTACTGCGAGAAAAAGTTTACTGCGCGTGAAAGTTTACTGTGAGGAAAAGTTTACTGCTTGGAAAATTTTACTGCGAGAAAAAGTTTACTGCGCGGAAAAGTTTACTGCGCGGAACAGTCTTCTGCGTGGAAAAGTATACTGCCCGGAAAAGTTTTCTGCGAAGTAAAGTTTACTGCGCGTGAAAGTTTACTGTGAGGAAAAGTTTACTGCTTGGAAAATTTTACTGCGAGAAAAAGTTTACTGCGCGGAAAAGTTTACTGCGCGGAACAGTCTTCTGCGTGGAAAAGTATACTGCCCGGAAAAGTTTTCTGCGAAGTAAAGTTTACTGCGCGTGAAAGTTTACTGTGAGGAAAAGTTTACTGCTTGGAAAATTTTACTGCGAGAAAAAGTTTACTGCGCGAAAAGTTTACTGCGCGGAAAAGTCTTCTGCGCGGAAAAGTTTACTGCAAAGTAAAGTTTACTGCGCGGGAAAGTTTACTGTGAGGAAAAGTTTACTGCGTGGAAAATTTTACTGTGTGGATGTCTTCTGCGCAGAAAAGTATACTGCCCGGAAAAGTTTACTGCGCGGAAAAGTCTTCTGCGCGGAAAAGTATAATGCCCGGAAAAGTTTACTGCAAAGTAAAGTTTACTGCGCGGGAAAGTTTACTGTGAGGAAAAGTTTACTGCTTGGAAAATTTTACTGCGAGAAAAAGTTTACTACGCAGAAAAGTTTACTGCGAAGAAAAGTTTGCTGCGCGGAAAAGTCTACTGCGATGAAAAATCTTCTGCGCGGAAAAGTTTACTGTGCGGAAAAGTCTTCTGCGCGGAAAAGTTTACTGCCCGGAAAAGTTTACTGCGAAGGAAAGTTTACTGCGCGGAAAAGTTTACTGTGAGGAAAAGTTTACCGCTTGGAAAATTTTACTGCGTGGAAAACTTTACTGCCCGGAAAAGTTTACTGTGAGGAAAAGTTTACTGCGTGGAAAAGTTTATTACGCGGAAAAGTCTACAGCGAGGAAAAATCTTTTGCGCGTAAAAGTTTACTGCGCGGAAAAGTCTTCTGCGCGGAAAAGTTTACTGCTCGAAAAAGTTTACTGCGAAGAAAAGTTTACTGCAAAGTAAAGTTTACTGCGCGTGAAAGTTTACTGTGAGGAAAAGTTTACTGCTTGGAAAATTTTACTGCGAGAAAAAGTTTACTGCGCGTGAAAGTTTACTGTGAGGAAAAGTTTACTGCTTGGAAAATTTTACTGCGAGAAAAAGTTTACTGCGCGGAAAAGTTTACTGCGCGGAAAAGTCTTCTGCGCGGAAAAGTATAATGCCCGGAAAAGTTTACTGCGAAGGAATGTTTACTGCGCAGGAAAGTTTTTTGTGAGAAAAAGTTTACTGCGTGGTAAATTATACTGTGCGAAAACTTTACTGCGCGGAAAAGTTTACTGTGCGGATAAGTCTTCTGCGCGGAAAAGTATACTGCCCGGAAAAGTTTTCTGCGAAGTAAAGTTTACTGCGCGTGAAAGTTTACTGTGAGGAAAAGTTTACTGCTTGGAAAATTTTACTGCGAGAAAAAGTTTACTGCGCGAAAAGTTTACTGCGCGGAAAAGTCTTCTGCGCGGAACAGTCTTCTGCGTGGAAAAGTATACTGCCCGGAAAAGTTTTCTGCGAAGTAAAGTTTACTGCGCGTGAAAGTTTACTGTGAGGAAAAGTTTACTGCTTGGAAAATTTTACTGCGAGAAAAAGTTTACTGCGCGGAAAAGTTTACTGCGCGGAACAGTCTTCTGCGTGGAAAAGTATACTGCCCGGAAAAGTTTTCTGCGAAGTAAAGTTTACTGCGCGTGAAAGTTTACTGTGAGGAAAAGTTTACTGCTTGGAAAATTTTACTGCGAGAAAAAGTTTACTGCGCGAAAAGTTTACTGCGCGGAAAAGTCTTCTGCGCGGAAAAGTTTACTGCAAAGTAAAGTTTACTGCGCGGGAAAGTTTACTGTGAGGAAAAGTTTACTGCGTGGAAAATTTTACTGTGTGGATGTCTTCTGCGCAGAAAAGTATACTGCCCGGAAAAGTTTACTGCGCGGAAAAGTCTTCTGCGCGGAAAAGTATAATGCCCGGAAAAGTTTACTGCAAAGTAAAGTTTACTGCGCGGGAAAGTTTACTGTGAGGAAAAGTTTACTGCTTGGAAAATTTTACTGCGAGAAAAAGTTTACTACGCAGAAAAGTTTACTGCGAAGAAAAGTTTGCTGCGCGGAAAAGTCTACTGCGATGAAAAATCTTCTGCGCGGAAAAGTTTACTGTGCGGAAAAGTCTTCTGCGCGGAAAAGTTTACTGCCCGGAAAAGTTTACTGCGAAGGAAAGTTTACTGCGCGGAAAAGTTTACTGTGAGGAAAAGTTTACCGCTTGGAAAATTTTACTGCGTGGAAAACTTTACTGCCCGGAAAAGTTTACTGTGAGGAAAAGTTTACTGCGTGGAAAAGTTTATTACGCGGAAAAGTCTACAGCGAGGAAAAGTCTTCTGCGCGGAAAAGTTTACTGCCCGGAAAAGTTTACTGCGAAGGAAAGTTTACTACGCGGAAAAGTTTACTGTGAGGAAAAGTTTACCGCTTGGAAAATTTTACTGCGTGGAAAACTTTACTGCCCGGAAAAGTTTACTGTGAGGAAAAGTTTACTGCGTGGAAAAGTTTATTACGCGGAAAAGTCTACAGCGAGGAAAAATCTTTTGCGCGTAAAAGTTTACTGCGCGGAAAAGTCTTCTGCGCGGAAAAGTTTACTGCTCGAAAAAGTTTACTGCGAAGAAAAGTTTACTGCAAAGTAAAGTTTACTGCGCGTGAAAGTTTACTGTGAGGAAAAGTTTACTGCTTGGAAAATTTTACTGCGAGAAAAAGTTTACTGCGCGTGAAAGTTTACTGTGAGGAAAAGTTTACTGCTTGGAAAATTTTACTGTGTGGATGTCTTCTGCGCAGAAAACTATACTGCCCGGAAAAGTTTACTGCGCGGAAAAGTCTTCTGCGCGGAAAAGTATAATGCCCGGAAAAGTTTACTGCAAAGTAAAGTTTACTGCGCGGGAAAGTTTACTGTGAGGAAAAGTTTACTGCTTGGAAAATTTTACTGCGAGAAAAAGTTTACTGCGCCGAAAAGTTTACTGCGCGGAAAAGTCTTCTGCGCGGAAAAGTATAATGCCCGGAAAAGTTTACTGCAAAGTAAAGTTTACTGCGCGGGAAAGTTTACTGCTTGGAAAATTTTACTGCTTGGAAAATTTTACTGGGAGAAAAAGTTTACTACGCGGAAAAGTTTACTGCGAAGAAAAGTTTACTGCGCGGAAAAGTCTACTGCGATGAAAAATCTTCTGCGCGGAAAAGTTTACTGTGCGGAAAAGTCTTCTGCGCGGAAAAGTTTACTGCCCGGAAAAGTTTACTGCGAAGGAAAGTTTACTGCGCGGAAAAGTTTACTGTGAGGAAAAGTTTACCGCTTGGAAAATTTTACTGCGTGGAAAACTTTACTGCCCGGAAAAGTTTACTGTGAGGAAAAGTTTACTGCGTGGAAAAGTTTATTACGCGGAAAAGTCTACAGCGAGGAAAAATCTTTTGCGCGTAAAAGTTTACTGCGCGGAAAAGTCTTCTGCGCGGAAAAGTTTACTGCTCGAAAAAGTTTACTGCGAAGAAAAGTTTACTGCAAAGTAAAGTTTACTGCGCGTGAAAGTTTACTGTGAGGAAAAGTTTACTGCTTGGAAAATTTTACTGCGAGAAAAAGTTTACTGCGCGTGAAAGTTTACTGTGAGGAAAAGTTTACTGCTTGGAAAATTTTACTGTGTGGATGTCTTCTGCGCAGAAAAGTATACTGCCCGGAAAAGTTTACTGCGCGGAAAAGTCTTCTGCGCGGAAAAGTATAATGCCCGGAAAAGTTTACTGCAAAGTAAAGTTTACTGCGCGGGAAAGTTTACTGTGAGGAAAAGTTTACTGCTTGGAAAATTTTACTGCGAGAAAAAGTTTACTGCGCCGAAAAGTTTACTGCGCGGAAAAGTCTTCTGCGCGGAAAAGTATAATGCCCGGAAAAGTTTACTGCAAAGTAAAGTTTACTGCGCGGGAAAGTTTACTGCTTGGAAAATTTTACTGCTTGGAAAATTTTACTGGGAGAAAAAGTTTACTACGCGGAAAAGTTTACTGCGAAGAAAAGTTTACTGCGCGGAAAAGTCTACTGCGATGAAAAATCTTCTGCGCGGAAAAGTTTACTGTGCGGAAAAGTCTTCTGCGCGGAAAAGTTTACTGCCCGGAAAAGTTTACTGCGAAGGAAAGTTTACTGCGCGGAAAAGTTTACTGTGAGGAAAAGTTTACCGCTTGGAAAATTTTACTGCGTGGAAAACTTTACTGCCCGGAAAAGTTTACTGTGAGGAAAAGTTTACTGCGTGGAAAAGTTTATTACGCGGAAAAGTCTACAGCGAGTAAAAATCTTTTGCGCGTAAAAGTTTACTGCGCGGAAAAGTCTTCTGCGCGGAAAAGTTTACTGCTCGAAAAAGTTTACTGCGAAGAAAAGTTTACTGCAAAGTAAAGTTTACTGCGCGTGAAAGTTTACTGTGAGGAAAAGTTTACTGCTTGGAAAATTTTACTGCGAGAAAAAGTTTACTGCGCGTGAAAGTTTACTGTGAGGAAAAGTTTACTGCTTGGAAAATTTTACTGCGAGAAAAAGTTTACTGCGCGGAAAAGTTTACTGCGCGGAACAGTCTTCTGCGTGGAAAAGTATACTGCCCGGAAAAGTTTTCTGCAAAGTAAAGTTTACTGCGCGTGAAAGTTTACTGTGAGGAAAAGTTTACTGCTTGGAAAATTTTACTGCGAGAAAAAGTTTACTGCGCGGAAAAGTTTACTGCGCGGAACAGTCTTCTGCGTGGAAAAGTATACTGCCCGGAAAAGTTTTCTGCGAAGTAAAGTTTACTGCGCGTGAAAGTTTACTGTGAGGAAAAGTTTACTGCTTGGAAAATTTTACTGCGAGAAAAAGTTTACTGCGCGAAAAGTTTACTGCGCGGAAAAGTCTTCTGCGCGGAAAAGTTTACTGCAAAGTAAAGTTTACTGCGCGGGAAAGTTTACTGTGAGGAAAAGTTTACTGCGTGGAAAATTTTACTGTGTGGATGTCTTCTGCGCAGAAAAGTATACTGCCCGGAAAAGTTTACTGCGCGGAAAAGTCTTCTGCGCGGAAAAGTATAATGCCCGGAAAAGTTTACTGCAAAGTAAAGTTTACTGCGCGGGAAAGTTTACTGTGAGGAAAAGTTTACTGCTTGGAAAATTTTACTGCGAGAAAAAGTTTACTACGCAGAAAAGTTTACTGCGAAGAAAAGTTTGCTGCGCGGAAAAGTCTACTGCGATGAAAAATCTTCTGCGCGGAAAAGTTTACTGTGCGGAAAAGTCTTCTGCGCGGAAAAGTTTACTGCCCGGAAAAGTTTACTGCGAAGGAAAGTTTACTGCGCGGAAAAGTTTACTGTGAGGAAAAGTTTACCGCTTGGAAAATTTTACTGCGTGGAAAACTTTACTGCCCGGAAAAGTTTACTGTGAGGAAAAGTTTACTGCGTGGAAAAGTTTATTACGCGGAAAAGTCTACAGCGAGGAAAAATCTTTTGCGCGTAAAAGTTTACTGCGCGGAAAAGTCTTCTGCGCGGAAAAGTTTACTGCTCGAAAAAGTTTACTGCGAAGAAAAGTTTACTGCAAAGTAAAGTTTACTGCGCGTGAAAGTTTACTGTGAGGAAAAGTTTACTGCTTGGAAAATTTTACTGCGAGAAAAAGTTTACTGCGCGTGAAAGTTTACTGTGAGGAAAAGTTTACTGCTTGGAAAATTTTACTGCGAGAAAAAGTTTACTGCGCGGAAAAGTTTACTGCGCGGAAAAGTCTTCTGCGCGGAAAAGTATAATGCCCGGAAAAGTTTACTGCGAAGGAATGTTTACTGCGCAGGAAAGTTTTTTGTGAGAAAAAGTTTACTGCGTGGTAAATTATACTGTGCGAAAACTTTACTGCGCGGAAAAGTTTACTGTGCGGATAAGTCTTCTGCGCGGAAAAGTATACTGCCCGGAAAAGTTTTCTGCGAAGTAAAGTTTACTGCGCGTGAAAGTTTACTGTGAGGAAAAGTTTACTGCTTGGAAAATTTTACTGCGAGAAAAAGTTTACTGCGCGAAAAGTTTACTGCGCGGAAAAGTCTTCTGCGCGGAAAAGTTTACTGCAAAGTAAAGTTTACTGCGCGGGAAAGTTTACTGTGAGGAAAAGTTTACTGCGTGGAAAATTTTACTGTGTGGATGTCTTCTGCGCAGAAAAGTATACTGCCCGGAAAAGTTTACTGCGCGGAAAAGTCTTCTGCGCGGAAAAGTATAATGCCCGGAAAAGTTTACTGCAAAGTAAAGTTTACTGCGCGGGAAAGTTTACTGTGAGGAAAAGTTTACTGCTTGGAAAATTTTACTGCGAGAAAAAGTTTACTGCGCCGAAAAGTTTACTGCGCGGAAAAGACTTCTGCGCGGAAAAGTATAATGCCCGGAAAAGTTTACTGCAAAGTAAAGTTTACTGCGCGGGAAAGTTTACTGCTTGGAAAATTTTACTGCTTGGAAAATTTTACTGGGAGAAAAAGTTTACTACGCGGAAAAGTTTACTGCGAAGAAAAGTTTACTGCGCGGAAAAGTCTACTGCGATGAAAAATCTTCTGCGCGGAAAAGTTTACTGTGCGGAAAAGTCTTCTGCGCGGAAAAGTTTACTGCCCGGAAAAGTTTACTGCGAAGGAAAGTTTACTGCGCGGAAAAGTTTACTGTGAGGAAAAGTTTACCGCTTGGAAAATTTTACTGCGTGGAAAACTTTACTGCCCGGAAAAGTTTACTGTGAGGAAAAGTTTACTGCGTGGAAAAGTTTATTACGCGGAAAAGTCTACAGCGAGTAAAAATCTTTTGCGCGTAAAAGTTTACTGCGCGGAAAAGTCTTCTGCGCGGAAAAGTTTACTGCTCGAAAAAGTTTACTGCGAAGAAAAGTTTACTGCAAAGTAAAGTTTACTGCGCGTGAAAGTTTACTGTGAGGAAAAGTTTACTGCTTGGAAAATTTTACTGCGAGAAAAAGTTTACTGCTCGTGAAAGTTTACTGTGAGGAAAAGTTTACTGCTTGGAAAATTTTACTGCGAGAAAAAGTTTACTGCGCGGAAAAGTTTACTGCGCGGAACAGTCTTCTGCGTGGAAAAGTATACTGCCCGGAAAAGTTTTCTGCGAAGTAAAGTTTACTGCGCGTGAAAGTTTACTGTGAGGAAAAGTTTACTGCTTGGAAAATTTTACTGCGAGAAAAAGTTTACTGCGCGAAAAGTTTACTGCGCGGAAAAGTCTTCTGCGCGGAAAAGTTTACTGCAAAGTAAAGTTTACTGCGCGGGAAAGTTTACTGTGAGGAAAAGTTTACTGCGTGGAAAATTTTACTGTGTGGATGTCTTCTGCGCAGAAAAGTATACTGCCCGGAAAAGTTTACTGCGCGGAAAAGTCTTCTGCGCGGAAAAGTATAATGCCCGGAAAAGTTTACTGCAAAGTAAAGTTTACTGCGCGGGAAAGTTTACTGTGAGGAAAAGTTTACTGCTTGGAAAATTTTACTGCGAGAAAAAGTTTACTACGCAGAAAAGTTTACTGCGAAGAAAAGTTTGCTGCGCGGAAAAGTCTACTGCGATGAAAAATCTTCTGCGCGGAAAAGTTTACTGTGCGGAAAAGTCTTCTGCGCGGAAAAGTTTACTGCCCGGAAAAGTTTACTGCGAAGGAAAGTTTACTGCGCGGAAAAGTTTACTGTGAGGAAAAGTTTACCGCTTGGAAAATTTTACTGCGTGGAAAACTTTACTGCCCGGAAAAGTTTACTGTGAGGAAAAGTTTACTGCGTGGAAAAGTTTATTACGCGGAAAAGTCTACAGCGAGGAAAAATCTTTTGCGCGTAAAAGTTTACTGCGCGGAAAAGTCTTCTGCGCGGAAAAGTTTACTGCTCGAAAAAGTTTACTGCGAAGAAAAGTTTACTGCAAAGTAAAGTTTACTGCGCGTGAAAGTTTACTGTGAGGAAAAGTTTACTGCTTGGAAAATTTTACTGCGAGAAAAAGTTTACTGCGCGTGAAAGTTTACTGTGAGGAAAAGTTTACTGCTTGGAAAATTTTACTGTGTGGATGTCTTCTGCGCAGAAAAGTATACTGCCCGGAAAAGTTTACTGCGCGGAAAAGTCTTCTGCGCGGAAAAGTATAATGCCCGGAAAAGTTTACTGCAAAGTAAAGTTTACTGCGCGGGAAAGTTTACTGTGAGGAAAAGTTTACTGCTTGGAAAATTTTACTGCGAGAAAAAGTTTACTGCGCCGAAAAGTTTACTGCGCGGAAAAGTCTTCTGCGCGGAAAAGTATAATGCCCGGAAAAGTTTACTGCAAAGTAAAGTTTACTGCGCGGGAAAGTTTACTGCTTGGAAAATTTTACTGCTTGGAAAATTTTACTGGGAGAAAAAGTTTACTACGCGGAAAAGTTTACTGCGAAGAAAAGTTTACTGCGCCGAAAAGTCTACTGCGATGAAAAATCTTCTGCGCGGAAAAGTTTACTGTGCGGAAAAGTCTTCTGCGCGGAAAAGTTTACTGCCCGGAAAAGTTTACTGCGAAGGAAAGTTTACTGCGCGGAAAAGTTTACTGTGAGGAAAAGTTTACCGCTTGGAAAATTTTACTGCGTGGAAAACTTTACTGCCCGGAAAAGTTTACTGTGAGGAAAAGTTTACTGCGTGGAAAAGTTTATTACGCGGAAAAGTCTACAGCGAGTAAAAATCTTTTGCGCGTAAAAGTTTACTGCGCGGAAAAGTCTTCTGCGCGGAAAAGTTTACTGCTCGAAAAAGTTTACTGCGAAGAAAAGTTTACTGCAAAGTAAAGTTTACTGCGCGTGAAAGTTTACTGTGAGGAAAAGTTTACTGCTTGGAAAATTTTACTGCGAGAAAAAGTTTACTGCGCGTGAAAGTTTACTGTGAGGAAAAGTTTACTGCTTGGAAAATTTTACTGCGAGAAAAAGTTTACTGCGCGGAAAAGTTTACTGCGCGGAACAGTCTTCTGCGTGGAAAAGTATACTGCCCGGAAAAGTTTTCTGCGAAGTAAAGTTTACTGCGCGTGAAAGTTTACTGTGAGGAAAAGTTTACTGCTTGGAAAATTTTACTGCGAGAAAAAGTTTACTGCGCGAAAAGTTTACTGCGCGGAAAAGTCTTCTGCGCGGAAAAGTTTACTGCAAAGTAAAGTTTACTGCGCGGGAAAGTTTACTGTGAGGAAAAGTTTACTGCGTGGAAAATTTTACTGTGTGGATGTCTTCTGCGCAGAAAAGTATACTGCCCGGAAAAGTTTACTGCGCGGAAAAGTCTTCTGCGCGGAAAAGTATAATGCCCGGAAAAGTTTACTGCAAAGTAAAGTTTACTGCGCGGGAAAGTTTACTGTGAGGAAAAGTTTACTGCTTGGAAAATTTTACTGCGAGAAAAAGTTTACTGCGCCGAAAAGTTTACTGCGCGGAAAAGTCTTCTGCGCGGAAAAGTATAATGCCCGGAAAAGTTTACTGCAAAGTAAAGTTTACTGCGCGGGAAAGTTTACTGCTTGGAAAATTTTACTGCTTGGAAAATTTTACTGGGAGAAAAAGTTTACTACGCGGAAAAGTTTACTGCGAAGAAAAGATTACTGCGCGGAAAAGTCTACTGCGATGAAAAATCTTCTGCGCGGAAAAGTTTACTGTGCGGAAAAGTCTTCTGCGCGGAAAAGTTTACTGCCCGGAAAAGTTTACTGCGAAGGAAAGTTTACTGCGCGGGAAAGTTTACTGTGAGGAAAAGTTTACTGCGTGGAAAAGTTTATTACGCGGAAAAGTCTACAGCGAGGAAAAATCTTTTGCGCGTAAAAGTTTACTGCGCGGAAAAGTCTTCTGCGCGGAAAAGTTTACTGCTCGAAAAAGTTTACTGCGAAGAAAAGTTTACTGCAAAGTAAAGTTTACTGCGCATGAAAGTTTACTGTGAGGAAAAGTTTACTGCTTGGAAAATTTTACTGCGAGAAAAAGTTTACTGCGCGGAAAAGTTTACTGCGCGGAAAAGTTTACTGTGCGGAAAAGTCTTCTGCGCGGAAAAGTTTACTGCCCGGAAAAGTTTACTGCGAAGGAAAGTTTACTGCGCGGGAAAGTTTACTGTGAGGAAAAGTTTACTGCTTGGAAAATTTTACTGCGAGAAAAAGTTTACTGCGCCGAAAAGTTTACTGCGCGGAAAAGTCTTCTGCGCGGAAAAGTATAATGCCCGGAAAAGTTTACTGCAAAGTAAAGTTTACTGCGCGGGAAAGTTTACTGCTTGGAAAATTTTACTGCTTGGAAAATTTTACTGGGAGAAAAAGTTTACTACGCGGAAAAGTTTACTGCGAAGAAAAGATTACTGCGCGGAAAAGTCTACTGCGATGAAAAATCTTCTGCGCGGAAAAGTTTACTGTGCGGAAAAGTCTTCTGCGCGGAAAAGTTTACTGCCCGGAAAAGTTTACTGCGAAGGAAAGTTTACTGCGCGGGAAAGTTTACTGTGAGGAAAAGTTTACTGCGTGGAAAAGTTTATTACGCGGAAAAGTCTACAGCGAGGAAAAATCTTTTGCGCGTAAAAGTTTACTGCGCGGAAAAGTCTTCTGCGCGGAAAAGTTTACTGCTCGAAAAAGTTTACTGCGAAGAAAAGTTTACCGCGCGGAAAATTTTACTGCGCGGAAAACTTTACTGCCCGGAAAAGTTCACTGTGAGGAAAAGTTTACTGCGTGGAAAAGTTTACTGTGCGGATAAGTCTTCTGCGCGGAAAAGTATACTGCCCGGAAAAGTTTTCTGCGAAGTAAAGTTTACTGCGCGTGAAAGTTTACTGTGAGGAAAAGTTTACTGCTTGGAAAATTTTACTGCGAGAAAAAGTTTACTGCGCGAAAAGTTTACTGCGCGGAAAAGTCTTCTGCGCGGAAAAGTTTACTGCAAAGTAAAGTTTACTGCGCGGGAAAGTTTACTGTGAGGAAAAGTTTACTGCGTGGAAAATTTTACTGTGTGGATGTCTTCTGCGCAGAAAAGTATACTGCTCGGAAAAGTTTACTGCGCGGAAAAGTCTTCTGCGCGGAAAAGTATAATGCCCGGAAAAGTTTACTGCAAAGTAAAGTTTACTGCGCGGGAAAGTTAACTGTGAGGAAAAGTTTACTGCTTGGAAAATTTTACTGCGAGAAAAAGTTTACTGCGCCGAAAAGTTTACTGCGCGGAAAAGTCTTCTGCGCGGAAAAGTATAATGCCCGGAAAAGTTTACTGCAAAGTAAAGTTTACTGCGCGGGAAAGTTTACTGCTTGGAAAATTTTACTGCTTGGAAAATTTTACTGGGAGAAAAAGTTTACTACGCGGAAAAGTTTACTGCGAAGAAAAGTTTACTGCGCGGAAAAGTCTACTGCGATGAAAAATCTTCTGCGCGGAAAAGTTTACTGTGCGGAAAAGTCTTCTGCGCGGAAAAGTTTACTGCCCGGAAAAGTTTACTGCGAAGGAAAGTTTACTGCGCGGAAAAGTTTACTGTGAGGAAAAGTTTACCGCTTGGAAAATTTTACTGCGTGGAAAACTTTACTGCCCGGAAAAGTTTACTGTGAGGAAAAGTTTACTGCGTGGAAAAGTTTATTACGCGGAAAAGTCTACAGCGAGTAAAAATCTTTTGCGCGTAAAAGTTTACTGCGCGGAAAAGTCTTCTGCGCGGAAAAGTTTACTGCTCGAAAAAGTTTACTGCAAAGTAAAGTTTACTGCGCGTGAAAGTTTACTGTGAGGAAAAGTTTACTGCTTGGAAAATTTTACTGCGAGAAAAAGTTTACTGCGCGTGAAAGTTTACTGTGAGGAAAAGTTTACTGCTTGGAAAATTTTACTGCGAGAAAAAGTTTACTGCGCGGAAAAGTTTACTGCGCGGAACAGTCTTCTGCGTGGAAAAGTATACTGCCCGGAAAAGTTTTCTGCGAAGTAAAGTTTACTGCGCGTGAAAGTTTACTGTGAGGAAAAGTTTACTGCTTGGAAAATTTTACTGCGAGAAAAAGTTTACTGCGCGAAAAGTTTACTGCGCGGAAAAGTCTTCTGCGCGGAAAAGTTTACTGCAAAGTAAAGTTTACTGCGCGGGAAAGTTTACTGTGAGGAAAAGTTTACTGCGTGGAAAATTTTACTGTGTGGATGTCTTCTGCGCAGAAAAGTATACTGCCCGGAAAAGTTTACTGCGCGGAAAAGTCTTCTGCGCGGAAAAGTATAATGCCCGGAAAAGTTTACTGCAAAGTAAAGTTTACTGCGCGGGAAAGTTTACTGTGAGGAAAAGTTTACTGCTTGGAAAATTTTACTGCGAGAAAAAGTTTACTACGCAGAAAAGTTTACTGCGAAGAAAAGTTTGCTGCGCGGAAAAGTCTACTGCGATGAAAAATCTTCTGCGCGGAAAAGTTTACTGTGCGGAAAAGTCTTCTGCGCGGAAAAGTTTACTGCCCGGAAAAGTTTACTGCGAAGGAAAGTTTACTGCGCGTAAAAGTTTACTGTGAGGAAAAGTTTACCGCTTGGAAAATTTTACTGCGTGGAAAACTTTACTGCCCGGAAAAGTTTACTGTGAGGAAAAGTTTACTGCGTGGAAAAGTTTATTACGCGGAAAAGTCTACAGCGAGGAATAATCTTTTGCGCGTAAAAGTTTACTGCGCGGAAAAGTCTTCTGCGCGGAAAAGTTTACTGCTCGAAAAAGTTTACTGCGAAGAAAAGTTTACTGCAAAGTAAAGTTTACTGCGCGTGAAAGTTTACTGTGAGGAAAAGTTTACTGCTTGGTAAATTTTACTGCGAGAAAAAGTTTACTGCGCGGAAAAGTTTACTGCGCGGAAAAGTCTTCTGCGCGGAAAAGTATAATGCCCGGAAAAGTTTACTGCGAAGGAATGTTTACTGCGCAGGAAAGTTTTTTGTGAGAAAAAGTTTACTGCGTGGTAAATTATACTGTGCGAAAACTTTACTGCGCGGAAAAGTTTACTGTGCGGATAAGTCTTCTGCGCGGAAAAGTATACTGCCCGGAAAAGTTTTCTGCGAAGTAAAGTTTACAGCGCGTGAAAGTTTACTGTGAGGAAAAGTTTACTGCTTGGAAAATTTTACTGCGAGAAAAAGTTTACTGCGCGAAAAGTTTACTGCGCGGAAAAGTCTTCTGCGCGGAAAAGTTTACTGCAAAGTAAAGTTTACTGCGCGGGAAAGTTTACTGTGAGGAAAAGTTTACTGCGTGGAAAATTTTACTGTGTGGATGTCTTCTGCGCAGAAAAGTATACTGCCCGGAAAAGTTTACTGCGCGGAAAAGTCTTCTGCGCGGAAAAGTATAATGCCCGGAAAAGTTTACTGCAAAGTAAAGTTTACTGCGCGGGAAAGTTTACTGTGAGGAAAAGTTTACTGCTTGGAAAATTTTACTGCGAGAAAAAGTTTACTGCGCCGAAAAGTTTACTGCGCGGAAAAGTCTTCTGCGCGGAAAAGTATAATGCCCGGAAAAGTTTACTGCAAAGTAAAGTTTACTGCGCGGGAAAGTTTACTGCTTGGAAAATTTTACTGCTTGGAAAATTTTACTGGGAGAAAAAGTTTACTACGCGGAAAAGTTTACTGCGAAGAAAAGTTTACTGCGCGGAAAAGTCTACTGCGATGAAAAATCTTCTGCGCGGAAAAGTTTACTGTGCGGAAAAGTCTTCTGCGCGGTAAAGTTTACTGCCCGGAAAAGTTTACTGCGAAGGAAAGTTTACTGCGCGGAAAAGTTTACTGTGAGGAAAAGTTTACCGCTTGGAAAATTTTACTGCGTGGAAAACTTTACTGCCCGGAAAAGTTTACTGTGAGGAAAAGTTTACTGCGTGGAAAAGTTTATTACGCGGAAAAGTCTACAGCGAGTAAAAATCTTTTGCGCGTAAAAGTTTACTGCGCGGAAAAGTCTTCTGCGCGGAAAAGTTTACTGCTCGAAAAAGTTTACTGCGAAGAAAAGTTTACTGCAAAGTAAAGTTTACTGCGCGTGAAAGTTTACTGTGAGGAAAAGTTTACTGCTTGGAAAATTTTACTGCGAGAAAAAGTTTACTGCGCGTGAAAGTTTACTGTGAGGAAAAGTTTACTGCTTGGAAAATTTTACTGCGAGAAAAAGTTTACTGCGCGGAAAAGTTTACTGCGCGGAACAGTCTTCTGCGTGGAAAAGTATACTGCCCGGAAAAGTTTTCTGCGAAGTAAAGTTTACTGCGCGTGAAAGTTTACTGTGAGGAAAAGTTTACTGCTTGGAAAATTTTACTGCGAGAAAAAGTTTACTGCGCGAAAAGTTTACTGCGCGGAAAAGTCTTCTGCGCGGAAAAGTTTACTGCAAAGTAAAGTTTACTGCGCGGGAAAGTTTACTGTGAGGAAAAGTTTACTGCGTGGAAAATTTTACTGTGTGGATGTCTTCTGCGCAGAAAAGTATACTGCCCGGAAAAGTTTACTGCGCGGAAAAGTCTTCTGCGCGGAAAAGTATAATGCCCGGAAAAGTTTACTGCAAAGTAAAGTTTACTGCGCGGGAAAGTTTACTGTGAGGAAAAGTTTACTGCTTGGAAAATTTTACTGCGAGAAAAAGTTTACTACGCAGAAAAGTTTACTGCGAAGAAAAGTTTGCTGCGCGGAAAAGTCTACTGCGATGAAAAATCTTCTGCGCGGAAAAGTTTACTGTGCGGAAAAGTCTTCTGCGCGGAAAAGTTTACTGCCCGGAAAAGTTTACTGCGAAGGAAAGTTTACTGCGCGTAAAAGTTTACTGTGAGGAAAAGTTTACCGCTTGGAAAATTTTACTGCGTGGAAAACTTTACTGCCCGGAAAAGTTTACTGTGAGGAAAAGTTTACTGCGTGGAAAAGTTTATTACGCGGAAAAGTCTACAGCGAGGAAAAATCTTTTGCGCGTAAAAGTTTACTGCGCGGAAAAGTCTTCTGCGCGGAAAAGTTTACTGCTCGAAAAAGTTTACTGCGAAGAAAAGTTTACTGCAAAGTAAAGTTTACTGCGCGTGAAAGTTTACTGTGAGGAAAAGTTTACTGCTTGGTAAATTTTACTGCGAGAAAAAGTTTACTGCGCGGAAAAGTTTACTGCGCGGAAAAGTCTTCTGCGCGGAAAAGTATAATGCCCGGAAAAGTTTACTGCGAAGGAATGTTTACTGCGCAGGAAAGTTTTTTGTGAGAAAAAGTTTACTGCGTGGTAAATTATACTGTGCGAAAACTTTACTGCGCGGAAAAGTTTACTGTGCGGATAAGTCTTCTGCGCGGAAAAGTATACTGCCCGGAAAAGTTTTCTGCGAAGTAAAGTTTACAGCGCGTGAAAGTTTACTGTGAGGAAAAGTTTACTGCGTGGAAAATTTTACTGTGTGGATGTCTTCTGCGCAGAAAAGTATACTGCCCGGAAAAGTTTACTGCGCGGAAAAGTCTTCTGCGCGGAAAAGTATAATGCCCGGAAAAGTTTACTGCAAAGTAAAGTTTACTGCGCGGGAAAGTTTACTGTGAGGAAAAGTTTACTGCTTGGAAAATTTTACTGCGAGAAAAAGTTTACTGCGCCGAAAAGTTTACTGCGCGGAAAAGTCTTCTGCGCGGAAAAGTATAATGCCCGGAAAAGTTTACTGCAAAGTAAAGTTTACTGCGCGGGAAAGTTTACTGCTTGGAAAATTTTACTGCTTGGAAAATTTTACTGGGAGAAAAAGTTTACTACGCGGAAAAGTTTACTGCGAAGAAAAGTTTACTGCGCGGAAAAGTCTACTGCGATGAAAAATCTTCTGCGCGGAAAAGTTTACTGTGCGGAAAAGTCTTCTGCGCGGTAAAGTTTACTGCCCGGAAAAGTTTACTGCGAAGGAAAGTTTACTGCGCGGAAAAGTTTACTGTGAGGAAAAGTTTACCGCTTGGAAAATTTTACTGCGTGGAAAACTTTACTGCCCGGAAAAGTTTACTGTGAGGAAAAGTTTACTGCGTGGAAAAGTTTATTATGCGGAAAAGTCTACAGCGAGTAAAAATCTTTTGCGCGTAAAAGTTTACTGCGCGGAAAAGTCTTCTGCGCGGAAAAGTTTACTGCTCGAAAAAGTTTACTGCGAAGAAAAGTTTACTGCAAAGTAAAGTTTACTGCGCGTGAAAGTTTACTGTGAGGAAAAGTTTACTGCTTGGAAAATTTTACTGCGAGAAAAAGTTTACTGCGCGTGAAAGTTTACTGTGAGGAAAAGTTTACTGCTTGGAAAATTTTACTGCGAGAAAAAGTTTACTGCGCGGAAAAGTTTACTGCGCGGAACAGTCTTCTGCGTGGAAAAGTATACTGCCCGGAAAAGTTTTCTGCGAAGTAAAGTTTACTGCGCGTGAAAGTTTACTGTGAGGAAAAGTTTACTGCTTGGAAAATTTTACTGCGAGAAAAAGTTTACTGCGCGAAAAGTTTACTGCGCGGAAAAGTCTTCTGCGCGGAAAAGTTTACTGCAAAGTAAAGTTTACTGCGCGGGAAAGTTTACTGTGAGGAAAAGTTTACTGCGTGGAAAATTTTACTGTGTGGATGTCTTCTGCGCAGAAAAGTATACTGCCCGGAAAAGTTTACTGCGCGGAAAAGTCTTCTGCGCGGAAAAGTATAATGCCCGGAAAAGTTTACTGCAAAGTAAAGTTTACTGCGCGGGAAAGTTTACTGTGAGGAAAAGTTTACTGCTTGGAAAATTTTACTGCGAGAAAAAGTTTACTGCGCCGAAAAGTTTACTGCGCGGAAAAGTCTTCTGCGCGGAAAAGTATAATGCCCGGAAAAGTTTACTGCAAAGTAAAGTTTACTGCGCGGGAAAGTTTACTGCTTGGAAAATTTTACTGCTTGGAAAATTTTACTGGGAGAAAAAGTTTACTACGCGGAAAAGTTTACTGCGAAGAAAAGATTACTGCGCGGAAAAGTCTACTGCGATGAAAAATCTTCTGCGCGGAAAAGTTTACTGTGCGGAAAAGTCTTCTGCGCGGAAAAGTTTACTGCCCGGAAAAGTTTACTGCGAAGGAAAGTTTACTGCGCGGGAAAGTTTACTGTGAGGAAAAGTTTACTGCGTGGAAAAGTTTATTACGCGGAAAAGTCTACAGCGAGGAAAAATCTTTTGCGCGTAAAAGTTTACTGCGCGGAAAAGTCTTCTGCGCGGAAAAGTTTACTGCTCGAAAAAGTTTACTGCGAAGAAAAGTTTACTGCAAAGTAAAGTTTACTGCGCGTGAAAGTTTACTGTGAGGAAAAGTTTACTGCTTGGAAAATTTTACTGCGAGAAAAAGTTTACTGCGCGGAAAAGTTTACTGCGCGGAAAAGTTTACTGTGCGGAAAAGTCTTCTGCGCGGAAAAGTTTACTGCCCGGAAAAGTTTACTGCGAAGGAAAGTTTACTGCGCGGGAAAGTTTACTGTGAGGAAAAGTTTACCGCGCGGAAAATTTTACTGCGCGGAAAACTTTACTGCCCGGAAAAGTTTACTGTGAGGAAAAGTTTACTGCGTGGAAAAGTTTATTACGCGGAAAAGTCTACAGCGAGGAAAAATCTTTTGCGCGTAAAAGTTTACTGCGCGGAAAAGTCTTCTGCGCGGAAAAGTTTACTGCTCGAAAAAGTTTACTGCGAAGAAAAGTTTACTGCAAAGTAAAGTTTACTGCGCGTGAAAGTTTACTGTGAGGAAAAGTTTACTGCTTGGAAAATTTTACTGCGAGAAAAAGTTTACTGCGCGGAAAAGTTTACTGCGGGGAAAAGTTTACTGTGCGGAAAAGTCTTCTGCGCGGAAAAGTTTACTGCCTGGAAAAGTTTACTGCGAAGGAAAGTTTACTGCGCGGGAAAGTTTACGGTGAGGAAAGTTTACTGCGTGGAAAATTTTACTGCGCGGAAAACTTTACTGCTCGGAAAAGTTTACTGTGAGGAAAAGTTTACTGCGTGGAAAAGTTTAGTGCGCGGAAAAGTCTACAGCGAGGAAAAATCTTTTGCGCGTAAAAGTTTACTGCGCGGAAAAGTTTACTGCGCGGAAAAGTCTACTGCAATGAAAAATCTTCTGCGCGGAAAAGTTTACTGTGCGGAAAAGTCTTCTGCGCGGAAAAGTTTACTGCCCGGAAAAGTTTACTGCGAAGGAAAGTTTACTGCGCGGGAAAGTTTACTGTGAGGAAAAGTTTACTGCGTGGAAAATTTTACTGCGCGGAAAACTTTACTGCCCGGAAAAGTTTACTGTGAGGAAAAGTTTACTGCGTGGACAAGTTTATTGCGCGGAAAAGTCTACAGCGAAGAAAAATCTTTTGCGCGTAAAAGTTTACTGCGCGGAAAAGTTTACTTCGCGGAAAAGTCTACTGCGATGAAATATCTTCTGCGCGGAAAAGTTTACTCTGCGGAAAAGTCTTCTGCGCGGAAAAGTTTACTACGAAGAAAAGTTTACTGCGAGGAAAATTCTATTAATCAGTGTGCAGATCTTTGGAGGAGACCCCATATCCAGCAGTGGAGATTTCGATGATTTAAATTTGTTCGAAAATCTCTGTAAGAAGTGGAATTACTTCGTTGATAGAGTAAAAACACTAAGACTTTAAGGCACTTAATAACTTAGTTTTGTGTAAAGAAATAAAAAATAAACTGCAAGGGTCGCATTTGGTGGAAGACCTATATCCAGCAGTGGATAAACAAACGCTGATAATGATGATGACAATGATGATTATAATGATGAATTTGTCCCTAGTAAAATTCTGATTCTATTTATCATAATTTAATACCTATTGTGAAAAAGGTATTTTTACTTTTTTTTCAGTAAAGAAATTATTTTGCAATGTGTTCTGGTTTCCGGGTTCTGGAGATGCTCGTGGACCGCAAGCGGATTACCCTTGTCCCCGGCGATATTGAGACTTGGCGGTGTAGAAACAGTTTCGCCGTCAAGTCTTGTGTGAATAATCCTGTGATTTTGGATTTATAACGACAATAAGGACTATAAAAGTTAAAGCTAGCAACAAATGAAATATTAGATAAAATTAAAAGATTTATTGACAATTCTAAACAAAGAACACGATAAAAGTTTCCTTCTCCTTCGTGGGGTTCATTATTGAAGTTCTTGTCTTCAATAAGTTTTTCAGTGGAGGCCGCGTACAAGTCGCAGAAGTATAGAACGTTGTCCTTTCAGATGGACCGACAACATCATGGCGGTCGGAAATGGATGGATCCGAGAAGCTGAGGATCGCATTTGATGGAAGACATCAGTGAAGATTTATATGCAGCAGCAGATAAACAAAGGCTCATAACAATGATAATGATGATGTCTCACTATCGAACAGTTGCCTTCACAGTACTTTCCTCGGTCTTAGGGCAATTGGAATCAACCGGGTATAAACGATCACTGTTGGACACAGGCTTCCCATCAAGATCGCCACTGATCGGTTCATTGCTGCCTGCACCCGACGGTTTCCCGTGAATTTAAGTTAGAATATTGAATACTGATACAGCTTGTACCTGTTCGAATCAATAGCTCATGACCTTTCGTCCTCCATCCTTCCCATTACATCCAGCGATAAACCTATAACAATATTGTAATACATACAAATATAATAACCGTATTTAACTCTTATATACAGTGGATTATTTTTATGTTATATAACCCACTAAAAGGCAAACTTTTAATAAAAAAATTAAATTAAAAAGTAAAGAGACGAGCGGAATGTTCACCTGATAATAAGCGATAACAACTAGTTAGTATAAGGCACTAGTTAAGATAATATAAACAGCATCCATCGGCTGATCATGCTGACATAGCACGACATTGCGTTCGTCGCCTGACACAAGATATTGAGTCTCGTTACCTCAATAATTACATTAGCTACACCGCCCTTCAAACCAGAAAATATTAATGTTTGCATAGTACTGTTTAACTACTGTCCCCGCCTAGACGGTCTCTGACAATAGAGTCGAGGCAAGAAGGAAATGCAAATGGGATGATTTTGTTTCAGGATAATAAAAAAGGATGATTTGTTCCAGATAGTGACGAAGCGACTACAGTCATCATTCATGAGCGAGAGGTATGAGGAAGGAAATGGAATGGAGTATGATAGAAGAGGAATAGTATGCGTAATAGAAATAGTATAGCGGAAAAGTTTACTGCGCGTAAAAGTTTACTGTGAGGAAAAGTTTACTGCGTGGAAAAGTTTACTGCGCAGAAAAGTTTACTGCCCAGAAAAGTTTATTGCGAAGAAAAGTCTTCTGTGCAGAAAAGTTTACTGCCCGGAAAACTTTACTGCGAAGAAGAGTGTACTGCGCGTAAAAGTTTACTGCATGGAACATTTTACTGTGCGGAAAAGTTTACTGTGAGGAAAAGTTTACTGTGTGGAAAAGTTTACTTACCCTAAAAGACTACTGCGCGGAAAAATTTATTGCGCGGAAAAGTTTACTGTGAGGAACAGTTTACTGCACGGAAAAGTCTACTGCGAGAAAAAATCTGCGCGGAAAAGTTTACTGTGCGAAAAAGTCTTCTGCGCGGAAAGTCTTCTACGTGGAATAAATTACCGCCCGGAATAGTTTACTGCTCAGAAAAGTTTACTGCGAAGAAAAGTCTTCTGTGCAGAAAAGTTTACTGCCCGGAAAACTTTACTGCGAAGAGTTTACTGCGCGTAAAAGTTTACTGCATGGAACATTGTACTGTCCGGAAAAGTTTACTGCGTGGAAAAGTTTACTTACGCCAAAAGACTACTGCGCGGAAAAATTTATTGCGGAGAAAAGTTTATTGCGCGGAAAAGTTCACTGTGAGGAAAAATCTTCTGCGCGGAAAAGTTTACTGCGCGGAAAAGTCTTCTGCGCGGAAAAGTTTACTGCGCGGAAAAGTTTATTGCCTGGAAAAGTTTACTGCCTGGAAAAGTTTAATGCGAGGAAAAGTTTACTGTGAGGAAAAGTTTACTGCGCGGAAAAGTTTGATGGTATCACAAAGGAATCAGACAAGTCTTCCGAGAATTCTGATTCCTCCACTGCTTTTCCGTCCCCTGAGTCCTCCGCCGACACTGCTACAAATTTAGTAGCGATAGCATCAGTCGGAGGTTTGGTGCTTTCGGTGTAGTTACCTGTCAGTGCAGTCATTTTTGTAATCGTTACCATTTTGTTGGACGACTGTGATGCGACAGAAACGTCCGAGACGTCCTCTCCTTCGCTATAACTAACCGCTTTGACAGTTGTCATTACGGCGCGTTTTAATCCCCCACGTGTGTTTTTGGCTGGACACGATGTTCTCTCCGGCACTACCACTTCTCCGATGATTTGATCCCTTCATGGGCAGGGATCCACGGCTGACGCAGAGGCATCGCCGAGATGCAGGAATGTGCCCCCCTCAGATACGATGGGACAGTCTGGGTCTGGCCCGAGGGTGGGCTGGCCGGCAATGCCCACCTTGGGGTAGTTTTTCATTGTTACTTGCTTTTATGTTTTCGTTTATAGGGTGTGGTTCCAACTATTCCCCTCTAGTGCCCCTCCGATATTAATAACCTCCACCACTCAAACTATTCTTTTCATGTCTACACTATCTTCTGCAATTACTCAAAACAGAAATATTTGCAAATCATTAGTGCAAAGTAAACAACCCCCGGTCTGTTAATGACTGGATTCCTCACCAGCCACTCATTCTTTCGGCACAGCCCGACCTTAAGTTTGGGGTTATTTTTGTATAGAGGTATTCTTCCTCGCAGCCTTGCAAAAATCCCCACCTCCCTGGCAAAGCCCCCGGTCCCTCCTGGGATTACGGGTTGTCCGGTGTTGGCAAGAGCCAAATGCACCTAGCACATCACCGCACACGTCGCATCCGCAGTCCCCTCTATTTAATAGAGGGGTACTAGGAGCGACTAGGAACCTTTGTAGGCCCGCCTCGCGGACAATATGTCCTTGGCCGTTTCTCAGTTCTAATGAACTGGTGGTACGCCCCGAACCCTGCCAGTTTTGGTCCACGTCGGTTTCCCGATACTACCCATATCTGGGTAGCGTGCCCCTATCCGCCAACATGGGGACGCGCCCGATAGAAGGTCTGGCAACTCCACACGGGGGAATATATCCACCTAGGTCAACCTGCACCGATTTGTCCAATTATTTTTACCTTGTATACTTCTTTCGTTAATCTTCTTTCATTCATTCTTTCTACACGGCCGACCCATCTAAGCATCCCTTTCTCTATCTTTTTCTCTACATCTTCAATCACGCCGCACCGCTCCCTTCTCATCTCCACAGCATTAATACTACTTTTATGTTTCTTTTGCCATACCCAACATTCACCACCATATATCAGTGTGGGCATCAACACTCCTCTATACACAGCCAGTCGTGCTCTTTGTGATAAGTTCCGGCTATTCATAAAGTTATGAAGTGACCCATTCACTTGATTCCTTTTTGAAACTCTTCTTTCAATATCTCTATCACACTTGCCATCTCTCGTAATCGTGGGGTTATCTATAAAACTTATTGTAAATATTTTAGAGTAATCAAACGAAAACACGATTGAAATATCATTTGTAATTGTTTATTTATTCAACTGCTGTATCGCAAATTACCTTTAACCTTCTCCATATCGTAGCAGATCAGCCCCTGTCTAGTACCATACATAAATCTAGTACAATTATGCGGTTACTGTGGGGCTTAAATTATCAGCTTCACTTCTTCAAATCCACTTCCGCCATAAAGTTCCAGCAGTAACACATAAGAACCAACGATTAATAGTAGCTTTCACTTGACGCAAATCTTTTGTGTACGTACACCACCACAGTTATTATTTCCACCGCCAGATAATAGTGTGTAAACATTACTATGTTCCGGTTTGAAACGTGTTGTAGCTAATGAAAATAATAGGTTAAATACCACATGCCACGTTAAATATCTTTTTCGTTACGTTGTTGCGAAGAGTAAAAAAAAAACAATATTTAGATCTTAGTGTTAAGAAGTAAGATAATTAACCTATTAATTCTGTAGTTTTAAAAGCTGCAAAGCTTTTAAAGCGATGCTAACACGCTATGCATTTGTTTCACTTGTTAAAGATACTATAAAGTATGGTGTAAAGTATAGTTATGATGTAAATAGGGGGTGTAAGAGGTTCCAACATCTTACGGAACCCAAGTCTCACCTGCACCCGGTGCACCATACTAAACAACATATGAGGCTCTAACTACTCACCAACCAGCACTAGGCTAGCGCGGTGGGGTTAAGGCCCAATTCCTGCACAATGAGGATACTTGAAGGGGGGCTATGCTCAGCACTGGGCTTTATTTAGCTGATAAAAAGGATATAGTTAAAAGTCAATTGTCGTGATTTGTGTATGTCTTTCTCATCTCATTTACATAATTAAATTTTAACTAAGAACACAAAAAAAGTTTGTTTGGTAATTTAAACGGTTTTTTATCTTGGTCTGTAACATTATCAATCTCAGATAAACATTATCTAATATCAATAATCAGTTATAAGGTTTTTTGTATATTTTAACTGAGAACGAAATTGTCTAAATAATCATAACACAATTTCACTTCACCAGTACAATGTAATGCTGTAAATTTTGAATGGATATTCGAACATGTACAGGTAATGGGATTCGGCTCACAATTTCAATATCGATTTCCAGTCCACTGCAGACAGGATCATAACTCATAACAACACTGTTTTGTTTTGAATTAGCTTGTGCGTTTTATATCGTTTTTATCCACTGAGGATACTTCCTACCTACCTGAAGGCTAACTCCCCAATTGCAGAATTATAAAACCATTATGTTTCACAAAGTAAGTCAAAGCACCACAGAATACACATCTTTTTTTTTTTAAATATTATAAATTTTAACCGAACTAAATATTTGTTTGTGTTATAAAAAGAACAAAGGGTTTGTTTTTTTAACATGATCTGTTATTTTTGTGATGCCTTTTTTCATTTCTTTAATCTAAAACAAAATCTAGTTACCATACTAATGTATGATTCTCCACTATTCTTCATCACAGTACATAATTTTTTTTTATTAAATTTATTCCATTTATATTTTAACCAATATTCATTTGGACATGAAACACCGGAGCGAAAAATTGTAAATTTGTCATAACTTTGCTAATAAAACTTTTTATTGGGTTGCGATGACTCTTAACACCAGTGATTGAAGAATGAAACGTTTGAAACATCCTAAGAAATTAAAAAGTTGAATGTTTCAAAGAATAATTCTATTTTCGTGTGCTACTTTACACAATTGCGTTATAATTCAATTTATTAAATTTTTTTGATGAGTGTTTATTAAATTTTTTTGGAGTACTTATAAAATTTCTGAAGTAAAGAGGCTGAACGTTCTATTTCTCAAAGCAACGAGCACTTTGTGATGCAGCGTATATCATCCGGGGTGTAAGGGGCCTCGCACAATAATTCACGGACCCTAGCTAACCTCACTTGCTCATGGTGCTCCCTGGTAATCCACAAACGAGACTATGGCTTCCACGAACCCAAAAAGTCCAAATACTGAAAATATCCCCCAAATGAACCCCTACAAACGACAGCTACCAGTGCCCGGCGCTACGGAAGGCTATATTGACTGAATGTCAAGGGAAGCCGTTAGATACAAACTGCGCAGGATCGATCGATGTGGAGATATTTGTAGGAGCGGTATGTCCAGCTATGGACGTCTAACGGCTGATGATGATGTATATCATCATCCTCACTACCGCCAAATTATTATAGACTTATTACATACAATCAATTCAACATTCCGCTAAGCTCGTCACATCGTCATCGTCGTCATGTTAATATCATATATAATAATACTCTAAATAAATATATTTAGGTTCCTTACATTAAATTTATTTTAATTTTCTTTACTGGTGGTAGATCTCTGTTGCCGCAGTCCGCCTAGATAGGTGCCACCGCAGCTTCTACTTCTGCCGCCAAACATTACTGTGCTCTGGATTGAAGGTTAAGTGGAAGGCCAGAGTAATATAATATCTTAGGTCTTAAGGCTATAAGCACAATGCGATGCAACGTTTATCATCCTAAGTAGCGCCATATTGTTAGGGGCAAGCGTAACACTTACACTTACCTTCATGCGAACTTTTCGCTATGTCTCAAGAAAATACCATGTAATCACTTAATCGTCGGCATTTTATGACTGATGCCTGCAGCTATTCATAATTCCTATATGTAAATAGTTCTCTTAAAACTAACATCCTCTTTTTCCGCCATTAAAAAGACTAATATCCGTTGATACATATTGTATTTTTGAAAGTTTTGTTTTGTATAGATATTTGCATTACTGCGAAAAACTTAATGACAAGTATTTGTAATACTGTCTCTTATTTACTTTACGTAACATAGGTAAACTTAATATTTAACAATAATGCAATATTTATGTATTTTTTTTTGTTTTAATTTTATGTTAAAAAATTACATAAGTGACAGGTTTGTAATGGGATCGCTCACGAGATCCAAGTCAACCTGCTCGTAGTTCATCCTGCTAATCAACAAAAGAGGTTCACACCTCCACCAAACCGCATCGGGTTTTTTTAAGCGTTCCCCTAGTTAGGTTAATCTAGGGCCCTTTATTACAATAATTTTTTGTCACTTTCCTTCTCCTTGCTACTTTTCCCTTCCCATCCTTTCCTCATTCATTTTCTCTTCTCTATCTCTCCCTTCCCTTCTTTCAACCCATTCTATTTTTATTTATTATTAGATTACATTTCTACTTTCTTAGCTCTAGTCTTCTAGTACAATTTTTTCTAATTTACTATTTTTTTTAACTTTCCTTACTTTGGTCTTTTTCTATCACATATTGCTCTATCTATTTCTTTTTATCACATTCCTTATCACCTTTTTGCTGAACCTTAAGAATGTGAGCCCATTGCTGTCCTCAAACCGCATCGAGTTAGCGTAGTGGAATATTGCCCAAATCAAGCGAACAAACAAAATGTGGAGATTTTTGGAGAAAGCCTTTGTCCAGCAGTGGAGGTCAATCAGATTATGATGATGATACAAGTAAGTACTTAAACTTTAGAAGTTCTATTGATGACGTCGACACTGAAATATTTTATAAGCCAAATTTACGAGAAACGGTTTTTCTCCCAAAAAATACTTACAATGGCGGAGATACCGCTACTTTCATACTGTGAATATTTTAAAAGTGCTTTCACATCCCGAGACACGTCTAGTACTTTATAACATTCAGCGCAGTGCCGTAGCTTCTTCGCTTTAACTTAAAATTTCATTTAGACAACCCCTCGAAAGTTATGCGACGACTTGTTTAAATTTTGGAAGAAACTTTACGACCATCTAAACCTTGCGGTTCAATGTCATGAAAGATTAAGATGACCGTTATCCGTTCTTTACTACATGGGCCGACTATTTCTTTTTTACTCACTTTAGTTATGAATCAAATTATTGACACTGACACACGTTTTTAATTTGATCTTAAAGTATATTGAAAATGAGATATTTTACTATATTATATTTTAAGTTAGATTAATTATGGTTAATTCTTAAATTAATTCGTTCTTTTATTTATTTTAGTCAATTATCAAACTGTTCCCACTTTGCGTCATGTTTGTGACCTGGGTAGAGGATATTTGTTTTTTTAATCGAAAAGTTTAGTGCTTGACCACAATTCCACGTTTTGTTAAGTAGTTAAGGGACAATTCACACTTTATTAAAAGTATTTTATTATATATTATTTTAAAAACTTTTATCAGGATTGTTGAAAATGATGCCGTAATCAAAACTATACACAGTTTCAAGTAACACAAACAAAACTAATTCAAAATTCTAAAAAGAAACAATAAGTTGATATATATACAATCACCTATTGCTCCTATTCTGACGATTAGTGACCAGTTTAACTTTAAGCGAATTTCTTTGTTCTTACTACCTTAGTACTTATTCCATTACAAAAACGGTTCATGCACGTATAGATTGATAACATTACTAATAAATGATAAGTATAATTATTATATGTTTGCTTATCGTATAAGAAAATTATCCGAAATTGATCCGATCTTCAAGATATAAAATAGCCTATTTGTATACACAGGCATACTTAAAACAGTCTATGTAGGCAGTATTAAAGTACCTAATTATAAAAGCGTGACGTGTCTTATTTAATTATTGTCGAACCGTGCATCTACGTTCAATACGAATTCACATTGTGATATTTCTTGTCCAATACTAAAGTTACATGAAAAAAGGTCTATGTTTGCTATTTTTATTTCATCTCACGTACAGGATTTACAGTTTTCAATTTTCTTTCGCTAAATTCGATCGCGTTACCAGCAATGTTTTCTAGCCTTTAAATTCATTCGTACTGCGAGATGAGTTTGACCCTACATGACCGAAAATTCGTACGTACTGATGAATTATTCCACGTTTGTTACTAACTTTCGATTCCCAACGCTTGAATAAACTTCGACTTGGATGTTACAATTGCTGTGTTTAGTCGAACCTTTTACTATTCATAAGATCTTTTTAAACTTCTTAAAGTACTGTTATATTCTAAACTATTTATAATATAATTATCTACTTTAAGAAATACTCGTCATAGGTCCGTTATTCCAAGGACACTAAAGGTACGTAACAACACAACTGTTGTTTTTACCACCAAATATTAGTGTGCATACCTAATTTTCCTCCGGTTTGTAGCGCGTTGGAGCTAGTGAAATTATCGAGATAATAAAACAATATCTTCTGTCACAAGGCGTCGAACTTGAAAAAGACACACTGTTTTACAATACAGTGTAGTTTGAAAGTAGAAAGACTCATGTGGACATTTTCTAAAGAAGACTTAGACCGTTTCTACACTACTTCTCTTTACCATAGAGAAATTCTCTTCATATATTTAAGTGGTAGATTCTTTCACCTCTTTATTGAAACAGACGATGAGGTTGCTACCACCGTAGCTCTTATTTATACCACCAAATATTACTGTTCATCATTACTGTTTTGGTATGAACGGCGTAGTAGATAATGAAATTACTGGGTTATCCGAACTCAACATCTTATGTCCTAAGGCGACGGGCGCAATATGGTGCAGTGTTTATTACCCTAACTAGCGTTAATCATTCCATCGTTACCATTAGAAGAACGTCAAGCTCGTCTCGTATTTTCGTTGAATAAAAAAAGCTATTTAGTAGTCAGTGCAATCAATGCCTATTCCTACCACTAAACGGTTGTATGATAGATAACATTACTGTGTTCTCGTTTGCATGGAGTAGTAACGAAATTATAAAGAAAGAAAACTTATCATCTAATGTCTCGATGTAACAAAAGGGTTAGTGGTACTGCGACCATCCTAACCACCTTTCAAGTTTTATAGCCTAGCACCCTAACATTACGCGAACATCGATCGGAGACGATCAAGATTTAAATCCTAAACGATTTATATTACATGTTTGCTTCAAGATCTCCATTTTCATTGGATGTAACATAATAAGAACTAATATATTTTTTCTGAATACTGAGTCATATTATATATTACTGTCGTTTCGGCTTAAAGCATTAAGAATCAACCCTTTCACTACTTCAAACATCAAACTTCCAAGTACTTGGCATACATCCAATTACATCAGCTATGTTCTGAGAGCACAAAGAGACTACTGTGTAACAAGTGCATGACTGGATCTATAGCATCCTTCATACAATCAATATGATTTGAACGCTTTCTGTATATAGATAGCTTATGTATATTTATTGCTCATTTAATACCAAACTACTCAACTCAATAATCAACCTACAGAATTATTTTCATCTTACTTATTTTCGAATAACGCTCTTCAACCATTATCAGATTTCTTACTTTGAAAGGAGTATATCATAAGTCTGAAGACCGTATTCAGAAAGGAATAAGAAGCGATCGCTTAGCTCTTGTTTATTATACTAAAATTAAAAAGGATTTCAAAAATTTTACTATTATACAATGAGTAACGAAACTCTCCCTTTGCAATACAAATATACAAACAAATAATTAGTCTTATGTAAGAAAATTTGTTATAGCTATTAATCAAAAGGCTGATTCGATAAATTAATACTAAACAAACTTGATCATTAATTTAACAGCAATACAATAGCTTAGCTAATGGCAATGAATTATTTCCAAATTAAATTAAAGCCAATATGTCTTGAAGAAAATATATTATATTTTCTTCTTTGAGAAAATTTTACTTATTTTCAAGAGTAGTATAAATGTTTTGTTAAAACGCTGGCGAAGATCCAATACAGATGTACGGAATTTGCAAAACAAATATTGAACCCATATTACTATTTCACTACTTTTACTTTTACCAAAACAATCAGTCTATTTTTGTTATTAATAATTACTTAAAATAATAAAGATTAATAAATAGTAAGTGTAAAACAAAATTTCAAATTTATGTATTATATTTCTTACGTTTTAAATGATATACACATGTTTATAAGTATGTATATATGTTTAGTATGTTATTTTCAAATTGATTTATTTAATAATATATAACCTCTTCAATGGTTTATTTCCGCTATTCTCATAGTTTATGAACAGAAAAAGCGTTTTTTTTTTCTATCGATGATGTTTGATGCTTATTAGTCTTCGTGACTACTTTAACAGCTTCATTGGACTCGGGACTCATGGATTCTCAATCCGAAAGCTAAGTTAAATTAAAAAATAGGCGAGGGTGAGTGTATTCGATGAGACGAAGAGCCAATATTATTCGAGCGATTTGATTTCTTTCTTATTCGAGCATGATGTATGATGTATGGAGGAAGGAAATGGAAAAATAAAACTGAAGTAGGAAGAAAGGTGAAGAGATAATGATCCAATTGTAACGATAGAAGGATATAGTAAATGTAGTAACAAAAATTGTATAATAATGTCGGATCTATCCTTACCGGAGTACCAGTATAATAAAAAAAACATCTAGTATCATGGCGAAGAGCGCAAAGTAGTGAAGTGCGTATTGTTATTGACAGGAGTATCACTTACCATCAGATAAAGTCTCTCAGATAGAGTATTGCTTATTATCAGACAGTCTTGCTCGTGTCATCGCTTTAATGAATAAATTAAATAATAACGAATAATCAAAATTAAATTGATCACTTAATAGTAAAAAAAATTTGTCCGAATTACGTAAAGCTATACATAGAATACTTTTTCCGGTTGAAACTAACCCTTACGGATAAGTTCCCCTTTGTTCGGTCACGTAGTTGTCTAGTCATGAGTTTTCTTTCTATACTTTATGGACGGTACTTATGTGAATGGTGCCTCAACCAACTCTGAAATACTTATACCGTACGAAGTTAGAACAGTTAATATTAACTCAGGGAATAACTTTACGCATCACACACACACACATAAACAGATTCGATACATATTGTCACAAAAGATAATAAGAGTATTCATGTTCAGTTAACAGTTTTCACAGTTTTTGGGCATTGGTCTTAAGCCACGATTTTTTGTCAAAAATCCACGGGCATTAAAGGATCTTTAGTATTATCCATGACTACAGTAGTTCTCCATCTTTTTTTCGAGAAAGGTGATCCATTTTAAAAAGAAGAATAGTAGCTGTCTTCATTCGCACCTTAATATTCTCCGTATTTCTTTACGAAGCTGACACTTAGAGTTTGAAGTTAGCCGATCACAACAGAACAGACGCTTTTGAAAATCGTGAAGGACACTGAACTTGTCCTGTACAAAGCACAGAACCAACTCCTCCTTCTTAACACAGCTTAAAGTCAAAATGCGCCTTTCAACTTTATACAGAGAAAAAGGATGTGACTTGGAGAAATTTGTCTACTTACAAGATTGATAGAAGTAGACTGGTCGTGGGTCTTTGTTGCCGGAGACCGTCTAAATTGGTACTACCGCAGCACACTGTACAGTAGTGCGCAAACATTACTGTGTTCTAGTTTTAAGGGTGCTAGGGAAATTTCCGAGGTAACAATACTCAACATCTGTATCAACGCGACTAGCAATAATGTGGTGCTGTGAATATCATTCTAACTAACGCCATGTTGTCCTATTCGTCTAGTAACTTGCAGAATAAAAAAGAAGCCGCGTAGACAAAGCCCAAGACCAGAGAAACACTAAAAGCCTCTCTCAGTAAAAATATTTTGTATACATGTATTATATCTTGTAATCTTACTCCATTCTTATTGTACATATCCATTCTTCCTTTTATAGTACTGTGGACATGTATGCTGTCGGTGTACTTATTAACAAATAAATACATCACTATTTTAGCTTCAAGTAATTACTTAGTTTTATCTTAAGGTTGCAATGAACCTATTAAAAAAGTTTTTTTACTAATTTTACTAATGGAAGATCGATAATGAATATTGAACAGTGATTGATAAAATACTATGAGTAATATCAGAACCCCTAATAAATTTAATTAAATGTTTCAAATACAACAATTACTTTTCCATCAATAAAATCTCAAACTCTTTTTATATTCTTAGTTCTATTACGTTACAAAATATATCGATAAGATGATGAACTAATAAGAAAGATATATTATCATCATCATCGTGTTCGGGTGAGTATCATTCATCACAAAATTACTTCATGACGCAACGATTGTAGTGGCTTTGTAAAGTCATATTAATGTAATTTTCTGTAATCTAAGTAATATAATACCATTCTTCAATTTTTCCAATATTTATAATATTATAATCATAGTAAAGAATCCAAAACTACCTTTTCTTAAAATACGGATAAGTTAAACAGTAAAATAACCTTGTAGCAAATGCATGTTTAGTTTGGACGCTAGTCAAAAAATTTAACGTCAACATTTTGAAAGGTTTTATATAACATCGTTTTACCAAGAATAAACACTTTTCGGTAATTAATGTGTATCCGGAAAAGCTTTCAGAAAATTGGAGCGAAAGTGGTGTGGAAAAAACTTAAAATGTTTTATTTTAATGCACAACGTCCAACATGTTATATGTAGACAGACACTATGGTGATGTAATGAACTTGCTTCTGTGCCATGGCACAGGTATCTGCATCAACATAATTCATGAAGATCGATTTATTTAAAATATTCACAAAATGTTATCCCGATTAGATCAGAATTATGTGGAGGAGCTTTAGTCCTGGTTCTACAAAGGTCTTGTGAATTATTCATTATCGAAAACCATAGTTGGAGTTTCGGTAGACTGAAGGTTACGATCAAGAGCACTATGAAAAATACTGGAAGATTTTAGTTAGAAGTAGTAGCAGAAAGTAAAAGGCCATCAGAAACATAAAGTTTCCTCTACAGCGAATTAATGTCCTATATGGATACTCCACTTAAATAAAAATTATTGTCATTATTGTTTAAGTTTTAGTAATACTACCAAAGTTATTAAATTTCACGTAATATTGATTTATTAATGAATTGTTTCCGAATGAGATTTTTGTTTTAATTTTGGTTGCAACATAAATCTTCTGTCGTGTCCGATTTCGCGAGCGATCGATGGATGCAGGTGGGTCAGCTTTTTTGATAATTTATGGGTGAAGCCAACCAACGGTGTTGGTAAATAGCAGTATATAATATAAATTTAATTAGACACCACTTTTTATGTAGTGTTATAGTGTGAGGCGTGATATATATGTATGTATTAGTTAGACCGCACAGAAGATATGTCTCTGTTAGCTGTATTAGATAAATTGTGTAATATAACTGATATAGCTGATATAGATATTATAACAAACAAAGTGGGTATGGAGCCGTCGGTCATACTCCAGACGCTTCAAAAGCTTGGTATCGGTCGTATGTTCGTATATCGTACTACCAATAGATACAACAACACTTCCTCTGTCGAAGACCAGATAAGATAGGGGCGGCCGCGTGCTGTTAGAACTACAAAGGCTATTAATTCTGTTAAAGCCAGATTTCGTCGAAACCCTATTAGGAAGCAAAAAATCTTATCGCGAGAATTGAAGATTCCCGTTAGAACTCTGTCGCCTATTATAAAATAGAAACTAAAGCTCGATGCTTATCGTCAATATACAGGATATGCCCTAAATCAATCTTTACAATTAAAGAGAGTGGATCGATCACAACGCCTTCTATCGCGATACGCAAATGAAAGGCAAAGAAATATCCACTTTACCGATGAAAAAAATCTTGAAGAAAGATGGCTTGAAACCAGCGTTCCGGACTTTATAAAAGCTGCAGACTGGCTCTCATCTAGACCAGACCTCAATCCTTTAGACTTCAAATTATAGTCAGTTTTAGATAACATGGCCTGCTCTAAACGACACAGCGACATTGAGTCTTAAAAAATCTTTGCAGCAAGGAGTGGCTGTGATGGAAACTTCTCTTGGAAACAGTGCGTCAATCCATAGATTTGTGGCCGAACGGATTAAAGGCCTGTGTAAAAGCCAAAGGTATCCATTTCGAATAGAGTATTTTTTGCTGAGACTAATAAATATGTAGGTATAAATTTTAACAATATTACATTACTTCATTTAAAAAAATGCATTTTCATTTGTAATAGAACCTATGGCCGGACTAGGCTACTAGAAATTGTCTAAAATTACGTTCTATGAGAATTTAAATCTAGGGTCGCTGCACTGTACTTTGTACCAGACGATCATCCATACTGATTAGATGTTGGGATCTTTTGCACGAAATATAACAATATACTTTAACAAATTTAGGTGTCAATAAAAACATAAATTCATATATCTTTATAACGCACTGGGGGCACATAAATTTAACAAATTGCACCAATTTTCAATCCGTAATGTTTTTGACGGTCGTTTGTTTGTAAAAATGACATTCTATTGCTTTTGCCGTGTTTTGGTATCGAAAACATTAATAATATTTTGGATACTTTTTCAACATTAGTTATTAGTTAACTAGAAGTTTAAATCAAAAATTATTTAAAATCAAAACCATATTTCCTTTAAGAAAATCTAGTTATTACTTAGTTTAAATTCGTGTGAACATAAACTGAGAAACTTAAATAAGGAGTTTACTTAACTTATCAAATGTAATTCACAAACTCATACCTTGAACTACAACCTTGATTTTAGTTCTCTTAGATTAGCGTATACAATAATTGATTAGTATGTAATATTGTTTAATATGTCACCTTTAACACAAATCAGTGTTATGGTTAATTTTTTTCTCTATTTACTCTCAGAAATAGTGTTACGAAATAGAAACACGAAAATGTATTATTCATCAAGCTTTCAACAAATGAATATAGCATCCGGCAAGCATCTGGCATTGTGAATAACGTAAACTTTTTCCGTATACAAACGTCTGGTGCATACGTTAGTATCTCCGCCGTGTTTGATGATACTTGTAACTTTGAAAGTACGGGCATTACTCTTTTAGAAAAATAAATAAAACAAACCATTTAATAATAAAAACTAAGCTTGCTGTACAAGTGTAGAAAGAAAGTGTTAAATTGGATCAAGTTACCATCAGTGAATCGCTTTTATTTAACGATTGAATATGCCTAATCAAGTCTTTATAAAGATATTTATTTCAAGCAAACACAAGATAACTATTTAGCCTATTTCATCGGCACTTACACTACACTTGCCGGATTCCGTCAGCAATCGTTAATTCCGGTTTAATATTTTAAGTTTAAAATGCTTCCGTGGGTAAGGTGGTAGAAAGTAAGAAATAACGAAGGAGAGCAGATAGAAATCAAGACGCTTACGGACTTTAATCTACTGCAATTTGCTCGATATTCAGAAACGTGATCATATATAGGTCAGCGGGTGGCCGGGATTATCTTCAAAATCCATATTAAAATAAACCTCGAAGTACGGAAATAATCCGTTTATTACAAAATAACTGCTGCACAGACCAAAAGGCAGAATAACAGTAAGTAACTCAGTGAGAGTCGATAATACAAATATGAATCTTTGTGACAAGAATAATGTAAAATCACGATTTATTTAAACTAAAAATCTTAAATGTCTTAAACACTGAATTTAGTCCTTAATCGTATTGATTTTTAGCGGAAATAAGCGTCGACAAATACAAATAATAGTATGTAACATAACCTGTCGAACACCTGAAACACACTTACCATCCGAGAAATATTTTGGAACCGGTACAGTTCGCGTAATTTAGTTCTCAATTTGATCTTTGCGCTTCAGAAAATTATTTGGGGTGATGTGAAGTAAGTCTTGCTAAGAGTTTTAGGAACGAAGTCTTCTTTTAACTCCTCTACAATTCTTATTTAGTATAAGGAAATGTTTTCGTTGTACAAGCCTAGTAATTGTGATCTGAAGAGTAAATGGGAAATTTTAAGTGTTGATGGGCCGTCGCGTTACTATGCAGAAGTGATTTTTTAATAACCTCGTATGACGACTGAAATAGTCAGCGTGTTTCAGATATGCCTTACTTTATTCGCTTTTAAAATCGAAACGCGATAAATATGGCTATCACCGATGAACCATAGGAGCAAGCTCTTTTATGACTGGACGCTTTTTAAGGAGTCACAGTCGGAGGCAACTCTAAACGGTTTGTGTAGAAAATGTCTAAGGTGTTCGATTGGTTTTACGATAGACAGTTTCAAATTGATATGAGTGATATTTACTCTCGCAATCAGTTAGTCCGGGTACTAAAATATCCAATAACCAAAGGATTTTGATTCTGTCTCTGAATTAACACTGTTCCATACCCAATACAGCTGGCGCCTGTGTAAAGCTCTGTCGGTAGACTCAGGTCGAAAATGGATATAAAGAGATATGTCAAACGATCTATAACTTGAAGAAAATTAGCTCTTATCAATTCATATAAAGGAGCCAAATTGTGTAGAAGGTACACAAATTTATAGAAATATTTTGCGCACAAATTTATAGAAATATTTTGCGTGACCATTAAATTGACGAACTTTATTTACGTTTTTGGATATGGGTGAATTGGGATCGGGCCTGAATTTTTCTTGGGCTGAGTTGGACAGTCCTATTCGCTATTACATTGTCGCAAAGGCCGTATTTTATGGAATCGGGTGCAATATATGCCATTAAATCTAGCAGCCATGTCCAAGCATATATAATAACGCAGATTTCCTAACTTATTAATTTGATCGGCTATAAAGAGTAAAGGGAAATGATCTCTAAGAGAATTGGCATCGTTAATCAAAATAACGCGTTTCAATGAAGCATCACAATCACATGCATTTGAAGCTTCTGGCTTATAGCCACACATGAACGGGATACTTGCCTTCGTTGCATACTACGCATAACTTGATGCTTGATCATAAGTGTAGGTCCTCCACATCTGCACGTGGTCCGCGTATCGCTTCTCTTCCAAATGTTCGAATTAGTTCACTTTACACTTGATTCTAGGTGATAGAACTAACTGATCATGCATGTCAGCCCACGTTTTCGCCCTTCCTTTCAATTGTGACATAGTCTTTATGCAAGCTTCAAGTTAAGGTTTCTTGAACTTCGATATCATCTCATCCACATGCGCACACAAGAATGTACAATCATGACATCTTTCCTCAGAATCAAAAAGTGGTACATAAAAATCGTGGCGATCAAGTGACATTGATGACTGATGAAAGTGCTCTAGTAAAGTTAGCAGATACAGCTCGGGATAGAGCTATAGCAGAAGTTTGCATAGTCTAGTAAACCATTGTGGAGATTAGCTCTGGTAGCGATTATGGTCCAGAGTCACGGGCTTGTATTCCCACTTTACACAACCCCGTTTTAAAAACAACCTCGACGTACGGTAATAATTCGTTTATTAGAAAATAAGAACTGCACAGACCAAAAGGCGTAATAAAAGTTAGTACCACTGTTTTTTTTTACGATAACGAAAAGTTAAAACAAACAATATAACACAAAAACTGAGTTTTTCCCAGTAGGGGTAGGCAAAGGTAAATAAACGCTCACTTTTCGCCAGATGTGGTCAGATTAGGTCCCATGTAACAGGGCCTGTTGCCACTTTATTGGGACCACCACACACAGTTGCACATCGTTGCATATAAAAGCAATAATTTTGTATTTTCATTCCATTCTTTATAACTAGCTGCTCACCTGTATTTTTGATCATTGCTTCTAATACGATGATTCAGAGAATAATCTATTATGATATAAATTATTTTACAACAAACATTTTATGAAATCTTATGTATTGCTTTTGTTTCTCTGTTTATTTAACTTACACGAGGGTTTTTATCACAAGCAGTCTGTAATAAAAAACAGACTCCGTTCCACCCATTGTTCTCTCACTCAGAGGCTTCACGCGCACTCCTACTTTGTTTGTTGTTACGGTACATTTCTTTTAAAAAATACTGCGGACAAAGGAGACCTGTTAATCTATAATTTAAAACGTAATAGATTGACTGTGATTTTGTATGTGGCTAATGAAAGTAAGAAATATTATCTTTTCCACTCAAAAGTAATATAGTGCACAGGACCTACTATATTTCAAATGTCTTAATATTTTTAACTTTTTCCATCTGCTTACCACGTATTATATTAGTAATACGCAAATTTGGGAGAAGTTGTTTCTTTTCCTCGTTTGATTGATGCTCAGAAATAATTAGTTATTTTTTACGTTTACGATTATATGTTCGTAAGCAATTTGCCTATAACAGAAACTATCATAATAGTTTTTGACATTAAAAGCTTAATCAAACCTAGCTAACAGTCTTGTAAAAAAAAAACTCTATAAATCTATAACTTATTGACTACATAATCTACCACGACTACATAATAAACCACACCGAACCACACAATATTTTACAAGGAAAACATTTATAAGCTTTTATAGTTCAGAACTAATATTTCATATGGACAGATAGTTTTTTGAAATCTACGTCCTCGCAGTTTAAACATTGAACATTTCTAAATAGATATTTTCTGGTATTTAACCTTTTCACTAAAACAACCCTGCTTACCGAACTATAATTATAATAAAAAAAAGCAACCAGAGGAGGATAGCGTTAGTCTATCTTATGCATGTTGGGCATGATTTCTGTGCCTGTACATATTTTTCACGAAACATTGTGCTCCTATTAAGCTAATAAAGGACAAGTTTTTGAGGAGGTTAAACCTTAAGGAACATTAATAGATATTAGGGGGACCGGAAAGTAATGTCGTTTTCTTACGCTAAATACAAACACATACATTTTTAACGAGTCTTTATTTTTAATCAATGATGTATTCCCCATCATTGTCAATAACCTTTTGCCATCTAGTGAGTAAATTTTCAATCCCTGATCGATAAAAATTAATTGGTTTTTCGGCAAAATATCTAGAGATGGCATTTTGGATATCATCCAAATTTGCAAATGTTTTGCCACTTAAAAAGTGTTGCAGCGCTCGGAATAAGTGGAAATCCGATGGTGCAACATCGGGCGAATATGGTGGATGAGGCAGCACCTCCCACCCCAATTCATTAATTTTTTCTAGAGTTCGCCTTGCGCAGTGCGGTCTTGCATTGTCATGTTGGAGAATGACGCCTTTTCGGTTGACAATCGCTGGCCACTTTTCAATTAAAGATTGATTGACTCGCTGCAATTGTTCGCTGTAGAGGTCTGCAGTAACAGTTTCTCCAGGTTTCAGTAATTCAAAATGAACAATGCCGCGAATACTCCACCAAACACACAAAAGCGCTTTTTTGGGGTGTAAACCTGGCTTAGCAGTACTCCGAGGGATTTCATTTGGAGAGAGCCACTGCCTTTTGCGTTTTGGGTTATCATACAGGACCCATTTCTCATCTCCTGTGATCAAGCGATCAAAAAACGCTTCTGTGTTGTGTCGTTGAAGCAATAAGTTGCATGTGATTGATCGGTTAGCCTTATTCTGTTCGGACAGATTATGCGGGACCCAAACACCTGCTCTGCTTACTTTTCCAATCTGCTTCAAATGTTCTTGGATGGTCGACCAAGGTTTGTTGAGACTGTTTGACAATTCCTCGATCGTCTGACACGGATTTGCTTCCACTTCCGCCCTTAACACGTCGTTGTCTAACGCTGATGGTCTTCCTGATCGATACGAGTCGGAAAGATCAAAATTACCCGATTTGAACTTGGAAAACCACCTTTGGCATTTACGAATGTCCAGTGCATTTGGATAAACATCGCAAATGTTTTTGGTAGCAACTGTTGCGTTATTTCCCTTGCGAAACTCAAAGAGCATGCAATGCCGGATGTGTACCTCTTCTGGTATTTGGCTGGCCATTTTACCCAAAATTACAAAAAAAAATTGTAATTCAATTGTCTATAAGTAAAGAAATCACTATAACCTCACAATGTCTTTGGTACGCCTCTGAACAAAACAATGAGCTGACAAATGACAATCAAGTATTGGCATGCGCAGAAACGACAGTACTTTCCGGTCCCCCTATTATTTATTTACCTCTCTTCAAACAATCCGTAAAGTTATAAATAATAATTAAACATGTTGTTGGCGAAGACTATATTTTAAATTTTTCATTCAAGAAAAAAATAATTGCAACTGCAAAACGATAATTAATCGTCAATAGTTTTAAAATTAGTTCTCATGGTTTCTTTGATTTGGCCAAGTACCATTTCAAACTGTGTAGACATCCTGTAGTTGGCTTTAAATTGTTCACAAGTATCCATAAAAAGGGGATGCAAGTATTTGAGCACTGCATGGTCAAGAGTCGGGAACATGTGGTGAAGTGCATGCTCCCCAAACAGCGTGACTACGGCAAATGTGTTGTCATTTATGTCTTTCCGGTCGAGGAGTGCCTCCACTTGGTGCGTGCCCCAGTCTGGATTTTCATCTCTGGAAAGATTGAACATTTTGTTATTGCAAAATTATTTCAGTTCTCATTTTATTAATGAAACCAATTATAATGTTTACATAAAAAAAAGAAAATAGTCTCAAAAAATTCAATCGAAAATACATAGTACATTTCATTAGGTAGGCAGGGCGTGTTGCTAAAGGAAATACTCAGCAGCAAGCGTTTGTCGGTTGACGATTCACTGCTCTTTTATTTATTTGGAATATGATCAATACGGACGTGGGAACATAATTTTGTTTTGTGTACACATTAAAAAATCATTTAAGTTGTGTTATATACAAGTACCTTGGTTGATCGCCGTCTTTAATAGCTTCCGGGTGATGATGAGCAGCATTGACAGCGATTAAAAAGAAAAGCAAGCTACTCGAACAGACTATCCACAGCCAAACGTATAAAACTTTTAAAAGAGGACTATCGGTTACAATCCACATCCACAAAGGAAGGATAAAACAGAGTCCGTCATGCCATCGGTAATGGTTCTTGAAAAATCCTTCTCTAATAAATATGAAAAGGAACCTATAATATAAAGTAAATCAAAATAATGCAACAGTTAATGAAGAGAATTGTTATTTTTAACTTAAAGTACTCAAAATCTGCATTTAAAAAAAAATATTGCGTGCATTGTGTAAATAAAAGTTTATACAAAGTTACCTTTTAACAAAATTTGTTATAAAAATGAAAGGGAAAAAGATAAATTCCGTCATAAATCCAAGTCTAGCGTAAAGTGGTTTGTCTTTTCTGGGATTATATAACAGAATCGGTTCCATGGAGCTGATTTCAAGATCCATCAGAGTATTTGTATAGAGATGGTGTGATAAAACATGTGACACTCGAAAATCTCTGAAAATATTTACATTTATCTACATTGTCTACGTCATCTACGTCGTAATTAGAGGCTTCTTTAAAGTAAGCGTGACTTTAATAAACGAGAAATAATCATCAATCAATCCTAGACTTCTTCCAATTGATAATGTTATGGAACTGAAGTAAAAAAAAATTAAGCGCGTACTAATATACTTCTTGATATGTAGACCATTGGTTTGTTTTAAAGTATTTTTTCACGTCTTATTATTATAAAACAAATTATTATTATAAAAAAAGACTACACATGTCTTTCAAGTCTTAATGGAGCAGCGATGATCACTTAACATAAAGGTAACACAAAAGTTAATCACATATTTTTCTAACAACAAATAGATCAATTATTAGTTTCTCGATTAATGCCTACTTTGAAAAGTAAAAAATTTACAATACGCCTAATGATTTGCTTACCTGTAAGACCACATACTCATATTAAATAAAAACATTCTCCAGTTAGCTTTACGATGTATAAAATTATGACAAGTAACTGTCAATAATGATAAACAGATAGATGCGATAATATACCATAACTGTGCAAACCAAGAATTTGATACCCAACAAGCCATGGCGGCACTAAACAAAAGTGATGAAAATAGTAAATCTGTTATTATATTTGTAGTTCTTGAAGCATTTTTTGGGAGTTTAGGTAATTCTTTAAAAACTTCTCTTTTCAATGTTCTGTAGAATCCATCTTCTTTGAATGTAAATGGAGAATTGCGCGGAGATTTTGCATCTCTTACGTAATATTTGTTAAGAATGGTCTCCGTTGCCGGATTCAAATGATGTGATTCAAATGCCTCTGTCACATCGGTGCCCTGAATTATAAAAATGCCATAATTATAGACATAAAAACATTTATTTCTCATTAAAAGAAAGTACTTACCTTGGTTAACTCCAGCCATTCTTCCCCTCCTGGATGTTTTTTTATAAAACTAGTAAGGTCATATAGCTTATCGTGAATTCGCCAAATACCTTCAGCACCATCGTCCAACGCCTTACCCGTAAGCCATTGTACGGGGTCTCTAAATCCAGAATCCCTAAGAGACGGATATTTTAATTGTGGAAAACTAACGTGGGTTCTCTTTTTTTTAATCCTATCACTTGCTATGCCATCCCAGTTTGACTCCAATGGTGCCATTGACACTAATATAGCTAATTAACTAATAAATGTAATGAAATGAATACTATTAATATCAAATATATGTATAAAAAATCAAAATTTTTTTATATAATCTTATTATTCATTTAATCTAGAAAACCATTGTGTTGATTTGTGGAAGCGAGGATGGTAATTAATTTTATACCTACTGTGTAATAAGTATGAGCTCGTGTTGATTTTAGTATCTTATCCTAATGTTTTGACATTTATTGGAATGAAGGCGTCAATGAATAAACATAGAAGATACTAATTCTATTAGCAAAAAAAGGAACAATATTTCTACCATTATTTAGATTTCTTTGTAAGGGTTATGTAATACAACTTTTGTAAACATATTTACAAAAGTTGTTCTGTTTGTTACTTTTGATAAACTAAATATCTTTGAGGTTCATTCATATCTATCAAAGATATTAAGAAGTGTGGAGGTTATCCATATAAATGCAAACATTTTGTAAAAATATAACAGTCTTACAAAAATTTGCAAAGTTAGTGGAAATGCCGCCCAACAATGATTATTTGGACATCGCTTGTAAAAGAACAGTAGAAAAGAAAACTCACGTGAGTTTTCCTCAATTAGTGTATCCTTCGCTGAGGGATGAAGGATTCCGAGACCCGGTTCAATGGTTAACTGGAAAAGCTATGGATGATGGAGCCGAAGGTTTGTGGAGAGTACATGATGGGTTATACGATTTGGAAAGCTTTCTCGCTATTCATCCCGGCGGGACGGAATGGTTGGAATTGACCAAGGTAATGGCTGAAACAAAAAGTTTATATTAGTAACAGAGTTTTTAAATATTGTAAATTTAGATAAATAGATATAAAACACCTGAAGACCTGAACTTAGTTGTGTTAAATCCATATCATTTCAGGGTACCGATATAACGGAAGCATTTGAATGTCACCACTTAAATCCAGCTGTCAATAAAGTATTACATACTTATTATGTTAGAAAAGCCGAAACGCCCCGGAATTCTCCATTTACTTTTAAAGATGATGGATTTTATCGTTCTTTGAAAAAAGCAGTTTGGGCAGAACTTCAAAATATTCCAAAAAATACTCACAAGAGGACAGAAAGGATCATGGATGGGCTATTAATCACTTTCTTATTAACGTGTGCCATTTCGTGCATTGCTAAGAATTATTGGGTTGTTATGATATCATATTTAGCAGCATCATTGAGTTTAGCCTGGATAGTTGTTGCAGCGCACAATTACATACATAGGAAAACTAATTGGAGGATGTATTTATTTAACCTCAGTATGTGGTCTTACAGGTATTAGAGTTCTTAACATTATTTGTTATCTATACAATATTCATTAAATAAAAAAAATGTTGTTTTCTCTGCAGAGATTTCAGAGTATCACATGCTCTTTCTCATCATTTGTATCCAAACACGCTCATGGACTTAGAAATAAGTGGATTTGAACCTTTTGTTTTTTGGTTGCCATTGAAAAACCGATTGCATAATTATGGACACTTTGCAATAATTATTGAATTACTTACTTTTGGATTTATTTTTCCTGTAAATTTCTTCAAAAGGTAATTATGCTATATTAAGTTTTGTTCATCAATCATTTTAAAATCATTGCATTTAATATTGAAAATCTAAATAAAATACCTTAAGACAGCATAATTATTGTTCTGTTTGTATGTATAAATATTTTTCATAAATTTTCAGGTTCATTTCAAATTTTCTGCGTAAAGATTTTCTTTCTAACCACTATCGCTGGCACGATTTTGTTTGCTTCTTAACACCTGTTTGGATGTGCATCATGAGCGGTTGCACATTTTATGATGCACTAATAATGTGGTTTTGGATTGTATGCACTGGAAGTTTTATTTTCTTTAACATCGGATCCAACGCTGCCCACCACCATCCTATTTCTTTTAGAGATGGAGATGAAGTAGAGTAAGTTTATTGTATGTAAAGAGTAATGGTATGTACGTAGTAGTCAAAAATTTAATTTAACAACTTTATAAATTTTTAGTGACATCACGCGGGATTGGGGACTACATGAAATAGAAGCAGTAATGGATCGTAGAGACATAAACGACAACTTCTTCAAAGTCATGACGTTTTTCGGACATCATACACTACACCATCTTTTCCCTACTATAGATCATTCATATTTAGAATATATGTATCCTGTTTTCTTAGATCATTGCGAAAAATTTCAAGCAAAATTTCGTGTTACTACACAATTCGAAATGGTAATACAGCAAATTAAACTTACAACGTTGAAAGTACCAAATTTTCTCGATAAAAATAAGTAAACCTATTATTTTAAGATTACGATACATTTGTACTTTATTAACCTAATCTTGCAATAAATGCTATTGTCTACGGATGCAATGTAACGGGGGAAAAATTTTATAAGCAGAGATAAAAAGCACCTGTTTCAAATATTCTATCAAATGTGATGTACGCATTCTATCAATATCATAAGAATGTTGATACCAATATATGAAAGAAGAAAGAACGCAACAGTCGATATTGTAAAAATCGTCAATAAGCGTCGATATATTTTTTCAATATTCTGTATGCAAGTTTTAGTATAATTGTACATAATATTTTACAAACATTGTACAAACTAGTGGAATCACAATATACATTACAGGACTTCGATCCGTAAATGAATAAATTATAAACCGAGAAACAAGAGATGAAGATTTTATTTTTAAACTAGCATAACAATATCACAAGAGGTGTTTTTTTTATTAAATTAAACAACTAAGGAGCAGGACGTTCACCTGATGGTTCAATCAAACGACGAGAGGAGAGGGACGTTCATTTGATGGAAAGTTATACACCACCTCATAACAATGTGTCGTTAACCACTCTAACTATTGAATGATATGTACAGCACCACGTCTCGTTACCCCAGTAATTACACTCACTACACCGCCCTTCAAACCAGAATACAATAATCTTTGCACAGTTTTGTTCGCCGGCAGAAAATGACGCTGCAGCGCCAAAACACATGCCACTTCGTAAGAGATAGTTCGGTATCCCCGAATAACACTAATAGCCATGGCTCTTTGTGAACGATGACGAACTCTATGGTCCGAGATGTTAGAACGTCCACCCAGATAGGCGCCCCATAAAGAGCCATGGATCGCACTATCCCCAAAGACAAACGACGGCTGTTTGTAACAGGGCTCTCCAAGTTAGGAAGCAGCCGCTGTTCCAACCGGGGGGCCAGAAGCTGCGGCGATACCTACCTTGATGGTCTCCGGCAACAGAGACCTGCCACCAGTATATTTCAATGATTTCATTTCGACAAGTTCGTTCATTAAATCGTGTCATACAACTTGTAACCAAATCTTTATCCGTGATTGTTTTGAATTCTGTTATAAAAGAGAGTTATCTACTGCTTATATTTTTTTACTTAAACAAAAATATATTCGTTCTTAAGCAATCATTCTGTTATTATTTATTTCATCTTTGAGACGTATTTATACGTTTAAGAAAACATGATAAGCGAGTTCAGTTTACTGTTGATAACATAACATTGACCTTTTCTATTAATTTAGTCGCATTTTGCATACATATTTACTGGATTTAAATGTTTAAATCACTTATTTTTAAGTAATTCTCTATGGCACACATTAATAAGCCACATCTAATATTAGAAGTTAATATTGTTGTATGTGTATTTTTTTTAACTATTATTTCAATAACATAATTTTGAAAAAAAAACCATTTCTTTAGTTTTCTTTCTTTGAAGACCGTTGCACTAAAAAATATTTAGTGAACAAAGTGCAATTATTTTTAAGTGCTGTAAAAAGTATTTCTATTATACTTATAGTTATCAGTTATTTCACCAATATCAATTCATGCTGCTATCATAACCATTCATAAATTAAGCATGCTAGATTGAAATATCAACTTGAGATTTCATATTTTCTTCTAGAATGGTCTAATAAGAAATCTCGTTTTCACATTATACTGTAATAATAAGACTCTCCTATACTATTCTATAACTGAGCACTTCTAAGTATCCATATAGATTATTTTATAGACGCAGATTATCAGTTTGAGGGTAACAATTTGGCAGGCATGTTTGAAAGGAGCGTATCACCATTTAAACAACACTTGTGCGAATATAGAGCTAAATTTGAACCAGGACTCTTAATCTTTTGCAATGTACCAATCGATGTCACCAAGTAAAAAAGTGATACTTTGGTAATATGGGTGTTATTGAATATCCAAATTGCGGATATAAGATATGTAAAGCAATCTTTAATCCGATATATTCTTAGTTGAAAGTAATTTTTTTTTATATTTTAACAATCAAAGCAAAACAACATTAAAAAAAACGTTGACTTTATTTATGTTTTTAAAACACTTCATCTTTGCAATTAATTCCCAATTTTCTCTACAATTACAAGGAATCCTTTATTCTTTAATACCCTATTATACAATTTATACAAGATATTACTAATTATTGTAAGTTCTTCCAATTTTATTGTTTATATATTACATTTATCGTTTTTCTTTAATCTTATTATACTGTCTTCAGTCCCACACAGTATACTGCCGTCTTTCTCTATGGCTGCAGCATACACGTTATCCATTGTAACTAACCGCTCTACAGTATTATCTTTTTCGTTTATTGAAAATATACCATTGGGCGATGTGAAATACAATTTACCGTTGACATCAGAATTCAATCCATTAATAACATATTCACCCAAATTCAGCACTTCGTAACTATCCTTTTTGTTTTTAAATAAACCTGAAGAATTGGTAAAGTAAATATTTTCTTTCTCGTCAAGTGCAACAAGCATGGCTCGTGTTCCTTTTAGATTTGACAACCTTTTAGAATTTCCGCCTTTAAATACAAACGCTTCTTCCTTTTGATATGTAGTATAATACAAATTATTTTTGTAAAACATTTGCCAAATGCTTTGACTGGAGCTTTCTAGAAGATTCGTTTGCATCGTTTTCAAATTAAATTCATATATTCCTCCTTTAGCACCCAAATATACTTTATGGTTTACGGAGTCAACAGCCGATGCAAACCCGTCTTTAATACCGGGTACTATATTAAAATCTTTTGTATCAAGGTTTATATACGCCAATTTAAACCTGTCATCTTTGTTTTGTACCGAATAACTGAAGAATAGCCGATTTGTGTTATAATCTATGGTAAATTGATATGGACTATCTAAATTTGTCTTTAACACTTCCTTGATGTGTATTAAACCATTGATAGTAATTCCATGACATTTCTCCTCACTAGCTTGCGCTCGAGTCAAGACTATGAGTGTCACACAAAAGAAAAGCTTCATCTGCAAATAGAAAAACAATTCATAATAAGTTAAATATTATTTTCAATAACAAGAAGAATATACATTCCTATTTATATTTACAAAATACAAATATTATTCTACTGATTACAAAGTTAATTATACTCACTTTATCAACTGAATGCTTAAGCGGTTGCTGCAGAACTGCAAAGATATGTTTTGAAGTATTTAAATACCTTGTAATAATGACCCGACAGCCGGGTATTAACCTGTTATCGTCTAACCTTGCACATTAAGGAAAATAGTTATTTGTTTCCACATAGTCGTGCTCTATAATTCTGTAGAAGTTATATTATTAATCCCCTTCTTGATATTAGTGCAAAATATGAATTTGAATAATGTTTGTCATCATTCGATCATCATCTGACCTTATAGTGGTTGTTCGAAGACCACTTCTGAAAACGAAGACAGTCGATAGTACAGGGTGTCTGGTGGCAGATTTATGTTTTCAAATTTAAATAAAAAATAATATGTTTGACACATAATTTTACTAAGACTATTAAAAGATAGAGTACAAATGCGGATTTCATTTTTTAAAGATAATGTCATCCAAATGTCTTCCATCCTGTTGCACACACTGTTCGAAACGGAGCCTCGTATTCCGTGCCACACGCTGCAGTAAACTTGGTTCAATTGCGCTGATTTCTCGCCGAATGTTTCTTTTAAGTCCACAACAGTTCGCGGATTGTTGGCGTAAACTCTCTCTTTGAGGTAGCCCCACAAAAAAAAATCCATTGGAGTTAGGTCGGGTGACCTCGGTGGCCACGGGATGTCCCCAAAGCGACTAATCAGTTTTTGAGGGAGATTTTCTCGCAACAAATCCATCGAAGCTCTGGCCGTGTGTGCGGTCGCACCATCCTGTTAAAACCACGTGTGTGATGAGAATGATGAATGAGCTCGTAGGTTCGGCAAAAAGAAATTCGAAATCATGAGCCGATAATCCTACCATTGACATTCGTCGCTTGGCCCCGTGCAATTTCAAAAAAAAATGGTTCGATTATCCCATTCGTGGATAAAGCGCACCAAACAGTTACCCTTGGGCAATGTAATGGTTTTTGGTGCTTCAGTCGAGGATTGCGAGTTCTTAGAGCCCAGTAACGGCAATTTTGCTTGTTTACGTGTCCGTTTATATGAAAATGAGCCTCGTCGCTCCAAAAAATGGAATTCACAGTGCGAAAACGCTCCAACAAGATTTCACAAAAAAATTTGCGTGACGCAAAGTCATATTTTTTCAGTTCTTGAATTATTTGAATTTTAAAAGGATGAAACTTCATATCTTTTTTCAAAATTTCATGCACAATTGCTCTTGGAAGTCCTAGTGAAGCTGCCCTTTTCCGTATAGAAAGTCGTGCATTTTCACGTAAACTGCGTTCAACCAGTTCAATGTTTTCGGGGGTCCTTGACGATCGACTAGGTCCTGGCCGTGGTGTGTTCATAGCAGAAGCAGTTGCACGGAACCTTTCCACCCACGAACGAATTAAATTCACACTCGGCCCGTCGCCTATCCGTCGAATATTGAAATGTGAACAAAACTTTCGGCGAGCGAGTACGTAAGAATCGTTACTCTTGAAATATGCTTCAATAGCGAACGCGCGATGCTCACCTGACCACTGCGACACCGTGATTAAGAAATCCGCACGATCGGTGATTCTAATGACACCACCTTCCCCCCGCACTGTTTATAACTTATTGAGATATTCGTTTTTTAAAATATAAATCTGTCGCCAGATACCCTTTACTAATAACACCTTTGATAATGGCAAAAAAATCGATCCTGATTAAAAAAAAATCGTATTTTTTTAAACGTTTTATTAGCATTATTTACGCTACGAGATGTATTTGGTTTCAATTTGAACCTTATTTCATAGGGCCACGGAGCAATTAGATCGGTAAGATGTGTCATACCAAATTTTTGATAATTTAATTCTTAAGTAATGTATTTTTTATGAAACTATCGTTTCATTTAGATGTACTAATGATGGAGGAGGACGATATGATTTTTTTTTTAACAGAATCGATTTTTTTTCCGTCCCATCATCAAAGGTGTCATTAGTACTATCAACTGTGTTCGTTTTCGAAAGCGGTCTCTTAACACCCAGTATGATGTACTTTACTTTTGCTCATAACTGTGTGCGAGCTTTTACACCTTTGTTCATTCTACAATACAATAAGTCTATTAGCATTACATGGAACTTACATTTATAGAAATTAACCCTTGTCGCGAAGTAATATTTAAAAATAAACACACACTTATAAGCTTAAACGTATTATATATTACATTAGATAATAGTAAAGGTCGCTGCAATGTTAACTGGACAGTCATTACAAACGTTGTTTAAAGCTACAGATAATTTGTTTAACCACTTGTATTTGATTGTTGTTTGCTGATTTTTAGCGCGATGTATTTGGTATTTAATTGTGTAATAAACGTATCCTTAAATTTCCTAAGGAAATTACCATACATAAGTTATAATTGTACTTCTTACTTTACATTAATTAACGTAATGCTTTAAAATATATTTACTCTGATATGTTGATGTACGTATTTATATTTGTCTTTCTCGTAATTTGACTGCACATAAGTTATGGAAGTATTAATATATTATATAAAAATTGAAAAATGTATTAGCACCGAGTAACAGTTTATAAACAATTACAATAAAAACAATTTATCTAAATTGACCATATTTAAAACATGAACATCATTACAACATATATGTTAATGACGGAAAAATATGGCGCATGGAAACCTATGCTTCTATTTAAACATCATTATCGTTAATGAAAACAAACAATCGGTTTATTTTTGGGTAAAAAGAGTAAAATAAATTATTTATTTAACAATACATATTAATCTATAAATATAAACGTTTGTTTTAGCTATCCTGTGGCTGATTATAGGAGAGAAATCCCTGTCCCCCTGTGAAGAACAACTCGGCTTGTAAACATCTCCGCGATCATCTCTTGATGATTTTTTCGAATAACGAAGCGCCGTAAATAAAGCCGGTCCTTCCCCTAATAATAGGCAATGAATCTGATATAACTTAAGTTGCGCAAGTTAAGATATTTCTATAGCATCATAAAAAAAGGAGCTTTAAGATATAAAATAACAAAACTCATTACTCCAGTAATTTTTATAGATTTAGCGCCTTTCAAATCGAAACAGTAGTGTTTGTACTCTTTTGCTCGGCGGCAATAATAGGCGCTGAGAAGAGACATAATTATTTTTAGCAATAAAATTCTAATACGAGAAATCTTATAAAGCGTTTTTAATAACAGCTTTTATAACAATATTATATTATGAGCAGGATGACGTCCACTTCTTAGTATGGGCCGCCTGTAAGGTTCTCCACGCCGATGGAGCATCATAGTTTCATCCAGCTGCTTCCTGCAAACTTCGTCAGATCGTCGGTCCACCTAGTAGCGGCCTGCTAGTATTATAAGGCCACTCAGAAAGTTTTTCGATTTTTTTTTATTTACAGGACACTGGCCACTAGTGATTATTTTCAAAGCTTCGATAATTTAAAAATAAAAATACTACTGTTCGATTTTCAAATTTGCCTCTGCAATTTTTTGAGATACAATTAAAATTTTCTTAACTCATTAAAAAATTTGATCAACTTCCAATTGCTTTTATGGATGAAGGACCTCCAAAGCAACCATCTACCGCTGGAATAGCAAGTTCAAACGTGGTTGTTTAACCACGCTTAAAAACGCTTACTTTGGGGGATGAACAAAGGAGTGTTCGTGCTACCGGCGGACGGCTGTCACCGAAGAAAGAGTCGTGGCAGTAAAAAATTTAATTCAAGAAAACAGACGAATTACGTACGAAGAAATTCAGCATACTCTGCGGATTGATTCATGAAGTGTTCACAAGAATTTGCACGAGCACCTTCGCGTAAGGAAGACAGTTTCCCGCTGAGTGCCGCACAACCTCACCGAAGCTCAGAAGAAGGCCCGTGTGGATTGGTGCCGTGATATGATACAAACATTTGATACAGGTTCGTCTAGACGCGTTTACGACATTGGGAAAGGTGAATCCCGGATTTATCAATACGATCCAGAAACAAAGCGTCAGTGGACAGATTGGCTGTTTCAAAATGAACCAACGCCTACGAAAGTGAAGCGATCGAGGAGCGCAGGGAAAATTTTGATCGCTAGTTTCTTCACTTTGATGGGGTACCTAATTACAATTCCATTTCGAGACCAAGGCAGCATCAACGCCAAACGGAAAAGGACAAAATGCTTGCCAGAAGTTTTTTCTGCAATGAGCAACAAGCGATCGAACACCGGGCGCTGCGAGGTCCTTTACCACGACAACGCGCCCGCGCACTCTGCGACCAAAACGAGAAACTTCCTGGACTCCACACCGGTCAGAGTCTTGGGATACCCCTTACAGTCCTGATTTGGCTTCATGTGACTTCTTTTTAATCCCTAAAATTAAAAATCAGCTCAAAGGTATACAGTTTTCATCACCGGAAGACGCGCTAGCATCGTTTGACAAGGCCGTGGAAGAGGTTTCAGCGGAGGACTGGAAAAAATGTTTTGAAAATTGGTTCAGACGCATGAAACTTTGTATGGTGGCTGGTGGAGAGTTCTTTGAAAATATTTAGCAAAAATTTTTTTTCTTAGAACTTAGTCTTTTATTTTCTCAAATCTTTCTGAGTGTACCACGTATGTGAAAGCGGTTGCCATTCCAAGACTTTGCTATCGCTTAGCCATCAGTCCGATGTATACTGCTCATCACCACTTAAAAACAATCTTTTGCGCTATGTCGGATACTAGATAAACCTTGAGCATAGCCCATTTTATTGCTATCTGTGGAACTATGACATTGTTCACGAGGTTCACTGTGAATGGCCACTTCTCTATACCATACATACTGGTACGTCTGGTCCGTCATCACAGGCAACAATCTTAACTTACATATTTAAACACTGCGGTGGTTGCGACAGGTATATCCTCCCAAACAAACAGAAAGTATTCATTAAACAATATTAATGTTTTTTTTATGGTAATTGAATCAATGAAATTTAACATTTATTGTTCCATTCAATTACTTCTACTTGAATATATCAGTTTTTGTTATAGCAACACACACAGGCCGTGGATCTGGCGCCACGAGCCCAGTGTCAGATGAGCAGTAAGAGTCACAATAGTTTCCAGAATAAACATCACCACAAATCTGGATGCAGCAACTCAAAAAAGTTAAAATTCTTGCGTTATTTAAAATAAATCTATAAAAATGTAGACTTTCGGTTTAATTAAAATTCTAGACTAAATATTAACATTTACCTAGTAATTAGTTAACTTTTGGAAGTTTTGCGGAACGTTTCCACGAATTAACTTTTTCTAGATTATAACTAAGTCTTTACTTAAGTTAACATAATAAACTCCTTCGGTCCTGATTAATTATTTTCGGTTCGTTTAACTTTTTTGCTTTAAGTCGGCGACTGCTTAAAATATTTATTTCGCTTCGTTAGGTCAATTACTCAAGTTGTCATTTGTTTGTTTTGGGCCCGCGCCGGATGGGAGACTTTTCAAGTGTTTTTTTCAATAACTTTACATATATACATATAATAGTATAATATATACCATCATATAATATTCATAAATAAATAGTATGAGTATTTTTTTCTTTAAATTTTAATGTTTTAATAAAATAGGTAATATTTTATAACTGAACTACAAAATAGTTAATCATTGTCTTGAAAAGGTATTTCTACAACATTCATCTAGTACTGGAGCCCTATAAATAACAGCAGCGAAATGATGATTGTGATAATAACAATATTTATTAAGAAATAACCTTGATCAAAATGCTCATGGGTAGATATTTCCTGTACGGTATAACAGAAGAGAATAGTTATTTATTGATTCGCAGCATAATAAATAGGCTTTCACGGAAATTTCATCAGCTTCATTAATGTACTTGCCTGATGTTACGGATTGCCTTTTTTAAAAGTCAACAGCGTATCATAAATGGATTTTGTTTACAATTTCGAGAATATCAAAATATTAAAAAGCAACTGGATTGTCAAATTGTGAAATAAGTGCATATTTAATGTAAAAGCAAACACCACGAATAAAAACCTCGTCTGTTGGAGTAGATAAGGTTCATTTCCCCAAGGAATTATTTAGCGTCAAGTTTCATACAGTTAAAAAAACAATGGAGACATTTCTTTTGCATTAGTTAGCTGCATCTGTAGTATTATTATTTTTTTTGTTTAACAAAATTTAGATGTTTATAATTATGACGTTAATAGTAAGATACACGTACGCTTAGCATGATGATCGTTAGAACACAGACCACATGATGATGAGATGTTAAATCTCTTTACCTCTGTAATTTTACTGGCTACAATATCCATCAATCCGGAATGTTTGCAACTACAGTATTGTTTTCATACTACTGTTTGACGGTAGGTGTAGGAGCTGTGGTGGTATTTAAAGAGACTGTCTCCGGAAATAGAGACCTAGTTCCAGTTAAATTGATTGATGTCTGCAGAACTGTTTTCGGGGCCACATAGGTAGTGAAATTGGGATAGTGGTAACCGGCTTGGCTAGTTGTCACCTTTATTATAAATATGCAACTATAGCATTGCTACGTCATATCAGTTATGTCAGACATAAATATGAAAGCTAAAGTATAATGTGTATTCCTACCGTGTTTAAAAAAGCCTAAACTTATCAAGAACATTAAAAATCCCAGTAAGCTGGCTGTACAAGAACAATCGTTTATATCTACCTAAATATGTATGTAATTCTTAAAAAGAACACTTGGAACCAACATAAAGCAACGTGTCCTTTAAGCCACGGATATTTGTCCCGAACCCCGCGTGTGTGATAACAGGAAGTGGTTCACAATTTATTCGCGAACCTCCCACCATTTTTTACCTTGATTTATATTAGTCACATGAAATTACACCTTTACATTTTATTTTCAAAAAAGTGAACGTGTAAATTCACTTTAACCTTCACTTTTCAACCTTTCTAGTAAAAGATGGTAGTAAAGATTTACGTTTAGTAGAATAATTGTGAATTTGTTAGGTATCATTACGGAACCCAAATCAACCTCACCTGCACACAGTCTGCAGAATATCTGACGAGGCTTTGACCACCCATCAACCCGCACTGGGTCAGCGTGGTGGGCTAAGACCCAATTCACCTCAATGAACTCTACGATGTAGAGATCATTAGGGGAGGCCTATGTCCAGCAGTGGACGTCTATCGGCTGATGATTATGATTAATTTGTGTATATTATCAACTCTGTGAGCGCTACTTACTGGTAATACATTTCCCAAAATTTTCTTATCATAACATTTGGAATTCTGAGTGAACGGCAAACGTCACACTCTAATCGTAAGAACTGACATTTGAGTAAACATACCCATAAAATTAGTATAAAACAACAGAAATTATATTCACAGTAATATTAGGGGGACCGGAAAGTAATGTCGTTTCTGCGCATGCCAATACTTGATTGTCATTTGTCAGCTCATTGTTTTGTTCAGAGGCGTACCAAAGACATTGTGAGGTTATAGTGATTTCTTTACTTATAGACAATTGAATTACAATTTTTTTTTGTAATTTTGGGTAAAATGGCCAGCCAAATACCAGAAGAGGTACACATCCGGCATTGCATGCTCTTTGAGTTTCGCAAGGGAAATAACGCAACAGTTGCTACCAAAAACATTTGCGATGTTTATCCAAATGCACTGGACATTCGTAAATGCCAAAGGTGGTTTTCCAAGTTCAAATCGGGTAATTTTGATCTTTCCGACTCGTATCGATCAGGAAGACCATCAGCGTTAGACAACGACGTGTTAAGGGCGGAAGTGGAAGCAAATCCGTGTCAGACGATCGAGGAATTGTCAAACAGTCTCAACAAACCTTGGTCGACCATCCAAGAACATTTGAAGCAGATTGGAAAAGTAAGCAGAGCAGGTGTTTGGGTCCCGCATAATCTGTCCGAACAGAATAAGGCTAACCGATCAATCACATGCAACTTATTGCTTCAACGACACAACACAGAAGCGTTTTTTGATCGCTTGATCACAGGAGATGAGAAATGGGTCCTGTATGATAACCCAAAACGCAAAAGGCAGTGGCTCTCTCCAAATGAAATCCCTCGGAGTACTGCTAAGCCAGGTTTACACCCCAAAAAAGCGCTTTTGTGTGTTTGGTGGAGTATTCGCGGCATTGTTCATTTTGAATTACTGAAACCTGGAGAAACTGTTACTGCAGACCTCTACAGCGAACAATTGCAGCGAGTCAATCAATCTTTAATTGAAAAGTGGCCAGCGATTGTCAACCGAAAAGGCGTCATTCTCCAACATGACAATGCAAGACCGCACTGCGCAAGGCGAACTCTAGAAAAAATTAATGAATTGGGGTGGGAGGTGCTGCCTCATCCACCATATTCGCCCGATGTTGCACCATCGGATTTCCACTTATTCCGAGCGCTGCAACACTTTTTAAGTGGCAAAACATTTGCAAATTTGGATGATATCCAAAATGCCATCTCTAGATATTTTGCCGAAAAACCAATTAATTTTTATCGATCAGGGATTGAAAATTTACTCACTAGATGGCAAAAGGTTATTGACAATGATGGGGAATACATCATTGATTAAAAATAAAGACTCGTTAAAAATGTATGTGTTTGTATTTAGCGTAAGAAAACGACATTACTTTCCGGTCCACCTATTACAAAGGAAACCTTATTACTAAATTATTAAATTACACGATTTATGTTTTCATTTCGAATAACTCAAACGAACACAAAGTGAATAAAAAGTCCAGCTGAAAATACATGAATGAAACTGAAATGCGTTTCTGTGATCACTAGAATAACGTAAAATTTGTTGTATACTATTATTTTTCATATAAACGATAACTTTATTTATCAATTCGTTGTTTCGGAACTAGTATTGGAAAAGATAATACAGAGGTATTACGTTTTTCAACAGTGAATGCGACGAAAAATATGAAAGAATTTTGTTGTTTTTAAACTGAAGCTATTACGAAATCAATTGTCCATAGTTACCAATTGCTTGATCATATAGATGCATTTTTGTTATCATTTACATTATCAGTAATATTTAATTAGTAATAGAATAAAGCATAAACTATAATGTCTAATTCCAAGGCTATGTCAACTGTCCTTATAAATTTGGAGATATTTTACTCTCTATTTTGGTTGATGTAGAGGACAAATTTTAAACATAGAGAGTGCATTCAAATTCTCATAAAGATGAATTAGATAATGAACATTTGGAAGCGGTTACACCAGCCAAACATTTATCCTTCTCGTCTGAATCCTAATAGCGAATCGGCAGCGCAGACGTGATTTGGTATTTAAATAGCTCTCATCCCATTAGAAACTCGTCCGCTCTTAGCATTTCATTTGAATCAGTGCCTTGAAAATTAACTGTTTGTTGTCAGTCTAATTTTTTACACTCATATTAGACCGCCCAAAGTTTAAATAAATTAAAGTGATTAACTCCTTTATTAACTCAATACTGAGCATACCGAGCTTTTAGCCCTTTCATCTAAACTTGGCGAACACTAAATTATACAAAATAAGAGACGTAGAATATTATCGCGCTATACACTTTTGATATAACTTTTCTATAAAAGACAGAGTAGAAAATAATTTTCCATTCAACATTATAACAAATTTTCTCGTCGATTATTTGTAGGTTATCTACTCTTTTTTTATTCAACGAAGCGATGAGACAAACGAGACGTTCACCTGATCGTAAAGAATATGCTTGCCTGTAACAATGTGGCGCTAGTTAGGATACACAACACCATATGATGCTCGTCCCCTTGAGATAAATGATGTTTGATCTCATTACCTCAGTAATTTTACTAGCTTCAACGCCCTTCAAACTGGATTACAGAGGAGCTGTGGTGGTATCTGAGTAGATAGTCTGTATCATAATAAAGAGAAGAACAAATCTACCAGCATTAAATAGAAAAAGAGAATTTCTCGATAGTAAAGAGAACTAGTTTAAAGGAAACCTGTACACTCTTCTCTAGAAATTCCTACATCATATCTGGACGACGAAAGTCTTTTTACTTCTTCCAAATTCCATGCATATGACTATAAGAAATACATGCCTTTTTCAATATTTTTTTTTATATTAGTCCTCTGCGTAGGTTGGGTCAGGGCCTTTTATTTCTACTTTTCATTTACCATCATCACTGATACATTTACCATCTTTACATTTTTTGTTCCCTTATCATTTTTACCTTTGTCTTTACATTCTTATATATATCTGCTTTTTATTGTTAGTCATCTTTCATTATTATCTTCTTTTACTCTCTACTTATCTATTGAACCTATTTCTTCTCTATCGTTCTACTTTCCATTCCTTCTTTCATTCATTCTATCTGTGTGAAGTGAAGTCCTCTGGGATGCCTGAAACGATCATCCCCTGTAGCATCTCTCTTTAAGATTTCTTCTTCCTCCTTCTTATTTTTTAGTTGTTTACTTATTTTTTATGTTTACAATACCTTACACGTTTTTGTTTTTTATTTCACAGTTTCCCTATTTTTTGGTTTCTTCTTTTAGTCCTATTTATTATTTTCTTGTTTAGTAATAGACATAGACTTCGTCTAGTATTTAAAAATATCGTCAGTCTGTGCTTGTACAAATTTAGACAGCTTTAACCTAGACACATCTAAAGTAAAAAAATTAAACACAGTGGCCAAAATGTCTGTTTTTTTTTAATCTGCGAAGAGTCGCTAGCGACAAACGGGAAGATCGCCTAATGGTAAATGATACGCCTGCCTATAACAACATGGCGGAAGAATGGTATGCACTGCACTATATTGTGTTGGTCGCCTTGACAGATAAGATGTTAAGTCTTGTTACCCCCCGTAATTACAATAGCTACAGTACCCTTCAAACCGGAATACAGTAATGTTTCACAATACTGTTTCGTAACAAAAATAGGCGGTGAAATTGTACCTACTTAGACGGTTTTAGACTTCTAGAGAGTGTTTACGTAAAAAATATTAGAAATCTGTGATTACATTTTAAATTATTAATAGTACTGTTTTGTATGAAACGCCTTAATGTTATAGACCTTAAATTTTTCACCGAGCATTATTCTTACCCGTTCGCACCTGCTCCAAAATGTTTATTGGGAAAGTCACCTCGTTAACCGAGGAGAAACCCTTTTATAATTCTCTACTATGTTCATGATGGTGAATAATAAATGAACCTAAATTACAATCATAAGCTTAATTTATTCTCTCTATATTCACAGTATTCATAACAAATATACGGTCCAAAAATATATAATGGAAACACCAACATATTGCCAAGCATTCTTGAACATACGACGTCGAGTGTTGAATAAATGCTTTCGACTATCTCTTGAGAGCAACGTCTTCGAATCCTAGTCCAAGTGGATTGTTTATGTTAATTTGTTATATAAATTTTCCTATTGACATGTTAAAAGTAAAAAACTGGGAAAATAAAGATTTGTGAGTAATAACGCTTATTTGAATAGTACCCTCTTCGACAATTTTTTAACTATTCCTAGTTTAATTGTAATTGACCTGTAATAATTGTTAAACCTAATGTAGCTGATTTCTATTTCAGATTTAATAAAACCTGTAATTATTTTTTCTCATTAAAATTTTTAATTTCAATACATTACTTGGATTTACTTTAAGATACCTTTGCTTTTTTTGTGAAATTCTTGTCGTCCCAGTCACAATTGTTGTCATAGATTGCAATGAAAGGAGTCATTAAAAAATATTTAAAGATGTTTATGGTAATTTGTAAAGGTTAAGAAATATGTTAAACAAAATCTAAGGATTTTTATTTTAACTTATAATATTATATACTCTTTTTAATATTGCAGAGATAGGTGAGACTAATTTGAATTGTGTATGCAATTATCCCTCTTCAAGTTGGCAGCTAAAGAGTAGGCAATAAAACTCGTGTACCTACAAATATAAATCCTTCAACTAGGGATCTCATTACTCCCCGGGCACAATATTACTTTTAGTGGTATATAATTCGAGTTAACGGTTTTAAGATTTTCTTCAAAGAACTATATTTTATTCTTATAGTGATTGTTAAATAAAACACTACAACTTAACTGTGTAACATCAAAGAGTGGATCCGATTTGCGTCCACTCTCCATTCCCGCAAGAGATGTGGTGAAGTATGGTAAAGTGAGCACTAACCACCAGCATTAATGTGTAGTTATATAGTGAGCAAGAGTTAAACAGTAATATAGATTTTAATATTATTAAACACAAGGTCTTTTTACTCATCAAAAGACTATCTTTTTTCAAATTTAACTGTTTGTTTGACGAGTTTTTATAATGCGTTTATAAACTAGTAAGAAATTTATTCGTTTCTACTCAGAAAACGTCCAGTAGTTAACTTATTAACTTAAATAATTACATAAAACACTGAACGTTTTGTTTAAATATTTTCATTTACAAGTCACATTTAAACAGGAAAACTTAAATCGAATCGCAATTTAATCGAATTTAATTAAATTATAAACTTGGTAAGTTTCGAATCGATTCTGAACTCGGTCACCAATTACAATTGGCAGCTTGATGAGAGTGCATATAAAACTTTTTTCTTTAATTAAGGAAATGTGTTATCTGTGCTTCTACATATAGTAACTCATCATAGTAGCTCTCTGGCCTAATGCTCTAACATGCGGCTTTCATTCCGAAGGTCGCGGGTTCGAATCTCGCATGTACCGATGACTTAATATTTAAGTTATGTACATTTGTAAACTTTAGCTACAACAGCGAGACACAAACGGTGAAGGTAAACATCGTGAGGAAACCCGCACACTGAAATCATCTTAGTGTACGTGTGGTGGCCCCAATAATTTGGCAACAGGCTCGTCCGCTGTTACATGGGACCTAATCTGACCACATCTGGCGAAAAGTGGGTGTTTATTCACCTCTGTCTACACCTACTGGGAAAAGACGTGATAATAAAAAAAATCTACATATAATACGAATACGGTGTAAAAACATAATATATTCTATTTCTGCTTTATATGGATGTTGTTAATTATTTGAGCAAGAACTGAGATTTGAATATTTTAGTTACGTTATAATGTAATCACCAAGATGGATAAATGGCACGAAAATTATTAGTATGTATAAAAGAAACCTTTTTTCACCATTTTCTATAGAACACCCAATTCATGTACTACTTCTACTCGTCATCGGCCTATAGACGCCCACAGCTGGACATAGGCCTACGTTAAAGTTTGTAGGAAGTCGCAATGCCGCGACTTCCTACAAACTTTAACAATCAGTATGGCTTCCGATATCGCCAGGCCCTAGAAGCTGTCGTTTGTAGGGTTTCATATGGGGACTTTTTCCATTTTCATCATCACACGCTTGCCTAATGCGGGTTGGTGAGAACCAGGGTCTCGTCTGTTGATTAGCAGGATGCACCACGACCAGGTGAAAACGGCTTGAGTCCTGTGAGTTGATATGCGAGTCCCCTTATACTCCTCAATACATGTACTAAGCTTCTTATGAACGTCATGTTGTGGCCTGGCGGGTGAGTTTTGCAAAAAAGCATTAATTATGCTAATTAGTACCTTTCTTTGCTATGGGTATTCAGCAGTTTAATTAAATTAATGTATAAATATAAAATAAAAGCAGTAAACCCCTTCATTATTCTCTTGCGTCATAAAAGATCACCTGACATCTCAAAATACTAAAGTAAATCCTGACGCAGAGCAAAAAAATCTAGATGGTCTTCTTACGGGAATTTTAGAATTAAAGTAGTAAGTAAAGGGAAAGTAAAAGGCAAAGTTTTCATAGTTTTTCATTAACTACTAATTATCAGAGATGAAAAGGTATTTCTCTTGATAGTTAATTATAGGCTTTGCCCGAGGCCTTAGTTTAGAATATACTGCACTACGCACCGCAAGTAATTTAAATTTTAAATTTGTTACCACTTTATTATATCCTAGAGCGTAGTTGATATTTCATAAAATATTGTACCACCTTTCATACCTACTATACTAAGCAAATTAATTGCTATATTTACATAAGGATCCTTAATCTCTTCGATCAGTTATCTGCTTCGAAACTAACAACGATTGGATCCGCTAGAATTAAATATATACAATGTTTACCTTTTTGTATACATTATGTTTTATTTCTTAAGTGTTACGACGTGAAATTAACAATACGTTTTTATACAAAATTATATAAATAATAATAAAATAAACAGCCCATTTACGTCCCCACTGCTGGGGCACAGGCCTACCCTCAATATGAGGGCGATTGGGCCATAGTCACCACGCTGGCCCAATGCGGATTGGTGACTTCACACATACCTTAGAATAAATTCTAAGTCATGTGCAGGTTTCCTCACGATGTTTTCCTTCACCGTTTGTATCTCGCTGTTGTAACTAAAGTCTACAAATGTACATAACTTAAATATTAAGTCATTGGTACATGCCGAGGTTCGAACCCGCGACCTTCGGAATGAAAGCCGCACGCTCTAACCATTAGGCCAGCGAGCTACTCAAGCAGCCAAAATTATATAGAAATGACTAATTTTATTATAATAGATATAAGGCAACCACAACAAGCGTTAAGTTAAAACCAAAAAAAAAATATGATTTTTTATCTTTATGACTTATGTTATATACTTACATTGTAAAATCATAAATATATATTTTTTTTATATTTCTTTTTATAACATCTAAGAGGCAAACGAGCAAGACGGGTCACCTGATGGTAAGTGATTCACCGCCGCCCACGGTCACCAGCAATGCCAGTGCGTTGCCTACCCTTCAGGTAAGAATATGCTCTTTTCTTGAATAACCCAATGTCGCAGTTGTTGGGGAAGACCGCTGATGGCAACTAATTCCAAAGACTTACTGTGCGTGGCAGAAAACTGTTTTTAAAACGCATTGTAGTGGAACGCCAACCATCCAGATGGTGCGGATGATAGTTCCGGCGAGACGATCGGTTGCGAAAATCAGCGGCTTCTATTAAATTGAACAACTCCTCGGAACACTCCCCATTGTAAATTCTGTAAAGTATGCATAGGGAAGATAGATCCCTACTCAGTGCCAAAGGATCTAGCCGATCGGCAAGTTCTGGATCGTCGACAATCCGAGATGCCCTACGTTGGATTCGGTCAAATGGAGATAGCTGATAACCCGGAGCCCCGGCTCAAAGGTGGCAACAATACTCCATGTGAGGCCGCACCTGCGCCTTATACAGTTTAAGGCGGTGAGCCGGCTTGAAGTACTGTTTGGCCCTGTTGAGTACTCCAAAGTATAATAGTTTTTTTTTTTTCTACGAAATAATGGGACGAGCGTGATGTAAACTTGATGGTGAGCGATAAACCCGTCCATAACAACTAGTTAGAATGATATACATGATTTTTTTTTATTTGTCACCACTAATCAAAAGTAATACAAATAAAAGTCTTAGTTACGTATAACATTGAACAATATGGTTGTGAATCGCTGGTGCCTGTGATGGGTAATAAACCCGTGTTACAGGTCATCACGTCCCTAGCTCTCGTATAGTTGACAGTACAGAATAACTTAAATAAATAGGAAGAGAAATCGTCTCTAGTGAGTGTGTGGGTCTTATGGATGAGCATGTATTATGTGATCACGTAGATGCGAGTGTCTGTGTGTGTGTATATGCGGAATTCGATTTTATTAATACAAAGTAATAGAACAAGTACTTTATAATCAGAAATGGTTACCTAATAATCTCTAAAAGTTTTTGTCTCTGTGTATGCAACGTAACGCATCACACTACATTATGCTCGTTGCCTTGAAATATAAGATATTAAGTGTTGTCACCCAAGTAATTTCACTAGCTACAGCGCCCGTGAAACCGGAAGACTGTAATGTTTGCATATAACTGTTTCGCGGCGGTAATAGGAGCTAGAATTGTATCCACCTAGACGGTCTTTGTTAACAGAACCCTAGCAATATAGTGAAGTAGTTTAATAATAACTAGAGAAGAAGAAAAACTTATAAGTGTATATTTGATTTTAGTTACGTAAAATATGTATGTATATCTTATTTTGTAATGTATAAGTAAAATAGTAGTAAATAAGACTTGAATAAATGGGGTGAAATTCATATTACAACGGCCGAGCCGATAATTTCCTTGATGATAGATGTATTTGTAATTGATATTGATGATTGCTGTACGCGACGAATATATCGACGGTTTGTTATATACATAAATGAGATAGTATAGAGAAATAAATAACTTCATACAGTATGTTAATAAGGATTACATAAACTTCAGTAAAATGCCAGTGAAAATTTAAATGCGAATTGAATACCATGTTAAAATTGAAATGAAAGTAATCAATACGTAATATTAATGTCAGTTCCCGAATTCAATACTGCAATTACAATCAAAGTTATATAAATATTCATACTACAAGTTTGTTTCGTGATATTGCAGCAGATAATTTGTATTTCATATAATAGACTTATTGATATTTACCACAAAAATAGTGTACTTTTAGTATATTTAGTAATAAGTAATCCTTATAAATTTAACATATGGAATACAATCAAATAAACGAATAGAGAGAGGATGTCCTGTCGCAGATTCATGAAGGAATACAGATATGAATATGATACCTGTTATTTTTTTCTAAATCAAAAATACAATACTTTCTTGTATATAATCGTTATATAAAAGAAAGCATTGTTATCATTAATATAGTTTTATGTTATATAACATGTATTAAAAAACTATATTAAGAACAGAAAACAGCTAATCTGTTGATTATTTGAAGCATACGATAGCTATTTAATAATTATAAGGTTGTCTCGGGGAGAGTGGTGACTTGATGTTCCGCCGGAAATTAGTTAGCTGAGTATTATTTTTTTATGGATAAATTTCTTATATAAGATACATCTCGTTAATAAGGTTGGCGTTGATTCTTTTTATTAAATCACTTTCGTAGACTGCTATACCGTACAGCCGTTCATTAATTTCTCGCTATCAATTATGAATTATCTTTTATATCCTTTATTAAACACCGAATAGGAAATCGAAAGGATCTTGTTTCTACTTGTATTGAGACATACGATCAGGACAATGATTAGGTGATAAAAAATTATGATTACATTTAGTTAGATTACGTTGTCGATGACATTTCAAGCTGAGCAGATATCTGTAAAAGAAATGTTTAAATGTATGAATTTGTATGATATTTCATTGAAAGGAATAATTCTAAATATTTGCTTATGTGTTAAAATGAAATTGGTGCAATAAAAATGTACGCGCACCCCAATTTATGCCGGCATTACGACATTTTCGCCCGTTATAGAAATTGACTACTTTTTTATATAAATTCTGATAAGGAAATTTTCATTTCCGCCTTTTAAATTTAAATATGATATATGCCATTAATTCGGGTAATAGATTTTTATTGTACAGATTGTATTATGTAGCTCGCTGGCCTAATGGTTAGAGCGTGCGGCTTTCATTCTGAAGGTCGCGGTTTCAAATCTCGGCATGTACCGATGACTTAATATTTAAGTTATGTACATTTGTGAACTTTGGTTACAACAGCGTAATACAAACGGTGAAGGGAAACATCGTGAGGAAACCCGCACACTGAAATCATCTTTGTGTGTGTGTGTGTGTGATGGTCCCAATAAAGTGGCAACAGGCTCGTCCCCTGTTACATTGGACCTAATCTGACCACATCTGGCGAAATGTGGGTGTTTATTCACCTCTGCCTACCCCTACTGGGAAAAAGGCGTGACAATATATATATATAAAAAAAAAAGATTGTATTATATATTATATATACACCTCAAATCTCTGTTAAGAAAACATACCCTATCAACTATCTCTTAATTTCATAATGTATATGTAATAGTTATTTTTTAAACTATAAAATTGTTAACCACGAACATTAACTTGTTAACTTAACACAATTATACTTGAAAGACTAAAAAACACAACGTAAAAACATTAATTAGATACGACACAGTTTCTATTAACGTATGTATTTTTTTATTGTCTTATATTTAAGTTATTACTTATTTATTATTTAATTAAATACATATTTAAGTAACTGAAGAAAAAATATTTATGTGGAATAAAATCTGCTTAATTTAAAAAGTTATAAAAAGAGAGCTTTTGTAATTCTTGCTTAAAACTTGCCTTACCTGTTTTGATAATTAGATTTAGGTAATTTAGTTTTGTTAATTATTATGTTACAAACCAAAGTAAATTTGTAGAATTGTAAGAAAGAAGAAATAGTTGAATACTTTTCTAATTTTAAGCAAAATTTTATTTCGTTTTCGTCGAAAAAATACAATATTAAGATCAAAATGTCTCCTCTCAGTTCTATTCATTAACTTCAATGTCAAAATGTCCATTGTTAGGGTCCCTAGAGTTATAATTTACTTATGATTTATTTGAAGCGAAGAAAGAAATATAAAAACCAATGATTTGTTCATAAAATTTCGCTGTAAATATTTCACAACATCGTTTATAGTATATTAATACCTTAACATCGTTAAAGTGTAGGTGGCGATAAAAATAAAAATTAAAGAGTATCACTTCAGTAGTCCATTGCATGATCTTTAAAGCTTCCTTTTTATTAAAGAGGCTACATCGAAAGTATGTGAGAGATAAATTAGTTAAGTATAAGTGTACAGATAGGGGTAGTGACTATGGCCCTATCGCCGTCATATTGAGAGTAGGCCTGAAGGAATGAATTTAACAACGCTATTTTCTCAAAACTTTTAATTTGTTTAAATATATATACTTCACTTCTGTCTTTACGATAAACTTACCGTTGGATATTTACACGTGTAGTGGTACTAATGCTCCATGCCTTGGGTCACTGGCGTTCAATTAACTTGCCATGTGAAGCGGAGAATGAAACATAAAATCGGGACCATCGATAATGGCCGTAAAACTCACAACAAAATTTTATGGCTCTCCAGTGGGCAAGTAAATTGCTCGCAACGAAGGATACCAGTTCCAGGTGACGGTCATTTAAAATTTTCATACTTACTTCACATATACACGTAACTTAAACCATTTTATATGTAAAATGAGGATGTTAATATTTTTTTATATTCTACGTAACGGAAAATGCTATTCTTCCTATTAAAAAACAACTATGATCAAACTCTCTCGCGATTTTATGAAATGAATAACTTATATACTTAACTAACTTATATATAGCTTTTATCATCTTTTTAATAATATTTATGTTTTTATAGTCTTATTACAACTGAAAATTTATAATAAAGTTTTTAATAAAACTTAGTTTCATGTACTTTATCGCCTTTATCAACGTTAGGGTCAGAATATTCTGGACGAGCTCGTTTCGCAATCTATGACCTCATTGCCACCTAATACCACAGGGAATTGAGGTCGTGATAGCCCATTGGTAATATCGAAAGAAAGATTTTAAGTTTTAAGATAATTAGCTCGTTTAAATAAAAAATATGTTGTATATAAGAGTAAACAGATTAGTCGTAACCCAATAATGTATGCAGCACATTCAAAAATCTACAATTCATTCAATACAAGACATGTTTCAAAAAAATGATCTATACTGTTTCAAGTACTTATGTCAGGAATTGAAATTACTCTAGCAATTAATGTATAAATTGCAGAAAAACATACAGATTAAATAATTTTGCTGCATTATTTTCAACGTGAACGTGATTTACATAGAGTTATTTCGTCGGCACCTGAAATTTCATTGGAATGTGTATTACATTTACAGTCTGTATGTTTTCAGCTGTAAGATTACAGTTTACATGCTTTTGTTTGTAACAACTAACGAAGTTATTGCGTTTATTAAAGCCTTTGCCCATTAAGACGGACATACATCTATTTAATGACCTTCATAAATATGATAATTAACGCAGCATTAGGTGTTCTCAAGCTTTTGTACTGAATTTATGACTAACAATCTTCATGAATATTTTATACATAATTTTACCATGTTTAGAATATCATAAATATAATCATACAGTTGTTTAAATCAACATTTCTCAATAGAGCTTTTAGACGAAATTTCCTTCTGAAATCGAAGTATTTTTTTTAAATAAGCCGCTCCCATCTTTACTGTACAGCCTTTGAAAAATTAAAAAACAAAGTGAAATACTTTGATTTGATTTAAAAGGTTTATAAAGTAATTTATGTAGACAAATAAAAGCTTACCGCTTAATAATTTTGGGGGTAGTATTTACCGTACTAATTTTAGCTTTTGATTTACTATTAATTATAATAATAAAAGAAAGACTAACTACTAACGTAACGACGATATGATCTATAATACAAGAAGGTGATAGATGCAGTTCAAAAAATGTATTTAAATTGTTTAATTAGATAATTAAAATGCACATAGGTTTATTATTAATACCACATTATTTGTCTATTTATGAGAATAGCCATTTACATATTTTGACTGAACAATTGTGGTGAGTTTTTCCTCCACCCAATTACAACTTGACCATTCTTGTTTAAATAGTGCGGAAAACGGCAAACAGATTTATGATTTGTTTGACCAATTACTGCAATTGAATTTTGATAGATATCGCAATATAGAATGAGAAGAAGATCAGAAATGAAAAGTTTCATCGCACTGTACGAGACATTATAAAACATTCAAACACAATTTCTTAACAGTATTACTACAAGTTATATCTATTTTAACCTGAATTCTAAAAGAAAGTTATTTATATGAAATATTACGCTATAAGTCTATTACTGTTTATTTATACACAGACACTGCATTCTAGATATTATAATTTATTAATATATAAGGTTGGAAAATATCTCCCTTCCGCTTTTTTGCTCTTTATTCAATGCTTTATAAAAAGTGTTACAGTGATCGGATTTAGTTCAAATATGCGCCGTTTTGTTCGATAATCTGTATCCATCTAGACGGCAACTTCATAATATCTCCGTCGTAGAAGCCCCCCTCCTTATTTGCGAAGAACTCGGACAGCCACTTTTCATAAGCCTCTTTTGAGTTCAACTTTACACCACCAAGGGCGTTCACCATGGACAGGAACAGGTGGTAATCACTTGGCGCTATGTCCGGGCTATATGGTGGATGCCATAAAACCTCCCATCCGAGCTTCCGTAGCTTTTGACGAGTCATCAACGAAGTGTGTGGTCTGGCGTTGTCCTGGTGGAACACTACACCCTTCCTGTTGGCCAATTCTGGACGCTTCTGGTCGATCGCCTGCTTCAAGCGGTCCAGTTGTTCGCAGTAGATGGTAGAATTAAGCGTCTGGCCATATGGGAGCAGCTCATAGTGGATGATTCCCTTCCAATCCCACCAAACACACAGCAAAACCTTCCTGGCCGTCAATCCCGGCTTGGCCACTGTTTGGGACGATTCACCGGCCTTCGACCACGACCGTTTTCGCTTGATATTGTCGTATGTGATCCATTTTTGGTCGCCGGTCACCATCCGCTTCAAGAATGGGTCGAGTTCGTTCCGTTTCAGCAACATATCGCAGGCGTTGATTCGGTCCAGAAGGTTTTTTTGCGTCAAATCATGCGGCACCCAAACATCAAGCTTTTTTTGTATCCAGCCTTCTGCAGATGGTTTAAAATGGTTTGGTGACTAACTCCCATCTCCTGGGCGATGTCACGAGATGCCACATGCCGGTCTAACTCGATGTAGTCCATGATTTGATCGGTATTTGTCGTCACAGGTCTTCCGCCGGCTGGCTTATCCATGGTGTCGTTTTCACCGGCTCTGAATCGTCGAAACCATTCCTCCGCGGTTCGAAGTGATAGAGTACCATCCCCCAAAACACCATTAATCTCACGGAACGTTTCTCTAGCGGATTTGCCTTTAACGAAGGAAAACTTTAAAATAGCGCAAATTCGGCGTTAGTGAACTCGTATGTTTACACGTCTATAACTGTTGAACGCAATATCCAAACTAATTATGCATAGCGTCGTTTTGTAGGTTATGTCAAGACCTTTCAAATTATGTATAGTATTGCCAGATACGAGCTCTGTAGCGCTTTGTACATAGCCGCGAAATTCAAAAGACAAAAAGGCGGAAGGGAGATATTTTCCAACCTAATATATATATATTGATCCGTTGAAAATAATAAAAACTTTGCCTCAATTACAAAGACTTTTCCAACTTTCTAAAAATGATCAGGTCTTTTGATTTTAATTCGTTACTTATGATCCAATTCAGAGAGAGTAGTTTTAGTGCGGAGAGCTGTTCCGGTGTGAGAAGCGCTTTAGCTAGTAAATTTAATAAGCCAACGAGAGAGCCTTCACTCTAGATGAGATCAGTGGCTTTCCCTTTTTGTATTTCAAAGTGCTGCCCACCTACAATTGTAGGTGAGAGGATACCGTTTCTGGTGACAAATGCTTTTCTATTCACTTAAAAGAGAGAAAACTTTAAGTACATACCTCAAGTGTTTTGGTGTTGTTTCTTTTGCGGACCAATTTTCAGCTCTGCCCAGCATTAGGTGATCTTTAACCGCCGCTTGCTCTTCATTGTCCTATGCCACCATAAAGTCTGTTTGCAGAGATTGTCTAGCCGACCCTATTCTGATCATAAATCACCTTCGAAACTTACTTTTGTTCTGTTTCTTTCTAAAATTCTACGTTGTTGGTATAACACGTAACCAGAGAATACCCAGTGTATTATTCAAGTGTCTATTTATATACTTTTGAAATATCCCACGTCTCACACTCATATATGAGCGCCGATTTTAAGCTGGATTAAAAAATCATGATCTTTCTATCTTCCCATTAATCATCGATACATTTTATATCATACGATAAATAAACAAAAAAAAAAATCATCATAATTTCATGGACATTTATTGTAAGTCTGAAACAAAACAGGAAGACTGACCTATGCTGGATGTGAGTTCACTGCTGAACTCCAATTGAACATCGAAGCATAACATGTGCCACCTAATATCTCATAATTATAAAGAAATTCAATTTGAACGTTAGTAATATAGAAGACCTTCAAACACTCAATTAGAGTTTGGAATATTGTCTTACTTTCGTACCATTTTTATTAAACTTGGGGAACAGAAATGATTTTCCCGTTAGTGTCCATCTTACGTTATCTCAGTATCGCAGCAATACCTCCCTTCAACGAAAATTAGCTATTAATTTCCAACAGCGCTGACTACTACACTCCATTAAATGCTTTACGTACATTATTAACTACGTATTTACTGGCAATGCACTTATTAATAACCATTCCTTTCATATTTCATTATTTACTCCGTTCAAATATTTCGTTTGTATGACTATCTAATCGACAAACTGATATTAATAATAAAATATAATTTACTTGTAAACTAAGTCTAGATGAAATGCCTAGTTTTTCGTTATTTTCGCATACGCTTAAAATGGAATACATATATTAGTAATAACATACACATGTTAGTTACCCATCTAGCGGAAGCTGGCGCTCAGTTCTTCATCCTTCTATCATTCTGATACTAGAATAATATTAATAGGTTGGGGAAAAAGAAATCCATTATTTTTATATGAAGTTCAGGACTTTATTTAACACGCTTCAGATTGTCCGATTTGGGTCAAATATGCACCGTTTTGTTCTATGATTTGTTGCCATTTTAAAGGTAACTTCATAATGCCTCTCTCGTAGAAGTCCTGCTCTCTATTTGCAAAAAACTCTAGTAGCCGATTTTCACAATCTTCCCTAGATGCCAATTTTTTATCACTAAAGAAATTTTGTAATGCAAGAAAAAGATGGTAATCGCTTGGTGCCAAGTCCGGACTGTATGGCGGATGCATTAAAAGTTCCCAACCAAGTTCCCGAAGTTTCTGGCGAGTCACTGTAGACGTGTGTGGCCTAGCGTTGTCCTGGTGGAACACGACACCTCTCCTGTTGGCCAATTCTGGCCGTTTCTGGTCAATTGCTATCTTCAAACGGTCCTGTTGTTGACAGTAGAGATCAGAATTTAGTGCTTGGCCGTATGGAAACAACTCATAATAAATAATCCCCTTCCAGTCCCACCAAATGCACAGCAGAACCTTCCTGGCCGCTAGTCCTAGTTTCGCCACCGTTTGAGGTGCTTCACCGCTCTTTGACCATGATCGTTTTCGCACAGCGTTATCGTATGTGATCCATTTCTCATCTCTAGTCACCATCCGTTTAATAAATGGGTCTATCTCATTCCGTTTGGCCAAGGCTTCGCAGATGGAAATTCGATCCATCATGTTTTTTTCTGTTAATTGGTGTGACACCCAAACATCGAGCTTCTTTTTGAATCCAGCTTTGTGTAAATGATTTAAAACCGTTTTGTGGTCCATTTTTAGCTCCTGAGCGATGTTACGACTGCTAACATGCCGGTCAACTTCGATCATTTCTCCGATTTTATCGAAATTTTCGGCGACCGGCCTACCTGTGCGAGGTGCATCTTTAACATCAAAAATTCCTGAACGGAATCTACGAAACCAAAATTGCACATAATTGGCTGTTACAGTATCGGGTCCATAAACACCATTCACAATTTTAGCCGCCTGGCTTGCATTTTCGCCTTTGTCAAAGAAAAACTGTAAAATGTACCGAATTTTCTCTTTGTTCACTATCATTTTTAACACCCAGTAACTCACAATTGAATGCACCAAACAAAAAACAGCAAAATAAATTTTTTACTGCGAAATGTCACCTTTCCAACGAGCATAAATCTGAAACTGTATGATCGATACTTTACGAGAAATTTATCACTACAGCCACCTACCGAAAAAATAATGGATTTCTTTTTCCCCAACCTAATATTTCTTATAGTGCATCATTTTCTGTTAATTGTTGTCTTTTTACCTTAGTGCAAATAACAGAAATATCAACGTCAAAGTAATTTTTTACTTACCTTTAAGTTTTTATTTCTATCATCATCATCATCATTAGGTGCCCTCTTCAAACTGAAGTTTCGCGATCAGATTCAGATCAGTTTTATTTCTATGGTACGTTATAACTCGTCTAGTATAATCGTGTAATTATCGCGCTAATGTTTCTATACTATTGTATAGTATAGTGTCTTAAAGATTGTCAGCATCATCAGGTTACAAATTGTTGTTTAGAGTTAGTCTTCGATATAGCAAAACTGTTAGTGCACCAAGATTAACCGTATGAGATAATAATAATATCTTACTAGCAACTATATTGTACTGAGGCGTATATTGAATGTATAGGGCCTTAACAATACGGAAATGAACACCGTATTCAATGTAAACTAAAAGGTCTAATGCATTTATAATCAAAGCGAATGAATCTACATGTTGACCGTGAAAGATCAAGTAATGCCGGTTAAACGAACACATCATTAAAGATCAAGTCGTTATAATATTAGCACAACATTATAACGACTACGAGTTATAAATAACATTTACAAGTTAATGTTTAAAAAATGTATAATAATTCATCCAATGTTAAATTGTTCAAACGGAACGGAAGTTGTAATACTACATATGGTGACAAGATACAAGGAAGGAAATTATAAAATCTTGCTTTTTCTTAAACGATAGCAAATATGCTAATTTTTAAAGTTGTCGATCCTAACGTTTCAAGGGTTCTTAATCCAATTTTTTTTTCTGAATGTGATGTCAGAAAAAAAATCATTCACGATTCGCCAGCAACGCCACACAGTTGGTTGGAATATGAAATCTATTTTATCTAATATCCAAATATGTATTCAAGAACGCCACAGTGCATTTAGTGCCAAATTCTGAGAAACGATATAGAATTTTATATATACTTCCGTTATAACAACTTCCTGGTCGACTTCTTGTTTAAATGTGTTAAAACATGTTTATAAATTCAAGCGATATGAATACAAATGAAAAACTTAACTACTATTTTAAACTTAAGTTGTTTCTACATATATCATACTAAATAATTTTATATAGCCTAAGTCTTAACGGGGGCCAGGAATCTGATAACGTTATATATATTGTTTAACATAATTGTTCAAAATGGAGTCATTGGTAACATCTGATAGAAAATCACCGAGTCTAAGAACTGTTAAGATTACAAGGATTAATATATTCATTGTTATAATACATCTTTAATAAACTATAATAACTTTGTAACGACTTCAGAGAATGTGAGTTACCTTAAGAAGTAATAAACTAAAATTAGCAAATATAATTAAACATAATTTTGATGATAACAACATATGTCTCTCTTTTAACACGTAAAGCGATCAAAACTACAGGATAATAAATAAACTGGATAAAATACATTCATCATAAAATGTTTTAGTACAAGAAATCATGATAAAAGAATGAAGTACAACAATCAAGTTTAAAAATAGGTTAAGTTGTTGAGTTCAATGACTTGTAATTGATATAGTCACCGTTTCGTTACATACTAGCTTATAATTTAAACTTTAAAAGTAACTACACAGTTAGTAGGGGTTAGCAGGGTAATATTACCACAAGGTAATATTAAACACTGTCCACGCTACTGATAATAAAATAACGTCACTAGATCATTTTGTAACTAAGATAGGTATATACATTAAGATAACTTTATTTATTTTAACAAATATAGAACAATATAGAAACTGCATCGTTTTTTTTTTTGTATACTTAGAAACGTTAATAAGTAAAACAGTATGTCCGTATCCGATTATTTAACAATGAAGCGCGTGCGCAGCGCCAATCTGCAGTCACAATCAGAGTCTAATAGCCGACGGGCGTGTTGTTTACACACAATTATTTGAAAAAAAAAATTATTGTTTATGTCATATGGAAATCTCTTTCATGTCACTAATAATCAATTGACAGTTTTTAAAAATCATAAAGTTTGTGACAATAACGAAATGGTCTAAAACCTGAATCCGACAAATTACTCTCCGGAATACTTCTTTCTGGAAAACAGGTAACTTTTTCTTTGTTTATACATATCATTGATAGCAAATGATTAATAAATATTAGTGTGCTATTACTATTCTATATAGGTTACAATTATAAGTACTAATATCCTATAATAATAAAGTAATGAAAACAAGTTAAACCTCGAACAAAAAAAGTCTCTCATACATAATTGTGCCTACAAAATTCCATATCATAAATTTACGTTATAATCTACGACCGAAACATAAAAGCGATTATCAGGTTTGACGTTCGCTTGGTTATTATTTATATAATCATAATAATACAAGGTTACCCATGACTTGTTTGTTTTTTATGCAACGCAAAAATTTTGTTAATTTCCTTAAACCACGAGATTGTATGCTTGTAATAAATATGATATGTATGAAATAAGAGAGATAGCACAAGTTGACTAGCTACTAATCGGAATCAAGAACTGTTTACTAATAATTTTCGATAATAACAAAAGGACTTCAACCTACATTTAAAACTTAACCGAATTTATACTGAAAATACAGTATTAAACTGTTTAACTTCAAAGGTACTGTATATTTATGAATTCATGAATTTATGATGACAATAAACATTCTGTTTGTTCATCTTTCAATAAACTAGTAATGACTTCATTACTTTTAGGAGATACCTCGTTTTTATATATGAAAAACAAAATATAGTACCTTAAGCATGTTTATATATTGATTGTAAAAACTAACCTCTGCGGCTTCTAAACCGGTATACAAAATGTTCACACTCGAGCACAAATTTCCTGTAACACAAGATTTGCCATATATCTTTTTATAAAAAAGGTCATTTCATCGAAAATAAATATGGTCTTAGAGATTATATTTGAAAACATGAATTCTTTCTCCCTTTGCGTTCTTATTTACAAGGACATCTTCTGATCTTATACGTTTCTTTTAAAGATTAAATTCCATTCAAAAGTTATCTTACGACTATACAGACATCCATCTGAAGAATAAATACATCATAAAAACATTAAAACAGTCAATCATTAAGAATTTCGGAAGTAGTCAAAAGTGGAAAGGTAATCAAGACGCCAAGGCGAACGGAAACGCAATTACTATAAGGGAGGCCATTCCGAGAGACCAAAGATAATTGCATATCTACTTACGTGTTTAATATAGATTTGTATAAACATCTACAGATAATATAAAACTACTTAATATTATGAGGTGTGCTTTCACAATTAATAAATAAATTTAATAATGTAACAAGAAGTTTTCAAACAAAGCAACAGATGGCGCCACCATAAACAATAGATCACGGTATCGTTTATCATAGCGCAAATCCTTATAAGGATCGTATATCTTTGTGTGCGTTAAATTCGGCCAACAAGTCATTACCAAGTATTTAATTACTGGATCTCTCTGGGTCTTCGTAATACTGAGGTACATAGTTACTTGCTCTGTACTTTAAATCGCTCTGTCATTATTAATATATTGCTGCATGCGTTGTGATTCACCAGAGACCCCACTTCAATACTTCTACAATAGTATAAATATTATTGCAATTTCTATCACCTCGTTACCAGTAGAAGAGACTTAAGATATTGATTAACGTAAGAACATTTTACATATATCTGAAATCATTTATTATATTTACAATTGCAAAAGCAACATAAAAGTGATGAAGACAATCCCACAGTATTTTGACATCATCTGTTAAATGACTATGTTATTATATTGTACTCTTAATTTTTATACCTGTGATCTATCAAATATATAAAAACTGTTAAAGTATTTTTATACTATGTATTTAAATATGATTTCTTTCTTGTTTTGTAAGCATCGCCTTGACCTTGGCACCGGGACCGTACCAAGGTAGTAGAAGTTGGTTGAGTTGTCGGTCATAAACAGTATTGTTTTTTGTCCTAAAGTTAACCTACGATTGTATAAACATCCTTCAGAATAAGTTTCTATTCCGATGATTACAAAATTATTATTGATTGTAGTTAATATTAAATTTCTTTTGTTCATCTCGTTTTTGTATTAATTATAACGATTACACCACTAACGCAAACGTTGTTAACGGTATCAGTATTAAAATACTGTTTTTTATAATTATGTTAATAATATTTTTCATTGCAAATTATGATAACAAACTGTTAAATATTTCTTACATTAATTAATTACTATTCTAATTAGCCTTTATGTAGTAATGTATCTATCAAACTTAATGTATAGCTGTAATTAGAGCCAAAAGGTTTCCTAGTCATCACCAGTATTGAGTATTGAAGAATTCTAAATTTCAATAAGTTGGCATAGATAGGGCTCGATGTCAAAGGTCACGCCGAATAAGAAGATTTTGCAGACCTTACTTTTGCTGAGATGAATTATTAAACGAATCTACGAAACAGTCCAATTGCAATAAATTACTCGATATCAATACATAGCAGACGTCAAAAACATATAGTATGATTTATAGTGAAGTAGATTCATCATCTGATTATTCGTAACTAATACAAAAGTACCAAATGTACTTAGTACTATGTAATAAGTATTAACTTAACAACAAACGATGAGGTTGTCAACAATTTAATTTGGGATGACAGCAAAATTGCACTCAAATAATGCAGAACACCATATCTTATACTCCTGTATTTAAACTTTAAAAATTAAAGGAGTTTTTTTATATTTTATATCCATATTGACCGGTTAACGATCTTTAAAAATATACCAGACTTCAAAAAAAACTTCTTTACTAGTATCAGCCTCAATTTATAATATAGATGGGAAAAACAAGGATTTCTAAAAACATTTTTGATAATATGCATAATATTAACATAAACCTATAACATAAAGTAAAAGGAAAAAAAAACTTGAACGTACTTAAGTAATGAATGTCGCTAAATTGTGGAAAGAAATTAACGCTTAAATTCATTATAAAATTATAACATAAATACTGTAATTAGTAACTGTGATTAAGCTAATTATAATATAAACATTTAACATGACGCTCATACAAACTATAGAACATACTAAAAAGTTATTACACTTTAGAAGAAAGAACTTATTAAATTTTCTTTATTTTTAGGCTCCATGGCACCAAATACAGATCGACGGCAACATAGTTTCCCTCATTTAAAATACCCTATTTTCCGAGAGGATGATCCTAGAACAGCACACCAATGGTTAAAAGGAAAACATATCCTTGATGGGGCTGAGGGACTTTGGAGAATCCACGATTCACTCTACGATTTAACCGACTTAATTTCATCACATCCCGGCGGGCCTCAATGGATAACTGTTACAAAAGTATGAATTTTGTACAAACAATTCCATTTGTCCAAGACCTGTAGAAATAATTTAAGAGTATAATAACGAAAAGTAACAAAAAATATTTTTCTGGACTAGGATGACTAGAAAACTAAACAAAAAGACTTTTTCTTAAAGACCAGTAAAGCAGGTGTTACTTCACAATTGTATCTGTGTGAGTAGTGATTCTTATGAGCTATCATATAGGTCTTTTGGTCAATTTCTATCGACGAACTTTATTAAGATGAAGTAAAGTTAGTTAAATGATATTTTTGATCAACTACCAATGAATAATTTGCTATATTACAATATTTGTTTAATAGATTACCTAAATTTACTGCATTAGTTAACAAAATTTATAACCAAATTAAATACTTTCCAGGGTACGGACATAACGGAGGCATTTGAAACACACCACCTTCATGGAATTGCCGAAACTTTGTTACCAAAATATTTTGTGAGAAACGTTGATTCTCCAAGAAATTCACCTTTCACATTTCACGAAGATGGATTTTATAAGACATTGAAACATAAAATACAGATCAAACTGAAAGAAATGCCGAAAGATCTGAGAATAAAAAGTGACCTTGTTACCGATTCCTTGTTCTTAGCACTACTGATTATGTGTCCTTTATGCTGCTGGTTATGGAACAAGGATTTTATTGTAGGAGGGATTCTTACAATCTTCGCAGGTCTTATCCTTAGTGGAGTCACTATTTCCGCACACAATTACTTTCATCGTGCAGATAGTTGGCGGATGTATCTTTTCAACCTCGGCGGTATGTCATATGAGTGAGTTTTACAAATAGTTATATTTATATGAATCCATATCAATTTCTTTCTTTTATACTACCTTTAATTTAACGTAAAGGGGAGAAAATTCACATTTCATACCGTAGGTGTAATGAGTTTATATTCTTATTATATATTACACCCGACTGAGTATCACTTTCGTGGATCAGTGGTTATGATTTAGACTTAACATCGACCATGAGGATTTTATTCTCTGTTTTAGAAAAATACAAGTACTAACTTCGTTAAAGAGACGCACACTAAAAAATAGTATTACGAAAACTTCCTTCAGAATTGCTTACCATAATCACTCACTGAGATTTGAATTATACGTGGAATAAAGATATAGTAAATGATAGTGATCCCGATGCATTTTTAAAGGAAATTTCTGCAAAGGAATAAAATGCAATATGGGATTATTGAAAAAGTATTTCGCTATGTCGTAAGGGGTTTTACCCCTGATATTGAAAATAATTTTCAGTTATAAGGTTTTATCATATTAACAATATTAAGTTTCATAAGTGTGTATATTTTATTTATAGAGATTGGAGGATATCACACTCTCTGTCACATCATTTACATACCAACACATTGAATGATTTGGAAGTGAGCTCACTGGAGCCATTTTTACAATACATGCCTTCTAGAGAAAAACCTTTGTGGGCTCAAATGGGGTCATTTTATTACCCATTTGTATTTGCTTTCGTGTCTATTGGACTTCTCGTTAAAGAGTAAGTTTTCAACACCTTTATTAAGTTTAATGAAATCATCTTATCTGTATAATACGAATAATAATCTTTTATTTTACAGAATACTTACAGGTTTATTACAAATGGACGGTAAAAAATTAAATTGGGCAAACATAATACAATTTTTCCTTCCCATCTGGATGTGGATTCTCGGTGGATTATCTATGCCTTTGACAATAGCTGTTTGGATAGCCATCAGTATATCGTTCAGTTGTTTTTTCATGTTCTTTGGATTAACAGCCGGCCATCACTCACACTCTAATTTCTTCGATGGTGATATTCCCAGGTAAAAAGCAAATAATTCAATATTGCTATTTTAAAAATAATTACACAATTTCAATATCATTACATTTGCCCAAATGATTATTAGATAACTGTATCATTCTTAAGAGCATTATTCTATTGTGTATCTCTAATCCAATCTTAGCTCTTTTCCATCAGAATCTTTGTTGAAAATCAAGAGCGAAGCCTTTTTTTATTGCAAAAAGGTTGTTTAAATGTTGTAATAATTCGATTATACACTTTACATGAGAAATTTAAAACATTGAAATATTGTCTGTAATTTTTTGCAATTTTTTTGAATACTAATTAACATTACTTTTAAAGTGCTTCAAGTTATCGGTAAGGTAAATTACCCTAAAGAGTTGATAAAACAATTTACTCGACAAGTATTGTTAATTAGTGCTTATAAAGAACAGAAAATTTAAATTTAAAATATTTTTGTTGATAATACTCATAGTTGTCAAATTGTAACATAATGTATTAGAAATCGAGTTAAAAAAGCATGTTAGAGATCCGGATTCACCAACGTATAGTATGAACCAGTAAAACTTGTTAATAAGAATATTTTGTCTAAACACAAAGTTTGTAAGTAAATAAAATGAACGATGAACGTTAAATTAATACGACGCTGCTCAGAAAAATAACATTTATATTATGAGACTTATTAAATCCTTCGGTAAATATTCAAATTATAACTATTTACTTTTTCTACATAGTTAGTCTAAAGGAAGTCTGAATAATTTTAAAAGTTGTAATATATGATTTTTGTTTTTTGTTCATGACAGTCAACAATTGTATACATACAGACATATACACCACGCCACATTTCCAGTGGGGTAGGCAGAGACGACCTCTCTCCACTTGCTATGATCCTGGCACACCTCTCACGCTTCCTCCACTTTCATGAGCGTCTTCATGCATGCTCATTGGTTGCGAGTACTCTTGACCCGTCCTTTCTTCAGGACATCTTCGATTTGATCGAAATATGTCCGTCTATATCGACCGCATCGATTTATCCAATCATTGTTACCTTGTATACCTCTTTCGTTAATCTTCTTTCATCCATTCTTTCAACATGGCAAAATCATCTAAGCATCCCTTACTCTATTTTTATCACTACATCTTCAACCACGCTGCACCGCTCCCTTATCACACTGTTCCTCACTTAGTCTAAAATTATGGACAAAGTGAGGATTGTATACAACATATAAATTTTATTTAATTTTTTAACACAAACACACATTGAGAGGAAATCTGGATATGTGCCCGCACACTTAAATTGGCAAAGCCTATAAATATAGTTTTAAAGTTATGATTAATATAAATGTTTTTTTTTATTTTCAGAGGGGAGTATTATGATTGGGGTATTCATCAACTAGACACAACAATGGAGCGTGTAGATTACGTCGATAGCCACTTCAAATCACTCACACGGTTCGGATATCACACACTTCATCATCTGTTCCCTACTTTAGATCATGCAGAGTTAAAATATCTTTACCCTACTCTGCTGGAGCATTGCAACAAATTTGACGTTGAACGGCGAACAGCTTCATACTATAAGGCGTTCATTAATCATAGTAAGCAACTGATAAGAAAGAGACCCAACAATTTTAGGGACAAGAAAAGGTATATAAAATAAGCAAAAAAAAATTAAAGTACTTGAAATTTGGGGAGAGGTTTTTTAAGTATTATGAAATTTACATTTAAACAGTGTAATTGTAAGAATGAGCAACTTGATCAGAGTTGAGTCACGAATTAAACATAAGATTTTTATGCGTTTCCTTTTTCTCTTGTCTTAATTCAATATAGTAAAGCAAAAATCAGGTTTGAAAATTTTATTGGCCTGAGCATTATAATTATACAGCGTTAAATATTGCTATTATTAACACAAGCTCATAAACTGAAAGGGATACTGATTTATAATTACATGTTTAAGATAATATTAGCAGAAAAATAAAACACTAACAAAAAAACTAAATGTATGTAATTTACACCACGAGATTATGTAAATTTATTTAGATTTAAGTCTAAAACTGCGATTAGCTGTACAAAAAGCAACTGAATACTACATTATCGCCTGGGTAGATTCTGGACTCATAGGCTGCCACCACCTCTCCACCAGACTGATTTATTAAATAGTGATTAAATATCAGCCCCGGTCAAGAATGATGCGTCGTAAAAAGTTCTAAATATAGCAGTTGAAAAATCACTCTTTTGACCGACCGACCCCGTAAAATTCCTTTTTTATCCTAGGAAAATACCTTCGCATATATCCTATCTACGTCGGGACGATGAAATTTTATGACGACTAAAACACCCACTATAATCCTTGTTTCTTTATAGCAGTACACGGTATAGTATCACGAGAAACATCCGCCAACGCTGGCTGCGATGGTCTCTACCAGAACATAAACACCGTTCTTTTCAAACACAGACTTGGGTCTTCTTCGTTTCTTCGCAAACACCGGTTTATATACGGCTTCTAATTATGACTTGGATGGAGGATCTCTGTAATCTGACAAATGACTATCTCCGCTCCCAGAGTCCAACCAGTGGTCTTTTTTGATATCGTAAGGGAAAATCTTTTCAAAACATTAAAATCTCCATCGTGGTCTGCATCAGTTCATTAGGAGAGACACCGAGATCTCCTACAGGACACACTGACGCTTTGGCCTAGCTCCTCTCAACACCGAATACAAAATCACGTTGTATTTGCTATTGGGCTCCGACACTCAAGGTCCCCGAAATCTGTAGACCCTTTTAGTCGCCTTCTACGACAGGCAGGGCTTATCTTATTTCTATTACTAGCGCACCTACAGATCTGACAAATCAGCGGCCTAAGTTTCCCTCCGGTCTTTCGTGAGTCACAAGCTTTAATTTCGGTGTTTAATAAATTCACACGATTTTTTTCTCTGCATGATAATCTCATTCAACTGTTTTCCTAATGAATATATTAAATCAAATTACATTCAAGATTTTAAGATTAAACAAAAACCAATGGAACAGACTTTTGGTAACTAAATAAAATTCTACAATTTTGAAGAATCTTTATACACACTTTAGTAATATTGTGATAATTATTATACATGTTTCTAACCGAGCAAGACAGTACAATGTTTATACGTTATTGCATATTATCAAGCAATGATAACCTTCAACGCAGACATCGGAATAATTTCTATACGGAAGAAAACGAAAATTATTGATCAAATTGATAAAATACGATATTGTAAAAACAGAGCTCAGTTCAGAATCAGTATTTTAATAGACAAGTACATTAAAAAAAGTCCGTCCGATGTGTTGATGATGATATATTTTCTTATTGACAAGCAAACGAAACATCCGTTCTATATATTTGACTAGCTAGTGGCTAGCATTACATATGCTTCAAAAAGAATTTAAATGATAGGTTAGTAATATTGAAGAAGCAAGCATTTAACATCTGTTGTATTTTAATACCTCGTGACGGCACTTAGTTTCAAACTCTTAAGATGTTGATAAAGTTAACTGCAAATGAAGACTGATAATCGTCATAGACAAAAACGTTACATGATTCAAACATCTGTGAAGAGGTATCTTTTATGAGTCGACAACGATGATCTGGTAATTAGAGAGCAAGAGAAATAATATTCTCAAACTGTCACTTTTCCATTTGAAGAAGGCACCATCTAATGATGCACGGTAGGTAGATGATGTAATATGATATTGGATACTGAAAAAGAAATTAGAAGAGAATTAAAAAGTCTCAAACCATTCCACTTGCTATCGGTCAATTGTATAATGTGATTAATTATAAAGTCCTTTGAAACAGCCACGGCCAAGAAACTTCCATTAATATAATAATGTCAAACTTCAAACTTTTCCTTTTGTTACTGAACATTTGATGAAAGTTTAAGATGCATTTCATTGGAGACTCTTAAAAAGAGTATTGAATTTTATTACCTCTTTTATGAATAGCTATTTTTAAGGACATTAAAAAACCACACCATAAATACAGTTATCAGTTTGAAAAGCTGTACGTAATTATTTTGTAATAGTTATATGATCATTTTGCTGTAATGTATATGATGATCGATGATATTGATTGCATGATTATCCTGATGATACATCAACAGTACTAATATCACAAAATTGTTATGATTACTAGTATTCCTATATAATTTGATAAAATTTATTATCAAATCCCAAATATGTTGTTAGTAATGGCTTCAATATTTTAAGCAAGAAAATTTTAACAATTGTAACGAGATATTTGTTTTATTTTATTTTCTTTTTTGGAGACAAAGATAAACTGTAAATCCAAAAAACACAAGCGAAAATTCATACAAATAATAACAATTGCTTCTTTAGAGTCTCACTGAGAACATTTTTGATTTACACAACATAACAACGCGAGTTTAATAAATAGATAGATAGTTGTTATAAATTTGATATTGGTTAAAACAATATCGAATGTATAACAACAAACAAGACTTCGACTTTTACATTACATCTTGTTTTGTTTAAAGAAGCTGCGAGCTAAAAGAACGTTTCCCAGTCGGTAAGCAATCCGCTGCCTATAACAATGTGCTGCTAGTTGAAATGTTTATTCTGTTGCACTCTCTGCTAGATGCTTTGAGACAAAAGATATTAAATTTCTTTACCTCAATAATTCCTCTAGCTCAGCACCTTTTGAACTGAATATAGTAAGTAACGATCGGATAATACTGCTTGACGGCAAAACTAGGCGCTGCATTAAATAGCTCTTATCTAGATCCTCTCTGGAAATAAAGACCTAGTAACTGTCAAATACTTTTAATAAAGAATGTATGCCACATTTTAAATGGTGGTCTGTGTATAAAAGAGAAGAGCTTTCACTTAATTTCAATATACTCCAAAAAAAAATTCCGAGGATTTCTTTATACAATGCTCGTAAAAAATGTAAGACTACACAGTGCATAGAAATAGAGTGCATTCTATCTAAACGAGATTAACGCTTTCATAAAGTTACGGAGATGGTTAAGTAGAGGAAACTTTTACATTTTATCTCTCAAGATAAGTATTATCCACACTCATAAGTCGAAAACTGGCATATAAGTCCTCGGAGTCCGTAAAGGAACCACTATTACAGCACACTGCTTCCTCACGCTTAGAAGAATTGTGCAAATATTATAGCTACTATTTCAAAGATACGGTAATTAATTGAAATTACAAACGTTTGAATATTAACATCTTACCTATTTTCCTCTACATCCATATTAGTATTACATAAATCTATTGTGATATAAAAACTCATTACTATATAAAAGTTTAATTAATGAGATATAGGAGTCATTCTTCTATTTTAACCGACCTAATAAAACTTTATTATAGTCCTTGTTACAGTTGAAATAATTTGTATTCTCCAAGCGAATTAAACTTCGATTCCAGTATTTATTATGAACAGATGTATAAAAAATCACTTTCCTTGAAGTATATAACAGTCGCTATCATTAATTTGCGAGTGAATCGTTGCGAGGTTACTTGAATGTCGACTATTGTTTGTTAATCGATATATTTTTATTTTGCAAAAAGTAACTCGTACTGTAACTTTAAAATTTTTTTAACAGAATCATTATCATAGTAATCATAGCTCATATACAATGGAATCTAATTTAGACAGTCACCATAATAGCTTTCCTCAACTGAAGTGTCCAACGATTTATAAAAAGACCTTACGTACGCCACACCAATGGTTGAAGTCCAAACAGCTACAAGATGGCGCCGAAGGTTTATGGCGAATCTACGACTCTCTTTATGATTTGAATGATTTTATATTATCACATCCTGGTGGTGCGCAATGGATCACCTTGTCAAAGGTAACTACTTGATTTAATTTTCTCATACGTTAAATCTATTTAACACCTTATTATTACTTTATATTATTATTACATGTTCTGTATACCAATGTCAATATCTCGTGCGGTGTCAAACACAATAATAGATTCATAATTCAGTGAAGTTTATTATTATTTTTAGGGCACAGACATAACCGAAGCGTTTGAAACACATCACTTGAAAGGAATAGCAGAAACGCTTCTCCCTAAATATTACGTGAAGGAAGCAGTGAAGCCTAGAAACTCGCCGTTTACTTTTGAAAACGATGGATTTTACAAAACGTTAAAGTCTAAAGTAGCATTTAAGTTACAAGATTTGCCGTCAGGAGTTGAAAGACAGAGTGACGAGATCACAGACATTTTACTCCTGACCTTAGTAATAACTAGTCCAATTTGTTGTTGGCTGTGGAGTAACATTTTTGTTTTATCTATAGCTTCTATTGGAATCGTTGGATTTATATTAAATGGAGTTTCTATTTCTGCTCACAATTATTTTCATCGTAAAGACAATTGGAGAATGTACCTCTTTAACATCAGTGGAATGTCTTATGAGTAAGATATTTCGATTACTACCTATTAGTCATTTTACCTCATTAGTGGTTATTATTAAAATAATGTCATTTATTGCAACATTTTTTGTAAGATAGGTCAAAGATTTGATTTGTCATCATTTTTAGAATCTACATGGAGAATATCTCAAATTTTGATTTTCAACGCGATCCTTTGTTAATTTACATAAAGTTAATTTATCTATAGATTATTAACAAACACGTTTACATATTTCTTTAAGGGATTGGAGAATAATCCACGTTTTATCGCATCATCTGCATACGAACACTCTAAACGATATGGAAATAGCTCTTCTTGATCCTTTATTACAATATATGCCGAGTAAAGGCAAAACAATGTGGGCTCGGATGGGTGCACTGTATTATCCTGCGGTGACTCCCTTCATACTTGTGGCTAGTTGGTTTAAAGAGTAAGTAGTAATACATTTCCCTAATATATAAATATTAGAAGACAGTTTTCTTAGAAGATAACAGTACAATATTCGTTTTAGAATTATTGCCGTTGCACTAAACATTGAAGGCAAGACATTTAGTTCCGGTAATTTGATACCATTCTTACTTCCAACATGGATGTGGTTCACGGGTGGTCTCTCTCTACTGGAGACGACATTTGTTTGGATTGGAGTATTAATGGCATCCAGTTTCTTCTTTTTTGTGTTCGCACTAACAGCGGGACATTTAAATCATCACAATTTCTTCGACGGTGACGTACCCAGGTATATCCTGACAAATTTATTAGAATTTCTATTATCAAAGTATCTTTAATACATTTTCGTTGATTTTGACCCGCGGCGAAATATAATAGGTGGACCGGAAAGTAATGTCGTTTCTGCGCATGCCAATACTTGATTGTCATTTGTCAGCTCATTGTTTTGTTCAGAGGCGTACCAAAGACATTGTGAGGTTATAGTGATTTCTTTACTTATAGACAATTGAATTACAATTTTTTTTTGTAATTTTGGGTAAAATGGCCAGCCAAATACCAGAAGAGGTACACATCCGGCATTGCATGCTCTTTGAGTTTCGCAAGGGAAATAACGCAACAGTTGCTACCAAAAACATTTGCGATGTTTATCCAAATGCACTGGACATTCGTAAATGCCAAAGGTGGTTTTCCAAGTTCAAATCGGGTAATTTTGATCTTTCCGACTCGTATCGATCAGGAAGACCATCAGCGTTAGACAACGACGTGTTAAGGGCGGAAGTGGAAGCAAATCCGTGTCAGACGATCGAGGAATTGTCAAACAGTCTCAACAAACCTTGGTCGACCATCCAAGAACATTTGAAGCAGATTGGAAAAGTAAGCAGAGCAGGTGTTTGGATCCCGCATAATCTGTCCGAACAGAATAAGGCTAACCGATCAATCACATGCAACTTATTGCTTCAACGACACAACACAGAAGCGTTTTTTGATCGCTTGATCACAGGAGATGAGAAATGGGTCCTGTATGATAACCCAAAACGCAAAAGGCAGTGGCTCTCTCCAAATGAAATCCCTCGGAGTACTGCTAAGCCAGGTTTACACCCCAAAAAAGCGCTTTTGTGTGTTTGGTGGAGTATTCGCGGCATTGTTCATTTTGAATTACTGAAACCTGGAGAAACTGTTACTGCAGACCTCTACAGCGAACAATTGCAGCGAGTCAATCAATCTTTAATTGAAAAGTGGCCAGCGATTGTCAACCGAAAAGGCGTCATTCTCCAACATGACAATGCAAGACCGCACTGCGCAAGGCGAACTCTAGAAAAAATTAATGAATTGGGGTGGGAGGTGCTGCCTCATCCACCATATTCGCCCGATGTTGCACCATCGGATTTCCACTTATTCCGAGCGCTGCAACACTTTTTAAGTGGCAAAACATTTGCAAATTTGGATGATATCCAAAATGCCATCTCTAGATATTTTGCCGAAAAACCAATTAATTTTTATCGATCAGGGATTGAAAATTTACTCACTAGATGGCAAAAGGTTATTGACAATGATGGGGAATACATCATTGATTAAAAATAAAGACTCGTTAAAAATGTATGTGTTTGTATTTAGCGTAAGAAAACGACATTACTTTCCGGTCCCCCTAATAGTTACCGGATGCTCTTAGAATATTGAGTGTTCATGTTTTATTAATTCCTTTTTTGCTTTGACTTCACATTACAAGTTAATCTGGAATAAGAATCAACTTCATGTCTAGGAAAGTAGAAGAGATTGTATTTGCGCCTGTTAATAACTTTTTATGTTATGCCATATATATTGTATGTTACAATTTTTTTTTATTTATATTGAACGTTAAAGATGTTTGCTAAAATCTTATTAATCTGATTAAATAATAAATTAAAAAACTGTATAAATGTGTGAATTGTGGTTTTTTCCAGGAGTGAACGTATTGATTGGGGCATCTATCAACTGGACACTATAGTATACAAAGAAGATTATCTTAACAATCACTTTCAATCGCTAACTAGATTCGGCGATCATACTCTACATCATTTTTTCCCTACTTTAGACCAAGCTAAGTTGAAATTTTTGTATCCGTTACTACTTGATCATTGCGAAAGGTTCAACGTTAAGGTTCGTTCGACAACTTGTTACCAATCATTCGTGGATCACAGTAAACAACTTCTGAGAAAACATCCCAGGAATTTTAAAGAAATGTAATTAAAAAAAATATTTAGACCTTTTAAATTTTTTTTTGTAAACTTCTATGGCTGTATATCCGCTGCGACAAGTACACACAATTGAATAATTATAGTACTAAATAGTTTCAGAGCTAAGGCTGACAATTTGGTGGTAAACAAAGGGTTTCAAAACATAAAGCCGGAAGATTATCTAGGGTCGAGTCGTATATATTGAATCGAAATTGCAGTCATCATTATCATCATCATTTTAATCGATGGACGACCACTGTTGCTCAATTTGCGGTACAAATATATTATTTTACTATCGTTTACTCGTCCGATGAGTTTGTATTAATATTTTGTTGTCTTAATATTGCTATTAATTAACCTTTATGTCAAACTAACTCGTAATTTAGCCTATTACAAAAAGTAAGTAGCACTCTTATTTACAATAAAGTTAATATTAATGTCTTACCTGTTAATAATGAATTGGCCTACTGTTTCAGTAACACCTCTTATGTTTAATAATAATCTATATTGTTTCTAGTATTGGATCCGTAAGAAAAAATATAACTTCTCTTTTTGGTCGTAATTAAGTGAAATAAATATTATGTTAGACGAATAAACAAAAATGTATAAGGTTTAAGACCATTACTATCTTCTGATTTGAAGGACTAGTGAAGTAGTTAGTGTAATTACTGGGGTAATGATACTCAACAGGTTATGTCTCGGAGCGATGAGCATAATGTGGTCCAGTGTAAAACATTTTAACTAGTGCCACGTTGTTATGGAAAGACGTATCAGTTACCAACAGGTGAACGTCCCTCTCCTGTCGTCGCTTAGTTGAATTAAAAAGAAAGATAAATATAAGTACCTTTCCAAGTAATATTTCTTTTAGACATGTAATACTTTAAAGAATAAAAGTGTATCGAGTAGAGCGAATTCGCAACGATGATTGATATAGGAATTCTTTGATTCCAATTACGTGTTTTATTACACTGCGTAAGCTCCGTGCTGTGTGACATTTATTGGAAGGTTTGTTTTATATGTACTGTAGCTTTGTCTGTTTGTGTCACGTTAATACAATTGCCTTATACAAAGCAAATATAAAATATTCTATATATAAAGCCATATATATAACAAAATCAATATAACTGATTTTTTTGCAGAAGCAAACAGGTATTTCAATGAAATTTTTTACAACCAATTACTCAATTATTTCTATACTTGCCTTTAATAACATCACAGTCATCCTGTCATTCTTGTTTAAAACTCAACGTCAAACCTTAATCCAACTAAGTTAGTTTCAAAGGAGCTCTTTGAAATAGTTCGCTGTAGAGCAAGAGACGTTCTTCGGGTTAATTATTCGAAACGTTTACAAGTTTGCGCCTTAGAAAATGTGGCGAAGTTTTATAATCGTTGTCTTATATTTTATACATTCTCGTAGATTAACTGTGTACGAAGTGAATTTTTGTAGTACAATGTAATAAACAAGAGAAGAATTTACCTTAGATTCAGACTAGTAGCTCATAGCTTGAAACAATCATTAACTATGATAGATAAATTTGAAGGAAGAAGGCAAAATAGTACTAAAACATAATCAATGATCAAATCTTTTAATAATTTACAATGCACAATTTACATATCGTACATTTGTTAAAGTGATTTGGTTATTTGCATTTTATAAAGACGAATTTAATTCCTAGAATGAACAGATTACATATTAAATACCTATTATTTGCCGTCATATTGAGGGGAGGTCTGTGCTCCAGCAGTGGGGACGTAAATTGGCTGTTGAAAAAAAAAGCAATAATTATTTGCATTAGTGTGGGTTGCATATGAAAGACTCTTTGCAGTAGACGGGTTAAAGAATCCTTTCCTTCTAATGGAGGTAATAGGTAAGTCCTACACTATTTAACGAGTTGTAAAAGGTCACTAAGAAGGACATAATTTCAGGTAACGACTACTTTATTTGAGACCGTTACCTTCATAGTGCGCTCTATTATTGACATCGTGTCAAACGTTCAAATACGGAAAATGTCTCCTTTTTAGAATAAATCCGTATTATAAGAAAAATCTATATTCCGAAATGGATATCAATAGCCAGAAATAGATAAAAAAAATGAATGTACACTACATATAATATATGTTACATAGAACATCGCATCAAAAAAAGGTTGGTGTTATCAAAAAAATATGATGTACACTCGAGAGCAATGAATCTGGGTCACTAAAAAAACCTATAAATCTAGGAAACTAAGAATGCTAGCTTAATAAAATAAATTGTGATTAGTAGAAAATTAAATATTCCTTAAATTGAGGTATTAAAACTTCTTAGTAACTTGGAAACTAAGAAGTTTTAAGGTTATGTCATAAAAAAATGAATTTGAAAAGAGAGAGTTTCGAAGATGGAACTACAAAATCACTGTATTTGATTTTGCTTTTGTTTCTAATCTGTCATTTAAGTGGGTATATAAACAATATTGATAATGTTCAACGTTTATTATACAACCTGTAATCATGTCGCTTACAACTGAAGAATCTACCAGAATCCTCACAATGCTGATAACCGGCCGAAGTTCGCGCGTTACAGCCAGAACTGTCGGTGTGTTGTCAACAGTACAAAGAATTATCCGACTTTACGAGGAAACTGACTCTAACCTACGTAGACCAGGAACTGCGTAGGCTAGGGAAATGCGTAAAAGAACATAACCCTCCCCCAATCACGCTCCATGAGCTCAAAATTGCTCTCACAGAGGAATGGGAGAATATTTACCAAAATCGTATGAGAAAGTGTAGACGCAGTAATGGAAGCGAAAGCACGAGGAGACAATACAAAGTATTAAAATTGAAGAAAATCATATTTTGTTTTAAGGCGACATCAACAGATTTTTTGTTCTTTATGTGGTGACTTACAAATTTTATTACTTTCATTTAAGAGGTATTATATTGTCTGTTAAGCGCCGTTTATTTATTAAGCTAGCAATGTTAGTGTCAAATATTTATAGGTTTCTTTAGGTGACGCTTATTCATTGCCCTCGAATATATTATATATTGGTATCACTAATTTAAAAAAATGTCTACATTTCGTACTTGAAAACTCAGTACGAATGGTCTGCGTTTCTATCAGAACATTCCAAGATAGTAAAACTGAAGGAACGGTCTAAATATAGTTCGTCTTTCTCTAACATTTCTAGTATAAGATACAGAGGAGAGAGGATCGTTGGCATTAAGTCGTATCCGTCAGTTATTGTAAATATTCTAACAAAATTTTGATTAGATTTTTTTTAATAAATGACTTTAATTTAGCATGTTTTCGAAAGCGAAAATAAACGTGAAATTTACAAAGCGCTGCGGTTGCGGGCCACGGCTACACTGCAGCAGTCCTTTGACACAAAACGATTGGATACGCTCCAATTGATTACATTCAGCCGTTTAAATTTTACTTGATCTTTAAATACACTTTTTTGTTCCATAAAATTCTCCTAGTAACGCTAAATTTGATTTAATTTATTATTTTGTTTATTTTACTTTATTATCCGGTCGTTTTGCCGCAGCCATAGTCAATAGGGGACTGAGGTCACAAATATCCTGACATCATAGCTATCACAGAGTATCTACAACTTTTTAATTATTAATTGTTGTCCGATATACAATGAATGAGCACACCGTGTCCAAGTCTTCTATTGGTGTTCTTGGTGTTTAATTTAATTATTAATAAGATCCTCAGCAGTTGGAATTAAAATCAATAGCCTCATGATTCATCCTTATTAGGAATCGCTGTTCTTCTTTCTTATCATACCTTATGTAATGCTTGGAATGGTCACAGAAAGCAGACTTTCTAGAGAGTTGATATTTTAAGACAGCTATATGTTTCTTCAGGCGCATTCACACAGACCTCTTTGTTTATCCTTTGGGAGACCACATTCAAAATCCAGCTTGTATACTGCATCTTGTAAAAGAAGCTACACTTGACAGAAACTTACAATGCGATCGGAATGACGGGATAATAAAGTGAAATAAACAGAATAATAAATTAAATGTGATAAAATCTGTTAAATTTAATTATATTCAATGTGTAGTAAGAAGAAATGGTTTGACGACAAGGAGCGGACCGGGCCTAAATATCAGTTATAAAGAATAGCTATGGAACGAATTAGAAAACTAATTTAATCTGATCGCCAAACTTCAGTTTCTAATGATAATAATGATGAGTATTAGTGTAAATATAAGAAATCATTAAAATCTCGTAGTTATAATTACTATAATTTTTTTATTAAAAATGTATTATCAGAGTCATAAAATATTCCTTACATTATATAAGCCTAGTTCGCTTATCGTTTTATGTAGTTACCACACCGCATTCCAGTACACTGATCAATTAAACTTCCCTGATCAATTTAATTAAAATATATTCACAGCATCGAGTGCTATTATTATTAAATAATACCCTTCGGTTCGTACTTCACTAATTAAACTAAACAATAGATACCTTTCGCAGGTAGATGATAATAAATTTAATATTTTATGAACTGTAGGAAGTTTAACACGGCTCCAACAATTCCCATAAATCATTTTAACCCTTTCTTAATTAACCTCTTTATAATTATGTTTTTGCCTACTAGAGTAAGGAGCTGTAATGAAGTAGATAATAAAAAGTAATTTTTAAAAAAAAAAACTTCATTTATTAGGTTGTAAATATGAAATCATGTTTAAGTTAATTATTATATACTGTAACGATGAAGTGATTGGGTAACTGATTAAATCATGTTTCCTTTTTTTATTTTATACTTTTTCCGGGCATCAGTTTTTACAAATAAAGTAAATTTATATGTAGAGCATTACGTTTCAACGTTTCAGTGGACCAATTTTGATGAAGGTACCGGCAAAAATGCTCGTCAAATGATATGTGTAATATTTCTCTTCATTAAGCAAGGTATTATATTAGAATTGATATTTTGCAAGATAATTACAAGTGAATTAATAAAACTAAATGTAACTAAACTAAATGTTTACAATTTCATCGCGTTTATTCTGTTACCCCGACGGTTCGAATGCTTTAACAGCTCCCATGTTCACAGGAAGTCTAAGGTGATAATAACTAAGTTGGTGGACTAAGGTAGTAATGTCATAGTTATCAAAGACATCTGTCTAATAGCCAGCTTGGTCATTGATCATTGTTGACAGTCCGATCTGCGCAGAATGAACTGTTTTCAACACACTGATGCCGTGATTACTCTGACATCAAGACAATAATTATTTCTCCCGTAACCATGGGCGTTGCAAAGCACTCGAAATGTCAGGACAGTAAATAATTAAATAAACGCTATATAATATGTTATTTTATTAAACGAGAGTAATAATAAATAAGTATTTGTGTACATGTAAAAATTCTTACAAGCGAAAGCAATTTTACCTCAATCAATTTTAATTTGTACTGATATTTGTATTGACTTTCATTTTTAAAATATTGAACAATGGTTACTCATGAAAGATAGTTTGTTTTACAGCATTTTTAAACAATGTCAGCCAGCGAACAAATTTAATTAAGCGAGGTCAGAACGTCGAGGTTGAACATTAAATTTACAAAACATTGTGGTAGCGGGTACGAGGTCCGGTACTCTTTGACACATTGTCCTCGTACCGCACGCTGTTTCAAATCCTACTAGAATTTCTTGTGGTTATTCAAATTGACGATACATTTAGCATTTTTAATTATGATATAACAAAACATAATTCATATATAGCTTTGCTTCACAACCTTCCGAATTGAATCTGTTTACAATTCCAATGAATTTTATCTAATAAACAACAAACCAGTTTGTTACAATAATGTTCTTTGAAAAGAATTTAGCGGTCAAATTAAGTAATCTGTTCCAAATAATATTACATAGATAACAAAAATAGTTTTTAACCTACAGGATTTTATCTCCACGTTATTAAAAACACGTAAATATTTACATAAATTTTATTTTTCATTTAACTATCATGTCTCTTCATCAAGTCACAATTATCCTGCGGCGCTCTTCAGTACGTATTAAAGCAGTTATCAACAAAGCTATTCACGTTGTTAAACTGGGTACAGGACTTTCGAACCCTTTGACCCTAATTTCATGAAAACCACATACCGAGTTTGTTTAATTTTAGAATCCCATCGAGCTGTTGTATGGTCTTAATTGAACTCTATACCAATTTTAGTGTAGTAAATTGATCGTTAACTGTTTCCGGCAGAACGGATTGTACAAGAATAGAAAACAACATTTTTGAAGAAGTAATTATTGAAGTTATCAATACATGAATAATTTCATTCAACATCATCATCAGTTATTAAACCATTGTAGTATTTGAACCTCGGGTAAGGTTTTCGGCTACTGTCGACGAATTTTTTTCCTGTCACTGCGAAAATCACCGCTACAATTACTCCGACGAAGTCTGCATTTGTTGAATTGGAATGTTCACAAGAGGAATAATCCACCGCCGATAATTTTTTATCTGACGAAAACTAATACAAGATCAACGCATAAATAGCGTCCAAGTTTAGAAAAATGTCAACGCTTTGCGGGCTTCGTCGAATATATTTTTTTTATTGTTAATTGAGTAGAGATGTTGTTAGTTTTGACCATACAATCTGTAATAATAGGGGGACCGGAAAGTAATGTCGTTTCTGCGCATGCCAATACTTGATTGTCATTTGTCAGCTCATTGTTTTGTTCAGAGGCGTACCAAAGACATTGTGAGGTTATAGTGATTTCTTTACTTATAGACAATTGAATTACAATTTTTTTTTGTAATTTTGGGTAAATACCAGCCAGCCAAATACCAGAAGAGGTACACATCCGGCATTGCATGCTCTTTGAGTTTCGCAAGGGAAATAACGCAACAGTTGCTACCAAAAACATTTGCGATGTTTATCCAAATGCACTGGACATTCGTAAATGCCAAAGGTGGTTTTCCAAGTTCAAATCGGGTAATTTTGATCTTTCCGACTCGTATCGATCAGGAAGACCATCAGCGTTAGACAACGACGTGTTAAGGGCGGAAGTGGAAGCAAATCCGTGTCAGACGATCGAGGAATTGTCAAACAGTCTCAACAAACCTTGGTCGACCATCCAAGAACATTTGAAGCAGATTGGAAAAGTAAGCAGAGCAGGTGTTTGGGTCTCGCATAATCTGTCCGAACAGAATAAGGCTAACCGATCAATCACATGCAACTTATTGCTTCAACGACACAACACAGAAGCGTTTTTTGATCGCTTGATCACAGGAGATGAGAAATGGGTCCTGTATGATAACCCAAAACGCAAAAGGCAGTGGCTCTCTCCAAATGAAATCCCTCGGAGTACTGCTAAGCCAGGTTTACACCCCAAAAAAGCGCTTTTGTGTGTTTGGTGGAGTATTCGCGGCATTGTTCATTTTGAATTACTGAAACCTGGAGAAACTGTTACTGCAGACCTCTACAGCGAACAATTGCAGCGAGTCAATCAATCTTTAATTGAAAAGTGGCCAGCGATTGTCAACCGAAAAGGCGTCATTCTCCAACATGACAATGCAAGACCGCACTGCGCAAGGCGAACTCTAGAAAAAATTAATGAATTGGGGTGGGAGGTGCTGCCTCATCCACCATATTCGCCCGATGTTGCACCATCGGATTTCCACTTATTCCGAGCGCTGCAACACTTTTTAAGTGGCAAAACATTTGCAAATTTGGATGATATCCAAAATGCCATCTCTAGATATTTTGCCGAAAAACCAATTAATTTTTATCGATCAGGGATTGAAAATTTACTCACTAGATGGCAAAAGGTTATTGACAATGATGGGGAATACATCATTGATTAAAAATAAAGACTCGTTAAAAATGTATGTGTTTGTATTTAGCGTAAGAAAACGACATTACTTTCCGGTCCCCCTAATATATACGGATTAGTCGTAAGTCGTCTCTATCACAACGGGCAGACAGATGTACAATGCAAATCCACAACGTCAAATACGTTAGGAGCATGTACATAGCTCTGAATTAAGATGCATAAGCCTGCTGTTTAGAACTGCTGGCACAATTTCAAATAATGCAAACAACAACATTTATCAAACAAAAAAATTGGACGTTATTCCATATTCTTATTTTATTTAACTCTATCAAACGATGACAATGAAGTATGCTCTCCCAAAATTTTCATGCTTTCATAAAATGATGGTCAGAATACTGACTTATAGCGACAGATTTACTATATTAAAGTAGTAGCTGACCTAAATACGAAAATACCAACAACCACACAGATAGAGAGGTGATTGAGGACTTAATTTGGTAATTATAAACAATTGTACTTGTTTTCTTTATGTTTAATATGTGTACAAATTTCCTACTTGAAAAATGTGAAGAGATTCGTTTAGATCTTAAAACAATTTTAAATGCACTTGTAATACAAGTTCGAGGAATAATAACTGAACCAGGAAGAACTACTGCTACAGTAATTGATTCATAATATTAGTTTTGGTACCAATAGAAAAGTAGACTATTTCTCATAAATTCAAAGACTTTCTAGCGAAAGTGTAAGACCTATCGAAAATTGATTACAGCCTCTTAAGACTTATTTTCTCTCGCGAAACCATATTTCTTTTTTTTTGCAAATAATTAACCTATTTAAATTAGAAGACCTTCAACTGTCTGCGAATTGAAGCCCTGTGAAAAATTGTCTAATTCTATACGTTTCAGATTAATCAGAATAGGCAGACCAAAGTGGTTACAGAATGTTAATTAAATTAAGTACAAAACAAAAACTACTTTGATGTTATAAAAAAAATATTTTATTTATTATTCTAAAGTGTTAAATAAACAAATCTTTAATACAGAGTTACAAACAAGTTAACGTTTTTCGATCTGAGCACAATCGTTTTCGATCAGCCATTTTAATTAAAAATGGCGACGGTTGGCGTCAATTGTCAAGCGTATTGGTTGAATTCGTTGCTGTACCTTTCATTCATGCTATTTATGTTCATGTTTTATATATCAACTTTTGGTATTTACCAAACCTCATTTAATCTTACAGTTTGATCTTCATTGAGCTTGAGCTTACATTGAATGAAAACATTTTTTTTTCTTTCAATCGACTAGACGAACCTAACGTTCACCTTACGATAAGTGATACGCTTAAACAACGTGACGATAGTTAGAAGTACATACAGCACTCTACAATGCTGATCGCCTTGAAACTATTACTTCGCGGTGGAAATAAGATCTGTATTAGTACTTACCTACACGGTTTCCGGCAGCAGAAACCTACCACCAGTGAACGTCCTAGACTTGTGAGATCTTGGTATGTGGTGGATTTTGATCTTTGGATGAGGCAATAATGATAATGACGATGAAGTGACGTCGACGTAGTTAATAAATAACATCGACTCTCAACTTATTATACATCCTAATTCCAATTTGAAGCAAGAATGTTCATCAAATATGTTACTACAAGGACTGATGATAAAAATGTTAAGATACTGTCAGATATTTAGTGCTCTATGACAAAGATCTTAATCTTAAAACAGTCTACATATATCAATATTTTAATAAACAACATTATTTTGCTTTATCCACATCTTTTGCTCCGTAGACGCTTCTTTTTCCTTGATATCTTCTTCTCACTGTAAACTTTATGTGGTTTAGACAAAGTATAGACTATTGTTCATTTTCAGTATTATATTAGTCAGTGTAAGCATAATTTTGACAATAAAATTTCACAATTTATTTATTTTCTGATGGAGAAATGGCTCTTGTTTTCGGTGCTCGATTACAAATTCCTGACTTCTAAATTTTATAGCCAAGTAAACCGTTACAAATTTGTGGAATCAGAATTTCTGAAATCTGCTTAACACAATATATCCAAAATTTATTTTATTCCTAAAGAAAATATCCATAAATAATACAAATTTCTTTTACATTATCTACGTTCAAAATATTCAAAAACTTTGTTAAAATTTTTGTATGATTCTTCTCATTTTTACGCTTAAAATATTTTCTTAAAAAGAAAAGGTAAAGTTCGAGAAATAAAAAAATTAAAAAAAAAGCTTTTCACAGCGTTTTTAGAAAAATTAACAAATTTATGTAATCCAAATTAGAGAGGAGCATGTTTTTTTTTATATAAAGTAAAAATTATGCTAATGTACCGCACCTGTTCAGAAAAAGGACAGCTTTTTAATAGGTGACGGGATTTGAGTAGACAGGATAAAAATACTGGAGGAAATAGGACTCTATTATTGCACATCCTCTAGATATTTATCACCTAAACGTTAATTAACCTTTTACCCCGTTTTATACACGAATGGATGCTATAGCTAATACATTTACTATGTTAGATGAACGTATTACTTAAGATGATAAGCACATTGCGTTTTTTCATGATTAACTCTGCGCAGGTTAACATTGTTTTTCCATGGCCTACTTTATATGAAAATTTCTAGAGAATATTCATATCATTTCCTAAAATAGATTATGTGTGTAAAGGCACCGTTGCAGTTAAAATCAGTTTGAAACGTAACAGGAAATTAACGTGAAAATTGCGGAAGCACACTTCCGAGTAACTGGAGAACAAATAGCACTAATTGTTTGATCTTGGATTAGCGGCAATCAGTATTTTCAGTTGGAGCTTCACGGAATTAATTAATTTAGTTTAAGCTTCTGAATCAACTATTTCATAAGCGTTTTTCAATACAGTATTTAAACTTATCCTTTAATGAATGAAATCATATTTTATGATAACAGTTACAAGTCTTTTTGAGTACAATGATGGGATAAGCTGTCGGACTATGTCAAGTATACAGCGAAATGGAAGGAAAAACCTTAAAAGCGGTTTTTTTTTTCATTCGAAGAGACAAGTGAACCTTTTCACCTGGTGGTTAGTGATCGACCCATAACAAGGTGTTGCTAATTAACAGAATATGTACAAGATTGGATTAACAATAACAGGAAAACTCTTTTGAGTACAATTTGAGAGTTTAAGAGACGAAAAGTTAATTTTGAAAAAAATCTATACATACTTTGTTTTATTACAAGATGTGTTTCATAGGACATTTAAAAGAAACCGAATGGTATGAGCAAACACAAAACTTTTTCCCCGCTACAGTAAATTCCAACGCAATAAACTTCAACAGCTACCACCACACGTGTTAAGCTGTCTCATTATTTCTCCGCTTTAACACCCGCAACAGAACTTTATACAAATAATACAAATTCAGTTTCAGATACAATTCAAAAACATGTTTTACAGATATAAAAGGTTTTAACGCCGAACGTTTTTTTTTAATTTGTGGTACGATATATTTGTATATTACCATATCGAAAACTGGTTGACATGAAATCGAAATTCTTTTTGAACAACGTTCTCATCGATAACACAATTACCTTGATTTTTTTTTAATTTTAACTATACAAATTTGTAGGAGTTAGTAATATGTATCTCTTTGACTAAATATAAATTTCTAGGGATATGGGTGATGGAGTTTGAATGGTGGTAAGGTTTTTTAAAACTTTCCTCACAAGTTACTGTTCTCACATTATAAAGCTACCACCTTAACTGCTTTAGTTTGTTTCGGTTTTAAACAAGTAAGAATCTGTTCTGAGCAATCATACTCACAATCTTTGAATCGTTGTCATTCAACATCGTGTAAAATTCAGGACGTATTCCTTTATTGTGTTATAGATCTCTCTCTCTCTCTACTCATTATTCCATATGGTGGTGGAGTCAACTTTATATTTCACCTCCTCTTCGCTCTTTTTTCGAAATCATCATCTATGACTTCGCATCTTCGCTTTTTTCTGCCCTGCCATTGTATATTAGATATACAAAATCAATAATAAAAACGAAAACTATATAGAATTTTCTTTTAAGAACCTGTTCGATAGAAATATCCCATATTGAACAAACGTGTGTAGCATCGGACAAACCTTGATTCATTCAGTCACAATTTCATATAATTCTTTTTTAGGCTTTAGATTTTCTTACTTCAGCACAAAATCTCAAAATACAGGAAATATTTTTTTTTTTTTTGTATTATGCATCTTTTTGGTTATTTTGAAAACAGTACTCCGTCTCAATTTAAATCGATCTGTTCCGGTTAATAAGTCAGTTGAGGAGGAATTTTATGTAAAAACGTTATTCATCATTTATACGTTCCTCAGAAAAGTCATTATGTAAGTAACGTCAAAAGCATATCACAAAGGCTGCTTATAAAACGCTACGAACCTTTGATTGTCATTTCATACCGCAGGAGTTTGTTACGTTAATAAACAAACCCCGACGTTGCATTGTTTCTGCCCTCATATTATATTCAGTTCATTGTACCTGAATTACACGTCGCACAAAATACACTGAAACCCCCACACACTGTATATTTAACTTAGTTTTGTCAAGTTTTAATAGGATTATTTACACTATATACAAAAAAAACGATTAAATAGAATTTATTAATATTTTTACCGAGATAGCTTATCACGTAAAGCTACAAATCTCCAAGGTTCGATTATCATTAAACTTGAGTTTCAGGTGAAGGAAAACATCGTGAGGAGATCAGCCAACCTGCATTTAGGTAACGTGGTAAATAAAAAGCCTGGGCTCTTTCCTTTTGAGAGGTGTTTTATGTATTCTTTCAATGGCAGTGCTCACTGCTTAAAAATGCTACTGCATATACAATCACAATACAATCTATAAAAAAAAAACTATCAGTTCACGCTGAACAAGTATCTTTATACAGTCGGCACAATGGAGTAGCAGAATCATTCATTCGATGAAATGAAACAGAAAAATATTCCTTTGTAAATCTTCACTAAGGTTTAAAAGTAAAAGACTAAATATAAAGATATTATATCATACAAAAAATAGTTTATACTATATCTTTTCTATTTCGTCTGATTAAAGTTTATAAGTGATCCTTTTCGTACTATCAAATTGACTTATAGTAAATTAAATATATTTGCAACACTATCAAAATTTAATATTCTGTATACTTCTACGTGAACATTATTTACACCAAAGCTCATACTCCACTGTGCGTACAATTTCTTTATAAATACTTATTACAAATATTTTCGTACCTGTTTTATTATGATAGATAATAATATATTTAAAATACTTCAATGAAACATTATTTTGCCCATTGAACAACAAAGGAATTATATTGAATTTTTTTTTTTTTTTTATAAGATCTAGTAGGCAAACGAGCAAGACGGGTCACCTGATGGTAAGTGATTCACCGCCGCCCACGGTCACCAGCGATGCCAGTGTGTTGCCTACCCTTCAGGTAAGAGTATGCTCTTTTCTTGAATAACCCAATGTCGCAGTTGTTGGGGAAGACCGCTGATGGCAACGAATTCCAGAGACTTACTGTGCGTGGCAAAAAACTGTTTTTAAAACGCATTGTAGTGGAACGCCAACCATCCAGATGGTGCGGATGATAGTTTCGGCGCGACGATCGGTTGCGAAAATCAGCGGCTTCTATTAAATCGAACAACTCCTCAGAACACTCTCCATCGTAAATTCGGTAAAGTATGCATAGGGAAGATAGATCCCTACGCAGAGCCAAAGGATCTAGTCGATCGGCAAGTTCAGGATCGTCGACAATCCGAGATGCCCTACGTTGGATTCGGTCAAATGGAGATAGCTGATAACCCGGAGCCCCGGCCCAAAGGTGGCAACAATACTCCATGTAAGGCCGCACCTGCGCCTTATACAGTTTAAGGCGGTGAGCCGGCTTGAAGTACTGTTTGGCCCTGTTGAGTACTCCGAGTTTTTTGGAGGCCATTTTAGCCTTGCTCTCCAAATGACCGCCAAACTGGACAACACTCGAAATGTCGACACCTAGAATGCCAATGTTCGGCTTGGCACATAGGTGAGTGTTTCCGAAGAGTGGCGATGCGACAAAGGGGGCTTTTTTAGCGGTGAACGCGCAAACTTGAGTCTTAGAAGGGTTAAACTGGACTAGATTTAGTCCCCCCCAATCGGAAATCTTCACAAGGGATGATTCGATTTCAGACACAAGTTTGTTCCGACACTCATCGACGTGATCCCGAGAGATATTGCTGCGGCCGAAATACAGTGCATCCACGGTACTGTCATCCGCATAGCAATGAATGCCACTGGTATGCAACAAATCATTGATATGCAGAATAAACAATGTCGGGGATAACACGCAGCCTTGGGGAACACCAGCATTTACGGTTCGGAGGTCCGAGCACGAGCCGTCTACGACGACTTTAACTCTCCGTTCCGCAAGGAAACTGCCGATCCACCTACAAAGTCTCTCAGGAAGCCCATAGGAAGGAAGCTTCGATAGTAAGGCTTTATGCCAAACCCGATCGAAGGCTTTCGCTATGTCCAAACTAACGCCTAGTGCCTCACCCCTACTTACGACCGCCTGCGCCCAACGGTGAGTTAGTAAAGCCAGAAGATCACCAGCTGATCGGCCTTTGCGGAAGCCATATTGGCGGTCGCTGATCAGCTGGTGCTCTTCCAGGTAGCCCATGAGCTGGCGGTTGATTATGGATTCCATAATTTTGGAGAGCAAGGAGGTGATAGCGATAGGCCTGTAGTTGAACGGATCTGAGCGGTCGCCTTTTTTAGGGATCGGGTGTACTAGAGCCGTCTTCCATGAATGTGGGACAACGCCGAGGACATAAGAGTGTCTGAATAAACGCGTTAAAACCGGTGCCAGCTCTGGAGCACACACCTTCAGTACAATAGGAGATACTCCATCGGGCCCACACGACTTGTTGACATCCAGGGAGAATAGTGCTTTCCGCACAGCACACTGTGTGAAGCGGACGTCCGCCATTGTGGTTTCACACCTCGGGATGGTAGGAGGTGTGTTCCCCCTGTCGTCAAGAGTCGAGTTTTCCGCAAAGATAGAGCCAAGAAGATCGGCTTTTTCCCTTGCGGAATAGGCCAATGAACCATCCTCCCCGCGCAAAGGTGGAAGTGTCGACCGACAGAAATTACCCTGGACAGCTTTGGCGAGAGACCAGAACGCACGAGAGCCAGATGGCAGCCGTGCTAGTCTCTCGCCAATTCTCCCAACGTACTTCGACTTTGCCAATGCAATTTGCCTCTTTAAGAACCTGGAAGCAGAGTTGTACTTCTTCTTGAGTGAGTCAGAGTTTACATCCTTAGAGGCCTTAGCTCTAGCCCAAGCTTGGTAGCATTCCCGCTTGCGACGATGTGCGTCACGGCAGGACCCACCAAACCAGGGCCGAGATCTGCCACCGACGGGTACCGCTGAGCTAGGAACAAACAATTCCATGCCCTGCAGCACGACGCCGGCAACCGAATCAGCGCAGGTGCTAGGATCCTCTGACTTGAAGCAAATCTGCCCCCATGGGTAGGATGCAAAGAAAGAGCGCATCCCGTCCCAATCTGCCGACCTGTAGTGCCAAACACGTCGTCTACCAGATGAAAGTGGTTGCGACGAGACGGTGAGAGGCACCACGCTCCTAATTAGGCAATGGTCCGATGACCCGAGAGGAGCATCGACCCATACCCGAATGGGTTCAGGGCGAGAGGTCAGCATAAGGTCCAATAAGGAAGGCGAATGGTCTTCCACATCTGGCACACGTGTGGGAGAAGTTACCATCTGCGTCAGACCATTGGCAATGGCAAAATCGTGAGCAGACCTTCCCGCATGGTCAGTACGTGTTGACCCAAGCCAGTCAGAGTGATGGGCATTAAAGTCGCCCAAAACCACGATTTCTGCGGTAGGAATTTGCTCAAGTATTCTGTCAGTGGACACCTGCAGGTGCTCGAAGAGTCGGTCAATTTCCGAATTTCCGCTATGAGACCTGTAAAGGCACGCGTAGACTCGAATGTGATCCTCACAATCGACGCGCACCCAAAGGATCGACAGGTCTCTGCCTTCAAGATAGCTGAGCCTACGGTAACAAATTCCCTCCCTAACGTACACACACACGCCGGCGCGTGGCACAAAAAAGTGCTCCAGGCTATAGGCCGGGCACTTTAGATATGAAGTGTCCGTCGGGGAGGAAATCTGCGTCTCCGTCAGGAAAAGCAAATCTGGCCTTTCCGTCTCGAGATGGTGGTGGACGGCATTTAAGTTCGAGTGAAGTCCCCTGATGTTAGAAAAATCCACTACTAAAGTGGAGGGGGACTTCCTCGTGATTGGGCTCAGTTTGCACCCAGCAGCTGCGATAAACGACGCTTGATGTGCCCCCCCAGAATACGATAGGCAACCTGAGCGAGAGCGAGAGGATAACAGCTCTCGCTCTCGCTCAGAGAGGGATTCTCCAGTCTCTAAGAGACTGGTACCCTCCTGGGGTATTTTATTTCTATCACTCGTCGCCATCACAGTAAGAGCATAAGGGGTGGGGGAGGAAAGGGAAGGAGAAAGGTCACAGAGGGTGAGGAATTGTGGGACAGGGAATAAAAAGACAGGAAGGGGCCAACTGATACTCATTCCCACACGCAACGCAACAGTCCCTAGAAAATCTGTTGCGGTACGTGTAGTATAATGAAAGTGCCAGTTGCTATTTGGGCCCCGAGGTAGAGGGATAAGGGTGCCGGGACTCTCACTCACCAGTCGAAACGCGGTGGCCTCTAGGAGGCCCCCACTTCACGCTGATTTTCTGTGAGAGTGTAGTGTTTCACCGGTCGATCCTGCCCACCTACGTGCTACAGCGAACTGCAGACTTGGATCTACTACCTTTAAAGAGAATACTCACATTACAGGTATTAATTGCATTGCATTGCAAACGATTCACCCAAAAAAATAGTTTGAGGTGACTATCGAACGTTTTGTTTTATATTTTGCGATCGGATTCAGAGCTCGTGGATCCGTAAGTAAAAAAAAATACATCAACAATGCTCGTGAGATGGATTGACATAATTAAGCATTGTGTTAACGAAGCATTTTTAAGCTACTTTCGCGGCAACCACTATTAGTAACTTGAAAGCATTAGCAGTAAACTCACACGAAAAATATAAAAGTGAAAGCAATGTTGAGATGACTTTGATGATGTCATCATTCATGACATCTGCAATCCCGCATCTGCATCGAGTATTATCACATGATCCTAGTAAGCCTTTAAATTCTAGCTTTAGATAAAAAAATATCGTAAGCTATAAGAGCTGAGTTAATAAATAAACTGGCTTTACATTATAATACTAACGCGCAATAAAGTTCACAATGCCATACCAATGTCTGTGATAAATTGTGGCGTGTAATGAAAGGGGCAAAGCGTACCAAATGACACTGCTGAATCCAACAAAAACAACTCCCAAATAAATGAATCTTGAAAGCCCCATAGCAGCCATTTCATAAAAAAAACGTACAATCGCTTATTGTTATTAAAAAACATTTTTACTTCATCTTCATTTACATAAAGGATAGTGCTAAATTACTAAGTAAATTTTTTATCTGTTATTTTCCATGAACGTTACTGGGCACATATAATAGTGTAGAAGAGAAATGGGATCCGGGCCTAAAAAAATTAACAATTTACGGACAAAATTTCGTCTTCAGTTACGACATTTAGACAGAGGAACATTCTAGAAAGAATGTTATAACTCGGCCGTTCACAAGTTAATAACGTGTTATATAAACTCGTGAAATGATTAACAACATGTTTTTTCATAAAGACTAGGGATCCATGCATTTCTGTACGTCCACTTATCAGATCTGAAAGACTTCGAAGCTAACTGAAATTCTGATAGATATATCTTATTCCGATAATAATACCATGGCTATCGCATATCCTGAGAGAACTTTTGCTATATGAATCCTAGATATAACATATAAATGATCTTTGTTCACAAAAATAACTGATACAAGTTCAAGTCGTGTTAGTTAGTTATTAGTAGTACATATTTTTTTTATATTATCACGCCTTTTTCCCAGTAGGGGTAAACAGAGGTGAATAAACATCCACTTTTCGCCAGATGTGGTCAGATGAGGTCCCACGTAACAGGGGGCGAGCCTGTTGCCAATTTATTGGGGTCACCTCACGCACACAAAGATGATTTCAGTGCGCGGGTTTCCTCACGATGTTTTCCTTCACCGTTTGTATCTCGCTGTTGTAACTAAAGTTCACAAATGTACATAACTTAAATATTAAGTCATTAGTACATGCCGAGATTCGAACCCGCGACCTTCGGAATGAAACCCGCACGCTCTAACCATTAGGCCAACGAGTACTTATATATTGTATAAGTTATTCATAAATACGTTATTTAACTGCAATATGTCGAGCTTCTATAATATTGTAATATATCTATAATATGCTTGTAATATTTATGTAGCACACTCACAACCCCATTAGACCCCACTAACCCCCTCTTTATTTGAATATCAAACGTGAACAATATTATAGTAAAACGATGGGATTTTAATTGCAGATATAATAAACATGACATAGCATTATTAAATACTAAAATATACTATCGCAGGCTTTGCTATATCTTACTACATGTTTAAAAGTCCTAGATAAGTTACAAATATATACGATAGCATTAATGATAGTTACGTAAAGTAAAACAATTTTTGTCTAGACTGTTGAATACTACTACTATAGATTATTCTTATCTAAATTAATATTTTAAATAGTCGTGTTATATATTATGTACAAGTGAGACTAGTATAACTTGTATTGTATAGATTACATCCGTTAACTTAGTTATCCAACGAAACATTATGCTTGCCGTTTAATTAAGTTTATGGTTGTAGTAATGCTTCTGTTTAGACAAATAGCATTATTAACATTCGTCACAGAGTCTTGTATTATGTCACATATAAATATGTTAATGATGATGAAAGATAAAATACACAAAGAAACAGAGCGACGATCCGCAAAAAATTAAAGAATAACAGGTTTAAATCATTTCCTATTGTTTTAGGTCTGTGGGGATTGAACTCAGAGGTATACATTTTTACAACAAATTAAAATTATCAATATCGTAAAACCTTTTAAAAGTTATATGTTCATGTTAATAGATAATAAAGTATAATATATACAATTACATGTTAATATCAACATTACAGTAAAACGATAACGTTCTGAACTTATCTACTACGAAACTCATAGAATAGATAAAAAATATACTTCCTTTACTTACAATTCAGTTATACATAAATTATATTTTAACATTACACCGGTGTTTTTAATGAAATGTAATTTCAAAAGAAAATCAATATATAATTATAACATAGCTAAAACATAAAACTAGATCAATACGGTCCAGTAGCTGGAGAGTTTCGAAGCCACAGACAGACATAATCTGAGGCAAGCAATTAACTTAACACCGCTTTGTTGTAGCGGCTTCTTGAAAACTAATCGCACTGCTATCCAATAGGAAATCTTCTGAAACGTATCTTTCACTGAAGTATTAGTAAAAGAAATATACTTTCCACTTTTCTAAAAATAAAACTTTTTAACCCATTGTCCAGCAGAATAAAAGAATTAAAACTATTGTTCATTCTTACAGGTCTGCCTCGTTGAATACATTGATACGAAATATAAAATACGAATGAAAGCGAACCGTACAAAAGTTGTGAACAGCATTCATTTAACAGAAATTGCAATGGATATACGTTTCAATAGATTATGTTTCGATATAACAAATGTATAATATTAACCTCAATTCCACATGACAACATCAAGGGTTAAAGATGATGAAGCAGGTCCCTTAGTACAGTAGCTACTAGAGGATTCCTAGCTAGTACACTCTTCTATATGACTATAGAATCCAGTCGAAACATCTGCACAGTTAGTCCAAATTATTTATTAAAATATTGATAAAAAACTATTGTTTGTAAATAGACTTATTATATATACCATTACATATACTTATTACATATACCAATACATTTCATGGAGTATAAAAATGTTTGATCCATCATACAAAGAGAGGATAAGGTCCAAATCGATTCGTTAAATTTGCTCGACCGTTATTCAAATATTTATCCAATGGAAAGTTACATGACCTGTAAAACACAGTAGATTTATCAACCTAACCTTAATGCGAGTTAGGTAACCAATCTCGTTTGAATTCATGATGTTTTTAAAACCCATCTTGAATAAGAGTAATGATATAAGTTTAACGTATATCTGCGTCTGTGTGTAGCAAAGCCCTCGCAAGCTAATCTAATTTTGATCTTGTTTCTTTATTTTACAATCAATTACAAGCTGAAAAATTTAACAGATTCTAGTTAAAGTTTACACGGAGTTAAAAATGCACGATGTGTGTTATAAATAACTTTAATTATAAAAGGTTCTTTAAAAGTAACTGTATTTACTTAACAACTACTTCGAGAGGACAAATGTGCGAGACCTAACATGAACCTAATGCTTTCATATTTTTCACAATATCTAAATTTTTATGGGTTATATTTATAATAATTACAGATACTATTTTTTTTTATTATCATAAGAGACTTTCACTGTCACTAATAACCGTTTTCCATGTCTAGGTCCACACATTCAACACATTTTCTGTGGATTAATAAGCATATAATAGGGATCTTGTATGAAAGTTTTAATTAAATTTGCATTTCATCGTTTCGTAGTTTAAAAAATTAAAAATGCACTTGACTTTTAATATCTGCTTCATTCAGAGATTTAACTATCCAAGACTTTAATATTCAGAGCGAAAGCCACAGAATTTGACTAGTAATAGAGTCATTACCACTGTCTAATTGCCCACTCGGGCCCCGACTTAATTAAATGAAGATGCTTTCGTCAGCTTATGGCACGTTACACCGGCCGTGGTGGGAGACAACTTTGAATCCAGTGAAAATATCGTGGTCACTCTTCGCTTATTAATTTAAAAAAAAATTACCGAATATAAAACTAACAGAGTTTTGTAAGGTGATTCCTGAAATACATATATTTTTCAAGACATTTTGTGATTAACTACACATCGTTATGAAACGATCACAATTTTTTCATAGATCATAAACATAGAAATGGATCGTATACATCGTAAACTATATGTACTATCCATTTATATGTACACAATAAATTACTTTTATATTAAAGTAGCAATGTTACACCTAACATCAGTCTATATTCTTGTAGAAGTAAAAAACAGTGCCAGGCATTATTTTCCGGAGATTAGTTAAAATCATCAGACACATATCTAAATTAACTAGATTTTTTTTGCATAAACATGACAAATATCCATACATATTAAGTAAAAGTTTACATACAATCACGCTTTACATATTTGCATTTTTAATAACGATTTACTTTGTAGATTGTAGTATAATCTTGACTGTTGGTCACTCACAATAAAACTCCAGACGGTTAGGTTATTAAGTTTGTTAGGAAGTTATGCAGAAGAACTTTTTATTCGTTACTTTTCAAAGGCAGTGATAAAAAGTTAGCAAAATTGTATAAAACGAAGCGACGTCTGAACTCGTAATGTACAAAAACACAGAATTGCTCTTAACACTTTACGCTGACACCGAACTTCGACATTTATTTCTAAGCTGAGGGCTGCTAAGATTTAGGTTAGAGCGGTAGAAACTTTTCGAGAAAGATATTTGGCAAGTTGGTAACTAGACTCCCTTCTATTTTCTAGCGCATCCGCTGGCTCGAACACTTATCACTGCTTTTAATCTAAAGTGACGTTCACAAGAACCAAAGGAACTTAAAAGAAAACATCATGGTTAAACTGAAAAGGCTTAACTACAGAAATTATTCTTTCTCTATAAAAGATCCTCACACAAATTGTTAATTAAGCCACTATAAAGCTAATCTTATACACTCCTTAATTAATCCTGAAGCGTTTCATTCTTGTTTCAAGTTTACTCGCTATCGCACATTTTATAATTTATTAAAACTTAGGAGAACTTTTATCAAATTATTGTTATAGGATATTCGGAAGTGTTATTTGTCCTTATCTCACCTCATATTGTGAACAAAATACTCTGTATGTCCTGGTAAAAAAAGTTCTAAATAAAAACAGTTCAGTACTTATATTCTATCATAACAAAGTCGACATACCAAGGGTTTATTATTAGTTGTATGCTTCCTTCGCTTGATCTTATCATTCATTTCATAAAATTAGGTTACAAGGCCAATCTTCAACCATGCAAAGTCTGTTATCCTTATTATTAAAACATGACATTCCGTGTAAAAAACAGGAAATATATCCTTAATGTTGATGTAAATAGTTATACCAAATCAAATTTAAGCTGATTGTGGCTCTAGGTTAGGACTATACATGTCCAAATGAATAGAATAGTCTAACAATAAAACTAGGTTATAAAAACAAATCAGTACAATTCCCTTAATTAAACAAGACTGTTAATAAAAAATCTTCTCATGTTTATGTTATCAGTCGTTCAAGTATTCAAATTCGTTACAGTAAATACAAATAGAATCCTCTTATGTTCCCGAAACACAATTTTAATGAGACCTCACTTATCTAAAAGAAGCCGGGTAAAAAGGGTCAATAACAAAGGAGAAAATTCACATTCAGCTCTTGAAATGTTTGCTTACAGTATTAAAGTCACAACTTGTTACTTTTGTTGAAAGAAACAATTTGTTGCTCGTCTTTCATACAATCAATGTATATTAAATTGTTTTTCCGTCAATGAATAATATGTGCAAAGAAAGTAATGAGGATGAACGTGGATGGTTATAAGAGTAGAAGAAGACCGAAGAAAGTGTGGATGGATTGTGTGAAAGATAACATGTGTAAGAAGAGTGTGAATTCAGATATGACGGCTGATAGAAAGATGTGGAAGAGAAGTACACACTGTGCTGACCCCACATAGCTGGGAAAAGGGCAGGAGGAAGAAGAAGATTAAATGAAAGGTTTTGGGCCATGTGTATGACTTTCCCTATAGATCTCTATCACACATCTATTATACTATTTCAACTATACATACAGTTTCTAATATTCATTAAATCTTAAGAGAGAAATTAACAGCAATGCTACTAGATGCACTACTAGTTTCAAACCCATTTTGCAACTACCAAAGGGAAGTAAGGATTTTAGTAAACTAATTATATAATAAAAAAAATAATAAAGCACAGGACCAATCCGCATGAAGATCCTTGAGGTAGATCTATGCCTAGCAGCGAGGGTCTTTTAGCTGGTAAGTAAGATATTATAAAATAATAGTTATTATAAAGAAAACCATTTTTGTTGTATGTACTAAGCGTTTAATAAGGCGTAAAGGTTCCCGCACAACTACTCACGGGATCCAACCCAACCTGACCTGCTCGTGGTGCACCCTGCTGATCAACAAACGAAGCTATGGCTCCAACCAATCCGCATTGGGCCAGCGTGGTGTGAAATGGCCCAAGTCCCTTTATAGGAATCCTACCCGAGTGAGACCTATGTCCAGCTGTGGATGGTCTATTGACTGATGATGATGATGAAGCGTTTAATATTTCGTTACGAGAACAGTTGCTAAAGAATATTTTAGTTACCGATGAACTTTACAGCACGTACCTTCTAAGCGAAGTCGTATAGAATTAATTTAAAAGAAACAGAATGTTATGAATACTCTGCACCTATCATACAGCGTCGTTCAGCATTGTGCAGTGTGAAATGCAATACAGTGATTAGACAATACTATATCATAGTGAATTAAAATTAGTTTTAATGAATAATAAGTAAATTATTCTATAAAGTCCACAAAGGACATTATAAATGGAAAAGGAAATTCAATTATTAAATTCTACAATATTCATTACGTATTAACGATGTATGATGTAAAGAGATATCAGTTTAAATTGGATGTAAATCAAACTGTTTTATTCTCGTTTTGGTTGGGATTCACCATTATGATTGGCTTATATGTAAACAATATTTAAAAAGGTTCTATAAAAAAAAATTATCAAATCTTATTATGGAAAAAATATTACGTCTCCAACAAGGACACAGGCTTACCCTCAATATGAAAACGATTGGGCCATAGTCACCACGCGGGCCCAATGCGGGTTGGTGCCTTCACACATACCTTAGAATAAATACCAAGTCATGTGCAGGTTTCCTCACGATGTTTTCCCTCACCGTTTGTATTTCGCTGTTGTAACTAAGGTTTACAAATATACATAACTTAAATATTAAAGTTATTGGTACATGGCTAGCTTCGGAATGAAGGCAGCACGCTCTAACCATTAGGCCGGCGAGCTTCTTATTTCCTCCTGTTATCCTAAGGTTATTTATCCCCCACGCTGGCCAAAGGCGGGTTGGTGTGGTGGTCGTGTGGCGGATACTGCGGCATATGTCCATAATAGCTGTTGTTCTTGGAACATATTGGTTTTCAGACTTTTTTTTTACCAAAAACTAAAGCCCAATGTTGATCACGCACCGGTGCCTTTTAAAATAAATCTTACCAAATGAACTATAACTTCTCTTCATACTTGAAAGTTAAATTTAAAGGTTTGACCGCAGGGATGGTTTCACTGTGCTCGGGCAGAGTGACTAGTGTTTGCCTTTCTCAATGTCCACGGCATTAGATTGCGTTCTATGATTGATTAAATCCATAGATAGCTTAATTGTGCACATTGCTGATATAATCATAAGAAAGAATACACTGTACACACAAAGCACCTGCAATAAAATCGGTCCTCTAATAAGAAATCATGATTTTACATAAGCGCAAGTGTCCGCGGATTCTGGATCCACAGGCCCTTTGTCCGACGAACCTGTAAAATATAGTCTGCTTATTTGCATGATGTAAAATTCTTTTATAAATGTTGTTTAAAAGACAAAATATGTATCAAACACAACAACAATCAAGTTACCCACACTTGTGTTGGACAATTCAATTACGGTGATTCCAATTGATGAAATGTTAATGCTCATGAATTTAAATTTGCTGGTACTTGTCAACTTTATCGATACGTTCGACTACTTTGTTTAAAGTGCATTGTAAGTGGAAACATTCAAATAAAAATTTTGATTTTATTTGCATTCAATTTTAATTAAATATACACAATAGATTGCAAAGTACAGTTTTCGCAATTGTTAAATATATGAAATATTTAAGCGTCAATCTCCATAGAAATAAACTTTCTTTGTCAACAAATAGTGTGTCAATCGTACTTCACTTAACAAAACATTTAGATCGTCACCGTCAGGCACAAGACGGATTTCCTCTGCAGCCCGTTTAAATCACTTACTGCTCCGCACTCCACTCGACCCGTTAAAGTTTTCACATTATGCATAGTCAGAGAAATACTCTCTGTTGTTAGTTGTATCTATTTATACCAACAATATATAGAGGAATAAAAATGAATATTATAACATAGAAGAAAACAACATATTAATCTGTATTCCAGGAAGCACATGAAATAGAATAATAAATTGACAAAAAAGACATAAAATTTAGAATATACAGGATTTGATATACAGAAATAAGTATCCACGAAATCAAACTGTGAAAACTTATTTTACCTTCTTGTAACTTTTTTAATTAACTTATAGTTTTCCTATAAATAACTATAAAAATAAATAAATAGATACATCATTGATTAATTTAACCGGAATAAAATATTTCTTTCGAGACGTCGATATAAGAATCGCCTTCAAGTAAAGGGTTATAAATATATTTAGCGTAGGCAGGTACTAGTAATAACAGCCCATTACGTCCCCACTGCTGGGGCACAGGCCTACCCTCATTATGAGGGCGATTGGGCCATAGTCACCACGCTGGCCCAATGCGGGTTGGTGACTTCACACATACCTTAGAATAAATTCTAAGTCATGTGCGGGTTTCCTCTCGATGTTTTCCTTCACCATTTGTATCTCGCTGTTGTAACTAAAGTCCACAAATGTACATAACTTAAGTATTAAAGTCATCGGTACATGCCGAGGTTCGAACCCGCGACCTTCGGAATGAAAGCCGCACGCTCTAACCATTAGGCCAGCGAGCTACTACTTTTTCATTAAACTGAGATTTCGTTAAGAAGGAAAGGGATGTGTTTCAGTTCTCATTTAATTATTTTCCAGTAGTCGGCAATAGATGAAAAACAAGAAATATAGGAGATCGTAATTTAAAAATGTTTCCTAGAGAATATAAACAGAATATATTTGAAGCATACGTCTTTCTCTATTGTCGATGGAAACACTATCGATCTATTCTATTGTTTCACAAATTTTAATCATAGTGTTGTATCGGCTGTCCATATTGATAGTAACACAACAAAGACAAATTACATTGCCATTCAAATAACAACTTGCCAATCAATTGCATCAAAGTGATATTGTGACATCATAATCGTATTCTATCACACAAATGTTATATTATCTTTGTGGGTTTATAGTTTCAGTATAAAGCTTTACTGTTCAATTGCCGAAAGTCAAATAACTTAACAAAATAATTTCACTGTTTGTTCAGCTTCTCTCTATTTATCAGCTTACATTTTGTTGACTAGAATATTTAAACGTTTTAAGGGTTAAATTCCATATTTGTATACTACAAGAATATAACATAGAACATAGAATCATTATAACTCTAGCATATATGTTATCATGATTTGAAATATATTACGTGGAAATAATTATAACGTATATATCATCATCATCATTATCCAATCAGCCGGAAGACGTCCACTGCTGAACAAAGGCCTCCCACAAAGATTTCCACTCAGACCGGTCCTGGGCCACCCGCATCCAATGGTTGCCAGCGACCTTGACCAGGTCGTCGGTCCACCTTGTGGGGGGTCTGCCCACGCTACGTCTTCCGGTACGTGGCCGCCACTCGAGAACCTTTCTGCCCCAACGGCTATGTATATATAAATATATATATTTCCATCCATGTAGAGAATCGTCACCATGTCTCTGAAACCATAAAATCTAGGGATTTTAAATTTGGTAGAAATATTCCTTTTAAAGAGTATATATCGACTAAGAAAGGATTTCACAAAATTCTTCGTCCAAAGGGAGCTGCAGGCTGAAAAGCCGACTGGATGCAGCTTGTTGTTACACATGTAGAAAAAAAAGTCCAATCTTTAAAATTAATACAAACATCAATTTAATTTTCTTGCTTAGTAAAATTTCTTAACTTTTACAAAAGTAATATTAAGACGGCATGTTCGCATTGCTTAATAAGATTCGAGCAGTCAGGAATCCAACAAACTTCCGTAATCTGACAACACCATCCTGAGTTAATTAAGTCTATTTCAAGAGATTGTTGGATTATGCAAATTGAATTAACGAAATAAACGCGGTGTCGTATAACATGAAAACTGCGCATTGACTTGCTGCTAGATTAAAAAAAAAATTACAAAGCGGTTAGAAACTTTACTACGTCGAAAAGAAACAATTAGAAGTTTAATTGTCATTTTCATTACAATAAAAAGATTATTTACTTACTAGAGTTTTACACGTAAAATGTAATTTCTAATTCTTAGTAGACTTTCTGAAGCAAGTAATTATTGCACAAACATTAATCATCTAATCTAAGGAACGCTAATTCCTTCCCCACCTTCGTGTGAAGGAAAATATCGAAAGGGGATCATGGAATATCATTTTACAGGATCAGTTTTTCTTTACATGTTAAATCAACCAAGCCTCAAATTGCTTGTATATCTAAAAAATGGTCTTGGACTCTATTTATGTAAAAAAATCTGAGGTCCCAGCAGTGATAGCATAAAGAGAGCTTTGTTAAATAGTTTGCCTCTTTTATAGTGCTTTTGTATTATTTTGATAGTTATAAACATAACATAAACTTATTTCATCTTCATGATATCACATTGAGATTTGCTCTTTTGACTCTTATTAGCATTAATATTTATATTTCAGTTTTTCATATTCAGTATACCTCTAATTCTGTCTACACAATGAGTTGACTGGGAGAGAACGCATAAAGTTCGCCCTTACTACTACTACTAGAACTTTTAACGTTGATGAAGAATTATAATTTCACAGTAAATGAAAATATTATCTTTCACGGTATGTTTAATAACAATAAAACTGTGAAGGGTTCTTCCTCAGAATATTCTTAATATCCTATGTTGACAGGCGGAACACAAAATACTGGTACAGCGGCCGGTTTGAAATATGAGGGTGAAAACTTTGATCGCCTCTAAACTTCATAAAATGTAACCTCGGAATTAAACATGTGACGTTCAATTTAGAAGGACATATATTTAGCTCAGACGACCAATATAATAAATATTTACCTAAAAAGGTTGGATAACAACGTGTAATAACATCAATAGTAGACTTTATTATCCACTCACTTTTATGAAAATTACTGTATGAATTGATTTGTTTATGCAATGCTATTCAAGCAGAACTAACCCGAGCTTAATGTTCATGTTAATCTATAAACTTCATCTATACCGGGAAATATTAAAGATAACTTTCAACTTGCGAATCGGTTTCGTGACTTTTCCTCCGGCTAGAGTATTTGTTGCGTGATATGTGTTATGATAAGTACGTTATTAGGAAAACAGGGGGACTAAAGGAAAGGGTTTACTGCAAATGAAATATATTACACATATTATAATAACGGCCTATATTACCGACCCGGCGGTAATGTTATAAAAAATATAATATTACTCTCCTTTTCTTTTCTTTTGGAAGAATCTATTAATCTCTCATAATATATACTATACATGACCACTGTTTACTATTATAACTTAAGTTACACATTATAAACTATTCACACAAATAATTAGCATTCTCTTACAAAATGCGAAATTAAATTGAACGCTAGTTAATTCTAGATTGCTAATCAACATGCAGACTATTAGGGTTACAATTTGTCGTTGTGGTTACTTTATTTGACAATCACTTAGAAATTTCACCCCAAGTGTAACCATTATCGTCGTTAGATGATATTCCAGCCGAATAGATAAGACTTAAATGAGACTTAATGGACATATAAACCCTGTTTTTGGTAATTCTGTTTTCAACCGCATTGTAATAAAGTTCATGATGTACTCTATTTGTTTGTTCGCACTAAATTATTACTCATACTTTTTCAGTACGAACTCGTGGTATTGACGTCTAACCATAATAGTGAGACATCAGTTAAGATGCTTACATAGATATTAGTGTCATCAAATTGAGATATACAAAGCAGTAAATTATTGGGTTGATGAGACTTACCACAGTTACAAGGCCGTTCAAACTGATACACTGTACTCATGAAATAGAATCAGTTCGGTTTTACGATATAAGATTCTAAATAGGCACTGTGAACCTACACTACTTCTATGCCATTAAACAAGTGCTTTTTATGGTCTCCAACACCGCTAGGCATTCATAGAATATTCACCTTCTAGTATAATTATGTCTTTATTTATATAGGAAAAGATGGTAGACAAAAAAAAGAGCGTAGTAAAAGAAAAAGTAAATAGTATAAAGGCGAAGACGAAGATGAATATCAAAATCTCAGAATATTATTTTTCTTAAGGATAATCAGACAAAGATTTAACAAAAATAATTTATAAAGGTTATGTTTAAAGCATTTAGAAAGTCTATTCATGTAAAGACTGCCTACTTGCTACTACCTTTCTTTGTATATATTTTTTCAATCAGATTTAATATTCTATGGCTAATTCTCTATAGAATATTAAATCTGTAATTTGTGTAGTGTTCAAAAATAACTGCTGCCGTAATATGCGCCATCAGCCAACTCGCACTTGGCCAGTGTGATGGATTATGACCTTCGCTCTCTGTGAGGGGATGATCCGACTATTTACGTTGTTATAGAAAAATAAGTTTTCAATCAAAATTTTTACGTAATTATTCTAAAGCGTTTTCCTCTTTAAGGAAATGTCACAAAACCATATAACGTCCTTTGTGTTATTCGTTTTGTATCCTTAAACAAACAAACCTACATTGTATCGGACAATTGTAAGCAAGCGATTATTTGTACGGATTACTTTCTATTCTAATATAATTCTAAAGTATGACCTGCTGCTATATTTTGCTGCTTTTGTTTCTAAGTTCAAAGCAAAAATCTGTGTAAACATTCGAACATTTCATTACGTTGGTCCAATTTTAACTTTTTATAATACGTAACATCCGGCGCGTTTAAACCAAATCCATAATTCCTCGTTGCTAGTAAAAAAATAATATTTCCTCTGTAGATTTTAGTTAACAGCGAATATGAATATCATATTTAATATATTCGAAATATGCTAGTCATATTATATTATATAATTACAAGCATATTTCGTGGGAAGACAATAATACCTAACACATACGTTTTGTACTTCTACATCGACTGTTATGAAAATACTGTTAAATATACAAAAAATGCCGCCTTTTCATTTGATAAGTTATTTAACATATAATAAACAAGATCAATATCCTTTTATTCTATAGATTTTAATATTGATTTTTTCACCCCTACTGTATTTGACTTTAGCATAATTTTTTTCGTCAACCTTCACTAGATAAGAGGCACTTTAAAAAGAAGACGATTTTTTTGTAACATAGAGCAACCGATTAGTTACATATTAAAACACATAAATATAAATAAACAAATACTCTTAACGTTCTACTACAACAAAAAATGTATATCTTCTATTTCATTTTTGATTCAGCAGGAGTCACTTTCCGGCGGGGGTACTGAATATAGCAAACATGAAAACCAATGTATTATTAACTACTTCTATGATGCTATACAATAAAATATTCTTCCACAATCTGTTATTCAAATACGCCAAAGAATAACAACTAAGTTGCAATAAAACAAATCTAGGAACCATAAATGAATTTAACTAAACTGTCAATGAATTGAAGCTAATCTCATGATGCGACTACTTTTTGTATCATCGAACAAAAATCTATATGAAAATTAGGTATTCACAATATTCAACTAGTTAATTTCCGAAAAAATAAATAATGTATCTAATAATTAAGAGATACTTCAGTGGATTCATTAATTCTGGTGCGAATATTGACGCAACTGACTCGTCAATGCGAAAGGAGGTCAAGAGTAGACCGTAACGAGATGACACGTGGAGTGCAAGTCAAACCTTCGGAAAGGGTCATTGTTGCGTGCGCCTTATTAAAAAGTTTAAATTATAATTTTGGTACAGCAATATCAAAGAGCTTGATATGAAGAATAGATAAAAAGGCCTTATACATACAATTACCAATAAAGAAACACGTGTACATGAAGCACTTCATGAACAAAGAAAGAAGACAGCGGTTGATTACTTAAAAAGTTTTCGCCTAACAACAGATCAAGGATAATCTACGATAAACAATATATAACGGTTTTAAAATGGTCTCTTTTCTTAAACTAATATTTAATGTCTTACTACGATTTTCCTTGGTGTTAAGTGGTTGTGTGCTGCGTCGCTGTATAGTTTCCTAACCCATACACCCCCTTCAAAACACCTATCTCATATTTTTATACATCCACTAGCTTTTCCCAACCCACTTTGTTGCCTGTAACACCCTGGCAACTCTCTTTAGAGAAAAATTTTGTAAAATCAATTCTTAGCTGACTTTCAAATGTTAGAAGTACATAAATAAATAAGTAAAAATAAACAAAAATGAAAACTAGAAGGTAAAAGAAGAGGAAGAAGGAAATGAAGAAAAAGTAAATGTGGATGACAAAAAGAGATGATTTTATTACAGAGTAGTAGAGGGATGATTTGTTCCAGGCAATTGACGAGGCGACGGTTGACTTCACTTAATGCGAGAGGTATGAGAGAGGGAAATGAGATGCAGTATAAATGAGAACAGAAGTATGATAGATAAGTAGCGGTAAGAAAGATAAGCGAGAGTGAAAGGAGAGAGTGAAGAATAAAAAATTGTATAAGATGTTAAGTGAATTATCGAAATCGAAATTATTGTAAATAAAGGTCCTGACCCAACACACGCAAGAGAGAACTATAAAAAAAATAATTACAGAAGCAGAGTTCTGATCGAACCGCCATCCTGAACGCACATCTGCGCAGTCCTCCGCACTTGTGAAGTTCGGTCATTTGTTTAAAGGTTCCTGCAGGTGTTTTATTACCTATAGAAAGAGAGAGACAATGTGGAACAATATATACAGAGTTCTAAAGCGTACGACTCAAAGGAAGGAGGACACCTCGATCGTGCGTAATGAAAGATGTCTGGATGGACTAGAGTCAGCAAAGTCTCTGGTCGAGACCTTTTACCCGGATGATCGAGAAGAGGAGGACACTGAAAATCACAAAAAAATAAGACAAAAAGCAGAATTGGGCAACAGCCAACAGAATGGAAGTAAAATAGATGGAAAGGTTGGAGCAGCTTACACAGTATGGAACAGGGATAAAGGAATTGGAATCAAAAAACTAAAACTAGGAAATTATTGCACCGTATTCCAAACCGAATTATTAGCGAACGAAATTTATATTAAATAATAAAAACGATTATTACAAAATCCTAAGTAATTCGCAGTCCGCAATATCACAAAACGTCTCCATCCATCCTCTCGTAACAGACATTAAAAAAAATATATTAGAAATATATAACCAAATCAAGAAAGAATTATATTGGATTAAAGCTGGAAAAAGGAGATAGCGGGAACGAACGGGCAGATATGCATGCAAAAGACGCCTCTACAAATATCAAAACACAACCAAACTATGATAAATGTCCCATATCATTTATCAAGAGAGCAAAACGTAAAAACTCTCTTGATGAATGGAATGATCGATACGAAAATGGCAAAACAGCAAGCATGACTAAGATTTTCTTTGCTCATGCCATTAAAGCATATCCTATAATACAACAAATAAAATTAGATCCTATGCTTACACAAATAGCCACAGGACACGGCGGGTTCTCTAAGTACTTGTATAAATTCAAGCGTAAAGAGAGCCCGATTTGTGTTTGTAATAAAAGTAGTAAACACCTAATAATAGAGTGCCCAATATACGCAGCAAATCGATATCAGTTAGAAATAGAACTTGGAATGAAAATTGAAGTTAATAATTTAAAAAATTTAATAGATTGTAGAAATGAACAGAAGCAAAAAATAGTAGTACTTGACATAGATAAAAGTAATATAAATAGATACAATAAATACAAGCACTATACAAATATCAGCAGTAGGATGCAAATAAATTAATTGAACATTAATGACTAATTGTATATAAATAAAATTGTAAATAACGTCCCCGAATAACTACAATATCGGAGGAAAAAGTAGCTACAACAAAAAACATGGCAGATACAATATCTCTACCAAATTTTAAGCGTTTACGTCTAAATTTGTCGTTTTGTGATGAATCCTCAATCACTGAATATCTATAGACTTGTTATAGCAAGCGTAACTATAGCAACCGCATAAATGATACAAAGAATATCTTTATAAAAGTTAATCAGAAATAAAATGATGAAGGATCGATGAAATTCAAAAAATATATAGCCTAAAACAATCTACAAATCATTCCGCGTCGAATGGTCATGTTACCATGTGCATACGTTCACTAGATTTCACGTGATTAGCGAACAAATAGGACTTATTTCATTAGATATATATATTTAGATTTTAACTATTCTATATATAAATTTATAGGCATATTATAACACAAATAACATAGTTTATGTAGCCAGAATTGTTTATAAAATACCGAATGTTATGATTTGTTTGAACTTCTTGTTCTCATTAAATCAATTGCTTCACTACCGTGTTTCAAACATGATAAATTCTATTGCTAAGTAAAAATCAGTTTATGAATGAATTTCTATACATATTTCTAATAAAAATACTCCGATTTTACTTACACATCAAATTTTTACTCGATTTGTTTTAAACTGTCAGCGTTTGCACTTTATTATTGAATTTTCAGTAAATGAAGCAACGTTTACTGACCACAAAGCTACGGGGCTTAATAGAATTAAAACTTATGTGATCAAGCACCGCACTCTAGTCTCCGGCAAGGCAATGAAGTTGTTTTAGTACTTTGAACCGTCTTGACCTAATACTAATTTTGTTAAAGACATATTCTAATTTTACGCGACGGTGATAAGATCAATTATTTACTGTAAAACAAGTTCTTGAGACGAAAATTAACATTATTACTAATACAATTTTTTTATTCAATTAAGAGACGTAAGCGATAAACCTTCTCATTACGCGACGCTAGTTAGAGTGATATACACAGCACCACATTGCACTCGTCGCCTTTAGACGTAAGATGTTGATTCTCGTTACTCCAGTAATTTTACTAGCTAAAGCGCCCTTCAAAGCGGAACATAGTAATGACTGGACACTACTGTTTGGCGACAGAGACAGGCACTTCAGGGGTACCTACCTAGATAGTCTCCAGCAATAGAGACCTACCACCAGAACATCACACAATAATAAAATTTTTAGGTGCTTTATAAAAGACGAAAGTAGATAAAAAATACCATCTTCAATATAAAGATTAAAAAGCCTAAGCTTTAGCCCTAAGCATTTATTAGTTTCTGTAAGTAATATTATACAAACTACTGACAATATTACATTGTAATTTAATAATATTGTTTACTGTTCTAGTAAATTGAAAACAGGCTTTGTAGACTGTTTATTTTACAAAATGTCTGTATAAACGATAATGTCTTAGGGCTATTCGTTTATATTATGTTCGTTATTCATGATAATCAAGAACAATTTAGTAGCTCGCTGGCCTAATGGTTAGAGCGTGCGGCTTTCATTCCGAAGATCGCGGGTTCAAATCTCGGCATGTACCAATGACTTAATATTTAAGTTATGTACATTTGTGAACTTTAGTTACAACAGCGAGATACAAAAACGGTAAAGGAAAACATCGCGAGGAAACCCGCACACTGATATCATCTTTGTGTGGGTGAGTGTGGTGGTCCCAATAAAGTGGCAACAGGCTCGCCCCCTGTTACATGGGACCTAATCTGACCACATCTGGCGAAACGTGGGTGGTTTATTCACCTCTGCCTACCCCTACTGGGAAAAAGGCGTGACAATATAAAAAAAAAATAGAACAAAATAAACCTGCTTAATTTTAATGTGTTCTGTTAGATTATAGAAACAAAACATATAGTCATCAACGAGATAACTTTATGATAAATTATTATGACTTTTAGATACATACAAAGCGATAAAAAGTAGTAAGAATTAAAAGCCAATAGATATTTCCTTTCCTTTTTACGCTACAACGGTTTGCACTCAAATGTAAAAAATAAATATTTGCCCCATTGGTTCCTGAACAAAAGTTTCACTTCCCCCTTTGTACAAACTTTATACAAAAGGTTCCGTCCCTTTGTCAACGATATACTTGACGTTTTGCGTAATGATACTGGAACCGAAACTTTGAATAGGAATCTATAATATGAATCCTACTGCACAACTATCAATGTTTATCACGTGAGTACCTGTGAAATATTTATCTATTTAAATGTAAATCATTGTGATTCAGATATTAAATCAGTGCTATAATAAAAATGTAGAAATTACTAGCCGTAATGGTGAAAAATTACTTAGTTTCTTATATGTAGATAAGAGAAGTAGCGGTAATCATTATTCTTAGTTTTATTCTATCTATCTTAAGTCTCCGTAAGATGGGTGCCGAGAATGTTAACCGACAGTCAGAAACAAAATCGACTTGATATTTCGAAGATATTGTTGGACAAGTTTTAAGAGGATTCTGAAAACTTTTTGTCTTGTTTCGTAACAATGGACGAAACATGGGTCCATCATTTTGATCCAGACACAAAACAGCAATCTTCGTAATGGAAACGGCCATCATCACCAACCCCGAGGAAGTTTCGTGCGGTGGCATCGGCTGGCAAGGTCTCAAGCCAAGGCAAGGCGTCAATATTTTGGAACTCAGAATGGATATTATTGCTTGATCACCTGGAGCGTGGCACCACTGTTACAGACCAATATTATGGCAGCTTTAATTCCAAGTTGAGGAATGCCATCAAAGAGAAAAGGAGAGGAAACTTCGAAGGGGTATGCTGTTTCATCACGACAACGCACCTGCGCACAGGTTGGAAGTTGCGATGGCTGCGATTCAGCAAGCTGGCTTCGAATTGGTTGACCACCCCCCTCATGCACCAGATCTGGCGCCTAGCGATTTATATCTGTTCCCCAAATTGAAAGAATACTTAAGGGAAAGGTACGAAAACGATAACGAAGTGATGGATGCTGTGGAGAGCTTTTTGCAGGACCAAAACAAAACTTTTTTTTTGAAAGGGATTGAAGGCTGGGAAAAGCACTAAATTCGTTGTGTAGAGAGACTCGGAGACTATGTAGAAAAATAAATTATTAAAATATCAATAGTCATTATATTCTATCTTATTCTCGCTACTTTTTAATCCCTCCTCGTATAAAGTACTTTTAGAAGAAATTCATAATGATATTTATTTATTTATTTATTTATTTAGACACACCAACAGCAATACACACAAAACATTCAAGTTCAAAATTAACAAGTATAAAATTAAGTACGGGTATGTAAGCCAATAACAGGCATGTACAGCAATCTTTTATATCGCACTATGACATGTTACAACAAGTTTACAAACAACCGAAAAACCAGTCAAATTTGAATGTTAACAGTACGATATGAGAAAAACAGAACCCTAAAAAAGAAAAGAACACAAAACAAAAGTTAACTACTTAACATTTTTTTTTTTTTTTTTTTTTTTTTTAATTATTATAAACAAAGAAACTTGGATACTAGTTTGTTTTTGAGACCAGGACACGTGTCACATATGCAGTAAGTCTAGACAATTTTTTTATAGAAATATATCAATTGAAGGCATGATCAAATGAACCTCCATTGGCCAATTAAAGGAAACAATTTCTTTGATAACATTCTTAACATATACATATTTAAAAATTTTAATTTCTTTTATTTTTGACATTGTAAGCATTCAGAGATCTTAAAATAACTTAAAAACACCATTTGTAGCGCAAAAAAAGTGTCTAGGTAAATAAATTAATTACGCTGCGACTACTCGAAACGCAGCAAGCACTTCATTAGCATTTATTCTCAACCTGGCGGAGAAACTAGAGGAAACTTCACACAAATAAAACATAAATATAAAAAAAAATTAAAAAATCCAGTAAATTCATCATAAACAACTATACAAGTACATAACATTACTTAAAAATAATCGATAAGCATGACATTGTTGTAAAGCAAAAAGGAATATGATTACTTTATATTTCATTTTTACTTAAATAATTAGTAATAGAACAATTAATACCAAAAAATATTATCAGTAATTATTACTTTTATTCAGGCTATATTTTTAAGGCTTGAAATCTCATTATTATAGATATATATCAAACACCAAGCACACCACTAGAAGACGTGAAGACGCAGTGAGATCATTCTGCTTCTCATTTTTATATTACTTTCTGTGAGCAATAGTATTAAACTACAAGGTTAAAATCCTGTTAGTTTTGTGGCATAAGGATAAGGCTTATGAAAAGGTAATCCGTTATTTCTAAACGCTGTATACTTTTACACTTCACATCGTAAGAAAATAATGAAAACGCTGTAAGTAGAAAGCATCACAAACGAGATTCCAGTTTCTTTCCGAGAAGTCGGATAAAGGGTATTAAGCCACGTACCGTGTATATCACCGAGTCGTAAACACATCGGGTAAAATGAAACCGAACACTGTTTGCGGCTCCTCGGGGAGCTGCGGAGATGCGCGCCCGTCTGAGAGGAGTTTAATATTATAAAAGGCTAGAGTCAAACATTCCACACTTCGTAAATATTTACCAGGGGCCTGCTGTAATTCCATCCATACTCTTTCGACGCACACATACTAGTGCTTGCCATAACCAGTACGTTATTTTGGTCATCCATTGTTTATTTAAAATTGAGAGACTGCCTATATATATAGGAATTATCCAGTGATTCGACTCATCTCGAGATCTCCGAAACTATGAACTCAAAATTTGGTCGAAATCTTTCGTCTGTATTTAGAAGTCGGCTAAGAAAAGATTTTACAAAATTCCTTCTCTTAAGGAGTTCCAAGGATGTTACGGACAGCAAAGAACAATCAGTGTCGTATTACTTTTTAGATAGTTCTCTCTTAAATATCTCCTCGCCGACACCAAGAACTTCCAGCGATTCTCTCCCTGTCTGTTGACAGTTAGGTGTAAAATAGAGAAGCATTCTTGGTAAAAATGCTCTGGATGTCATAAATTGAATATACAGAACCCTCCTGTACTGTTATGGCGTATGAATGGTTGAATCGTTCATGCCCATAATACAGAACGTACAATATCCAAACAATTCCAAGCTTTGAAATCATTTTCATATTCAAAAGTTATTTGAAGTGGTCGGGTATAAGGTTTCAGACATTAAGAATATATTAGGTCCTTTCATATGAAATTAGCGTTTTGACATACTGATCACTTTGATCTGAAATATCTCCTCTTTGCTTAAGAAGTCCAATTTCAAATTTATAAGTACATTAAGCTGGTACATTTGAATTTTCAAAACAGTCATTCATTTGTTTTTTTTCTTCATTATTTTTTTCTTTAGCGTCGCTTATTACCGCACAATGGAAAAGTTGAGATATCGGTATATTTACGAGTACGAGTTCTACCGTGGCACCAGTGCTGCAGAAACAATTCGAAGGATTAACGATGTGTACGGCGCTGGAGTCGCACAAAAAATCACGGTACGATTTTGGTTTCAACGTTTTCGTTCTGGAAATGTCCACGTTCAGAACCAACCCCGTGGACGACCGGAGACCAAAGTGGAAAATGAAGAATTTTAGGCCTTTGTGGAAGCGGTTCCATCACAAAGCATTTCAGAGATAGCTGCAAGCTTCGGGGTAAGTGATAAAACTGTATTAATCCACTTGAAGCAAATCGGGAAAGTAAAAAAACGATTGGTACCTCATGAAATTGAGTGAATCGAACTTGCAACACGGGTTGACTGATGTATTACTTTGCTCCACCGACACAATGATAAAGGGATTTTAAATCGAATTATTACTTGTGACGAAAGGTGGATACTGTACGATAATCGGAAGCGCTCGTCGCAATGGCTGAGCCATCGAGATCCAGCCAAATCCTGCCCTAAACGAAAATTGACTCGGAAAAAGTTACTTGTGAGTGTTTGGTGGACTAGCGCCGATGTCGTTCACTACAGCTTTCTAAAATCTGGCCTAACGATTACGGCAGATATCTATTGTCAGCAACTGCAAAGCATGAAGGAAGAACCAGCTGCTAAACAACCAAAGTTAGTCAATCGCTCTAGGCCACTGCTGCTTCTCGACAACGTAAGACCACACACCACAACAAACAACCACTAAGATGAGCTACAATTGGAATGTCTGAGACATCCACCGTACTCGCGGACTTTACCCCAACAGATTACCATTTTTCCGGAATTTAGACAACTTCTTAAAAGTAAAAAAATTCAATTCTGATGCGGCAGTCCAAACCGCCTTCAAAGAGTTTATTGATTCTCGCCCCTATGGTGTTTTTAGTAAAGGGATCAATGAACTACCTATGAGATGGCAAAAGTGCATAGATAATAACGGTGCATACTTTGATTAATTAAATATATTTAACAAAAAAAAAAATTACTTTATTTTTCTCCCGTACAAAACGCCAATTTCACATGTAAGGACCTAATATATATATATAATACATAGGTCATGTACTTATTTGTTATTAGTTCTCTAAAACTACGTTGATATTAATTGAATAAATAATTTAACTACATATATAGTAATCGAACCTTAACTTCATTAATTCTCTTAATTATTGATAGTTCACATACTGTACCTTAATTAAATTCCGATAAACTCAGCAGGATAATTCATTAGCAGGCGTTTTCCATTACATGTCAATTAATTTGTTAATATAAACATATTCAAAAATAATTGTTACGAGCAAAACTTTCGTGAAACATAGTAATTTATCATCCTTTAAAGGATAATGTTTATATATTGTTTTTATGTTCTTATCAGCCGAAAAATAAAAAAAAAGAAACTATTTTATCAACAAGTAGAAAATAGTAATTTTTTTATTATTTTTTTCTTGTTATTTTATTAATTGAAAATGATAATGTAAAGATTTAAGAAAAAATAAGAACTTCGTTCTATTTTCGGTTTACTCCTTTATTGCAAAAATTTACATCCTTTTTAAATCCATAAGACACTTCCGGAGAATAACAAGCAGATTTAGGGTTTTGTACTACAAACATAGTATAAAATTATTCAACAATTAAAGAGTGCTTTGCTTTCTAGATATTTAACAATATATAGATAACATTAGGATCTCGAGTAGGTTGTAGTCATGTTGCAAATGAAATTTTATATCCATTGTTGAAATGTAGAGCTCAAGTTCTTTACAAGTTTTCATGAACGATTCAACAAATATTCTGGTGAACTGTCCACATTAAATTACTAAGAGCATGGACATCTTGGTGGAAACATTTTCAAATTAAAGTGTCGAGCTGCGAACTAGTTAAAGCAGCAAAGTTAACAACTGTGCAAACCCAATTAGTAAGTCGAAACGATAACGCTTCTAAAATTATTACAATTACCAATTTACCATTGTAATACCAATTAGCATTACACATAATTTTTTTTATTTCTATACATAGTTTTTACTAAGTGTAAAATTTCAATTATACAGAAATTACATTGTGATAATACAAAAACTAAAGATAAAGAAGAAAAGAAAGATATAACATAACAATTAATATAATTGAACTAGGAGCAATCGTTAAAGTACAAGAAAAACGAATACCATTAAAACTATGAAATATTATTTATTTTTATATAGAATTAAGCGACAAGAGACGAGTGATACCTGTACATAACAAAATGGCGCTAAATAGCATGAATACACTATCCCACATTGCGCCTATCGCCTAAGACATAAGAGTTGAATCACCTAACCCTATTAATTACACTTGCTTCAGCGCCCTTCAAAGCGGAACACAGTAATGTTTGCATATTACTGTTTGGCGGTAACGAGACTCAACATCTTATGTCTAAGGCAACGAGCGCAATGTGGTGCAGTATATATCATACTAACTAGTGCCACGTTGTTATGGGCAGGCGTATCACTTACCATCGAGTGAACGTCTCGCTCTTGTCGTTTAATTTGAAAATATAATTAAATTTTAACTGTGAGTTCATTATCACCTTCTATTTATAATGTAATTGAAGAGAGTTCAAGAGCTAATGGAAAATTAAAAAAAAAATTAAACCGTTGAGAAGCCAACTAACTTCGTAAGCTACGTCGTAAACTGACGACACTATCTATCCTCACTTAATTAATTTTCACTTGGGGCTTAACCTTTGCTAACTTAACTTGTTCACATTCTATGAACACTTTTGTATCATCATCATGAGGTGCCTTGTACAAAGTAAAGTTTGGCGATCATATTGAGAAAACCAATTCGATCCTCACCTATTCGTTTTAACTGATGGTATTCAATCCCGATCCTCTCCTTTTATATATCTACCAAGATCACGTTTTTCACGAATTTTACACTTCAGAATCAATCTTGGAAAATCATAAAAGAATCTTCTTTGAAGGAGTCGCAAAACTGTAACCTTTCTTTGCATGATGTTTATCATTAGCCTACGTTTGAAGTTAGCTCTGTTAAGAACTTGAAAGACTTTTGTATATCAAGAAAACATACATAAATGTTTATTAATTTATTTATTATTTTGGTTATCACATTCCTTCTCCTTTCTCATAAGCAATATAACAGAACATTTAGTATGTTGTCGTATTTTATACCAATCGATGAACAATGTATAAACAAATGTAGTTATTACAGAAGTATTATAATATACTTACAATAAATAAATAAATGTAATAAGTTTCATTATTTATATAAATATCTCCTCCACTATATCTCCTACCAACCTGCCGAGGGAGTTATAAAAGGCGACTAAAGACGAAACAACTATTGGAAAACGAAAACCACTCTGTTACATCAGCAAGTGCGACAAATAAACATGAAAGATTACAAAAAAAAATGCGTCTCATATTCTGAAACTTATTAAAAGTAACTCCAAACAAAATATATGATTACTGGTAACTATGTATACTTCATTAATACTATATGACATATTATCATTTGGTAAAGTATATACTCACTTATTCCCAGCTACAATTCCTATTCATATTTTGTTAGCAAACATCTTAGTTTGTGTATCGTTGCTATTAAAAAAACAAGCGGCGCTGCACATGACTACTACAATGTTGGATCTACTTCTAAAATAATGTATAAAAACATTTTTTTGCTTGTGCCACTATTACATATATATATGTCATTTTCTAGACTTGTTTATTGCTCTGAATTTGTATGTTTCTGTAAAATGTTAATGTTTATACGCTCGACAGGGGTGTCGTAATATTATTTCATATTTTTTTCTTTTACCTCTATGAGACCTAGTACAATGGAAATTACAGTCGTGTGTACTCCATAAGTTATGTACATTTGTGAACTTTAGTTACAATAGCGAAATACAAACGGTGAAGAAAAACATTGTGAGGAAACATGACTTAGAATTTATTCTAAGGTGTATGTGAAGTTACCGATCCGTACAGGGCCCGCGTGGTGACTATGGCCCCATCGCCCTTATATTGAAGGTAGCCCTGTGCCATAGTCATGTCACAGTCATATTCACAGTGAGAAAATATTAAATTAACCTATTGTTTGTAAACACTATTAAAATAAGCATTTGCTACACATGTTATCAACTTGGTCTGATTTAATCAGAAGATATGAAAATATTCTAATTTAAGTCATGTAAAGCTTAATTAAATAAACTTAAGATATGGAGACCTTTAATTCCTTAATTTTATTCGATTAAGTTGCGCACTAAGCTATTTACTTAACGATCGTCTCCGCTCTGTACGCTCCCATACCCTCTAGTCTACCACAAAGCGTTTCCTAATTGAGTTTCAACCCAAGCTATTTATTAGATATACATAAGTAATTAGTTAACTCACGTATTTTCTAATTTTACTATTTCAGCACTCACTTAAGTAAATCATCAGTCATAGTAATTTTGTCTTTAAGATTATTTTTTTTATCGGATGAGAGATGCATAACATTCAACTTGTGGTATTTAATATCAATACCGCCGATAGCATTGTAGCTCATACATATGACCTTGTTGAGCTTATTACCTTCGGTAAAAAGACTTTGTCACCATTGGAAAGAGGCAGAGCGATAGTAGCCACCCACAAGTTCCCCATTAACAGAATCCTACCACCAGCGGACTATAAATAAATGATAGTAATAAAAAACCAAATTTTACCTTTTAATGATACAGTGTACACAAAATATTAAACAGTCCAATGGGCATAATTGTTTTGCCTACTATTCAGAGATAAGCCATCTACACACATTTACGTAAATATTCATTTATTCGGTACGCATGTTCTAGTACTGTTTATGCTTTATCCTTCTATGTTAAGTTTTCACACAAAAATGATAGTGTATTCATCTCTTTTAATATTCCAATATCCATTTCCTAGGATACCATCTCCAGATCCCCTCACTAAATGAACAGGCGACATAAAAAGAATTGCTAGCAACCATTGGACTCAAATAGCACTGATCCTTGCTTTGTCGAACAGCTATTTCCTATTATACATACCATATATCCTTCATCTGTAAGTTATTATGCTTAAAAATATTGTTGAGATAATTACTAAAGCAATTTCTATATTTTTGGAAATTTATAAGCAGTTTCAAAGGAATATTAAAGGTTTACAGAAATTACATTAAAGAAGTACATTCGAAGATTCATATGAGCTCAGATACTATTTCCAAGAAACCCGCTTTGTTATAAAGCTTCCTTAGTTCATCCAAGAGACCCTCTGCATGTATTCAGTTCCTGTGTCAAAAACAATAAAATACTTAAAATTTTACGTAACTAAAATCTAAGGAGGCAATAGCTCAGCTCTGAAACAGTACTGATGTGTAAGTGAATTAAATGAGATTATATTTTTTTAAAAACTTACTAAACATGAGACTCAATATATGTACGATCCTTGAAAGTTCTAAATAAATTTAACGGCATAACAAAAACAAGGAAAAAGCGCATTTCATTTTACGAGGCCGGCGTCCGAAATAACTCAATTACGCGTTAATTATAAAAGTTCGCTATAAAAATTTAACTTCAGTCATCTAGCACTACGTCGTATCTTTGTATAAAGTTTTAAAACAACAAATATATCCTTACTCTGCGGATATTATACTCAATAAATTTAAATGAATACTTAACCACTAGTTTTTTGGAAACAATGAATTAGTACACATATTTTCAGGGCAATATTAACTGCAATGCCTTTTGACATGCTATTAGAGAAACTTAATATATTGGATTGTAGTAATATTATCGTATTCTCCAATAGCATCAACATTTAGAAGGAACTTGATTTCTTATTTATTTATTTCGAAGTCCGAAGAAGTCCAAGAAGGTAGAAAAACACCTTACTTTATAATTCTGTCTATGACTAAATATCATTTCTTTGATATTTAGTCAATTTAACTATAAAATCAGAGACAAAAAGGATTATTAACCATAATAATTAAGAACAAAGTATTGAATCGTAAATATTAAAAAAAAATGGAAAGTAGTGAAGTTTTAAGCAAATAATCCTCTTTGTTACGAGTACATTAACTTACAATGTATAAAAAAAAATCCTTTTAGCCATATCCAATCATAGATTACAAGTTAGTGAACAACAAAGCTGAAATTTATTACAAACGATCAAACTTTCTTCAATGATTGATTAGTATTTCAACGATCTCTTTACTAGTTAGCAAATACACACATTAAAACAATAATCTCTATAGAAAATAACAACTAATGCTCACTCTTCACTTTGTGGTCCTCTAAAAAGTTTTTAATTAGCTAACACCCTTGGGTTCTGACCCTGTCACGTTCAGGGAAAACGGAAGACTAAATGCTTTTGTCATTTACTTCTAGAAAAAACTAAATCAAGGCAAGATTAAAAGCCAAAAAATATTATTTAAAAACTCTAATTGCGTTTAGGCACATACATTTAAATTCTTAACTTCATGTAAGAAAACTTTAACTCTCAATCAGTTTATTAATCAGTTATGATACTCCAGATTTTCGAAGTACCACAATGGACTTCATTTGCTTACCTTAGGATCCAAATCCCAACACTGAAATAAACGCCTGCCTAGTTATGTGCTCTGATTTTGTACACATTCTTTTATATCTCAAAGTTATAATTTGTAAACATCATCACTTGGCTAATCGTCCTTTTCAATATCTATCGTAACACCATCACTGGTTTCATCAAGATGGTTATACACTACCTATTAAATAGCGAAACGTATATTTTATGACCTAACCCCATAACGTGTGCGGAAAAAAAAAATTATATAACAGAATGCAGAGAACCGTTCAAGAGTTACTTTTTTTTACTCTAAGAATCGATAAGACGTCCTAGCGATCACCTGACGTTAAGTGATAAAGCCGTTCATAACCACGTGGCACTAGTAAGGATGACAGATACTGTACTACATTTTGCTCGTCGCCCTGAGACAGGAGTAGGTCAAAAGTTCCTTGTTTTGTCTCTAGTAACACAATAATGTTTGCACACTACTATTTAGCAGCAGAAATAGGCACTGCGGTGGTACCTACTTAAACGGTCTCCGCTGTAGCTAGTGAAATTACTGGGGTAACGAGACTTAGCATCTTATCTCTAAAGGCAACGAGCGCAATGTGGTGCTCTAAATATCATCCTCACTGACACCACGTTGTTATGGGAAGACGTATACCTTATGGTGATAAGGTAAACGTCTTGCTCGTCTCGTCGCTTGGTTGAATAAAAAAAATATATAAATAGTTTTTTTTTTTTCTGAATCAACCCTAAACAACCAAGTTCTATTTATTTTTCCTTAATAACATTTTCACATTTATTTCGTCGAAGTCCCATAATTAATGTTTGCAATAACATAAACACAGTGCTATAACGGAAACGCTTCCTTCGAATATACTTATATGGAAAACGCATAAATTTGGAAGAAAGTAGGTAATCAGCATCATTCGATTTGGCGAAGATTTATTCATGTGATATTTAACGGTCGAAGTAATAACTCTTACGAAATTGCTTTTGAACAAATGAAAGAGCTATTCCCAAAAGTAAATTGAAATTATTTCCAATTTTCCTTAGCAGATATATAAATTAAAAAAAAGGTTTTTAAAATAATTAAAACTATTGCAATTATTAAATGACTTGTTTAAAATTCTAATCGACTAAAATATCTTAAAAAACTTCAGAGGCTGAAAGTTGCAACAGAAATTAATTGATACAAAAAAAATCATATCTTCCAATCATTATGGCGACAGCGAAAAAAACTCAGCCACTGCGTAAATTCTAGGATATAAGGTTGTCAAATATCTCCCTTCCGCTTTTTTGCTCTTTATTCAATGCTTTATAAAAAGTGTTACAGTGATCGGATTTAGTTCAAATATGCGCCGTTTTGTTCGATAATCTGTTTCCATCTAGACGGCTACTTCATAATACCTCCCTCGTAGAAGCCCCCCTCCTTATTTGCGAAGAACTCGGACAGCCACTCTTCACAAGCCTCATTTGAGTTCAACTTTACACCACCAAGGGCGTTCACCATGGACAGGAACAGGTGGTAATCACTTGGCGCTATGTCCGGGCTATATGGTGGATGCGATAAAACCTCCCATCCGAGCTCCCGTAGCTTCTGACGAGTCATCAACGAAGTGTGTGGTCTGGCGTTGTCCTGGTGGAACACTACACCCTTCCTGTTGGCCAATTCTGGACGCTTCTGGTCGATCGCCTGCTTCAAGCGGTCCAGTTGTTCGCAGTAGATGGTAGAATTAAGCGTCTGGCCATATGGGAGCAGCTCATAGTGGATGATTCCCTTCCAATCCCACCAAACACACAGCAAAACCTTCCTGGCCGTCAATCCCGGCTTGGCCACTGTTTGGGACGATTCACCGGCCTTCGACCACGACCGTTTTCGCTTGATATTGTCGTATGTGATCCATTTTTGGTCGCCAGTCACCATCCGCTTCAAGAATGGGCCGAGTTCGTTCCGTTTCAGCAGCATATCGCAGGCGTTGATTCGGTCCAGAAGGTTTTTTTGCGTCAAATCATGCGGCACCCAAACATCAAGCTTTTTTTTGTATCCAGCCTTCTGCAGATGGTTTAAAATGGTTTGGTGACTAACTCTCATCTCCTGGGCGATGTCACGAGATGCCACATGCCAGTCTAACTCGATGTAGTCCATGATTTGATCGGTATTTGTCGTCACAGGTCTTCCGCCGGCTGGCTTATCCATGGTGTCGTTTTCACCGGCTCTGAATCGTCGAAACCATTCCTCCGCGGTTCGAAGTGATAGAGTACCATCCCCCAAAACACCATTAATCTCACGGAACGTTTCTCTAGCGGATTTGCCTTTAACGAAGGAAAACTTTAAAATAGCTCGAATTTCGGCGTTAGTGAACTATATGTTTACACGTCTATAACTGTTGAACGCAATATCCAAACTAATTATGCATAGCGTCGTTTTGTAGGTTATGTCAAGACCTTTCAAATTATGTATAGTATTGCCAGATACGAGCTCTGTAGCGCTTTGTACATAGCCGCGAAATTCAAAAGACAAAAAGGCGGAAGGGAGATATTTGACAACCTGTGATGTCATGATCGAACCAGGAATCTTCATGTTACAAAGCAAAAATCCCTACAGACTACTAAGCTTACAGGGGGACAGTTCAAACCTAACACTGAATTGTATTATATGAACGTTAACAGCTACGAGTCAGCACATGGTTCTACCTCACATGAAAGGGTATTGGTAGTTATGTATAAGCTATACTGAGGGTAAATTTCAGTTGCCAATAAAAGAGTGGTACTATTACCTTCCTCCTGCCCTTTTCCTACCTACGTGGGATTGGCACAGTATGTACTTCTCTTACATGTCCCTCTATCAGCTGCCATATCTGAATTCACACTCTTCTTACACCTGTCATATTTCACACAATCCATCCACACTTTCTTCGGTCTTCTTCTACCTTTTTAATCATCCACGTTCATTCTCATTACTTTCTTTGTTATATGTCTTTCATCCCTCTGCATAACACGCCTGTACCACACTAACCTCTTGCTGAACAGATGGTATAATAGGTTGGGAAAAAAGTCTTTTCGCATTATAGTATGTATGAACTTGTAATAAAATCACTTTGGCTATACTATTTGTGTCTGGCTGGTTTTGGTATCATCGAAAGTTTAAATTTTAAGAAACATAATTCCAAATTCAAATTAGGAAAATGTGTGATTTTCATTTGTTTTTCGTACTGAGTCAAGATAAGTGGATATAATGAAGAAATTTGATACATTTTGAAATTTTACTACAAAAATGGTAATAATGCAACGCAAGCCGCGAAAAATTTGCGATGTTTATTGAGCTAGTGCAGTGTCTGTGAGAGTAACACAAATTTGGTTTAAGCGTTTTCAATCCGAAAATTTTGGTGTCAAAGATTCATGTCGCTTTGGTCGCCCTATTACGGATAAAATGGTAGCTATTTTTGAAAAAGTGGAGCAAGATTGGCATATCAGTAGTTACTACGTAGCTGAAGAACTGGAATTGACCACAAAACAGTTTTGGCGCACTTGAAAAAAACTGGGTACACAAAAAAGCTCGATATTTGGGTACCTAACGAGCTCACTAAAAGAAACCTAATAATGAACCGTGTACTCGTTTGTGATTCTTTATTACGACGTAATGAAACAAAATCAATTTTTGAAGAAGCTGATAAGTGATGATGAAAAGTGGATCACGTACGACGAGAACGTGCGATAAAGGTCGTGGTCAAAGGACGGTCAGGCTTCACAGACTGTGGCGAAACCCGGGTTAACAAAGTGATGCCGTGTGTGTGGTGGGATTGGAAGGGCATTATTCATTATGAGCTGTTACCACCAGGCAGGATCATCGATTCTGAACTGTACTGCGAAAGACTGATGAGAATAAAGCAAGAAGTTGTGACAAACCGATCGAAATTAATCAACAGAAGCGGTGTGATTTTTCATCATGATAACGCTAGACCTCACACATCTTTAGCCACTCAGCAAAAATTAAGATTGGCAGCGAGGTGTTAATGCATCCGCCGTATAGTCCTGACCTTGCCCATTAGATTTCCACCTGTTTCGGTCTCTTCCGAATTCTTTAAGCAGTGTCAGGTTAACCTCATGAGAGGACTGCCAAAACCACTTGTCGCGGTGATTTGATCAGAAGCCCCAAAATTTCTATATCAATGGGATCATGTGCCTACCTACAACATGCAAAAAGTTATCAAACAAAATGGTACCTACATACTTTAGTTAAATAAAAATAAACTATATCAAAATATGTTTAGAATTTTCTTAAAGAATGCGAAGAAACTTTTTCCCCAACCTAATATATATAACAGGTTTCCATCTATGTAGAGACTCAATTCGATATCTATGAAACCATCACCAGTTATAACTTGAAATTTGGTAGGAGTATTTCTTTTAGCAAATATAGATTATTTAAGAATGGATTTTACCAAATGTTAGCCTCAAAAGGTGTCTCAGAAGCATTACCGCCAGCAAAGCGATCGAGAAACAGCTAGTATAACATAAAGACAAGGTTCGATGCCAAGATTATTAGTTACCTAATGAAAAGTAGATCATTTACAAATGCACGCAGCATCGTAATTATTCAAAACCCACCCCCGCTGTACTCTAGTTTTATTTTTTGTCAATTCACACAACATAAATCATTTACGTTCCTCGTGTATCTATCATTTGCATTGTACGCAACCATATCCGGCTGCCTTTGAAAATTTATGATTTGAGCATTTGTCAGATTTATGTTATTTGTACCGTCTACAAAAAAAAGAACGCAATGGTGAAACATAACGAGTTATGTTCCTCCGGTGCTACAGGCTTTGGTAAACTAAGGTAATTGTTTACTATAATTTTAGGCATATACCTATTTAACACTTGAATTGTATAAAAAAAATAACTCTTAAAGAATACGTTAACAACGGGAATTGTACTGATCAAGTTTTTCCATAATCGATCTGATCATACAATCTCTTGACGGAACTAACATAACAACTAGCAAGAGATTCCCAGTGTCATTATTCATCATCATAAATATTTTTTTTTATGTATAAAATTTAAGTAAAAAACTAAGCGACGAGCCAAGCTAAACGTTCACCTGATGGTAAGTGACATTAATTAGAAGGGATATACTTAACCATATTACGCTCGTCGCGTGTGACTTAAGATGTTGAGTCTCGTTATTCCAGTACACTACACAGTACACTACTAGTAATACACTAGCTACAACGCTCTTTAAACAGGAACATAGTAAAGTTTATACACTACTCTCTGACAGCAGAATTAAGCGCTGCAGCAGTATCTTCCTAGATGGTCTAACCTAACCTTTACGAAATTTCTTACTAACAATAAAGAGTAAAGTCATCAGGTGGAGTACCCGATCGCCTCGTCTCTTATTTCTTTAAAAAGAAGAACAACTATGTGGCCTTTCAGAAATTGGTGTGTCATAGTGACATATTTCTTTTCTATCAAAGACATCAAATACGTAGGAGACCGTGAACGTAACGCGAAGGAATGCACGCGTCCTCGTTTCACCTTATATGATATAACAGTACAAATAGAAAAAGAATGTTCGACATTTTTTTACAGTAATCACTACGCTTGACATTTGCTGTTCAGCAGTAGTGTGTAAATATCAATACAATAAAGTTTGAACAGCGCTGAACCTAATGAAATTTCTGCTAATCTTCGAACTTTCATGTCATACGTGAAGGCAATGTGAAATATTAATCCATAAGAAATCCTTAAAGGAATTATTTCATAAATGGTTATTTGTCCTTCAACAAGCTACTTTGGTGGAAAAATTTTTTTTTCAACTCCAACAATTTTTTTATATAGTAAAGGAATTTTTAATTTAATGTCTGTACAATAAGATACAACGATTAAGCTTTGAATCATCTTGAGACGAGATGAGAGATCAAAATTTTTCTTAGCACATTTAAAAGAAAGTTAATCAGGTAACAAAAAATAAAAGGTAGTACCAATTACATTTTAGTCTTTGATTAATTACAAAACGTTTTTGCTAATTTGTTGCTTTATTTTTAACAATCTTCTATGTTTTAATATGTAAAAGTATTAAAATACTACGTAAAGGACAGTAGACTATTCACATACACGTGTTACCGTTAAGTTTACTATTATATATATATATATCAGGCATCTATCTACTTTTTACTATTATGAAATTGCTCAATTTTAGAGTTATACTTTTAACAGCCTTTATGTTAAAATGATAAATCATGAAAGATAATTTACAGCTGTTAAGAACGACATCTACTTAATAATCTACGTTAATAAAAACTTCTTGCTATGTCTTTAATATTTTCAGATACTTAATATTCTTTAACTTCAAATAATAGTAAACACCGTCCAATACTAAAGATTGCCGTTGTCACATCACTATTCTCATACATCCGAAATGCTTGCAAAATATAAAAATAATACATTAGAGGAAGCATTTAGAGTTAATTATTAATTCTTTCAACGTATGACAATCACTCGACTGGCTTTAACGGCTCTGTATATATTTGTTTGCTTTAAGATACACACATAAGACGGAAAAGCTTTTACATTATTGGCAATCGCAGTGAAAACGCAGAAAATGCAAATAAATCTTACGTAAGCACGTCTATCCGGATACGTGGAGAGTAATAAAAAACATGCGCGTTAAAAGTATAATTTTTTCTATTGATAATCAGTTAACACTTAATTTCATAAGAGCCAATGCCGTCGTCGTACTATGGCTAGATTTCTGTTGCCGGAGACAACTCATAACAATACTACGCTAATTAGGATAATATATATTATATACTGCACCACATTGTCCTCTAACACAGGATGTTATGTCTTTCTACCCGAGTAGTTTCCTAGCTTTGGTGGTGGTAGGCCTTTGTTGCTGGAGACCGTCTAAATAGGTACCATCATAGAACCAATTTTTACCTTCAAACATAGGATACAAGCACATGTTTATATCGTACTGTATCACGCTGATCGACAACCTTCACTAGTTGGAGAGGCACTTTAAGAAGAAAAAGAAGAAGAAGTTTAGACTATAAACATTACTGTACTTCGATTTGAATGGCGTTGTAATTAGTAAAATTACTGGGGTATTGAGACTTAATACCTCACGTCTCAAAGCGAAAATCACAATGTGGTGCTGTGTATATCATCCTATCTAACGTCAGATTGTTCGGTGAACGTCTCGCTCGTCTTGTAGCTTCGTAGAATATTAAAATGTCAACCACCGGAACATAGAAAAGCTGTTATAATGGCAGAATATATACACAACCGGTGGCATTCAAAAACTCTGTCTCTATTCATAATTTAGGTCCAGTCTGTTATTCCTTAAATCTCTCAAGCAGATAACAAAGCAGCTTTTTATTCTTCCTCCGTTTCTATATTTTCGTAATCGTTATTGTGATAACGTTAATGAGTTCGAAGGGTTTCGTTGCCAAAGAAATATCGGAGTAACATGTTTTTATATGATGACTTTTTATAAGTAGTCGTATGACTAATACTAAAGTAAATAAAGTTACTACAAGCGCATTCAGATTTTGTTTATATTATATTTGTCAATGAAGTGAACCAAACGGCCTCCTTTCAAACATACTTTGTTTGTTACTAATGAAGCATATATAAGTTTTAAAAAATTAATGCGTGTATATGTAGAGAATCCTAACTCCACTATAATGAAACCTATTTTTGTTTTAAATCTCGATCTCAAGTCAGTAAAGAAATATATAAAAAGATTCAGTTTAACTGTTTAAAAGGCTTTGTTGTTATCATTATCATTTGAAAACAGACATAAACTATTTAGTTTTTGTTATATTTTTATATTGTTATATATAACATAGTAAATTTATAATAACTTTATAATAATACCCCCATTACTGCTTAGCATGCGATTAGTCAGGCAAGGTAAGACAGCAAAAACTTATGACCTTTTCCTGTAATTGTTACCTATCCATCGCTTTTTACTATACGCTGTGGTTAAAGTGGCGGTGGGGTTATTTTACACCGGGTTTTCCCACACAAGCTTTTAAGCTTTTTTTTATTTTGCGTCAAGGAATTTTTATACTACAGTTTAACATTAAAACACGTCCTTACTGTCTATTAATCTCTTATTCAATTAGTAAATTAACTTTCTTATTTTTTTTTAACCAGTAAAGTTACACGGTGATGATGGTTGATTTATAAGATGTAAGACCTCGGCTATTTCGACTTGTTTAACTTTTGTATTCGAGATCAAAGGCGAACCTGTCGAAGTATCAAATTTTGTTGATATTCCAGTCTGGTGAGTTTTTCAATTGAATTCTTTAACTAGTTTAGTTTATCTATTGAGAAAGTTATTTTAAATTTATTAACGATTATTAAATTCTTTTAGGTACTATACGAAAAGGTTCAGAAATATTTTTACGTCTTAATTATCTCATCCGATGACGAAAGAATATGATTCATTTGGGTTTTTATTAGTTATTAATAGTAATTATATAAACATTAATGACAAGTGACTCAATAGGAACACACTATCTATTTAAGGATGAACAAGAAATATAAGTATTAACCGACAAAATTAGTAAAAAAATTTTTTTTTTTTTCTATTTTATATAATCACGCCTTTTTCCCAGTAGGGGTAGGCAGAGATGAATAAATACCCACTTTTCGCCAGATGTGGTCAGATTAGGTCCAATATAACAGGGGGCGAGCACTTTATTGGGGCCACCACACGCACACACAAAGATGATTTCAGTGTGTGGGTTTCCTCACGATGTTTTCCTTCACCGTTCGTATCTTGCTGTTGTAACTAAAGTTCACAAATGTACGTAACTTAAATATTAAGTCATTGGTACATGCCGCGATTCGAACCCGCGACCTTCGGAATGAAAGCTGCCCGCTCTTACCATTAGGCCAGCGAACTACTAAAAAAAATTAATCTGTTCAAATAATGTAATAGATATAAAATATTCGATACTTTATGAGAGATTAGATAATATTAAGAAAGTCGTTGATCTAATATTTGTGATTTCTAGTTCCGTCTTAAATGAGTAAACAGTGATGAAGCAGACACTCCTCGTGACGTCACACGCCAACAACGCGGAGAAAGTACGTACCGCGACCAAATTGTAAGCACACACAAACCAATGTCGTGTGTTTAATTTCTCACCGGTCACCAAGGTTACGTACCGGCGAAACTTATGACTACACTCATGAATACCGTTCAATAGATGATTCATTGACATGTTTTCTCGATTATGTAGACTATAGTTATTCGTACATTACAGATGAAAATAGTCTAGGGAGTAATGGTGCCCGTGGCGTGTGCTCAAGCGTATGACTGCCTTAAATATGTAAGTTGCGCGTCTCCCTCGCCTTGTACAGTGGTATAAGCATAACGGTGTACTCCGTATATAATCATAGAAAATGGAGCAGTCGTTTTAATTGCATTATATCCTTTTATTCATTATTTTGTGAACGTACTTTAACAACAATATTTATTACTACGTTTATTGTAGACCAACTTCTCTTTAGTTTTCATCATCATCATCATCTCAACCAATGGATATCAACTACTGAATTAGATCTCTTGAAATATTTTCCACAAAACACGATCATGCTATTTTAATATTCACAATTCTAAAAGTATAAAATATCGTAATATATTACTTTATGTTTTCAAATGGTTAAAAGCGATTGTTAAATTAAATATAAACTTTTGCTACACATTCATGAAGAGTTTTGTGCTAAATTATTAATAAGAATTAATAAATCTAATCTGTACCCACCTCACGGTACACACATTGACAGTCGGTGCGTCTGTGTGCGTGAGCGCCGTAGTCTCATTCTTACCTGCGCCCGCGCGTGTCGTCTCAAAGAAAGCCTCAGTGCTGATCTGGCGGCCGTCGTGACCGCACCGGCTGCTGACCATGTGGCCGACTTTGTGACTCTAGTGTGGTGAGTTAGTGTTAAAGCACAGTGCTCGTGCGTTAACCCTACCCCTTATAGTGCATAACCGGATTTTGGATTTCAATCGCCTCGCGGCGTAAATCAGGTGGGTGACACATTTTGTAACAATCCCGTAAAACTACTAAAGCATGCAGTGTTTAGTCGTATCACCGAGCGCTCAATCGGGTGTTAATTTAAGGTAATGTGAAAGTTCCACCGATCGGTCGTCTATCGAGGAATCAACGTTGACACACTTTTGTCTCAGGTGTGGTGTGGTTGGTTGGGTGTGCCGCCAGAGAACCAAACCAACCAAAATATCTACTTGAAGCCACCGCTTTCTTACGGTCGGTCAACTTTCTTCCGGCTACATTTTTACGACGTTTAGTTTATTGCCTTGCAACTCATCTGCAACGCTATTGACGCACGATATCTGGATAACGGAGACGAAGTTTTGAAACTGGCGAGGTAAAGCGAAAAATTACGTATGCAAACGGAAGACTTCAACGCGCCCCGCACAAAGTCGCTTCGACGAGATATGTAAAGTAATTTTTAAACGATAAACTGTTTATACCTGTTTTTAATTCATTGAAAAGGAAACAAAAGGATAAAGTTATGCCTTTTGTTTTATAATAATAATTATAACATATTCGTATTTTTTTATTAAATATACTTATTTAATATAAATATTTTCTTAAAATGCGCAAACAATGCCTGTACATATGAGCTAGACAAACGAGGACAGATTCTAGTACACCATCTTGTGACGACGTTGAACCGGTTTAGAGTGCGCCCTTCCCCCCATTCCCCGCTCACCCTCCCGTCCTAACTACGCTTTATTATCTGTACCGCGCTTTGCTACATCCCCTTACATCTTTGTGGGGGTAATTCTTTGACGTAAATTTCAAAGCAAAATTACTTCATTTTTCAAACAAAAGATCTCTATTCAACTCGTCATCCTTGAATACACTTTAATAAACCAATTCATTACTTCATCCATTTGAAAAGTTTTTTTACTATTATCATTAATTGATATTAGTGTTTTTACAACACAGTACCGTAATCATATTTTAAATATGTATGAATTTTTTTAAGGATTGTATTATGCAATGCTATTTGCGAATGTCAGAAATGTACAAGTCAAACCATTCGTGGGCGAAGTTTGTGGTTCGAAGCTTGTTAATTGCCTAATATTGCCTCATAGACTTGACCGCATAACTTAAAAAGTATTCTTGCTGTTGCAACTATATTAGTTCAACTTATCATAACGATGGTTCACTGAAACGTGGCTAAGATGTCTTGGTAATTATTTAGAGTCTTATACAAATTTATAACAATTCATACACGTAAATCTTCTCATAAAGCTCGTACTGGAATTCACAGTTTCCTCCACTACGAGTTGATAAAGGTCAATCCCCTTTGATAAAGTTGAACACTTTGAGATAAGAGAAAAAGGATGTTGCCAAGACGTTTCTCTAATTTATTATCATACGTATACAATGCGCGTACAAATAAATCTCAAGAAAGAAACATTGCTTTCTATATACTTACATAAATGTTCAAGTTGATAACCATTTTAAATAGTATTTCCGCAATATTGATTTTTTTCACTGTACAATATTTAACACAAAAGCTTTATCAAGTAACTTTAATAAAACTTATTAAGTAATCTTTGGTTTATTATAATTTTTAATTAATAAACACAGTGAAAGTAAAAGGTAAGATTCGACGCAATCGGTAAAAAGCTATTGAATTTAATTCTGGAGTTTTTTTTCTTTACTGCGCAATCCACAGGCTGAAAAAATATTTAAGTGAAACCCAGATTAGACTAATTCATGGAGCGGCTTCCGTAAATATGCTGCAGCAAAAATTAAATTAGAGGGGATGCCAGAATTGGGTGCTAGTTCGGACAGCAACTGTAAAATTTGCCGGCGTCCGTAACAATTTAAATTCCCCTGCATTTCAAGATAGAAGTTAAATGAAATTACGAACATTTTAGCGTTTCGCAAACACTTAATTGGCCATTTTACTTTCGCTTGAGGTCCAATGGACTCATTTATGTTTCATCGCAATGTAATCAAATACCACAATTAAAAGACAATATAGTACACACAACAAATCTATGGATAAGGAAACTAATTAAATATCTTATTATAATTGTTATTCGTGATACAAAGTTTTTCTTAAAACAGACAAAGGGACAAGACGAGCAGGACTTCCATTTGATGGTGACGAAAACTCCTACCTATAGCAATATGCCGCTAATTAAGATGGTAAACACTGCATTTACATTATGCTAATCGCATTGAAACACAAGACGTTATTACCAGTAATTTCATTAGCTATAACGCCCTTCAAATCTGAATAGACTAATGTTTGCACACTACCCTTTTCTAATGTAATATTGTAATGAAATTTATATGCACCTGTCTCGTAATTAGGAGTTGAAATTTCCAATCGTGTGTGTTTCATGTCCCATATAGAAGTGTTTTTTTGTATTGTCGGCCGTCTTAGCACAAGCAACGGTTACCGGTCCGTTAGTGAGAAGGGGGTCATGCGCGCCCCGCGCCCACCCGCCTCGCGTGCACACTTTCCACACGCCACCTGTTGGCTACCATTTGAAACACATAGGCGAAATTTAAGTATGCCAATGACCAAGTATCCACCGATTTCCCTTCTGAAAAATTACCCAAGTCACAAAGAACACATCTTTTATCCTCAATATTACCATCGAATACTATTTAATAGAGATCTTCACATGGGTTGCATTGTAATTTCATTGATATCGTATTTCGTTCAAATTTATATAAAATGAACTTCGTATGGATAATTTTGTTTAATATCTTAAGTTTTTATAGAATTTGTAAAAGATTGTAGTATTTGATTAGTTTATAGCATGAAAAGATAATTAACTTGTCAATACAAGATAATTAACAAGTTATATAATCTACTATACTTTTACTTATTACCATGAGTTGTATATGTGAACAAAAATTTTAAGCAATGTTAATATAGGTCCTGTGGCGCAATGGATAACGCGTCTGACTACGGATCAGAAGATTCCAGGTTCGAATCCTGGCAGGATCGTTTTTTTATATCCAAATTTTGGTAAATAATTTTTAAATGAATCCATAACTTTCATATTTTTTTAAAAGTAAAGTTCTCGTCATCTAATCCAGCAGAATTTTATGTGTACAAAGAAGAGTGATAAACTCAATCCCTGGGTTTATTTCCTTATAGGACACGTTTGCTTCGTCGATGATAAATAGATAAACGATCGTAGCAGGGTTGTCTTTCCGAGTTATTTGCAGTACAAAGAGTACTAATGAATTCGATTATCCAGAGAGATTTAGCGCTTCCGTTCTCCGTACGAACGATTCAGCGATATATTCTAACAAAATTACATTTTACCTTTCATAAACGGCGCAAGACTTAAGTGCAAAGAGTTAGAATAGGTATTCGCCCGAAAACGTGGCGAGCAAATGAAAAAGAGAGAGAGACTTTCCAATACTGATCGCCAAAGGCATTCGATCTGTTTGACGTGGCGATTATTTCATTAGTAAACGTATTTTTGTAATTTCTCTTTGGTTACTCTTTTGGAATTGATATTTGTTCATCTGTTTGATTTACGATTGAACACCTGACCTACACGTATCAAAATTAATGACTGTTATTAGCGTACAAGCCTTTTCGAGTTTATTACGAAACAACACTTTTGTTTTCTCCTATTCCCGGCATAAACCTGTAATATTTTTCAGCAAAAACTTTTCGCAAACTATGCTAACCACTGTTAGCAAAACCGGAACATTAATTGGCTGTGAAGCAAACACAGTGTTCTGTTTGGTTTTACGCGTTCTGTTAAACCACGGTTAGGTTACAGTTGGGCAAAAATAACATTGTAAATTTGTAACAAAGTTTCGGCGCAGTGCGGTTCAAAATTGTATTAATAATATGCAGTCCGCTCGTAAGGAACAAAAACTTTACTTAATACTGAAACTTCATCATTTGTTAAGTACATTATTTTTAGAATTTCAATCATTCATCAGGTGCCCTCTTCAAACTGAAGTTTGGCAATCAGATTGAGAAAACCAATTCGATCCTCAGCTATTCTTTTTTGCTGATGGTTTATAACCCGGTCCATTCCTTAATGTCATCAAACCATTTCTTGCACTGTCTCCCAGGTGCACGTTTGCCATTAATTTTGCCCTCCAGCATCAACCTTGGGAACTCATAAAGGGATCCTCTTTAAAGGTGTCCGTAAAATGCGACCTTTCTTTGCATGACGGTTGTCATTAGCCTGCGTTTGCAGTTAGCTCTCTTAAGGACTTTATCGTTGGAGACAAACTGCTTCCACGTAACCTTAAGCATTCGACGACGTCCCCACATCACGAATGCTTGTATTATTTTTAGAATAATTGCAAGAATCGTAACTAAAATCATCCATTACATAGATAACTCTTTCAGTGAATTTTCGAGACTAACAAAACACAGGTCCTCATAACGATGAGACGCTACTAAAGATGTTCTCACCGTCCACATCGGCTTTAGATGTAAGAACTGTCGTCAGCATCGTAAATAATTACTTAGTTCCGGTTTAAACAGCATTGAAGCCATTAACTATCTTTAAACTGAAACAAAACACCGAGAGCAAACTAATGCTGGGAGTTAGAAATAGTTGCTATGATGGTCTGCGGTAATTCCACCTTCCACTAAAATTTAGGCTAAGAAATGTGCATACATTATAATTAAAATTAAACGCTGATTTCATAAACAACTGTGACATTTTTACGTTAGCAAAGTATGATATTGCGTTATTTCCTCTCAGTTTCAAGTGTTCAAATTGTTATACTGAATTAAATGCCTACAACAGGACTTCCTCATCTTATTTTTACTATAACTCCGCTTGTTACAGTCCAAAGGGAAATGTAGCAAAAATGGCAAAAGTCATTAACTAACGACGCCACGCTATAAGTTCTAGCTTGGTACTGAGTACTGAGTTATAATAACAATTGTAAATAGCATTTATGTAGTATTTTTGTTTAAGACTGTATAAATAAACAAAAGTAAAAAACTATATAAAGTAAAATAAAAATATCTTTTCACTAATAGTCACTGATAACAATGAAGCGTTTTTTTTTCTGAACAGTTTCTCAACGACTTACCCCTATACGTAATTTTTTTATTCAACGAAGCGGAAAGACGAGTGAGAGTATCACCTGATAGTAAGTGATACGCCTGCCCAATACAACCTGACGCTAATTAAGACGGTAAAACACAGGATGTTAGATCTCATTACCTCAGTAATTTCACTAGCTACAACTCACTTCAGAGTAGAACACCGTATTGTTTGCGTACTACTTACTGTTTGTCGGTAGAAGTAGTAGCCGCGGAACCTATTTAGACGGTCTCTGACAATCTGGTGGCTTCGCGAGGTCTGTAATGCAATACACAATTTGGGAAGTCCTGATGTACATAACAAGAAATATAGAAATAATAGAAACACAGTGATAGCTACGCAGCATATTCTCGTCCCAACGTCTTAACACAAAGGTCTTTAATTCATGCGTGTTGCCAGTGATGACTTATGGCACCGAGACGTGGCCGCGCGAAAAGGCTTCAAGTCGCTCAGAGAGTAATGGAAAGAGCAATGCTCGAGATTTCCCGGCGCGATCAAATCAGAAATGAGGAGATCTGTAGGAAAACTAAGGTAACCGACATAGTCTAAAAGATTGCTAGCCTCAAATTGCAATGGGCCGGATACATCGAAGGACTGTCAGCCGATGGGGCACTAAGGTACTCGAATGGTGTTGGCATGAATCGAATAGTGTTGGCAGGCCCCCCACTGGATGATCCGACGATTTGGTTAAAGCTGGATACGGGCAACGCAAGATGGATCGATGTGAAGATCTTTGGGGGAGGCCTATATCCAGCAGTGAACGTCTATCGGCTTATAATGATGAAGTCACAGTGACACATTTCAAGAAAGACCTGTACGGTTATAAAACGATGAAAACACTCTTTCATGCGAGTAAATATCAAATATACTCACAATTAACCACCTAAGAGGCTGGCAAAGCTCATACGAGCGTAACATCTAAACTCCATCGTGAATGCTCATTCACCCGCGAACCACTTCTCCACTTTACGACAAACGGCGCGGCGCTGTTGACGCAACGCAGAGCCGCAGCCAATGCTCCCGATACCCACTCGCAGCCCGAGCCAGAACTCGAACAAGAACTAAATTCACGTACTAAGTATAAACGACAAGTTGCATTGCATTCACCGGCAAATTAATGTTCTGCTATAATAGAGAAAGTTGTTACCGTTGTCCGTGTTGATTAGCTTTAAACAGCCATATTTTACCGTAATTCATTTCACCACAGTTAAAGGCCTTTGTCCTCTTGTTCTTCATATCTTTATTTAAACTATGAAATAAATAAATATAAGTATTTAGTATAAGTATAAAGTAGTATTATATAGTAGTATATTAGTAGTACTAGTAATTAGTAGTATATCATAAAGCCTTATTGCTTATTTTATAAGATATTAAGAGTCCGGATCAAAAGCACACGCAACAGACGAGCGTGCATGAAGACGCTTATGAAAGTGGAGGAAGCGAGAGAGGTGTGCCAGGATCGTAGCAGGTGGAGAAAGGTGGTCTCTGCCTACCCCACTGGGAACGAGGCGTGATATATATGTATGTATGTATGTATTAAGAGTCCACTTGACATGTACATATTAGCGACTGATAATTTGGAATTACTGAGGTAACGGAATTTCATTTTCTGTTTCAAAGCACAATGAGTGCAGTATAAATCATGCAAACTATCACCATATTGTTATGGGAAGGAATATCAGTTACCATCAGGTAAACGTCTCACTTGTGTAAACCTTTCATAAAATAAAAAAAGTCAGTTTGTAAGGCGCACTTGCTATGTCTTGAATGGTCTCGAATAAGATTCTCTCTATAGTTAAGCTTCCGGTGCAAGAAAGCATGGCGAGGAAACAGGATATATGTTCCAAGAATAACTACTTTCGTATACATGAGACATCTACCACTAACCTGCACTTACCCAGTAAAAGAAAACGTTCCGAGCAGAAAGAGCCTGTTCATTTTTTAAAGGCATGTATATAATAAGAAGGTAATACGATCAAGATCGTTTCATATCAAAATAGAAGTCTCGGAAAAAACAAGGAACGTAACCTACATTGCTTCAACATGGATTAAATGAATTGCAAAAGTTGGTGCTTAAGTCTGCCATAAATATACAATTAATTGTCCTTTTCCTGGGGAATGTCGTTATGGTGTGGACGCTACGGCCACCGCCATTAGCTCACCTACATACCAACCGATTTGCATTCACGCCGACGTATAATGTACGTATTTAGGAAACGCTGTGGAATCTGTATAACGGTTGGCGGACCCGTTGTCGCTGGCCCCACAGCCGTTAAGATAGCCTACTGTCGCGCGCCATAACTGATTGGACACGTGTCCAATTTTATTCAACGTTCACAACGCTAAATCATTTATATTTAACGTCTATACACAATATTCTTTCTATACTTATAATAGGGGGACCGGAAAGTAATGTCGTTTCTGCGCATGCCAATACTTGATTGTCATTTGTCAGCTCATTGTTTTGTTCAGAGGCGTACCAAAGACATTGTGAGGTTATAGTGATTTCTTTACTTATAGACAATTGAATTACAATTTTTTTTTTGTAATTTTGGGTAAAATGGCCAGCCAAATACCAGAAGAGGTACACATCCGGCATTGCATGCTCTTTGAGTTTCGCAAGGGAAATAACGCAACAGTTGCTACCAAAAACATTTGCGATGTTTATCCAAATGCACTGGACATTCGTAAATGCCAAAGGTGGTTTTCCAAGTTCAAATCGGGTAATTTTGATCTTTCCGACTCGTATCGATCAGGAAGACCATCAGCGTTAGACAACGACGTGTTAAGGGCGGAAGTGGAAGCAAATCCGTGTCAGACGATCGAGGAATTGTCAAACAGTCTCAACAAACCTTGGTCGACCATCCAAGAACATTTGAAGCAGATTGGAAAAGTAAGCAGAGCAGGTGTTTGGGTCCCGCATAATCTGTCCGAACAGAATAAGGCTAACCGATCAATCACATGCAACTTATTGCTTCAACGACACAACACAGAAGCGTTTTTTGATCGCTTGATCACAGGAGATGAGAAATGGGTCCTGTATGATAACCCAAAACGCAAAAGGCAGTGGCTCTCTCCAAATGAAATCCCTCGGAGTACTGCTAAGCCAGGTTTACACCCCAAAAAAGCGCTTTTGTGTGTTTGGTGGAGTATTCGCGGCATTGTTCATTTTGAATTACTGAAACCTGGAGAAACTGTTACTGCAGACCTCTACAGCGAACAATTGCAGCGAGTCAATCAATCTTTAATTGAAAAGTGGCCAGCGATTGTCAACCGAAAAGGCGTCATTCTCCAACATGACAATGCAAGACCGCACTGCGCAAGGCGAACTCTAGAAAAAATTAATGAATTGGGGTGGGAGGTGCTGCCTCATCCACCATATTCGCCCGATGTTGCACCATCGGATTTCCACTTATTCCGAGCGCTGCAACACTTTTTAAGTGGCAAAACATTTGCAAATTTGGATGATATCCAAAATGCCATCTCTAGATATTTTGCCGAAAAACCAATTAATTTTTATCGATCAGGGATTGAAAATTTACTCACTAGATGGCAAAAGGTTATTGACAATGATGGGGAATACATCATTGATTAAAAATAAAGACTCGTTAAAAATGTATGTGTTTGTACTTAGCGTAAGAAAACGACATTACTTTCCGGTCCCCCTAATAGAAATAATATCTGAAATAAACTATTTTTGGGATTCCTTGAAACCTGTTTCAATTCGATCTAGATTCGTGATGTTCGCGCTGGAAACCGTTGCGATTCTTATAGCTCATCTGGCACTGGGCTCGTGGACCCGGATCCACGGCCTGTCTGCAAATCGATCATTTAATATCCTCAATAAATATACAGCTTTCAAATTAACTATTAACATTATCGTACAATGATGATACATTGGTATCCTTTAGTTCTTTATTTAATACATATTAATGTCTGTTGAATCAAGTTTTCGATAACAACCTGAAACGTTGAGGAAGTGACTACCGGTCCTGTATATTCGCTTGTTTATGTAGAAAATATTCTGTCGTCCAGTAGGCGGCTTCGTGGGTCTCCCCTTCACTAAAGTGACCTTGTCGCGACGCAAGGCTCGCTGTCGTTTACCTCGCAGGAATGCCACCAATAATGCAGCTTTGTTGACACGCCTTTGTAGTAAATTCAAGGAAGAAAATGTTCCGGAACAGCGACTCACACCTGGAAAGAAATTTGATGAAATGAATTTTATATTTTTTAGCTGTTCTACATTAACTCATCACTAATCAATTTCAATGTTCTTAATACAAAGTTTAACAAACAAAACGTACATTACGATAACGGCTTATATAACTTAACACATCTAAAAATAGTATCATATAACTTTGTTCACCGTTACAACAACACTTTGTTTATCTTAATCAAGATAATGGTCATTACTACTGTCTACGTATGAAAGGGTCTATTTTCCAGAACATATATTTATGTAACAAAAAGTTAGTAAATAAACTTCGTTCAGTCGGTCTCCAGATGGAATTGTCCCACATTCTTGACTGTGCTTTACTGCAAACAGGACTTATCAAGATCTCGTCCAGTCCACTACAAACAGCTTTCACTAAACTGGTTGCTTAACAAAAACAATACTAAGGTTTGCAGAAATCACTATAGAACCAACTCTTTAAAAATTTAAAACTTCTTTAGTACTCAAAAGCGTAGTTTTTATTAGTATTGTTATTTATTTATAGAGTTTTTTTTTACATGTTTCTTTATTTCTAATTTATGGTAATTACTCCTTTAAAGGAAATTATCAAGCATGACTTAAATAGTATGAAAAATATAAAATAAATACATGACGTATCTAACAATGGATTTTTTTTACCAGTTGATTATCACTATTTTAGCATTGCCTTGTAAATATTTTGAGTAATAAGGAAAACTTTACTTTTCTTAAGCTTTAAAGTTTTGCGACTTTATTTCAGGAATTTCAAAGCAATTACCTTAGCCAACTAACGAGTAAAAATAATTTATGAACCGTAAAAAGTTCGAAGATTGGACGTGTGTTTTTACGAGTAATTTTTGCATGAAAACTTAATTCAGTTATGCGGCGAACGTTTGTTAGAACAAAAATATTAAAGGATATTTACTTTGAATAAAACACAACATTAACAACAGAAAATGTAATGAATATTAGGACAATCTCGAGCTCATGCACTCAGTTATGCAAGATGTCTCCAAACGCCTTCAAGACACAACACAAAGGCTCTGTTGTGTTGCACAACTCGACAATAAGTACACCTCTTTATTATATATCAAAACGAGTTGTCATTGTTGTGTGAATATACTCGCTATTTTCCAGGGACATCATTCAACTATACTGTACAAATTACACTTAACAAAGACCATACAGATTTTTAAACAAGCCCAAAAGACAACATGATTGTTAAACAATTTTAAAATCATTACGCCTTACAACTTAAGCTATATATTATATAGTTTTTTTTACATACATTCGGTATGCAAAACTATATGCTTAGTTTAACACTATAAATAGCTACGCCTGGATAAAGTTTTAGCTTTTTTATCCCAATCCATACCACAGGTATATGTGATTACGGACAATTATATGTAATAATTATTATTCTCAGTAGTCAAAAAAAGGTATATTATAATCACAAAGCTTTTATATATTATATGCAATAATTATTTCCGTGTTTTTCAGGGTAGACAATGAATTAAGAAACGTGGAAGCTAAGACTAATGAATATGTAAAGGTTACTGAAGATCATAATATATCCAAGGATAATAAATACAATATATTATCTATATATTAATAAACTTGTACATATAGAAATTATAGTATTTTTTTCATCATATGTAAAAACTAGAAACGGTATCGGTTTTTGATACAGCATATATGTTTTCTATCGTAGTTCGTATGTAGAAAATATGTACCAAGTAAATGTTATAAGACAGACGAGATATTTATTCTCATTTAATTCATATATATGTTTTATTAGAGATAATGTAAAAGACATTGATTTATCAGTTTTCACATTGTCGGGACGCGTTCCTACCGTTTTTCTATATTAGTTTGTATTGTAGCAATACCACGCTGACATCAAAAGCGTTCACCTCGAGGTCGGTAGTTGCATAAAGTTATTCAAAGCCAGCCCACACTTCAATCAAGTTAGGATTACAATGCTACACTTTGCCGTAATATTAGCTGACATATATATACAACAATAATATAACATTATCCAATTTATTTTCCAGTTTCTCATCTCGATAACATTACAGTAGATAAAGGCTTTCTGTTATACGGTAATAAGAGTTCTATTCTGCTTGAGCGAATTTTTGTTACAAAGACCTTTCTTATCTATTATATCAATTGATGTGATGAAAAATAAATTGTCAACCTTTATAAAGCTCTAATATAAAGCTTTTTATGTAATCAGTTGTTACCTGAGTATATTTTTTCTTATCGCCAAGGGTTTTTTTTTATAAATATTACGATCTTTTTTTAACAAACGTTACATTTCAATAACTATGAAAAATACTGCTGCGGAGTAAAATTTGCTATAAGAAATACTTTAAACAGTATTGGACTTTTTCGTATTCCGTTTACTAATCACCAAAAAGCTTAAATTTCATTTCATATTAGAATAAATTATAAAAAAAACTGTTTGTTTTTATTTAATTAAGCGTCGACACGAGCGGGACGTTAACCTGATGTTAAGTGATCCGTCTGCCCATAGCAACGTAGCTCAAGTTATACGCCGGACCACATTGTGCTCGTCGCTTTTAGACATGGATGTTGAGTCTCATTATGCCAGCAATTAAACTAGGTACAGCGCCCTTCAAACCAGAACACATTAATATTTGTAAACAACTGTTTAGCGGAAAAAATAGGCGCTCCGGTGATACCTACCAGTTAATATGTGACATATTACTATTTTTTTTATTTTCTTAATATAATAAGTAATAATATTAAATATGATATAATGTATGTTGTTTTTATAAACGTATATAAATAAGAATATTTCTTTATAAATAATTTTAATCAACTATCACCTACAGTCAGAATATATTGTTAGTCAAAGTTAAAGTTTATAATTTTTTGAGTAACTTAAAGCGCGTTTTTGATCATTTTAGTATAAATTGTTACGATGACATAGAAAATTCTATTCGTAAGAATTTTACATTTTACCTGTTAAGTGAACGGGGAAAAGCAGTCGTTTAGATTAATTTATACCAGCAGTCGTCTCGATTCGATGAACTTTAGGGTCATCGTCTCGTAAATCACGACTCTGACGTGTACGCCAATTCAATGAAATTACTTTAAAGACGACGGTGCATTGAGCAGGTTTTATTCTAGATTCCAGTTATTATACATGAAGTTACTAACTACTAACCAGGAATTATAAGTAAGCGGCAGTTGAAGCTGTGGGAGAGGGTATATAATTCTAACGGCAATCGACATCATCAGATCTTTAGTCTGTCCGTGAATCTGCTATAAGCAAACAACAAACAGAATGGAAAATTGAATATTGTATAATAAAGTACAGTATCTTTATCTCCCATAGATAGTTTTCATGTATTATTAATATAAAATTGTATAGGAACAATTGGAAAAGCAAATAAATTGAGGTCAAGAACTATTGAATCAAACTATATTTCCCAGCGTATGACAAAGGTATTACGTTGGCTCACGTAATGTTTCATGCTGTACTGGTTTCGCATTTAGGAAGTGCCAAATGGCGCAGCACACGCAGCTCGACTATTTCAATGAGTAGAAAATAGCTCGGAGCGTCTAAGAGCCGGAGTGGAAGCGAATTTTCTCACGTATAATACGACGGTAACAACATCAAGGGAATACGTGATGCTCATCACTCGTACGTGTTTCATCCACCTTACTTTGTACCTTAAACAAATAGTCGGTGCGTATCGAATACATATAATATGTACATATATGTATATTTACAGTCCCCTGAGAGTGTTCAGTAGATTTGTAAGATTACACCAATTGAACGTTTAACTACTACTCAATATTTATCGTCTCATTGTAAACATTTTAGATGACTAACTTATATGAAACAGTAATATAAATATTTTTCCTTTCGTAAAAAAGGTTGTATAACGATTGAAAAGTGAAACGATCATCTGTGAGAACTAAATATTATAAAGAGTTATTTTAATACTCACTCGCACTTTTTGCTTTGAAATTATTTTTATACGATATAGCAGGTGGAGGAAGACTTTCACGTAATGGTAAATGTTACTCTTACCCATGACAACGTAGAGTTAGCAAGAATGCGATGATACTACAATATGCTCGTCGCCTTGAGGCATAAGATGCTAAATCTCATTACCCAGTAATTTCAACACATGGTAATACTTGCAAACTGCTGTTTGGCATTAGAAGTAAGAGCTGCAATAGTGTCTAGACATCCTCAAGGAAAAATATTGTTTCATGAGTAAATTTTTATAGTCGACTCTTGCTATAAAGCATTTAAATATATTTTTTAATTGTTCTAAAGAATAATAGAGTCTATGTCTAATGAATAAAACAAGGAGAAAAATCATTTCTAAGATTGTAATGTGCTGAGATATTTTATGAGGCTCTTAATATTCCGCTGCCGTCTACAAGCCATTGTCAGCATAATAATATTTGACACTATACAGCCATTCGCTAAAGAAACTGACGATATCGCCACGGGCCTCTCCGCTATTACCCGAATACAAAGTAATATTTTCCTTGGGACTGTTCAAAACTTATAAATAAAATGACTAACACACATTTTAACTATTTCTAAATAAATGTACCAAAAAGTTTAGTTTCATATCATTTGGTATACGAATTATTCTATTACGTCGTATTAGGCCCTCATGATATGGTAACTTGTATTTTCGTTCGTGTACATATATAATAATTAAGAACGGTTCGCGAACCAGAAAGAATTTTTACTTCTTGTAATACGAGAAATTACTGAGGTAACGAGACATCTTATGTCTGTAGGCGACGAGTGCAATGCAGTGCAGTGTATATCATACCAACTAACACCACGTTGATATGGGCAGGCTTGTCACGTATCAGGTGAACGTCTCGCTTGTCTCGTCGCTTATTGAATAAAAAAGGCACAGATAACCTACGAATTATCAACAAGAAAATTTGTTACAATTTTGCAAAGATTTTTTTTCCACAGCGTCTTTTGATAGTTACAACCGAGTATTAGGCGCGACAATACTCTTTACGTACCTTATTACGTGTAATTTCGTGTTTGTAAAATAAAGCCGAAAGGGCTAAAAGTCGATAAGCTATATATTGAGTTAATAAGGTACCTTTATTTATATATTTATTAGGTTTAATTTTAACTGCAAGCCAAGTAGCCAAATTCGTGTTTTAGTCACTTCATAATTGCAAATGGCGCGTGACTATACATCCAAGGCTTCATTGTTATTTCGTAAAATGGCTTTCCTTTACCTGTCATGCGATCCGACAATTAAAATTCAGTAAAATTTTATTATTACCCTACTTTAATTACATTTCATAACTCTTGTCAGTAGCAAATGGGGCCGAATGACAAAAGAGTTAAATAGGAATTCCACTCCTTCAAGAAAATTGCTTTAAATTCTGTGCTTTAGTCCTCTGTGAACAGCGAGAATTAAAGCTTCTTACGTACCTCTCGTATGGAACGACTTAAAATTTATAGCCTTTTAGTTCCGCGTTGCTGCAAATTTTCTATTTCGAAACATTTTACTTTGCAATATTTATTCCACTATGAAAAAAATACGATATATTTAAACACTGTATACCTATTTTGCTTTAAAACCTTCATTGATATTATTTAACATAATCATTACTTTTATCTAGACTAGTGTTAGAAAATTACAAATAATCTTAAAATATAGAAATTGACAATACAAATTTCTGTGACATTGATTATCCCGAAACCACTCGTCGATGAAGGTCACAACAAATGTTTTTTTTTTTATCTAAGTGCAATTTGAAAATATCATAATTATTTCAATGTACTAAACTCGATTGTACTCTATAACTGCTTTCAGGATTCAGCGGCTAAGCGTTTGTCTAGCAACAAATCCCATATTCAATTCTAAAAACTAAGCAAGAGCTCTCCAAAGTTATTTATATATATACACGTTACATTTACTTTAATTATATATACTTTGAATGGTTACTGGTTGAGTCGATCGATAGCATATTTTGAAAGAACAAATACTCAGTCGCAGGGTTCAACACTTTATGGAGCCTAATAATTCCGCTACCAGTGTGCTTTATTTTATTTCTTTAAGTTTATGATGTAGATTGTTTCTACTCTACGTCCTAGGAAAGAATTGAGTTTTATTCAATTAAAATATTGTATATTTTATGTTTGATATCCAACAGAAATCGATGACATTGAATAAAACGTAATACATGCTTAATCGCCTGCAGAATTAGTCCAATGTGAAATTACATTTAATTCAGCGTTCATTCTTTTGTGCAAAACAATAGTCGGCGGAAGAGTTGCTACAAGGTCGCCATGTCAGCATTTAAGCAGATATGCAAATCGACAAAACTGAAATCTCCGCTGATTTGTATATTTACATCATTTTAGCTAAAGTTATAATACTCCAGTTATAATAGGTATTCTTCAACGTGAGTTCAAAATTCAAAGTATTAATGTACAGTAAACTCCCAAATTTGATCATTTCTTTGACTTATTAAAACCTTCCAAAACTATCGAATATGTATAGTGATTTTAATTCACTACTTCTATACTGTATTTTTGTCTATAGAGTTAGACTACTTACGTAAAAGGTACTTAACTAACTTATTTATGTATTATTTACTAAATCCACATGAAATATTTTTATCTGTTTAATTATAAGCACAATGAAATACTAGTAGGAGTCGAGCCAAGGTATTGGTTTTCTTATGTTTTCTTTTTTTATTCAATTAAGCGACGATAGGAGCGGGACGTTCACTTGAAAATAAGTGATATGTCTGCCACCACATTGCCCTCGCCACCTGAGACATAAGATGTTGAGTCTCGTTACCCCAGTAATTACACTAGCTAAAGCATTATTCTATTAGAAACACTAATGTTTGCATAGTACTATTTGAAGCAGAAGGTGGTACCATCTAGACGGACTCCGACAAGAGAGACCTACCACCAGTAAAATGTAACAACCACAGAGGTCACAAATATCAAGAGGTAATGGTTATCTACTAAGGTCCTTTTATGCGAACCAAAGTAAAGTTAATTGAATAGACGATATTAGCAGTTATAAAGGTCTCGCCTGTCGAATAATCTCTGGACATTGTCGTAAAATCTGACGCTTAATACTTGAATATTTCGCAACGGGGCCTTAATAAGCTTTTGCGGTTTTTGTTTGGGCTACAAAATGTAAAGTTGTTAAAAAATGGTAATTATCTCCGCTCGAATTACCCGAAGCTTCACAGCCTTTATTAAAAACATTCCCGCATATTCTCAAATTCCGTTTTTCATTGTTTTATTTGAAATGTCTAGTTAGAAAAGAGTACGGAATTATTCAGTTTCTTTGGAAAACGTTAACGTTAAATTTGTAAAAAAATATTTATTATATTCAAATCGCGGTTATTCATATTCCCAAGCTGTTTGAGACTTAAAGATAACTTTTAAATTAGGGGCATTTATTCAAGAGCTGACTTGTCGAACATCTTAAGGTCGCCTTGAACTTTAGCTTCACGTTCCTGCTCACCTACCTTTGCACACATAGATACTGTTGATACCGGTTGACTCATATCGAGATTACAGCAAATATAACCTTCATATTTTTAGAGATATTTACTGGTAATAAAATAGAACTTTCTAGCATAATGATAACATAAGTAGGCAACAAACATTATTAATGATTACTGTTTTAAGGAAGTTATACAAAAAAACGTCACTTTTTTCCTTAAATAAAGCAATATTATTTATATAATACATTGTAATTTTGTATAAGTGTACTATTTGATAAATTACATATGTAAGATTATAGAAGACATAAACTGTTTTAACGGCGTTGAGTGATACCCAAACCGGCATAACAATAACCATTGCTTTAAAAATAAAAAAATACTACGTAAGTATTGAGTTCTTTAACTATCAAACATATATATAAAAATTCCGCAGTAGATCAGCCGTAAAATCCACAACCGCACAAGGATATATCATTCACCTTCAAATGACTCACACATCTAAAAGGTCATTGGGTAGTAATATAAAAAAGTTATCTCCATTAATATTATTACGAAAAATATTATGTCAAAGCGAAATCACACATGAAAAACAATAATAGCATACGTTTAATATATATTAAACGAAAAGTAATAAAGAAATCTTCCGCTATACTTTTTTTTGGTTCAGTTCCATAGCTGTCTACGTCCTGGCTACCATGGTTACCAGCCGAAACTTCATCATTGTGAATACATTAGCGTCGAAGAGAAGATATTTTTGAAAGCAAACATTTTGAAAATCAATTAAAATGTTTACTACAAATATTTAAGTTCTTACTATAAGCTTTACCTAAAAACTTTTGTAGTACTGTTCAGTATGTATTTTGTAAGATATTAAGTAATTTTTATGGATTAAACATTATTATAATAGTTTATAAATAACTCATGAAGGCATACTAATTTTTATATAAAAATTTAAAGGAGGTTCTACTTTGGCCGCTATGAGCGCACAAATACATTTCTGGACTGATCTTTTTAAAATTCCTTTTCAATGTTTAGGCAATAAGACATACGGAAACAGTCTGCAATAATTTTTTTTATGGAATATTACTTAACATTTGACCTCAATTTTACATGATATCCAGTAACAATAAGGATGTGATGACGTGAAGCGTGAGCGAACAGAAGTCTCCCATATGTTGATAGAAGCGCAGCAAAGCTGTTATGGGGTACATTTACAATCTAAGGTTGCCTGGCGAGTTCGAATAAATCCCACTATATTGCCAAGTTAAGAATATACTTATATACCCGGAATGGAAGCAAAGACCTCCGTGTTACTATGGTAATGAGATTTAACATCTAATGTTTCAAGGCAACAAGCACAATGTGGAGTTGTGTACATTATCCTGACTAGTGCCATGTTATTAGAGGAAGCCGTACTTTATTCTCTGATGAAGTGTAGCGTTTGGTAGTTATTTCGACTCTTAAAGCTCATCTGATACTGGGCTAGTGAACTCGGGTCCATAGCCAGTATTTTTGTTCTAATGTACATTAGTATACTACTCTGAGTCTAATTATCCGACAGCAGATTTTGTCTTTGTATGTGTCTAGATTTCAGGTTTACTGGCGAAACGACTCGGTCATCGAAGACGGGCTCGAGTTCATTCTCCGACCAAATTCGGCACGATGTCAATATGCAAAGTGTGTGGTGTAATGGGTGTTCCTGGTGTCGATGGGATTGTGTATAGTGTGCGGAACCCCATGGGATGTCGAGATTAGTGCATGTCGTGGTCTGCGCTTTTTTCATTTTGAGAGTCGTTGGCGGCTCGTAGTTGGTCGCGTTGACAACGTTTCGCTTGTCTCGTCGCTTCGACCAATAATATATAACAAAATAAAGGGAGCAGTTAAAGTCAACATATACAAACTCGTTTACATGTAACATTACAAAGCGAACTCTATTAGGAAATAATAGCGCATTAAGTCGGCGTGGTCTAGTTCAAAGCGAACGCAATTTGTTTAACGTAAATGCAAAGAAAACGTAGGGAATTAAACACAAAAGTGTACCAAATGTCAAAGCAAATACCTTTTCTGCTGGTCCGCTTCAGAGAGCACGGGACATCACTGTGTCGGTCTCGTTAGCCCCATTCATCCCCCGCTTCCGCGGACTTTAGGAACTGCGCCGTTTTTTGTTGCTCGTTCAACTGTTGGCTTTTATTTACGCGCGGCTCGTCCAGTCGCCGGTTTGACTTTTATGGCTGCACGATTTTTTATACCGCCTTAACGAACCCTATAGCGGGATCCCATCCAAACGTGAAGCCAAAGTTAACACGTTGTTATTTGCTTGTAATTCTGAACGATACGATTTCTTCTAAAAACAATAAACTTTTGTAAAGTAGAATAACAATCGAATCGTACCAATAACATCTCATGACCGCAAAGACCTAATTATTAAATATTATACATGTCGGTAGATTCTACTTATGATAGGTCTTTGTTGCCGAATACCGTCTAGGTTGGTACTACCGCAGCGCCTATTTCTGCCGTCAAACAGTAATGCAAACTTTACTGTGTTCCAGTTTGAAGAACATTGTAGCTGTTATAATTACTAGGATAACAAGACTCAACCTGTTATGTCTCAAAAGTGGTACAGTTTATATCATACTAAGTAGCGCCGCGTTATTAGATGATCGTCCCTTTCGACTCGTCGCTTAAGTGAATAAAACAAATACAATGTCATAGAATACCCTGAATTACTTAAGATTAAAAATTAATATGCCATAGATTTATATTCAAAAATTACAAAAAACGCTTACTGAAAACTTTTTAAATATTAAATACAGGAAAATTAATTGCTGTGCATTAACGGGGCGTTAAAAAAGGGGGGTAACGCGACGATGACGTATACCACTAACCGGGCGGCCTTGTGAGGAAATATTTTATACAAGAACATCCTCAATTCTGAATTTTTAACAAGCGAACCGTCAGTCCTAAAAAAAATTTACTTCTGAGAGGTTCCTTTACCATCCTTGTCATAATTACCATATATTTACATTTATATAGTTGAACATTAAATTTATATTTTTTTTTGTCTTAATACATTCCCTTAATATATAATTTAGTAATTATAAGCTATCTTCTTATATAAAACCAAATGAAGGTTATTAAAACATTTTTTAATAGAATTATATACTATATCATGGCATGTTTTGTGAAACATTAATATGTAAATTTGTACACTAAAACAAAAAATGATACTTCAGCAAATTTGTAAAAGATAAAAACGCCTAGAACCCGCCGACTAACAATGTCAAAAATTTCGGGTTTCTTTTGGAGTATATGACACGAAAAAAGGTGGGGGTCTTTTTGTTAAAATGAGTCAAAGATTACACGAAACATTTCTTTGATGACTCAAAGGTCTCAGGTAGTTCTTTCTTATACAACTTACCGTATCTGTGATGTTTATGATAATAATACTTTAAAATCTTTATGTCCATATCTTTCATTATTGATTTTAAAACGGTCCTGTATTTGACGAACTATATATAACTTTTTATCTTCGATATAATTGATAGTTATGCGTCAATCTAGCCTGAGCTAAATTTAAGTTTAATCTCAAATGAAGTTGTCATGCTAAGACAAAAAGTTAAGCTAAAGACGAACCGTATTAGCCTAGAAAACTTTACCAGGAACATAGATTCATAAAGTTTTGGTGGTAAGTATAACAGGAGATCCAAGAAGTCCTGGAGAGAGTTGTGAATGTGTGAAAGTGATTAGTCGCTGCACATAAAAAGCAAATTCCTCTATTTCTAGTCTGTTAAATTCAATTAATATAATATTAATAATTCGAAAAGTACACTATTACAATCAAATATATACTAAGCACGTTCTAGTTCACTATTTAAATAATACATTTAACTACTACTACTTAATATCCTTAATGTTTAAACCATTTCAGATTATTTATTTAACATATTCTTTATATAAACTCTTATATAATAAACTTGCTTATTATAATATAAGCTTTATTTAATTTTGTGTATGAATTTGATATTGTAAAGGATTATTTATTTAAAACTTTGTATCTGACCTACGTTATTGAACAACACGGGCCCACTAATGACTTTTGGCGTTTTCTGCCTGTCTACCCGGAGACTGACTAAACTAGCGAGCATTACATAATAAAAATTGAAAACAGTTTTCAAATTATTAAAAAACCTTATTTTTCAGTTATCTTGTAATCTGGATGGAAAATTAATACATATATTAAATTTTTATCTGTTTTTGTTTTATTTAGGTTAGGTATAAATATGAAATGAACTGTCTAATGTAACCTTAAAGCTTTTGGCAACTGTGGAAAACTGACTGAAGGTAAAATATATTTTTACGTGGTCTAAGGTTTTTTTTTTCATTTCTATGTTATTAAAAATTAAACGGATTAAAGTAATGGATTAGGTATTTCAAAAAGAACACCCAATTATAATCTTTATCAGAACTCAGCAGTTTCTATGATTTATTCTTCATTTTGAATCTTACTACTATAGACACAGGGTTATAGTTGTGACATGTTTAATTTTTTTTTAATAAAGGAAATTTCACTAATAATATTCGACTATCTAATATCCTAATTAAGAAGTATTATATCATAATTAATTAAATCAGTGAAATGAAGTTTCTATAACTCATTTAAATATTTGTGCAAATCTCGTAATTACTTAATGACGCTTTAAACAATTCGTGATCGAAACTTTTAGGAATATATAATTATATCATCATCATTAGATAGACTATCAAACATCCACTACTGAACATAGTCTTCTCCTTAAAATTCCCACATCAATCGATCCTGTGCTGCCGCATCACCTGGCACCACGTAGGGCGTTGATGATATAGACTCATATACACTGAGAGAGGAGTGCCAGGATCGTAGCAGGTGGAGAGAGATGGTCTCTGCCTACCCCACTGGGATCGAGGCGTGATATATATGTATGTATATGTATACACTGAACAAACTTCAAAGTATTAAAATCAGTTATCTTTTATTAATACTTTAATTAACAAGTAAAATTAGGAGAGCTCTTATCAAAGAAGTTTTTAGAAAAATCTGGAAGAATATTATCTGAAAACATATGACTGATTCCTTATTTTATATATATGTATTCATTTATGTATATTTTGTATGTATACACTACTGTTATTTTTGTTACAAGATAAAATGTTCCTCCTCACCTACCACAGCATCTCTCCACTTCGTAGGTTGACTAGTAGAGAATTACGTAGGCATTAAATCCGTCTATATTGATTAAATTTTAGATTTTTGATATTTTTTTCATATAAAAAAATAAATAAGGTTTTTCGTTTTTTTCTTATAAACATGAATATTTAACATCAAACACATATCAACAGAATACTACAAAATGGCAGCGAAAAACCGCAAATACCGACAATCGGATGCCACTTGATTGCCGTATTCGAATAATAATGCGGATATAAGTGTGTCAACTTCGATTCCGTCGTCTGAATAGACTGAAAGCAATGGTTGGTTTCTAACGAACGAAAAAATACAAGAAATTATTTTTGTTTTGTTAAAAGCATTCAACGCATCTTTGTTAACTAATTATACCGATCGTAAGTGATATACGTCTCGAAGAGACAGCTTCGATCATCACTGTGTTTAAGTAGTACTCGTATTTATAAGATTGTGAGAAAAACGATGTTACCGGAAATTCCATAAACATATGTACCAACCCGCAGTTGGCTCGTGGCAGATATATGTATCTTTAACTCTCTCCTTGTGGGAGCCTATCGCTGTTGTAGGAATAATAACAGAGTTTTATAATGCAGGCTAAATTTATACAATTTAAATAATAAGTACTATGAATTACTACAGCATTATATACACTTTTTTATTTGCGAACTGAATTTATTACGGTATTTAATTTTAATTTATATGGACCCTAACAGACTTTATTACTGTACTATTGTTATTTGTGTCATGTCGCATGCCTGCGGCGAGAGCTCAATGCGTACACCTTCTAACGGTGTCGGTTCAACGAACGAAGAGTGAACGATTCTACTAATAATATCGGCACCTGTTGTCGATGAAAGGAAGCGTTATCGATATGAAACCATATGTGTATTCATTACATACTGGCAACAGTTAATTGTCCTAAAACCATACAGGAACTACCGGTGCCAAGTCCTGGTTTATATTTGGTAAGGTAAATTGTAAATTCCTTTATACATAATTTTTTTAACGACAATGGAAAAATACACTTAATTTAAATTTCGCACCATGTTAAGTAACAACGAGAGCGAAGATATTGAAGCTTGCTCACAATTGTAATGGGAGTAGATACGAGAAGATCGTAGTTAGCCAAAGGGGTTAGAAAAAAGCATCTAAAATCCAAAATATAGCAATATTGGTATTACCCATACACGTTATGAAAACTAAAGCAATATTTAGTACTAAAAAAATAGGAAAACACAAATTATATATCCATTTCCTGCTCGCTTTACTATTAAAATTTATTCTTGTAGCTACTACTATGTTACTATTAACTGTTAACAACCACTCATAACTTTTACTATTACAGTTTTTTTTCTAGGTGATGAGATTATATTAAAAAATCATTAATTTGTGTAATCTTCATTAAATCTACTTAAATATTATTAGTTTTACAAATAATACTCTATGCATCTCAACAACTAGTTTTCAAGAGTCCACTTCCCATTTTCTAACGACATTTTTTTCATGTCGTTAAGACTGGGTCTTTTTACACTTCGTTGTAAGGAGTGAAAATGCTGCAGTCGTTTTCTAATATCTACTTTGTTGCTAAGTTATAATTTATTTTGTATAAATCTCCGATTGCTTCATTTATTTCAAGTTTGTTAATATAAAACAACAAATATTCATGTATTCTAACGTATAATTTCCAGGTAAGAACTTTCTCCATTACCGACGAAATCATCAACGACTCCGCCATTAACATTTAACAATTGCCAGAAAAGCTAAGTTAATTGTCTTTTCTTTACCGACTTAATTGTTGATATCACAGAAAATGTGAAATCGTCCCATTCACCCGCTGAGCCCTCCTAAACATGAACAGACCTCTTAAAGATAATTATAATTAAGGACGTAACACACTGAGTTAACCACACGATAAACCATTGTATAACCAAATCTCTAAAATTCTTATCAATATATACCCGTTAAAGAGTTTCATGGTTCAAGTTTGAACTGAATACAGACAGTTCTTTTTACAACGAGTCCATTTCCTTCCAACCACGGCCATTCGCGGTAGCTCTTTCACTTTGTAAATTAAATATGAATATTGAAGCCGCGTCCGACACCATATTGGTAGGGGGAGGTAGAAAAAGGCTGTAACTGTAAAACAGTCAACGGACGACACTGACAATGAGAAAGAAGGCTCGTTCCACTTTAGGCGGGCGTCACGTAAGCCGCGCGTACGTGGATAGTTTGCTGGGTCGGACCTAAGCGGGCCACGTTTCAACTTTCCATCGCATTAAACAAATGATCCGACAATATCAGTTACACCCCGAATGCGGTTTTACCTCCATATTTTTGTAGATTTAACGAACGGTTTAAGCCGTCCCGTTTTGACCGCTAAACCGACTTTCATAAATGAGTTTTCATACTTTTATTTCGCCATGTGATGAGCGGACGTTCGTTGAGAAGTTAATGAAACATTTACTCATAAAATATCTCGCTAGTTAGAATAATATACACACATATTTGTGCCTTGGTAAAGAATATAAAACTTCGACAATTCAATAATATCACTAGATACGGTGCTGTTCAAACCGGAACCCAATAATATTCCATACTACTGTTATGAGGCATAATAAGACGATACGGTAGTATTTACCTAAGCAGTAGGTACTAAAATAATCTTATATATAATATAAATGCAATTAACTAGTAAAAAGTATAACTAATTCTTGTAGGAATTTTAAAACACCTGTCCCTAGAAATTAATTGACAAAACAAAATGACATTTTAGTAATAAGCGTGATGGGGACCCTAGGGAAGAAAAATTCTCTCAGCCTTAGTCTGGCAAGCCTTGGAGATGACTGCGTTTCTATATTTATTTTTTGGACTATAATCGGGATTATATTATGGTCAATATTTATTAACTAGTATCGTTTTAAAATAGTTATGGGCTTACATAATTCATAATGGGCCACAAGGTTGATACATTCTTTGTACGCAAACCAAGCCAAAACCATTTATCTTAACGTGATGTAGTAACGGACGCATAGTATTTCCAAACCGGCTGCGTTACACCCGTGGCCAAATGTTACGTAGAATGATATTTGGAAAATAGACGGTAGCTGTACTGTTACAGCGGCACCGAAGTGGGTCACAGACGCCGTTCCCCTACCGTAAACCCGTAACGCGCTCGTAACAATAAAATGTGCATAGTGAAGATAAAACTTTGCATAGCAACAATAAATATCCCCGGTCACACCCTACGCATTTCTTTCCATTACCACAGCACATCGACATTTAGATAAACAAACGGATTGTTTTCTGTGCGTATAACTAATGTATTAGTTTATCTTATGGTTTAATAGTTTAAACATTGCGTAAAGAAAAAGTGAAGCCGCTCACTTTCTTCGAGATACAACACAAAATTGAGCCCACGCCGTGTTTGATGTGAAAGTGAATATTCGACAACTGTCGGTCAGTTCTCGACGGACATTCCGTAATTATTGCCCACTAGTTATTGGATATTGATTGCCCGCAACTTTGTCAGTCAACTTTCCCATCGACATCTTGTTTCACCAAATAATCTATGATTGGTAATACTCGTTAACATAATGGCATATTAAAAAATCCAGTTCCGTAATTCACCTTGCGGAATTAATTACTACTGAAGTGATTTACCTTAATACGTACGCCTTACATTACGTATATTAAGTTTTCGTTAATGACGAGATTAATAATTTTTTACTTGTTTCGAAAACATCATTTCGTTTTAGTGTAAAAATGAGTGCGGTACATATCATGGTTTGAACGCGTTTTTGGAGTTTTAGAAGTGTTTGAAAATATCAACTTTGACTAAACGATTCAATAACGAATATCATCACCACAGAATAAAAGTGAGTAATATTTTATACATTTTAAGCAGAAGTTCAAAAAATCAATATTAGATCTACGAATGTAATATTAATATTCACTTTCTTTCTCACTAAAAATTTCTATTTATGTATAGAAAGTTTTTCAAAGTTCTTTTGATAACCGAAAAGATAACTTGTCATTAATCCTCTACAGTGTATAAGAGACAAATTATTTTGATTACGCTTACTAATAATACGAATTAACCTTTAGTGACATCTTAGTAAGTACGAAAAACTAAAAGAATTATATTAATACATGGTTTTTTTATCTACAATTTCACTTTGTATTGGTTATAAACATAAATATGAAATAACTTTTATTAAAGATGAAATTTTACTTTATACTAGCATTATCAACGACTTTTGTTAATGTTTATAGTGTTCTTAATGTTTATTGTTATTTTGTGCTACTGAGTGAAACCTTTTTGGGAAGGAGAATGAGCTTATGCGTAACTTCTTATGTAATTTTTTATCATTATAATTAGGTTAAAGAGTAATATCGTATATACTTATACTAATAACAGAGTAACATTTTGATCAGTAATTTCAAACATTCCTATTTGTTTGAATATCTATAAGTTTAGATAGATTTCGTCATTTGATTGAAACTGAATGTAAGTCAATTATGTTCAAGATACAAATCATTTCCTATTTAGATCGATAAATAGAAATAGCACTATTGAGATTAATAACGCGTTTTATAAGAAGTTAAAACCAACAAAATAATTGTAACTGTTGATACTACGGAAATAATTTAACAATAAACGTCTCCAGCGAAATCTGTTTCATTATATCGTAATAACATTGTACAGAAATCTGTATAACTATTACAATAACAAAAATAAAGTCTCATAGACAAAGTTTTTTAATCCTAAACTAAGTTTTTGGAACTCATTAGTAAAGCAGTTCACTATATTTAAGTTACTCTATGCAACGAATATTTAAGCACAACTTCATTGTCCATATTAAAAGCGTGAGATACTAAGTGTTTCGAAACGCTTTTATTCTCTATGTTAGCAATATAACATAAGCAGGTCAGTTTGTGGTAATGTTCTCATTGCGACAATGGTCAATTATGACGCACCGCCCTAATTTAGTCGCAAAGTGAACTGTGGGAAAACAATGAGTATTAAAAAAATTGGGAAAAGAAACACTTTGTTTGCGCTTGAAACTTATATAAACTAATGTTTTCTTTATGAAAATCTCACACAGCGGTAGGCAACGATGTGGTAAATGGTACAAATCTAGAAGCAGACATTTCACTCTAATTCTGTAGTAACCATGTAATCGAAAAGTACTATTGTGTACTATTTGAAACACTAAACGAAATACTGCTTCCAAATGAGGAGAACAACTAGTCGATGGTGTCTGCCGTTTGTCTAAGGATCAGATGGTAAAAACTAGATGGAGAAATAACACTGAGAAATCTGCATCTATTGCTTTATAACTTCCCAACATTTTAATTAAAACTATATTTACACATTACTATGTTAGTCCTTTTTTTTACTAAATTAACTAAGAATGTCTCTTTTTTACCGCAATGTATACTATTTATTCATTACACATTATTTTCTTGATTTGTGTCAGAGCAATATTTACAAAACGATCACTTCAACGTTCTATTACGAAGGTGATTCCAATTTGTTACTAATTAAGAATTAAAAAGTCATATTAATTTAGACAATCTAAGCAAAACATCATGTTACTGTTAAAAAGAAGGAGTTTCCTTTGTTAAAAAGAAGGAGCCACGTACTAAATCTACGTTTGTTTCACTTTAAACTAACTGAAGAAAATTCAATTTTAAATTTTTAAAAGTGTGAGAGAGTTTCTGAAAACATTCAGCTGGCATGATATAGCAGAAATTTAAAATTCAAGAGGGTTTCGCCAGTTACTTGTACGCGGACAATATGGGCTAAGTTGAGTAATACGATTTCATCGCAGAAAAATTACCGAGCGCACTCGAAGTTGTATCGATGGAAACAAAGAGATTTTTAAAATCTAACCCAAGGAAGCTACTCGCTTTAAATAAACTATTCGACGAGTTCAGCGTCTCTTTAAACGATATCTGAGTTAGACCTTAAATACATTTCTGACGTGGAAAGTTCATCTGACTATCAAATATATTTGTCATCAGATTTGCTCATAACAACATATCGATATCTCAAACGCTTGCACTTATTACTTGAATGCAGAGTAAAGAAAGAGTAATAATTTTACTGTAGTAAAATCATTAAAGGAAGAAGGAAATGTAAACTTACACAATGATGCTACACTATAAGATAGTGTAGTTCTTCCTACTGTGATTTCCTTATGATTTGTCTAGTTTTTTAGTCGATACGCCCCCGTGGCCCGTTCTCACAACTCTTGAGAGCGCTTCTTCACCTCTCTATTGTTTTCAAAAGATCATTTGCTATGTTTTTGCCAACGCAACACAGTGACTAAAGCCATCTACATCTTTTAAAACAATAGTAACAAAAAAATTCATTTATTATCAAATATCATGTACTTTCATATCATTCAATGGATGTCTTATAACACTACAATTAAATAAAACTTATGAACAGTTAAGCCTTTTGTATATTATTTATAAGATAGTACACCGTGAATGGTTATAATTCAGATATCTTCTAGATATTTTAGGAAATAGCTGGATTAATGTCTGTTAATAAAAGGTCGCCACGAACCCCAGGCGGTTAGCAATTTAGCTAGTTACATCGCTTATTTAATTATAACTTATGAAATATCTAACCCATTTGATATGGGACACTACAGAAGCTAATTTATTTATTTTGATAACATTAAACATCTATCATATATAGATATAAATGTGTATATGTGCGTCTACAATTATATTAATTTAAGCCTTATATGATATGCTGGTTTAATTTCGTATACAATTAATATTAAATAAGTATTTGAATTGACCCTAAAATCAAATAGATTGAAAGCTTATTTAGTATTCATTAAAATTTAGCTAATGTAGAAATACAGTAGTGCTCTGTTTAACTAAAAATAATTCTAACATTTTCGTTATGTGATAAATGATAACTTGCATTAATATATCTGATGAATGCAAAACTAACAAAAACAACATAAAGTACCTTAAGTCTTCTCCGGACAAAAAGTCTTCAAAGTAGAGACTAACCGTCGTTATTTACATTTAATTCACGTCCTATATATTTTCATATAAACATAAATTGAGATTGAGCCTATGCCTCCCTCAATGATCTATTAACGTTATCCATAACTTTTCGTATTTAAAAATGAAATAAGAAAGTCTTTTAGTTCTATAATTATCAACTTCTATGTCACACGACATAGCTTAAACCAAGTATCATTTCTATTCTCAAATGTATGTAATAATTTCTTTCATATACAGTAAACAATGTAATAAAATGAGAATATCATACAAGAAAGTCCTTATTCTGATTTTTTCTGTAAAGCAAGTCTAAGATTATTATTCCGTTGCACAAAATTCGAAATTACTTATGTCTCTATATACTACTATTCCCATTACAAGCACTGCTAGTTGGTAACTACCGCTTTTGCAACGTCCTCAGTAAAATATTACCAACCGCATTAATCACTTCCCGACTTACAAAATAACATTAACAAGAATTTCTATATTTGACGGTTAATAAATCTACAAAGGTGCATTCTGCAGTTCTTTTCGTACTCTAATATATATAATAAATAACAGCACTATGACCGTAGGAAGTAACTGTTGCCAAGAATAGTATATAACAGATCTTTGTTAAAAATAAATCGAGTGTACTTACTTATACATAGTCGTCTTTAGTTAAGTAATAACTCTGTGCAGAAGCATGAAGATGCGAGATGTAAACCAGGGTACAGACAGAAGCATTCTTTAATAATAACGTCGTTATAAAGCGAAAGGAAAGCCGCTTACGAGTTCAGTAAATCTGATCTCACTTTGTTACAAGAACAACATTTTCTCAGCGCACTATAAACGAAGATCCTCCTAAGAAGATGCAAAGTAATAGCTTCGCTTCAAGTATTTTGCGTTATTAACCACAATAACCGGGAGGATATAATACCAACAGCAGTTTCCGAACCGAGCGACTACATATGCATGAATTGCAGGCATTCCTTTGCAATGCGTCATTAAATTATTATCGGAATTGATTTTGAACTAAGCAATCAAAACCGGCTTCTCCGTATGATATCATCGCAATGAAAAGGTCACAGTGAACTAACAATAATCTTCGTTAATTACGGTCGAGCTCTCCGAGATTGCACAGACAATGTTGCGCCACGAGATAAATAAGGCTTCACTTTTTACCCAATGTACGTAAATAAAGCTACTCGTCTTATTCAAAATTTCAATATCGTATTCACGAAACTGCTTTGTTTAAATGTAGTTTTGCGTTACGTCATTTCGCATTGTTATTTAATATTCTTCTTTTTTATATAACTCCACGTAGAGGCGAACAAAACACTTAACTGTTGATGAGTGATGCGCCTGCCCGTAACAATGTGGAAATAAAGATGTTCGAATAGCACATTATGCTTACAGCCTTGATAATTTGTTCCAGTATAAACTTAAATACAAAAAGGTTTTTATCTATATGCTGTTAAATATATCGTCATTGCTAAATAATGTTTTGTTTACGAATTCGTAATTCTAATCTAAGTCACGACGCCATACTAACAATTACCAGGCAAAGCCTCCACCCGCCCTCGCCCCAGTTCTGTTCTACGGTCACTAAATGAAATTTGGCTTCTCTTAACGCCAATTATGTCTGTACGTGGCTATTAAATAGTTGGAATTAGCCGCCTCCTAAATTTATGAGGTTACAACAACTAATAAAGTACATTTACAACAATTGCCTCTTCGTGACTCACTGTCACTTTTATTAAAGGTAAATGAACGGATTTTTCTAGGACTCCTAAAGGTTATATATATTTTTTAGAAAAGTCCGCTGCTTAATAATAGACAGTACCTTTTTTACTTTTAATCGGATGTCGATAATTTTAGTAACTAAATCTAATTAAACTCAAAATTAATATCAATGAAATGTGTGAATCTAGAGGTGTATCGTATTTGCCCAGTGCACTTTAAAGAGAACATTACAAACACTAAAAAATATTTTTTTTACCTTTATATTAGCTATTATAATATTTGAATAAACTTAAGTACAGGTCCCGAATCAAAATTGGTACAAAATGATACAACAATCAAGTAAACAATCGACGTTAAAGTGAAATTGTTAAAATGTTCCTACAAGTTCGTTATGCATCGAAAACTTAATTATTATCTGCATTCAATCGGTTTTCTCTTTGTTTAACTTTTAAAACAGAATTTACCAAAAAGTAGTAAACAACTTATGTATACTTATCTTAACTTGTACAAATAATTAAATGCATTAGTGTTGCAGTTCACCTTATTTTATTGTACTTCACAAATACATTGACTATATCATTATATACGCTTGATACATTGATTTTATTTTCAGATCTATTATACTTTCCAAGCTGAAGCCTTGTAGAAAAAAATTTCTTGTTAGTCTATGTAATGACTTAAGAATGAACACACAATTTCTACGTACGTCGTATATAATTTTTGATCTGATAAAATAAATAAACTGATTACTTAAACTTAAGTTCATTAGTTAATTCTATGCAACACAAATATACACACGGAGCTACATTTCACCTTACTCCGGATGTATGTAAATATCTCCAATCCGATTTTGAGGTTAAACATTAGTGTCCGTACTTACGTTATCTGTTAGATTCTGAGAGCTCTGTAAATCTTTAATTAAAACAAGGTGGTCGTCTTATTAGGTAACGACTCCAACGACATCAGCAATGTAATAGTTTATTCATATGTAGGTAATACTTATTCATATGATGTATCATAGATCGATAATTAATATTCGTTATTCTACATCCTACTAACGTGACTCGTGTTCGGGTTATTCCTGTTAGCTAATTAACTTTAACATAAATCTTTAATGATATTTTACAATATATTTTGTATGTTATAATAATAAACAGTAAGAATAATTTTTGAAGCGTTTATAAAGATATAGTTTAATACATATATAATTCATTGGTAGGCATCATATCGCTCGGTATATAGGTTCAAATCGCGTAATTCTTACTGGCGTAGTAAAAGATAAAATACTGAGTATTGATTAAATAACCTGTTACTCAATATTTTAAGTTATTATAAAATATAAGACAACTTATTCAATTTTGCAGTTTATATATTTTTGTTACCGTTTTATTAGTATTTTATTGTTGATCAATAACAATACAAGTCATATTTATAATTCCTTAATCTCCATTCTCTGTTCATATAAATATATCGCTTGCTAGTTATTTTAGACTTAGCTCATCTGACGATGGGCTTGTGGAGCTGATGTAAATGGCCTATTTAATTATAATCTTAAAATGTAGTACTGTTCGTACTGAAAGTGTAATTATTCGACAGCGGAGTGGTTCTTTACTATTAATTGAATTTTTAAAACTAAAAAAGTTATCAATGCTTTGAAAATGAAAGATCGAAGGGCCGAAGGAGCTAATGAAATTACTAGGGTAACAAAAAATTTTAAGACGACGTAGTATTATGGTATAAACAACCTGTTTATCTGTTAAAAATGTTGAAAATTTATTATGTGTTTATTAATTTAAGTATATTTTTTCCAGATCAACGATGTTGATAAGGCGAGGGGCGACGTTATCGGTCGCCGCGCTCCTGCTTCTCCTTACGCCGCCCATTGTGTCTCAGGTTAGACTGATAATATAAAACTAATAATACAGTCATTTTTAGCTCATGATAGTTCATAGAAGACTCAATTCTAGTTCTCAAGAATAATACAATTCCTCTAACAGTTCCATACACAATGAATCTAATATGCACTCTATATCTCAGTCAATCGGAGCTAATCTATCGGAAATAATATTTTTGGTATATTACATACAAATAAAGTTAAAAAAATTTTACTCATTTTGACAATAAGAACAATTATTTTAGAGCTTATTTTTAATATCTTTAGGCTTTTCTTTTACATTATTTCCTTTCGGACAGGTTCTACCGTTTTTGATGATACCATCGTTATAGTATGGGTATCCACTGATGAACATGGACCTTTCAATTTCTGGAATAATTAAAAAATTTGATAGCGAGAGCGGTATGTTTATAAAAGTCACATGAAAAACTGTTCTTTTTTTCTTGAAATAAAATCTCTTAATCGTCTTGTACTTCACTTTGTAGGTAGAGTCACAGTACGAATATTCTAACGTGTTTCATAAACATAACTAAAGTATTTAGTTATTACAATTTTGTAATAAGTTTATTCATTTGCAAAAAATTTTAGGCTTACAGCATAATGATATATTATTCATAACTTTCTCTAAACAATAAAAAAAACCTGTTTTTTCATCTATGACGCTAAATGTATTAAATATTCAAAGGCGAAATATTTTAATTAATATTTATGAATACGTCTGTATACTGCATAAGTTAGTACTCACCATTAATCATGGCCGAGCTTGAATTGATTTATATCGTATAGTAATAGGGAGACCGGAAAGTAATGTCGTTTCTGCGCATGCCAATACTTGATTGTCATTTGTCAGCTCATTGTTTTGTTCAGAGGCGTACCAAAGACATTGTGAGGTTATAGTGATTTCTTTACTTATAGACAATTGAATTACAATTTTTTTTTGTAATTTTGGGTAAAATGGCCAGCCAAATACCAGAAGAGGTACACATCCGGCATTGCATGCTCTTTGAGTTTCGCAAGGGAAATAACGCAACAGTTGCTACCAAAAACATTTGCGATGTTTATCCAAATGCACTGGACATTCGTAAATGCCAAAGGTGGTTTTCCAAGTTCAAATCGGGTAATTTTGATCTTTCCGACTCGTATCGATCAGGAAGACCATCAGCGTTAGACAACGACGTGTTAAGGGCGGAAGTGGAAGCAAATCCGTGTCAGACGATCGAGGAATTGTCAAACAGTCTCAACAAACCTTGGTCGACCATCCAAGAACATTTGAAGCAGATTGGAAAAGTAAGCAGAGCAGGTGTTTGGGTCCCGCATAATCTGTCCGAACAGAATAAGGCTAACCGATCAATCACATGCAACTTATTGCTTCAACGACACAACACAGAAGCGTTTTTTGATCGCTTGATCACAGGAGATGAGAAATGGGTCCTGTATGATAACCCAAAACGCAAAAGGCAGTGGCTCTCTTCAAATGAAATCCCTCGGAGTACTGCTAAGCCAGGTTTACACCCCAAAAAAGCGCTTTTGTGTGTTTGGTGGAGTATTCGCGGCATTGTTCATTTTGAATTACTGAAACCTGGAGAAACTGTTACTGCAGACCTCTACAGCGAACAATTGCAGCGAGTCAATCAATCTTTAATTGAAAAGTGGCCAGCGATTGTCAACCGAAAAGGCGTCATTCTCCAACATGACAATGCAAGACCGCACTGCGCAAGGCGAACTCTAGAAAAAATTAATGAATTGGGGTGGGAGGTGCTGCCTCATCCACCATATTCGCCCGATGTTGCACCATCGGATTTCCACTTATTCCGAGCGCTGCAACACTTTTTAAGTGGCAAAACATTTGCAAATTTGGATGATATCCAAAATGCCATCTCTAGATATTTTGCCGAAAAACCAATTAATTTTTATCGATCAGGGATTGAAAATTTACTCACTAGATGGCAAAAGGTTATTGACAATGATGGGGAATACATCATTGATTAAAAATAAAGACTCGTTAAAAATGTATGTTTGTATTTAGCGTAAGAAAACGACATTACTTTCCGGTCCCCCTAATATTTGCCTATATATCAATACTGATACTAGTTTATTAAAAAAAAATGTACACAACATGCTATATGTATTCAGGTAATTATAAATCGGATATTTAAGCAAAAGTTACTCTTACTTCATTAGAAATAGATACTAGTTTAGTCGGCTCATTACCCCGCTTGTTGACTATTTGCAAGCTCTATAAGGAAATAAAGTTGGCAATTGCAATGTGCAATAGCATCCTGAATACCTATTCGCTGGTGTTGCAAACACGCATAATGTTAACATTAAAATCGTTGCCAGATGTAATACCGTGTACGAAAATTTCAGAAGCACATTATTTTTCATGTGGCCTCGTAAATCCTTTTTAATTAATTACACGCAGCTCGTAACGCGACAGTTGAAAAATATTAAAGCTTACAAATAATTATATACAATATTAAAAATGCATCCAAATGAAATCGTAGTTATTTAACTGATGAAATATATATCATGAAGTATTAACTATGTATATACCACACTAATTTGGACTACATTTTGGACACTACAAAGGACGAATATACATTATACACACGTTTAGATTTTCGTGTGATTCGATTTTTCTATTAAACCATATATATTTATTTTTTGTGACAATCTAACTAATACAGTTTATTGTTGAACTGATCATATTCTACTTAGACATAAAAAACAAGTTTTAACATCCTTTTATTTATAATTAACAGTGGGAAATAAAATCCGGTGCAGGTACCGTTACAGGATTATTTGTTTTGTTAACAATACACGGATACAATCCAATTGTTGCTGCAGACGCTTATTAATTAGTTATAAGCAAATGCAATCTTAATTCGCAATGATTTGTAACGCATTCGTCAGCTAAGGATAAAATCCTTGAAACAACTAAGCATTTTTATATCTCGATCGCAATGATACCGCATAAGAACATTTCTTCACGATTGAAGCATAATTACATAAATGTAATTAAACGTACCAACTAAAGTCCTCAACAAAGGTTTTATATATAAAATTATGTTATCGTAAATTAAGACAACATAAACGAACTTTAATTTTCAAAATATTATATCGTGGAGAAATTGTATACCTGATATCCTTTGCTGCTGGGACAGCGAGAATTTTATACCGAAGTCTTACCGGTGAAACCCCACAGTCGTAACACTGTTAGTCGGCACTAGCCACTTTCACACCCTGCCATAGTTTCGACTGCGTTGACCCTGAATCCTTTTGAAGAGAAAATATAGAGCTTGATGTTCTTACTCTTAATTCATATTAATACACATGAAATAACTGTGCTCACCACCCCCAGGGCAACCCTTCTTTATGTATCAATCCAGTTTTGTCCAACATCCATTCCGCTCCATGTCAATAGACAAAGAACGTTCAAAGTTGATTGAAGTCCTTTTGTTCTCTTTTAGGGTATAATAAAAAAATATATAAATAAATTTCATTACGGCAGGGCTCCTCCAATTTCCGTTGAATAAGTTTGTTTATTTCAAAATTTTGTATCAAGTTAATGAAAAAAACCGATAAGTAGTAATAATTTCCCACAAATATACATTTAGTATTATTTCTTAAGCTATTAATATATCAACGACTTATAGAATGATCTAATGTTTCATCGTATACAGTAATTGATGTTCGCTTCACATTTTCCTGAGGACAAAAGCAAGATAATGTAGAAATAGTCACGAGTATATTCTAATATGAAAATTGAACTTGCTTAGAATTATCATTAGTTTGTTTAAGGAACATAAGATTTGAATATTAGTTTCAGAAAGAACAATAGCGTTTCGTTAATATAATTGCATCATCTGATTCTTTGAAACTATTTACAATCGAGTGCTACAGCCTCCCTCTTTCGATCATATTCACAAAACAATGCTTTGTATGGTAAACAGTTATTATCTTTTGTTGTATTTTAATTGATTTTGTAATTATCATGGTTGTATCACTATCACGCCACGGTAAAGTATTTGGCTCCAGTGGTTGGTTTAGTTGGCGATCTAGTGTAGCTCGCGAGAAGCCGCTACATGCTTCCAGTGCAGACCTATCGGGTATGGAGAACTTTCGGGGAAGCCTATAGGCTGCTGGATATATCCAGCAGTGAACGTATATTTGCTGATAATGGTTTGGTTTCAAATAAATATTCTCCTAAGTAATACATTTAAATATTTTTTGTACAACCAGAATTTTTTTTACACTTTATTTACATATGGTATACATCCATTACACCATTTCAACACACATTTTCTAATTATGACACGTAAAATTTTACACCAGAACTCCGCTGTCAGCTGTGAGTTAATGGCTGCGGGCGCACAGCCATTTAGCGAGATAAATTAATTAAATTTATCAGTAATATACTCTGCTACCTGTCGCCGCACAAATAAATTACATAACAACGGAACACATTTTTAAATACATCGATCTTAAAAATATCACTTCACGGCATAATTTCATTTTGATTCCAAGGTTCAGAAGCTCAGAGCTAACCTTGTAATACGAAGATCTCAGGGTCAATAGGAAAGTCAAATAAATAAAATAAGTTAAGAGTTTTGATAGTGGATGGGTTATTTCTAATCGACCGTTTTTGTTATCGGGGGAATGTAAAGACATTCTGTTTTTGAGGTGGAACATGGTTATGTAGGGTTCACACATTAAAACCCCGTCTATGTTTTGCGGAACCTACCGGTGGCTCCCTACGCTATGCCCAAGTATGTCACATGGAGAGCCATAATCCTCATCGGCCCCTTCACTATGCTATGCTGCGACATGGACGAAACCGCCTCGTTTTAGTCATTCTACTTAGGCTAGCTACGTAGGCAACAAAGGTCTCCACAATGAAAGCCCACGAACCCGAAAACCCTTTTATTCGCCTTTTACGATAGAGCATATTTCCAATACACCTGGCCATCAGCTACCCTCATATTGAATAACAGCATTAATATACCACAGCTCAATAGATGAAAGGCAAATGCTAGCATCCTTCATCATATTCGCCGATATTGTGACATGACATCTAGTAATATTGAAATAAAATGTTAGGCTATTGTAAGATGAAAAAAAATTAATCTTTGTTTACTTAACATTAACGCTTTAGGTCAGTGCAACAAGTCCGGGAATTTAAGGCATGTTTGAGTTTGCTCCAACTCTTAAGTGAGGAAGAATTGCTACCATAGATATACTTTTTAAACGGAGTGGCAATTGTTGTAAGTTGAATTTTATAAACAGTTGCCATCTGAAATTCGAGCAAGCAGATATTCATTGTATCAAGAACATTCACATTCGTAAAGACTATAAAACTTAACTCAACATTACTGCAAATTACATATCAAACCATAAACAAATAGGAATGATAGATTCTTTCGGTAAATACATGTTTTTAATTTTTTTTATACTATGAAGCAATGAGACGAGCGGAACATTCACCTGATGGTAAGTAATACGCCCGCTCATGACAATGTGGAGCTGAGTAGGATGATATATACTACATTATATAGCACTCATCGTAAGTCGTAAGATGTTGAGTCTCGTTGCTCCAGTAATCACACTAGCTACAGCACGCTTTGGACTGGAACGCAGTAATTTTTGCACAGTATTGTTTGGCGGTAGAAATCGGTGCTCCGGTAGAACCTGCCCAGTCTCCGACAACAGAGACCTGCCACCAGTGAATCATTAAACATCAATTATAACCTCAAAGAATCGTTAAATTATGCATTAGTTAACATATAAAAAAGGTAAAAGTATTATTTAATTAAACGGAATACGATTTCACAAAATTTGTATGCACAGATAGTTAAGAAAACGCGTTGAATAACATACATTTAAATCTACACAGCTTTCTTCTTATTGTTTGCCGATCTAAATTGAAGTATGTGATTCTGTAACTAGTAGAGCGTAGAGCGCAGAACTCGTGTTCGCTCACATATGTTGACCCAGTAAAAGCAATGTCATATTGGTATATTTACAAAGCTCAGTTTACATATTGCATGGCAGTAATCAAGTTCGCGACGAGCTCAGCCGGCGCATTCAATCTGTGCTGAATATCAGATATAAATCAATTTACTAAACAAACTAATCGAAACGAAATAGAAACTGAAAAATAAAACTAGAATGTTGAAAAAAAAACACTTTTAACTTTACAGAGGTTAAAGTATTAAAATATTCATTAAAAAACTTTCGGAGCAAATTTCAGTATATTCAGAGCTCCTTTTATATTTTCAATTTCAAACATTACAATTACTTTCCACGTAAACTATCACCTGAGGTCATAAGCCATAAGAACAAACATGAATGACTAACATGTAACTCAAATAGTAATTGTTTTATAGTAATGGAATAAAGGAAGTAATTGTTATATTGATTATTTTATAAACAGTAGAATGTATTAATCATTAGAGCTATGATGATGATAATCTAATAAAGAAGTATTCTTTAAATTGAAATGAGTAGAAAAATTGATCATCATTTTTGTTTCGGTACAGGATCATGTTTTAGTTTAAAACTTGATTGTCTTTGTTACACCATCTAATTCCCTGTTCATTCTTAATCATTCAAGAGTAGATCAAGGCCGAAAGTTGTATATTACCATAATTCATTTATAATATACAAATTTTTCTAATTAATTTCATGTAGACAGTTACCGAATTACGTGAATAACTTTCATATAACGGTTCTCTCTTCATCAGCTGCGGTTCCTTAGATGTGACTGTGAAATATACTACTAAATATATTACTAAAACATCTCATCGGTATTATACCTTTACATAACAACTTTCGTATTATTTATACAAAATGAATAAACATGATATATTTATCTTATAAGAAAGTATCTCTCTATATTTTCAAAGACGCCGAGATCTATACAAATATTTCATGTGAATATTTTTGTTTGTACCTGTTAAATTTATATCCATTTGCATATAGAGAAGATTTTGTTGGTTTTATTGGCTTTTGGCGTGACCTTTTAGATTTCCCTAGCTCATGAGACCTTTAACCTGACTTAATGTCAACCCTTATCTGACAAGGATAACCGGCCTCTTACGTCAGTCTTGTGAAGAAGTGGAATACTATAGATAAGTATAAAAAAAAGAAATTATTTTTCGACAGAATGCAAGGTATTATTAATATTAGATATAAATAGCAATTTTTCATTATTTCTAAAAATGCTTTGTAAAAAAAATATTTAATACAAAGCTTGCGTCGCTTTTTATTCAAAGTATATAAGTGTAAAGATAATAATTGTTCATAAGAGATAGTATATACACAATTGCTGACATAGATGCATTTAACAAAGTAAAAGTGCTTAATTAGATCTGTCTCATGTGTTTGGTAATATAATTAGACATTAAATATAAAACTTTTAAATCCTACTAGCAGGTAAGTTTTGCTTGTATAAATCTCAGTAATATTTTCCGACTTCTAATTGCAAGGAAATGACCAAAACGTTTGTTGTTTGATTGTAATTAAATTAAATCCTTTAAGGCACAATCTACCGACATAGCAATTTAATAAAACGCAGCTACGTTTCCTGTGATAAATGACTGAAACAGAAAGTTTAATTACTGTTATAACTGCACTTATCAATGTAATGAGTTACTATTAGTTGCCTACAGATCACAAAAAAATTATAATTTTTGAACCAAAGTGTTTTGGAATATAAAAATAGTTATATATCATTTTTCTTTACAATTAATTCATTGTCTAAAATCAATGTTATGAACGTAAAAGGTTTTTAAATAACTCAAGCAAACGTTATAATACGATCGAAAGTTATAATTCAATTGGACGGTCACGGGTGGTGTATGTCCTCGCTCCAACTTTCCCCGATTTGGCAAGCCTCTGAAAATAATTCACGTTACCACGACAGCTTTGTTTTAATCTTTAATACCTTTAATCCGCAAAAGAGTAGATTTTCTATCTAAATTTGTTGTTATTTTTAAAATATCTTTAAACAATCTTCAACTTAACCAATAACATATAATCACATATATTATTTTAAAACCCTAAAGTATATGAAGCATACCTTCAAAAGGCACGTTTAAAACAAAATATATACACCAAATTGTTTTACAATTACTTGTCATTAAAAACTTGCTACTCAGTTCAATATGTACATGTAAGAAATATATTATCATAACAAGTGCAACTTAATAAGCTAAGGTACATCTTCACAGAGACCCGTTGACAAATACAATAATAAAGTTAAATACTGCTGTTTCTGCTAAAAATATGGCGATAGAATTAATAGTAAAATCCTACTTTTCCTAAGAAAGAAAAGAAGGAAATATATCTTTGTTCACACTAAACTTGACTTAACTTAAGTAAAATTTCCAATTCTTACAATTAAAACTCTACCCGCAGTATTTATATCTAAACGTAGGCATTAAATCATTTGAGTTCATCTAATACTGTTAAAGTGAACATTAATTCTAAAATGAATTACACTGGATTGTATTTTATAATGTTTACTGTTTGTGTAACAAAATTTAATCTAACTTTCTATTTGTTTACAGGGCAACCTCTTCACGTGTCCAAATGGTAAGTAGAAACACCCAGAACGCACATTTAATGCACTGTAATATAAACGTCTTAAAAATGTTACTCGGTCAAAATATAATATGCAAAGGACAAGAATTTCATCTTTAAAGGAAAACTGCATTTAATGTTTTATGAAAAACTTGAAAAAGGTTATGAATAAAATATTTTACAGTATGTGTGTATGCACCAGATGAATAAAGCTAATGTATCCTTATCATATAACATATTAACCAAACTAAGTGCAAATCTAAACGTATCGCTGACGTGTTCAATAGATAATTAACCACTAAATTCGTTTTCAATTAATATGTATGTGCATAGTGTGACGGCATATAGTCGTCGGTTGTTCCGCGTAATCGTATTTGATTTTGTCAAACGCAACCATTCGTTAGCACAAAATAAATACTTGCAGTTGGCAAACAATGGTGACTGAAACTGGCGCGATACAGCTTCCCTCTCTAATGTGCTTATTAATTTAAGTACGCCAGTGTCACACCGCACTAAAAGCCACTTTATTTATGTCGGCACAGGCATTCCTTAAATTAAATTTAACTCAAAGAATGGACGGTCGAGTTATTCAAATTTATGGGATGGAATTTAACTGAAAGCGTAGAGCAAAAGTACGGGGCAACTTGTGTAATGAGAATAACGAAGATATTTTTTATTTAGGATGACAGAGGTATAACGTTGCGCTTACAATGTAAACGAGACTACAAATGTATCACAATTAAAAAAAAAAACAATAACTATCCAATAGGATATGATATATGTTACCAATCCGCATTGGGTTAACGTGGTGGGAAATGGCCCAAAATCCCCATATGAACACCTACAAGCGACGGACCCTGGCGCCCGACGATAATAGAGGCCATGCTGACTGTGACGGACGCCGGAAGCAGAGCAGCGCAGGACCGATCAATGTGAATATCTTTCATCATCATCATCAGCCGATAGACGTACACTGCTGGACATAAACTTCCCCCAAAGATCTCCGATGCTATTCGTCCAGCTCAGGACCGATCGACATGGATACGATAATGACTACGATATGATATGAACGCATTCTAATAGTATGCAAACACGTTTGAAAAGGTAACATTGAATTACTCCGCGGGAATGTCACGAAAAATTCAAAATATACATTAGTCATTATTAAATGATATTTCAGGCTTATTCCTTTTAGTTACTTATTCTAAAATACATACGAAAATTTTGCAAAAACATTACTTGGGAAACTACTTGCTACGCCCCAAGTGTTGAGAAACGTACTAATCGTTTAACGGCAAACGTTTTATTTTCATTAATCGTCGACGATACATAATAACCCCCTAGTTTCTATGTTGATGAACCGCAATAATCGCTTACTGTAGTGCCCTCATTAGAGTTAACACAAAAAGTCCTACTAATCCACTAACATGAACAGTAACCTCGTCTATCTAAAATCCATCATGATAATCTCTTATACTGGTTATCTATTACTGACTTTCTAATGGCCTTGATCACCACAGACGCAATCTATGTACATTTTATAATTATCATGTATGCGTTAAGAGAACGGTGCAATGTCTTGCAAAATAGACGATTAACTGTATTTGACTATAACGTCATCGCTAACAATGCAGCTTTTTTTTATACAACTAAGCGACGAGAGCAGCTGGACCTTCACCTGATGGTAATTGATACCGCCTACTATAAAAACGTGGTGCTACTCAGGATGAATTACATTGCACCACATTGCACTCATCGCTTTTAAACATGTGATGTTGAGTCTCGTTACCTCAGAAGATATACTAGCTACAGCTCCCTTCAAACCGGAACACAGTAATGTTTGCACAGTACTGTTTGGCGGCAGAAATAAGCGCTGCGGTGATTATTCCATCATCGCAATATCAAAGGCTACTTTAATGTACCTTATTTTATTATTGTTTATGCTTAGGTTCTGTATTTAGGTTTTGTATTTAATAGGATATATGTATCCATAGTTTTTCTTAGTTTTACCAATGATGCTATATTACTTGTTATCTTCTTCTCTTTCGTGTACTTCATGACTGAAGGTCGTGCTTGTCCTGAAATGTTCTTATTGATGCGTCAATCTGCTGCCTCCACACCGCTCTGTTTTTGGCACGTCTCAGGACAGTCGGAATGTTACTTGTTTTAAGCAATATAGAAAATCAGCGTTTTTACAGACTACATTACTTGAAATGTTTTGCTTTGTAAAGTACAAATGTTATTTCAATGTATTTTAATGTTGAAATATATGTTCATAATCAACCGTTAGACGTCCACTGTTGGTCATAGGTTTCCCCCCGAGATCTCCAAAAAGTTTTCCATTTTTCTACAGAATTCATGGAGAGGAATCTCGTTATTAATTTAAAATGATATTTACTTGTTTTTATAACTTTCTAAAAAGCTAACTAACCTCGCCCAAATATACAAAGTGTGTTTTGCTTTTAAATTTAAAATTAAAGTTAGATAATTCTTAAGTCCGTGCTTGCCTTAACATATAATTAAGTACAATCATGAACATAAATAACTTTGTAAACGACCGTTACCACGTACGGAAGCGTTCTACAGGGGATTCTCCTCTAATGCGAATTACTTAAAGACCCACATCAAAATTTCGAACGTAATAATTTGTAGCGTTCTATTAACTACAGTAAATAATCACCGTATTACGCGGATGTGTATAAGGCTTTACATAATTAAGCAACGGTCATCAAATATGTTTTATCTTAAAGAAACATCATTATAAAAATAATAGTTTAAGCGATCTTATCTATTCCTGAACAAAATACCTCAACATTTAATAGTTTATTTATTTTCACAATAACAATAATATTATGGATAAGGAGAACCGACCTCAATTCAGGATCAAAGTCTCCATCGGTTAATTTGCATACAAAAGCAAGAAAGGATAACGTCAATACTTAAAACTTTAACTTTAGTAAAATCCAAGGCATAATGTTTATCCGTATCATGGTTTGTTATAAACACGCTTAGCATATTTCAGGGGTTGTGTAATCATTGAGGCACAAAGATAATTACAGCTATCAATTATTTTAAACGTCGTTACAACAGTTACGAGGCAAGAGAGCTGAAATTTAGATAGATTAGAGTTTAATTAAAAATACGGTGTTATCCTTAATAGGACATTAACACGACATATAATGATTCAATTAAACTACAATAAATTATAAGTTTTAACAAATTTTTTTTATTCTACGAAGCGTCGAGACGTGTGGGACGTTTATCTCATAGTAAGTGATACGCCTGCTGATAACGTGGCGGTAGTTAGGATGATTAACACTGAAACATTGCGCTCGTTGTCTTGAGACATAGGATATTAAGGTGTCGTTACCCTAGTAATTTACTAGCTACAACACCCTTCAAACCGGAATACGGTAATGCTTGCACAATACTGTTTGGCAGTAGAAATAAGCGGACGGTCTCTGAGAACAGAGGCCTACCACCAGTAAATTTGCTTCTATATTTGCTGATCCATACAATTTTCATAATTTTAGAATGATTAATATTTATCTAAATACCAAATATGAAGGATTCGTAGATTTTAATCAAGAATCAGAAGTATCCTGTCACGGTGGAGGTGTCCTTAATTAAAAATCCTTTTTTTAGTTTGAAAATGCCTCACAGCTTGACAGCGGCAGTCGAGGGGTAAATGAATTAGTCGGGTCACCGGCTTGGTGATTTTCATCAGCCACATAATTAATGCGAGGAAATTGCCTCCCGTCACACACGCTACACCCAGTTGCTAGGTGAGTTAAGTCGCTCCGCGCTCATGTAACCGTTAAGTAAACTGGGCTACAGTATATTGGTTCAAAGGAATTTTAAACCGTAAGTTGCGACGGATTAACATTACGTAATTTAACTAACTTACCACGTGGGAACGTATTAAACTATTAACGTAATAGAAAACAAGTAAACATTTTCTTCCCTCCGCCCTTTTGTAAAACACCCTTTTAGTTATTAATAAATAATGCTTAAGATAATAGGGTATTTGTTTCTATAAAAGTATACAATTACTTTCATTTATTATTTATGTTTTTTATTTAATGGGCCTTTTAAAAGGAGGTACTCTCTTACACATGGAAACGGCTACAGAGAAAACTCCTCGTTTTCTATAATGATTCCCTGTTATATTATATTTATATATATTTTGACCTATCTTCCCACACGTATAATATAGGAGATTAGTAAATCGTACTACGTAGAATAATGTATACAAAACTTTGATTTAAATTTGTTTTGCAAATCATTTAATAACTACGTTTACTGATATTTCATCATCATCAACCGACAGACGTTCACTGCTGGACATAGGTAGGCTGTTTCCTGAAATTTGCGATGACTGTATATTGTGATTATCGATCGCGTAACTAAAATCATTCGGATGCCACTGTAGACTGGAGTGTAGACAGATTGAACCAATTTCGAGTTGAAATTAACAATTAACACATGCAACTGGGGAGCCGTTCCCTCGAACCTAAGCCGTAACAAGTTTATGTTCATCCTGTCGGTATAGCGCTGCTTACATTCACATTTATTGCCTTCAGGGTAAAGCTTTTAAGATATAGCTCTGCGGCCCGTTCGCATAGAAAAGATGTGCTTCCCTAAAGTGAATTTATTATTAGTAGTAAATTTTACTCTTGAGTGTTTTATACGTTTTTGTTATTACTTTGGTACGTAAGTTAGTAGATCTTTATATAAGCGTTCAAATATTTTTCAAGTGATCTTTTTTTTATAAGTGGACTTGGACTGTGCACTGGACATTAATCTGTTCGTATATACATGAGGTATTCAAACGTTTTAAGATAAAATGTGTTAAATCTCATTACTCTAGAGTAAAGAGACTAAGTTCATAGAAATCGCATTGCCTACTCGTATTACTTATAATATTTAAGGCAAAACGCAATGATATTTACGCACTAGTATAAAATAAAATCATGTATGTAGAGCATTATGAACCTAAATCATATTTTAAGATTTATTTTCAGAACTAGGTAACTTTTAGATTCAATTTTCATGCCGACTTCCGAGATACGTACATTTTCTGAAAATATATTTTTTTAAACTTGTTGATAAGTGTTGAAACACTAGCTTTTCTTTACGGTATTCATTATTAGAAATAATATACATAACATTTTAACTCATTATTATACTTTTTAAACATGTTTCTCTGGAGATTTACCTATCAAATAATCATTTAATTCTGTCCTCGGTCCTCGCTTCCTTTTAGGACAATTTCTATAATTTGTTTCTTTTTCTATTTCTTTAGTTTATCATATCTTGTTCCAATTTTCACTTATTTAAATATATTTTTTGGGGGGCTAATAGAACGAAGATTAAACTATTTTATTTTGAAAAATCGATACATTGCAATGTATATTTCTCGTTGAAGGTATAACACCAACTAGTTAGATATGGATCAGACCGCACATCAATACGACGTAGATAGACTGTAATTTAGGTAAAGCATTCATGCCATCTATTCATGTGAATAGAGGTCCAAGCACAACCGTACTCCGCCTTGAAATCCATTTGATTCAGTCTTAATAAATATCGATCGCTTCTCCATTTCCGTACTTTATAATAATAATCGCAAAAACATTTTTTTTTTCATTTTACTATCAAAAACACATTAGAAGTCAATGATTGAAGTCGGAAACGGAAGAAGTTGACATTGGCTCCAGCGTTTCTGGTTAAGAACTACTCATTGATATGCAATCGATTAGTAGTTAACTCTTTACTAACTGCGTGATAATTACTATTCGCACGATCTATAATACGGGGAAATGTTCTGATTCCTGTTTTCTCATTGTTCATGACTAGTCGAAAGAAATGTTAAAATAATGTTATAAATTTCTAGATAACACACTGACTTCTGTTTCACATAGTAGTAAACGATAATAAGGCAGTTGGGGCTTGCTCCTTCTCATATGTAACAGCCGTAACATAGCAACGCTGTCATAGCTACAGATAGACTATACGATGATCACCAGCTAGCCAAACTAGCCAGCACCAACGAAATCCCACAACACGAGCTGTTCTCATAATTACTTTAACAATATTTATTAATATTAATGACTTACATATACAAGAAATGAAGGCGAAGTATACTATGCTTTCATTATAATGAGCATAACATTAATGTCATACTTCCGCCCAACGAAAAATTTCATCGCGATTCACGATTATAAATGCACATACGTATTACAATAATGTCAAACAAGAAAAGCTTCCGGTTACATTTTTGTATTAAGTCTAAGCAAAATAGAAGATTAATTATAATTTCCAATCAAATCTTATCCGATATCATTTAGCTTTATCAAGTGAGCTAGCAAAATCTATCCGTGAGGTGACATTTGGAGGACACTGTTCCAGCTGTAGGCATTATGATGACTATGAACTGTATAGGAAGAAATCCATTTATTTATAAGAGACAGTAAATTACAATGTTTTAAATAACTCATAAAACAGTAGATGTTAGAGATTACACAATGTACATTTGAAAGGAAGATAAAAACTAAAATTAGGTATTCTATAAAAACTATCGACCCTATAAAAGGCCTCTTACAGAGTAATAGGAATCTCCAGTATTTTACTAACGGACAAGGCCATTGTCCATTATGAGGCGAGGAATTCCACCGCTTTCACCAACCTACCTAGGCGAGTTATGAAGCCACTAGACCGTTGGAGATAAATGCAACCGTGCTCGTGCTTGCAGTTTATTAGATTTTATTATTTTTCAAACGAACTAAACAACTATAGAAACTGGAATTCCTCTTCATAATAGTTTTTAAACGCGGTAGTAAATTTTTCTATTAATTTTTTAATTTACAGTCTAGTCTGTTTATTGGTCTTCTTCATTTTAATTTAACCGATAGTATGTATGTATGATAGTACTTATTTATTACTTCCTATAGTTAAACTTACAATAAATAAGACCTTTGCAAAAAGGATCCTTATGCTTTTTACCTAACTTACTCCTATTTATTCTACTATCTAAATATTAAAATGTAAATTTTGAACCATCAACATCATTGACTACCAAAATTGCTAATAGTCTGCAACCGGCTGAACCGATTTCGTTTATTAACAACTCAAAAACCTGTTAAGCCATTTAATAATAATCGAAGCAACTTTCAATTGTAGCACAAAAGCCGCTGAAGAGGTACGACGCTATAGTTTATCATGCTTGTCGGTATGTCGATCCGGACACTTAAGTGCAGGCACTCAAACAGGAAACTTATAACACTGCTTTTGAGTAAAGGTTTAAAATAGAGTTTGGCAATTGAATAGATTCGAACAAAAACAAAGTATTAATAAAACCACAGATAGAATTAATAGTTTCAATGCAATGGTCATACGGTATAAAACTTTATTTCCTGTCTAATAATAGCAACGTACTGAGATAGATATAAAGATCTGGCGGATGTTGTCGATTTATTACACTTGCATCTCCAAGATTATATTTTATCCTGCTCTAGTATACTCTCTACCGTTACTTGACTCACAAGAACAGCTACAACTGTACATGTTATTAACCAACTATATTACATAGTTTCTGTGTGATAGTTTATTAATTATACATATCAGGATTCCTTTTGAATGAAAATCTACAAATTACTCCAACCCTTTGATGTGTTTACTGTTTTGGTTAACTGATTATTTAGGTTTGATAATCCGTTGCTTGATAGAATGCTTAATGTCAGTGAAAATAACTTTACCTTAGTAAACCTAAGTTATAGTAATCGCTTCGACTTAAAAATCATAAAAGTGTATGTGGAATGATTGTGAACATTTCTCTCCATAAATTTCATTCATGATCGAATAATGTTCAATTTTATATACGACATAAAAGGACAATGAATTCAAAATTACAAATTATCATCATCTATTATTATGTAGTAATAAATCCCAAACGACTTCGTCGTTGATGGTTTTGACAGATGGCTACATCCAATAACACGTAAAGTCCGCACCGCGTGCTGCCAATGACTGGTTTAATGGCGGTACATTAAAACTATATTGTCAAGAGGCGTTCACATCAGCCTACGGTAATCAGCTCCATTAAGTTTATTCTAAACTTGACACGTATTGTGAGATTCGGAGCATCACAATCCGGGTCAGTTGCTTAGTAAGGCGGACTTAAAGCGCTTACACTGTGAAGACATGGTAACAATGGACTTTACGATGTCCAATTACCGCAGATATGAATTACAATGTGACTTATGTTAGCTTACGGTAAATCTTTTACAATATGACATTTCAAAACTTGAACGATTCTAAAATGAAAAACTTACAAAATTTACCAAATACTGTACGCTTTTAGTTTTTTTTAATATTTTTGAAAACCTACAGCTATATACTATTTTAATATAAATTTTCTTCTCTTTATTTTAATACGCTTCTTTATTGATCACGTATAGTAATAAGTACGGCGACGACAGTTGGTACGGAAGACCAACATTATTTGTTCGGACCTCTACGTTTTCGTTTACGTATACTTTTTCTGTATTTTTTTGGGTTTCTCTCTATTTTAATAAATAAATAAACGTCTTATTATTAATAAGAATATCGCCAATGTAATGTTTTATAGACCAAAGGTTTACCAAAATTTCACATGATGTTGAAAAACCATGAAGTCGAAGTGAACTGTGCTCGCCTAGAATTTATATATCCTCATAGCTAACTATGTAGCTATTCTATAATGAGCAAGAACACAGCAATGTTATTAAAGCGACAGATTAACTACGTTTCTAAGTTCCAAAAACTTCTCAGGGAAAATGAAACAATGGGACATCTGTGTTAGAAGCCAAACCGATTACCGCTTTGCCACGAAAATAGTTAAATATAATAAAATCAACGTATTTCTAAACAACAAACCTGTGCACTGTGCACCATTGCAGCATTTTTAATAAAAACTATCAGTTTGACATTGGTACTATTTCTATTCAAGCGTTAACAATACAGGCTTTGTGGGTGTCTGTTAAAGTCTATTGAACGGCAAATATGCGCCGCGTGCAGCCTTGAAGCCTGATTTGTAATGAGTGAAAGGCGTTACTACCACATATACATATCATAGTAAACTGTGACTCAGTTGCGACTTTAAATGACCCAAAAGTAATCATATTTATTTTATAGTATTCTTACGTATCTAAACAAAACATAATTTACTTCTCATCAGTAGTAATGTTTAAGTTATTAAATTCCATACTACTGCATAAAAGTTTGTTGTAGTTTCACGCAAGTAGATCGCAAGATATTACATATATATATGTCATATTTCTTTCGTCATTCATATAGCCTTGATGTGAAACAATGCTTATTCTATAAAACATTTTAAAAAAGTTAGAAAAAAGTATAAGAAAATATGTCATGGAGATAACAAGTGCCAATATCATTTAGCGTCTGGTATAAGAACTCGCTTTGTAACCAAATTACAATAGAAGTACAGTATTAACTTGCAAGATGTTCACGCTCAAAGCTCTCAAATCGCTTGCAGAGACGTAACTTAATATCCGGTATAGCTGCATATCCGTATTACAAGCAAGGTTGTTCTCTAAGGGCACTAGAAACAATTGTCCACCGCCAAGCGAGCTCGGTATACACCGATATCCAAAATTAAAACTTGAATACATAACACACAAACACTTGAATACATACATATAAACAGGAGAAATGAATGTTGATATTGCGAAAAATTAATTAGACAAGCTTTATGTGATCGTAGACCTACATATGATATTCATTGCTTAAATGAAATAGTAAATAACAAGAAATCCAGTCGCAGCGGATGTTGCTTCGTTTTCATTAATAGTTGTGTAATATCGAACCAATCTTTGCTCAATAAAAAATCAAAGCATACAAAATATAATCGTAATATGTACCAATATTACAAATTATAAGACGTGCTTTAAATAAAGGTTGTTATGTAAAAATAAATTAAGAGTAAGTTAGAAGTAAGAGCAATAGCTCTATTTAAACTCTCTAGTACTATACATGTGATGTATTTGAATGTTCATACTTTACAAATGCCAAAGACGTTAAATTTTAAGTTATTTTTCTTTCTGTCTTTCTGTTTGTTCTGACTAATCTCCAAAACGTCTTAACCGATTTTGATAGTGTTTCACTTCTAGTTGCCTAATATTTTTTATAATTGGCACACGTGTGTAAATTCGCCTCTATATAAGTTGACATACAGTATGTCAACTTTTATACGTGTCAATTATCTATGTTCAGATATACTGTTTTATTATTCTTCAATGGACTAACTTGACCAAAATTTTGTACGGTGTAAAATGATAATGATGCTGAGTATTAGGGAACGTATGATAGCTCAGAATACTCTAGTTCTTGTCCATGGTGAACGCCCTTGGTGGTGTAAAGTTGAACTCAAAAGAGGCTTGTGAAAAGTGATTGTCCGAGTTCTTCGCAAATAAGGAGGGGCTTCTACGAGGGAGGTATTATGAAGTTGCCGTCTAGATGGAAACAGATTATCGAACAAAACGGCGCATATTTGAACTAAATCCGATCACTGTAACACTTTTTATAAAGCATTGAATAAAGAGCAAAAAAGCGGAAGGGAGATATTTGACAACCCCTATATAGCGGCGGAATATAGCTAAAATACTTAATATTAATTATTTCTTAAACTGATAAGAATAAAAAAAATATTCAAACATTTTCGCTACTGTTGCTGAATGATAGGTAAATATGTAGATCATTCTGCGTTTCAATAACATAGAATAAGTGTGTCAACATATTGCATCGTATTGCGACGAGGTCCGTTGAAGCGTGAATCCACCGCTCTTCGCGATAAGTCGTCGAACTCACACGCTCTATTTAAAAATATTCGCTTTTTTTCTGTGCACCACACCTATAATACATACACTACTACGAATAATTTAATATCAAAATAAACTAATAATTACCTAATCATTACCTATACTATTAAATGATTACTAATGATGAGGCGTACTCGGCCTAGAATACTCTGGCTCTCATCTGTTGATAGCGAGAATACAACAATACTGGCAATAAATTTAAAATGTTAAGTTAATAGTTAAAGAGACGGGTTAGATAAAACTATCACCAACAGATCAATCCATAATTTACTTATAAACTGTTCCCTTCTGTTACTAATACTTTGTTCCGCGAAATAAGTTTTACATTAACAAATTCACATATATAATATACTTTTCTACAACATTTTTGATATTGAAAAGACAGAAATTTAAAAAAAAAATTGATTTTCGTTCAGTTAATTAATTTCGCTGGCCTAATGGTTAGAGCGTGCGGCTTTCATTCCGAAGGTCGCGGGTTCGAACCTCGGCATGTATCAATGACTTAATATTTAAGTTATGTACATTTGTGAACTTTAGTTACAACAGCGAGATATAAAAGGTGAAGGAAAACATCGTAAGGAAACCCGCACACTGACATCATCTTTGTGTGTGTGTGTGGGGTGGTCCCAATAAAGTGGCAACAGGCTCGCCCCCTGTTACATGGGACCTAATCTGACCACATCTGGCGAAATGTGGGTGTTCATTCACCTCTGCCTTCTCCTACTGGGAAAAAGGCGTGACAATATAAAAAAAAAATTAATTTCATTAAAAAAAATCTAAGAATATTTTATATTGTATGTACATAGACCATATCTTCTGATATATTAAAAATCAATGCAGTCGTGTAAGTCGTATAATGAAATAAGTAATATAATGTATTGCGATAACTAGATATAATAATATTGAATTTATAATTATTCAATTGTCATTCATTTAGTTTTTGGAACACATTACTTTTAAGCATGTTTCCTCCATAGAATACGTGCAAATCAGTAAAACGCTGTTTTCACTCGCCCTTAAGTGAAAGCGACATTCCATTCGTTGACAGAAATCCATACAAAACTAAACATTTGCGTACATAACATATGCAATGAAGCTTTCACCTACAACGTAGCTGAAATACATGTATAATTGGAAACATTTAAAATACTCAGTTATTTGCATGCTTTAGGAAATATAATATTTATTAAAATCAAATGTATACTTTTCAGGTTGGGAGTTAAAGGGACTTCATTGTTACAAATTTTTCAATATAAGACATTCTTGGGAAAAGGCTGCAGAATTATGTCGCAGGTAATTATCTCTTGGTTTTTAATACTAAATCAAATGATATAAGTTTTTTTTTTATAAAAAAACTTAATAATAAAAAAAGAACTTCTAAAAGAACTACATGAACATTACATAAATTTAAAGTATTATGTTTCAACTAAGACCTTTCGAACGAATTATTTTATTGCAAAAATGAATTTCTTCTCAATACAATCTTCGTTACCTTACACAAGCTAAGTTAAACCATTGTATGGAATGTATAATTTTATTAAAATTACAGGTACGGCAGCGAATTAATGGTAGCAGAGAGTTATACAGAAAATAATATGACCGCTGCTATGGTTCCATCTAGTCCTAGTAATAACCACTATTGGCTTGGTCTCGCAACTGTTGATGATCTGAGAACTAATACACTAGAATCGGCTGCTGGAGGTTTGGTCTCACAATATGCAGGCTATTGGGCATTACGACAACCCAACCCAAAGGACGGAGAATGTGTTGACGTATTTGTTACTTCTGATAAACAATCGTGGGAATTAAATACCTGCGAAACTCTGCTGCCCTTTATGTGCAAGAGTGATGCATGTCCTGCAGGTATTTTAAAACATATTCCATAATATAACACATTTCTTTTTTTATATTTCATTTCAAGTTTTACAATTATTTTTTAGATTGTTATAATTTTTTTTTTTAAGTATTCATCAAGATGTGTTAATTTATTGTAGGAACCTTCCATTGTTCCAACGGAAGATGTATAAACTCAGCCTTTAGATGCGACAAGCAAGACGATTGTGGCGATGCTTCGGACGAAATGGACTGTGCTTCGGAATGTCATTTTTACATGGCTAGCAGTGGAGACGTAGTAGAAAGTCCTAATTACCCTCATAAATATCCCGCTTTTAGCGAATGTAAATGGACACTAGAAGGGCCGCAAGGTCAAAATATTGTATTACAGTTCCAAGATTTTGAAACTGAAAAGTCTTTTGATACTGTTCAAATATTAGTGGGCGGCAGGACAGAAGACAAATCTGTTAATTTAGCCACACTATCAGGAAAACAGGATCTCTCGAGCAAACTTTTTGTATCCGCCTCTAATTTTATGATAATTAAATTTAGCACTGATGGATCAGTAGAAAAGAAAGGTTTCCGTGCTTCTTGGAAAACTGAATCTTCTAACTGTGGTGGCGTCCTCAGAGCTACACCACAAGGTCAGGTATTAAATTCTCCTGGATATCCAAATGGTTACCCAGGTGGATTAGAATGTGTATATATAATTGAAGCTCAACCAGGAAGAATAGTATCCTTAGAAATTGAAGATTTAGAATTAGAAATGAATAGAGATTACATTGTTATCAAAGATGGAAATACGCCGTCAAGTCCGATTCTTGCGCGGTTAACAGGGCCTGGTGAAGAAAATCAAAAGGTAGTGATATCTACCACAAATCATTTATATATGTACTTTAGAACAAGTTTAGGAGGCTCTAAGAAAGGATTTGATATGAGATATTCTCAAGGATGTAGAGCCACAATTATTGCAGCTAATGGAACATTTACTTCACCAGCTTTTAGCCTTAGTAACTACCCCAATAATCAAGAATGTTTATATAGAATTAAGAATCCTAACGGTGGTCCTATTTCACTAAAATTTGATGAATTTAATATTCATCCCTCTGATCTTGTTCAAGTTTTTGATGGGACAAGTACGAACGGATTAAGATTGCATTCAGAAAATGGGTTTACAATTAAACCAAGAATAACTTTAACAGCTTCTAGCGGTGAAATGCTAATTAGATTTGTGTCAGACGCACTTCACAATGGATATGGATGGAAAGCTACATTCTCTGCGGGTAAATTTATAACATTAAATATATTAATTACCAATACTTTACAAAATTTGTTAACAATGACAAATGTTTAAATTTATCTTTTCAGATTGTCCGCCGCTAAAATCAGGTATAGGTGCTTTAGCATCAAATAGAGATACTGCATTTGGTACAACTGTTACTTTTTCATGTCCTATAGGACAAGAGTTTGCTACAGGGAAATCAAGAATTGTAACTCAGTGTCAAGACGGAGGAAATTGGTCAACTACGTACATTCCTAGCTGCCAAGGTGACCACACAAATATATGCAAATTTCATCCCAAATTTTGTACCTCCTTTTTGATTCCATGAATGACAAAATTATTTCAATTACAGAAGTATACTGCGGACCCGTACCTCAAATCGACAATGGATTTTCAATAGGCTCGACAAATGTCACTTATAGAGGTGTGGCTACTTATCAATGTTACGCTGGGTTTGCATTTCCAACTGGACAGCCTATCGAAAGAATATCCTGTTTATCGGATGGACGATGGGAACGAACGCCAACGTGTCTTGGTAAGGAGCAATGTTAAGCATCATAAAAAATCAATCATTTTATGCTTCAATTGCCTATTTTATTATAACTCCAGTTAGACTAATTCTAAACGCCACGTTTCTTACAGCTTCTCAATGCGTGGCACTTCCCGATGTTCCACACGCTAATGTTACCATCTTGAACGGCGGTGGGCGTAGCTATGGTACTATCGTGCGTTATGAATGCGAACCGGGTTACGTACGCACTGGACAGCCTGTTCTTTTATGCATGAGTAATGGAACTTGGTCTGGAGATGTCCCAACGTGTTCAAAGGTTCTATGTCCAAAATTCCCAGAAATTAAAAACGGATTTATTGTAGATCAAAGTCGGGTATATATGTTTGGTGACGAAGCAAGAGTGCAATGTTTTAAAGGTAATATAACAATCTTATATTAAGATTCGTTTATATTAAACAACTTTGTAATTACTCAAGAGGAAAGCCTGACTTTTGATAATTTATTTATATCAAAATCTAAATGTGAGACGTGATATATTTATTATATATATGTATCAAAATGTTTTAAAATGTAAGGGAACACATTATTTCAGGTTATAAACTGAGTGGCCCTAGCGTACTAAAATGCGGTGCTAATCAACAGTTTGATCCTCCACCAACCTGTGAAGATATTAATGAGTGCGTCAATAGTCAGTGTAATTTAGCAACAACAGACTGTAAAAATACATTAGGAGGTTTTTATTGCCCCTGTAGGGCCGGTTTTGCCCCTGTACTAGAATGTAGACCTGTTGGAGACCTTGGCTTAATCAATGGCGCCATACCCGATGAATCAATCACCACATCGGCACCCGAATCCGGATATTACAAAGGAGTAAGTGTGGAACTTATAAAATCCTGATATCATTATAATCATACGTTATTTATTTATTTTTTTTATTATAGATGATTCGGTTAAATAATGGCGGAGGATGGTGCGGCAACAACTTAGAGGCTGGAGCGAATTGGATACTTATAGATTTGAGGGCACCAACGGTAATAAGAGGATTTAGGACAATGAGTGTCATGCGGGCTGATGGCAATATCGCATTTACTTCTGCTATTAGGATTCAATACACTAATGACATTACTGACGTTTTCAAAGATTATACAAACCCGGATGGAACTGCTGTTGAATTTCGTATTTTAGAACCAACACTTTCAGTTCTTAATTTACCTATGCCCATAGAAGCTCAATATGTTAAATTTAAAATTCAAGACTATGTTGGAGCTCCTTGTTTAAAATTAGAAATTATGGGATGTGCCCGTCTAGATTGTAGTGATATAAATGAATGTAACGAAAATAATGGTGGTTGCGATCAAAAATGCATAAATACGTAAGTAAATTTAATTAATTGAAGTATTATACATAAACAAATAAAATCATAAGATCTAATGACAGGTATTTTTAAAATGTATGGTATCTTTTTCATGACAGGCCCGGCAATTTCTCGTGTTCTTGTAATATTGGATACGAATTGTATACATCAAATGGAACTGCTGGATTTAAAATAGAACTATCTGAGACTGGTGAACGAGACGGCGATACGTATCAAAGAAATAAGTCATGTGTGCCGCTTATGTGTCCATTACTTTCGTCTCCAGAGAATGGAAAGTTATTATCAACAAAATCAGCTTTTCATTTTGGAGACATTGTCCAATTCCAATGTGATTTCGGATACGTAATGTCCGGTTTCTCGTCTTTACTCTGTACTTCAAGCGGAACGTGGAATGGTACAGCTCCGGAATGTCAATGTAAGCTTTGAACTTTGTATCTTTGAAAGAATGTCGTAAAATATTTTTGCTATATTTGTAATTCTCAAAAAAAAAACTATTTTCAGATGCTCGCTGCGTTACTTTATCCGATGATAAAAATGATGGTTTACAAGTTATTCGTGATGATCCCGAAAGCGTTCTTGTACCTTATAGAGATAATGTCACAATAACATGCACGTCACCGGGACGACACCTTAGAAATACAGTTACTTCATCTTTCAGACAATGCGTATATGATCCGAAATCGGTAAATATCTGTTTATTACCAAAGAATTAATTTAATAGCTGCTTAAAAATTGATTTCACATATCATAATCAATTATATTTCACAGGGTCTTCCTGACTATTGGCTTTCCGGAGCACAGCCTCAATGCCCTCGAAAAGATTGCGGCATACCTATGCCTACTCCCGGTGCTGAATATGGCCAATATTTAGACACGAGATATCAAAGTTCTTTCTTCTTTGGTTGTCAAAACACCTTCAAACTCGCTGGACAAACAAGTAAACATGATAACGTAGTCCGATGTCAAGCAAACGGTATCTGGGACTTTGGAGACCTAAGATGTGAAGGACCAGTTTGTGATGATCCAGGAAGGCCAGCAGACGGATATCAAATTTCCAGAAGCTATGAACAAGGATCTGAGGTTCTTTTTGGTTGTTCCCGTCCCGGTTACATTTTGATTAATCCAAGACCTATAACTTGTATGCGTGAACCAGAATGTAAAGTAATAAAACCTTTAGGATTAGCATCAGGGAGAATACCTGATTCAGCGATTAATGCTACATCAGAAAGACCCAATTACGAAGCTAGAAATATCAGACTTAACTCTGTAACTGGATGGTGTGGCAAGCAAGAAGCATTTACTTATGTTAGTGTTGATTTAGGGAAAGTTTACAGAGTTAAAGCTATTTTAGTTAAAGGAGTAGTAACTTCAGATATTGTTGGTAGACCAACAGAAATTAGATTTTTCTACAAACAGGCAGAAAATGAAAACTATGTTGTTTACTTCCCTAACTTCAATTTAACGATGAGAGATCCTGGAAACTATGGTGAACTAGCTATGATTACGCTTCCGAAATATGTTCAGGCCCGCTTCGTCATTTTGGGTATTGTGAGTTTTATGGATAATGCTTGTCTTAAGTTCGAACTAATGGGTTGCGACGAGCCTTCCATTGAACCTTTACTTGGATATGATTATGGATATTCACCATGTGTTGGTGAGTGACAAAAAACACAACTTAAAATGTCTTTAAATATTCTTCTTGAATTTTCACATAATCATCATTTTTATGTTTCCAGATAACGAACCACCTGTCTTCCAAAACTGCCCTCAACAACCAATAGTTGTTCAAACAGATGTGAACGGTGGCCTTTTACCTGTCAATTTTACGGAACCTACTGCCCTTGATAACTCAGGTGCTATAGCCCGTTTGGAAGTAACTCCTCAACATTTCAGAACACCTATTCAAGTATTTCATAATATGGTAGTACGATATGTCGCCTTTGACTTTGATGGAAATGTTGCGATTTGTGAAGTTAATATTACCGTGCCTGATTATACACCACCTAAATTAAGCTGTCCTCAAAGTTATGTTATTGAGTTAGTAGATAAACAGGATAGTTACGCTGTCAATTTTAATGAGACACGAAGAAGAATTAATGCAACCGACGCATCTGGTGAAGTGTTTTTGAAATTTATACCGGAAAGAGCCGTCATTCCCATTCGAGGTTATGAAAATGTAACAGTTGTAGCTTCGGACAAATACGGAAACAAAGCTCAATGTCATTTCCAGGTATTTACAAAAAAATTTAACTCTGTTTCTTTGTACGTAATTTTTTATTCTCGTAATATTGAAAATATTTTTTCAGGTTTCTGTACAAGCAACTCCTTGCGTAGACTGGGAACTTATGCCACCAGCACACGGTGCATTAAATTGCTTACCAGGAGATAGAGGAATACAATGTATTGCCACATGCAGCCCTGGTTTCCGTTTTACAGATGGAGAACCTGTAAAAACTTTTATTTGTGAAACTAAACGTCAATGGACTCCTACTGCCGTTGTGCCAGATTGCGTTTCAGAAAGTATGTATGCTAAATTTTTGCCTTACATAGTATTAAAGTGACTATTAAAAGTTACATCTTTAATTTTTTCTATTATTTCAGATACTCAGCAAGCTGCATATCATGTCGTCGCAAGTGTACAGTACCGTGCCCTTGGCGCAGTTTCTAATGCTTGTTTACCACAATATAAAGATTTGCTTGCTCAGTACGATAACATACTTAACGAAAGACTGTCCCAACGTTGTTCAGCTGTTAATGTAAACATAAATGTGACATTTGTGAAAGCAATGCCCAGTCTACTTGATGAGAATGTTGTAAAGATGGACTTTGTTCTTGCTATAACTCCAGCTATCAAACAAACTCAGCTCTATGATTTGTGCGGGTCAACACTGAACCTTATATTTGACTTATCTGTGCCGTACGCTAGTGCTCTCATTGAGCCTGTTCTGAATGTTTCATCTATTGGAAATCAATGTCCTCCCTTAAGAGCTATTAGAAGTTCAATTTCTCGCGGATTTACTTGTAGCGTAGGTGAAGTACTAAATATGGACACAAATGACGTTCCAAGATGCTGTAAGTATTTTCATAGTTTTTTTTTTTCATTTAATTAAAAACATAAACTTAAAGAAATAATTTATTTTAGTACACTGTCCTGCGGGAACATTTGCTGGAGAAAAACAAAAGTCGTGTAGTATGTGTCCCAGAGGATTTTTCCAAAATCAAGCAAGACAAGGTTCATGTCTTAAGTGTCCACAAGGAACTTTTACACGAGAAGAGGGATCTAAGGATATCTCTGATTGTGTGCCAGTTTGTGGATACGGAACATATTCTCCAACGGGTTTAGTACCTTGTTTAGAATGTCCTAGAAATAGTTATACTGGACAACCACCAATAGAAGGATTCAGAGATTGTCAGGCTTGTCCAGCAAACACGTATACCTATCAACCAGCTGCTTCTGGAAAAGACAAATGTAGAGCTAAATGTGCTCCTGGTACATACTCCCCAACTGGTTTATCTCCGTGCTCTCAATGCCCAAGGAATTTCTATCAAAACCTTATGGGCCAAACCCTTTGTATGGAATGTCCAACAAATATGAAAACAGTCGGAATAGGTGCTACAGGGTTAGAGGAATGCATACCTGTGGAATGTTCCAACAGTGCTTGTCAACACGGTGGTCTCTGTGTTCCAAAAGGTCACGGAGTACAATGCTACTGTCCAGCTGGTTTTTCAGGACGCAGATGCGAAATAGATATCGATGAGTGTTCAAGTCAACCCTGTTACAATGGCGGTACATGTATTGATCTTCCACAAGGATATCGATGTTCATGTCCTACAGGGTACGGTGGTATAAACTGTCAAGAAGAAAAGTCAGACTGTAGAAATGACACTTGTCCCGAAAGAGCTATGTGTAAGGATGAACCAGGATACAATAATTTTACTTGTTTGTGCAGATCTGGTTATACAGGAATTGATTGCGATATTACGGTATGTAATTATTTCCCTTTCTTAACTATGTATATAAACATAAATCATTACTATTTATAACTTACTTTTCAAAGATACATGCTACATATAGATACTTATGTTGATTGATTTATAAGGATACATAAATTCATACAATATACCTAAAATGTATTAATTACATCAAAATAATATTTAATTATTTTTTTTCAGATCGATCCATGTTCAGCTAATGGAAATCCTTGCACTAATGGTGCTACTTGCATTGCTCTTCAGCAAGGCAGATATAAATGTGAATGTTTGCCAGGATGGGAAGGGCAGCTTTGTGAAATAAATACTGATGATTGTATCGAGAAGCCTTGTCTCCTTGGTGCTCCATGTACAGATTTAGTAAATGACTTTAGCTGCACATGTCCTCCTGGTTTCACTGGAAAGCGCTGTCATGATAAAATAGACCTCTGTTCAAATGAACCATGTAAACACGGTGTTTGCGTTGATAAGCTGTTTGTTCATCAGTGTGTTTGTGATCCAGGTTGGTCAGGACCGTCGTGTGATATAAACATTAACGAATGTCTTATTTCATCGTGCGAAAACGGCGGAAGATGTGTTGATGGTATTGACGATTTTACTTGTATTTGTGAAGCTGGGTATACTGGTAAAAGATGTCAACATACAATCGACGATTGTTCTTCTGAACCATGCCAAAATGGAGCAACATGTGCAGATCAGTTAGAAGGATTTACATGTAAATGCCGACCCGGATATATAGGCCTGCAATGTGAAACGGCAATAGATGAATGTTTAACTGAACCCTGTAATCCAATTGGCACTGAAAAATGTATCGATCTCGATAATAATTATAAATGCATGTGCCGTGAAGGATTTACTGGAGAAATGTGCGAAACCAACATAGACGACTGTGCATCAGATCCTTGTTATAATGGCGGATCCTGTAAAGATGAAATCGATGGATATAAATGTGTATGCCAACCAGGATGGACTGGCAAACGTTGTGAAAAAGACATTGGTAATTGCATGAACAGACCTTGTCAAAATAATGCAGATTGCATTGACCTTTTCCAAGATTATTTCTGCGTGTAAGTATTATTTTATTTCTGTTACACAAAAAGATATTAAAATTTTATGCTGGATATTATAAAAGTGCAATGAAGATAAAATATAACAAAACGAATTTATTTTAGATGTCCTAGTGGCACTGATGGAAAACAGTGTGAAACAGCTCCTGAAAGATGTATTGGAAATCCATGCATGCATGGTGGAAAATGTCAAGACTTTGGCTCTGGACTCAATTGTACTTGTTCCCAAGACTATACAGGAATTGGCTGTCAATACGAATTTGATGCTTGTGAAGCTGAACTATGTCAAAATGGCGCAACTTGCGTGGACCATGGCGATGGCTACAGTTGTATATGCGCTCCAGGTTTTAAAGGAAAGAATTGCGATGAAGATATAATGGATTGCAAAGAGAATTCTTGCCCTCCGTCAGCTATGTGTATTGATTTACCTGGTCGTTTCTACTGCCAATGTCCATTTAATTTAACTGGAGATGACTGTAGAAAAGGTTAATATTTAAATATAAAAGTTTGTGACTTTAACTATTACTACAAAAAGTCAACAATAACTAACTTAATTTCTTTTAATTTTTAGCTATTAGCGTGGATTATGACCTTTACTTCAGTGACCCGTTACGTTCAAGTGCAGCACAAGTTGTGCCATTCGATACCGGAGCCGCTAACAGCCTGACTGTTGCAATGTGGGTTCAGTATACACAACAAGATGAAGGCGGTATATTCTTCACCGCTTATGGTGTTAGGTAAGATATATACATAGAACAAAAAATTATTTCAATATATGTGTTATTGAAAAATTGTTAGACATTTTATTTACTACTTCCACATTTTTCTTAATCATTTTTCAGTAATTCGCACATAGCATTAAACAGAAGAACAATAATCCAAGCTCATTCTAATGGAGTTCAAGTGTCACTATTCCCAGAACTGCAGGATGTGTATTTAAGCTTTGGAGAATTTGCAACTGTGAATGATGGCCAATGGCATCACGTTGCCCTTGTCTGGGATGGAAATAATGGCGGCGAATTGACTCTGATTACTGAAGGTTTGATTGCTAGCAAGATTGAAGGCTATGGCAGCGGACGACCATTACCGCAATAGTAAGCGTTTATTTTCCTCTAATTTTAATATTTTAAATACTTATAAAATTTTGGATACAAAAACAATAACTGTTAATATTTTTTGTGGTTTTCAGCGTTTGGGTTACTCTTGGTAAACCTCAATCGGATAACCCTAAAGCGTACACAGAAGCTGGTTTCCAGGGACATTTAACTAAAGTTCAAATATGGAATCGTGCTCTAGACGTTACTAACGAAATTCAAAAACAAGTCCGTGACTGTAGAACTGAACCCGTCCTTTACAGCGGTTTAGTTTTAACTTGGGCAGGATATGAGGATATCATAGGTGGTGTTGAAAGACTTGTACCATCTCATTGTGGACAAAGAGTATGCCCTAACGGATACACTGGATCCAAGTGTCAACAATTACAAGTAGATAAAGAACCTCCAAGAGTAGACCGCTGTCCAGGAGATTTATGGGTAATAGCCAAAAACGGATCATCTATAGTCAATTGGGATGCCCCAGTATTTAGTGATAATGTTGGTGTTAGTAGAGTGGTCGAAAAATCTGGACATAAACCCGGAGAAAACCTAGCTTGGGGTGCATATGACATTGCATATATTGCATATGACGCTGCAGGTAACGCAGCCACTTGCAAATTCAAGGTTACAGTTCTGTGTAAGTTTTTTTTTAACATTAATTTCTACATCTATTAGTTTTTGGTAACGCATCTGGTAATCTGTATAACATATTTTAGCCGAATTTTGTCCTCCCTTGCCCGATCCGCTGGGGGGTTATCAATCCTGCCGGGACTGGGGAGCCGGAGGTCAGTTTAAGGTATGCGAGATTGCGTGTCGCGATGGTCTTAGATTCTCGCAACCAGTCCCACCATTCTACACATGCGGAGCAGAAGGATTCTGGCGACCCACGGATAATCCTAGCCTTGCGCTCGTTTACCCAGCTTGTTCACGTAAGTGCAATATGAACGATTTAATTGAAATTGTCTTCTAATAATACGCTTATCTACAATAATAATCAAATTTATTATTTTCTTATATGTTGTTTACAGCGGCTTCCCCAGCACAGCGAGTTTTTAAAATTTCCATGTTATTCCCAAGTTCAGTGCTATGCAACGACGCAGGACAGGCTGTCTTACGTCAAAAAGTTCGCACTGCAATCAATCAACTTAACAGAGATTGGAACTTCTGTTCGTATGCTATTGATGGTAAGCTTAATACACAATATACACACAGTTGAATGACAGTTTTATTGTAAATACATATTTTTGATTGTGTAGTAATATTATAGATAAAAATTCATATTACTCACAATACTAAATTTAGTTCATTAATATCTACAAAATTTATTAGGTACAAGGGAATGTAAAGAACTAGATATTAATGTCAAATGCGACCATCGTGCTAACGTCCGACAAACGAGACAGGTGAATACGTCGCCAGTCATCAAATCAGAAGACACTTATGTACTAGACGCTATTATACCGGTTGACGAGTAAGTATTCAGAAATTAATATAGTAAAATACTCACGTAACCAGAATTTAATCAGACGTAGCAAGACTTCTTATCTATGGGTGAAAGCTGTGTGGTATAAGATTAGGCACCTACTGTAGCACAAATATATTAAGATAGACAAATATTAATGCTGTTAGAAAAAGACACATTATATAATGACCTATCGACACTCTTCCACGTACACTGGTATAAGGGGATATCTGGTTTTGTATCAATCATATTAATAAAACGTTTATTTCACGTATTGTATTTCCTAAGCAATTTATAATTTTTTAAATAGCCATTCAATTGGCCTTGTAATGAACTTCATGAAATGTTATATTCTATTGGTAAAGATTACTGGGTGATTTAAGGTTGTTTCACTTTAGGGTCGGTATTCAACTATGTTGTACCACTACTTAAAAGCATGTATAATATTTTGATACAAGAATTTTGCACTATCAACTAAAATTTTCACTCGTACTTACGAAAGTATTGAATTATCGAGCATGTTTTTCTTCATACACTTTTGCATGTGATTTCTCTTGCACATAGGATACGAAGCAGTAGAGAAGGTCGGCAAGCTGGAGACACGTACAGTGTTGAAGTTTCATTTCCAGCCGTCAAGTGAGTAATCTATTAAGTTTTAAAACTATTCTTAAATCGTCATTGTACATGAGGCATTATTTACATTAGATTTGTATAATGTAATCTTCTATAAAGAAAAAAAAAAAAGTCTACTTTAAAAGTAACTTTTAAGGTGTATACGATTATATATCATATTTTATAACTAGAATGAATTTAAACAATTTTTTTTTATATATTCTTTTTGAAATATACAGAGAATAATAATAAGTAAGAGGATTTTTTTTACTCTTTAACGTTATATAAAATTTCAGCGATCCTGTTATTCACGGCGGCACCAACGAACGATCATCTGTACAACGACTGCTTGAAAAGTTGATTCTTGAAGACGAACAATTCGACGTACGAAACATATTACCGAACACCGTCCCCGACCCCGCCAGCCTGCAACTGGTATCCGACTACGCGTGCCCTATGGGACAAGTTGTTATGGCACCCGATTGTGGTGAGCATTCCATTATATATTTATAAAATATCATCAGTTTTAAATACTGATCGGTTATGGCGAAAAGCCAACGAAACGCGACTTCTCGTGCCAAGCTATAAGTTATGCCCTGAAAACCGAGCGATACAGTATGCAGCTAGATGTAGTAATATGTATATATTGGTATTTTATCATTTAAAATTTTTCTTTTTTTAAATCATAATTCCTCCTTACTATGGGCCATATAAAAAGGCTCAAAGTTACCCAAAGGGCAATGGAAAAGACTATGCTCGGAGTTTCTCTGCGCAATCCAATCAGAATTGTGGAGATCCGTGGAAGAACTACTGTCACCGACACAGTCTAAAAGATTGTTAGACTTAAGTCGTAGTGACCAGGGCACATTGCAAGGAATTACGGCTGATAGGGCAGTATGATTCTGTAGATGTACCGGTAGACGTAGTGTTGGGAAGACCCCACAAGGTAGATCAACAATCTAATGAGAGTCATGGGAAGCCGGTGGATGCTGGCAACGCGGGATCAATCCATATGAAAATCTTTAGGGGAACAGCTGATGTTGAGTTACCAAAAAAGTATAAAAAAATAAGAAAAATTATTATTCTTCATGCTTTGTTACTTGAAGAGGACAAAAAAGTTTACCATAAAGGTGGCAAAACATTTTTATTTTCATACAACATTAATTAAAATAAGATGTTAACTTTATTTTTAGTGTCGTGCGCGGTGGGTACCTACTTGGACTCAGCCAGTGACTCTTGTAAACCATGCCCCGCGGGAAGCTATCAATCAGAAGCTGGACAACTGCAGTGTACTCTGTGCCCCGCTATCGCTGGCCAGCTTGGCGTCACCCAAGCAACTGGAGCTAGAAGTGCAGGCGATTGTAAAGGTAAAACAATTATTTACTAATTTAACAATTTCCTAAAGGTACTTGTGAAAATTAAATCCTCTTCTTCGATATGTATATAATTTTTTACGTACTTGTGCGTTGACTAACTTTGTCCAACTTTTACTTATTGTGTATGTATTACAAACTAGCGAACTTTTATAGTATTAGACAACAAACAACGGTTTTTTCAATCTTCACCAAAAAAAAATCTATTAATTTCATTTTCAATATAATTTCTATAACAATTGTTCTGGGGCATATTCAAAGACCAAGCGTAACGTAAATTTGGATAGGTTAACGCCTTTACAGTGTACTACTGTAAAATATAATAGTAGTGTGGCTTTATAATAGAATATATAAATATATAAAACACGCATCAAATACAAAAAGACACAAAGATCGCATGAAGAAACTGCAAATTACTAATATGAATCTACATGCAAATATTAAAGTAGATACTTGCAGCACAATGTATATATTTTTTTAATTTGTTAATATTTACAGAGAGATGTGCTGCTGGTAAATACTATGACGCGGAGGCAGAACTTTGTCGCCCATGCGGACACGGATCCTACCAGCCGAAGGAAGGAGCATTCTCCTGCATATCTTGCGCCAGAGGACAAACCACACGGGCCACTGAAGCGGTATCAGCCGCTGAATGCAGAGACGACTGTCCACCAGGTGATTACTCTCATAACTTCCTTTGCAATTGCTCAGCTGTTAAGAATATTCATAGACTTGTTCAACATCGAATAATCAAGAAGACTATGTAAAAATATCTAACTCTAGCCAATACAGTATTTCATTAAAACTGAATCAATACTTCTTGATAGAAGTATTCTGATGTGTCAGAATAATGTATACAAAAAATTGCAAATAATTCAATAAATTAAAAAATAATAAATCCTGATGTGTAACTATAGCAAGTAATCATTAAAACAACGACACTTTATAAGCTTAGAAACATTACAGAATGTCTTTGATGTCTTAATATTAAAAAAAAATAAGGCATATTCATATGTATATCTGTATATAAACTCCAATATCTTAACTATTAGGGTGCCGCTTGACGAATATTAGTGCGTAGATTCAACTTTCAACTCAAAGTCATTAACCGTCTGCTGGCTTTGTAAAAGTATTAATATTTTTGGCAATAATGTCACTAACTACTATCAATAACTGTTTCGTGACTACTTCCACTCATTACTTTTGTCTTCATAATGTTTCGCCATCTCTTCCTATCTCCAGCCACTCGGAGAGCATCTACTATAGTAAACTAAAATAATTAAACCTTAATTGTTACAAAAATCTGAATCAGAAAGGACAAAGGGTAAAAAGTTATGTCTTATGAATTTAATGTATATTTAAGTGTTGTATGAGGCACACACGTTGTAATAGAAACACGGTTTTCTATAAAGCGATTCTCTGATTGTATTATTATAGGAGAAGAGTTAGGCAGTGACGGTGGGTGCGTGCTGTGCCCGACTGGTACTTGGCGAGTAAGTGAGGTGGGTGCAGGGTGCATTCCCTGCCCGCCAGGCACCACCACGCCGCAGCCCGGAGCTTCCTCACCTGACCAGTGTACTTTACCCATCTGCAAGCCTGGTAATACACACATATATTACATTGATACATCATGAATATTTACATAAAATCCTTTGAACAAAATTCATTTGCCTAATCTCTTGAATTGGAGGAAAATGCAAGTCTCCACTATGACAAGTTGCCGGAGATCACCGCAACTATAACATCGTCATCTAATCGCTCAGTTACACAAACAAAAAAAACCTATTAATTTACAGGAACTTACCTGAACGTAACCCAGAACATATGTATTCAGTGCAAGAAGGGCACTTATCAATCTGAAGAGGAACAAACACTGTGCATACCTTGCCCTATCAGCACTAGTACCAGAGGACCCGGAGCAGTATGTATTTGAAATTCGTGTTGTTTTTTTTTTACAATAGTCCTAGATTGTTTTATTTGTGTAAACGTTATTTATCGTATAATATTAGGCTGACGGGTTCGATTATTTAATCTGAACAACCTTCAAATAAATACTCCAAACTCGCACAAATTACCTTAAAAAAGATATCTGAATAATCTGTTATACATTTACATACTACTTTTTTAATTAGTGTCTTAGTTATACTTAGTTTTCTTAATTAGTATCCTTTGATTTATATCATAAGTAATAAGCGTAAAAATTTTAACACAGTGTAATTAAAAAATGTATAAAAAAGTTTGCCAATTAAATTTCGTTCACAACAAACTTTGTCAGAATCAAGGTTGCTCAACTGAAAATTTACTGGAAAACGAATATATAATTAATGACCCAGCGTTTATGTTAATTAACATGTTTGAACATTAATTATTGATACATCTTTTGCCTAGCCTTGTAAACGAATCGAATGTTAAAGCAATCATATTGAAACATATTTTATTAACATACATCCAATTAATAGTATTATACATAAAGGTAAGTGAATAATAATTCCCAATTCTACAATCTCATAGTTAACAATGAATAACATATTTAATATTGACTATTAAAATAACAATCAGTATTTACAAGAAGGAAGAAGAAGACAGGTAAAGCAAGGTACTTCTAATAACTTCTTAAGTGGTAAAGTTTCAATGTGGACTACAAATATTGTCTTCCTAAACCCGCTTAACTTATTAACAATATTGAAGATTGTTCCAAACTCTATTGTGAACAAAGTTACAAGGTTACACCGAAGCGGATAACCGAAACAACGCTCTAACTGTCTTATTGTGTGGGAATTTTATAAGGGAATCCTTACTGCAACTCCATACTACGCTAATCTATATGTACAACTAAAACCCTGAAGAAAAATCGATAAGTAAATACTTCATGGCTATATTGATAAATGAAGATGAATACAGATTAAAAAAAAATTGAGAAACATCACAAATATTTTTGTATTAAAACACGTAATAGTATAGCACCATAGCGAACGGAAAAAGTGTTAAAGTGACTAAACTTTTTAGATGCCATAATGAAGAATTAAAATCTTAAGTTCACAGCACAAAGCACAGTGACTTTTTTTTATTTGATGAAACGAGCTTTCTCGTAATGATTAAACGCGAGTTAGGATGATATACACCGCACCACATCGTGCTCGCTGCCACTTCATATGACATGTTGTCTCTCCAGTAATTACACTAGCTACAACGTTCTTCAAACCAGAACACAGTAAGGTATTATTTACCTAGACGGTCACCGGGGATAAATACCACCAGTGACTGGGAAGAAAAAAAAACTGTAGATACCTCCTAAATCACATAATAAAATGGAGCATCACTTCCAGTGATCAATTCCTTCTAGTGAATGCTCTGCTTGTCTGGTCGCTTCCGTATAAAAATAATTATCTAAACTTTCAGGGTAATTGTAGTTGAATTGGCGCTTCTGTATAATTTCTGCAACAATTTTTTTTTTTATTTCGCAGACATCAGAGAGTGATTGCACGAACCCATGCGAGATGAACGACTCCGATATGCCCTGCGACACAAACGCATATTGTCTTTTGATTCCTGAAACCGGTGATTTTAAATGCCAGTGTAAGCCTGGATTTACCGGACCAGGGACAATATGCACAGGTAAGACTTGAACTGAACTATCATAGCTCGAATCTGAAACCGGTAACCGTTTGACTACGTAAAATCGATGTTTATTCAACAACATAAAGTTACTATTCAATTTTCATGTTTGGTTTATTCAGATCACTGCGGTTATTTTGTAACAGTTTATAACTATAATTCGTGTTTGTGTATACATTTGAAGATACTATAAAAAAAGAATAATTTTCCTATAAACATTTGATTCATTTATTAATTTCGTGATGTTAATAATCACAAAAAAAACCATTTATTTCCGGCCGGATGGCTTTATGCAATGTAAAAAAATATACATAACTTCCGTAAAGAAAACGTTAGTTAAAAGCTAAATTAAAAAAAAAAAACTATTACTAAAGAAGATTAATAAAGTAAACTAAAAGATAACTCTTGTCCCTATTGTCACTTATATTGTTCTACTCGCTCGTATTTCTTTTCACGGTGGAAACATTTTTTATTAAAAGCTAAAGCTCAAACACCAACAAACTAGACAAGAATATAGCCATAGCGATACTGAAGTAATCCAATATAATCCTCATCCTTTTGCAATTATTATTGTAATCCGTGGGATCAGCTTGCTTGATTACACTTAAAGCTTACAAACGCCTTTCAAAACTTCGCATAATTTTAAACTTGACGAAATTATATATAAATCCTTTAAACGATTCGAAATATTAACAATGCAATAAACAATATGATATTATATAACTTTACTTTAAACAATGAACAATATACTAAAGAATAAAAGTTATAACTTTTTTTTTTTATATATATTGTCACGCCTTTTCCCAGTAGGTGTAGGCAGAGGTGAATAAACACCCACATTTCGCCAGATGTGGTCAGATTAGATTCCATGTAACAGGGGGGTGAGCCTGTTGCCACTTTATTCGGTCCACCACACCACACAAACACGATTTCCATGTGCGGGTTTCCTCACGATGTTTTCCTTCACCGTTTGTATCTCGCTATTGTAACTAAAGTTCACAAATGTACATAACTTAAATATTAAGTTATCGGTACATGTCGAGATTCGAACCCGCGACCTTCGGAATGAAATTCGCACGCTCTAACCATTAGGCCAGCGAGCTACGTTATAATAACAAATATTATTAAAAACCAAGTTTTGTATCGAGTATGATGGTATGTATTTCTACGGACCGCCCAATATTGCAATAATTTTTGCGCTTATAGTTAGTTAGTGATAAATGTTATTTTTTTAAGATAAATAAAAGTTGACCAAAAAATTATATTGAACAATATTCAATAACGTCTGTTTTATAAATATAATTTGGCAAGCGCAGTAACATGTTGGAAACGCTTATCGGCTTAACAATATGCCAAGGTTTATTCAGTGAGGATCAATACATCTATATGCAAATATGGTACACATCAAATGCACATTTGAACCGTGAAAGCAATATCCATTCTGACATCTATATACGACAATATATAGTTATACTAACAGGTAACCTGTAATCCCCAAATTGAACTTATTCTTAGTTTACTTAACAGGTAGTCACAAGTATAGAGATTTCCCTCTCTATAATATGTTATGTTGAATATAAAACATACGATTGAATTACTCTGATTCGCGTAATAATGAGACAATTAAAACACTAACTTCATATCTTATTATTGTATATTGTTGATATGTCCTTACCGAAAAAAAGAAACTTTATTATTAAAATCCCAACAAGGGATAACCATCCGACAAGACGAAAACCACTTTAAAAAGAATCCCTCTTACTACCTTTGTTGAGTTTCGGTTTCATTATTTTGTTCCAAATGAATACTTTATTTCCACAAAAAAGCCTATACATAATTTAAAGTAACGAAAGGCAATAACTGATTTAATTCTTCAAAGAATGACGTTAAATAATTCCTTTTTTTTTATTATGTCGTTTTTTTCCCAGTAGGCATAGGCGAATAAACACCCATTTTTCGCCAGATGTGGTCAGTTTAGGTCCCATGTAACAGGGAGCGAGCCTGTTGCCACTTTATTGGGACCCACCACACGCACACAAAGATGATATCAGCGTGCGGGCTTCCTCGCGATGTTTTCCTTCACCGTTTGTATCTCGCTGTTGTAACTAAAGTTCAGTAAAGCAGCTCGCTGGCCTAATGGTAAATGGTCACGGCTTCGAATCTCGGCATGTACCAATGACTTTAATATTTAAGTTACGTACATTTGTGAACTTTAGTTAAATTATTCACTACATAAATATTTAAGTTGTTATCTTTACCAAATATAATGATTTCATGAATGATATTTCATTACAGTGCATTAAACAAAAACAAAAAATTCAATCTCGTTTAATTACTACGACATCTTACGATAATAACCGAGACCTAGTCGGCGTAATGGTCTTAAAAATTATTGTAGTTCCGTACTATTTTTAGGGCATCGAAACGTACCATAATTTTTTATTTATTGAGTTCATAATAAACATACATAATATATATAGAGTATAAAATACGTAAAATTTAAACTTTTTGTCTTTTGATGCTAGATGGCGTAATTATAAACTTATTACAATATTTTTTATAATGTTCAAAAACAATTATTCTTTATCAGATGTCTGCATGGATCACTGCGATAACGGCGGCGAATGTGTCAAGGATGCTAGAGGCGACCCATCCTGCCGGTGCACGGGTTCATTCACGGGGCGCCACTGCAAGGACAAAAGCGAGTTTGCATACATTGCCAGTGGAGTGGCAGGAGGAGTCATCTTTATTATATTCCTTGTCCTCCTTGTTTGGATGATTTGCGCTAGGTAAAGTATTAATATCACTTTTTGATTAACATAACTTCTCTTTCTCTTTAAGACGTCTAATAATAATATCCATTTATTCTAAGTTACATCGTAATATTTTGTTTTTTAAATTAACATACCATATTAACAAACCTGAACATACTCTGGGGTGGCTAGGCTGCAACTTAAACATTTGACCATTAACCTGTATTATCTAATTTCAAGTTAGAAACTCATTTAATAAATCATCATCAGCCGATAGACGTCCACTATGGGCATAGGCCTCATCCAAAGATTCCCAGTTCGATCGGTTAGGGATTCTTATGGGGGATTTGAGCCATTGTCCACCACGCTGGCCAAATGCGAGTTAGTGGGAGCCAGAGCCTCGTTTGTTGATCAGCAGGATGCACCACGTACAGGTGAGGTTGGCTTGGAACCCGTGAGTTGTTATGCGAGACCCTTACAACCCTTATTTATAAAAGACATTTTTATGTGCATAATTTTATTAGATACATTGTGAAATTATTTTATAGCGTGATATTCTTTTTTTACAGGTCTACAAAGAAGAAGGAACCAAAGAAGACATTAACGCCAGCTATCGATCAAAACGGCTCCCAAGTCAACTTCTACTACGGAGCTCACACACCTTACGCGGAATCCATTGCTCCCTCTCACCATTCCACCTACGCCCACTACTATGACGACGAGGAAGACGGCTGGGAAATGCCAAATTTCTATAATGAGACTTACATGAAAGAAAGCCTACACAACGGAATGAGCGGGAAGATGAACAGTTTAGCGCGGTCAAACGCAAGTATATACGGTACGAAGGAAGACCTCTACGACCGGTTGAAGAGGCACGCGTACCCGGGTAAGAAAGGTTAGTATTATTTATGCACTTAGTTTAGTGCACAATTTTCATAATAATGCAGCTATACACTAATAAAAAGCTTTACATATCATGCACATTTTATAAAAAGTATTTAAAGCGCATACTTTAGACACATATAAATTTAGAAAAAAATCTAAATTGCATATTCTGGTATACAGTGCTTTGTAGTGTTGTAATGTATAACTATTAATGTAAAAAGGCCTTTGTGTTGAAATTGCTAACTCCTTGCCATGTAAAAAGAGAGTTCTAATCTAGGACTAGATTTTGAAGGCACGTTGGTTATCGGATTTTAGTAAAGCTCACATCGATAGCGACCACTCGCATATTAAAATCTGCCGCTATAATAGCAATGCTATGTTCCGGCAGCAATGTATAGAGATGTTTTGTAAATGATACATAAATAAGCACATTTAATTAAAATAGAATGCTCATTATTAATGTAAAATTTCATGACGATTTGATTTTTTTTTTTACATGATCCGTATATGTTCTGTTTGTAGATAAGAGTGACAGCGACAGTGAAGGTCAGTAACTGAAATGAAGAACTGCGTGTTATCGTATTCTGGTCAAACTTACATGATACTGTATCGTATTTAGTATCAATTAGTTGTAATTCGCTGTAGTGATGCAGTAATAAACAATATTATTGCACACCCATAAACAATTGCGACCAATTAATTACTCCACTCTCGACTACAACTGAGAGTTTTGATATATTATTGTAGAAACTTGTAATCTGTTAGCTTTATTATTAGTTTTTAGTTATTCTATTAATAAATCGTGTATTAACACACTCACTGTTTATTCGTTACAGCCCCACCAAATATGAGTTTACAATTTCTGAATCTATTTTATGAGTTTTCAATAAGAAATATTATTTAAAGTGTCTTGTAGTTTAACTTTTGAGCAATTGAAAAACAGTGAATGTGTTGATGTTCTGAGATGACAACGTCAATGAACAAAATGCTCAAGTTATTGTTTTAGGCACAAAATGCCATAACGGATAACAGGGGGAACTCCAAAATTACGAATCCGATATATCGAATTGTAGTACATTCCGTCGACTTAATATTTATAATGTAGTGTAAATATTATTATAATTATATAACTTGTATATTTATAATTGTAATTAGACGCCTAGTGGCGTTGGAATCAAATTTTTTGTCTTCAAACATCATGTAGTCGTAAGTTTTGCACATCGTGCATTAGGTAATTATGAAACTTTATTAGTAGCGTATTACGTACGAATATAGTATTTGTATTATATTAAATACGTGAAGTTTTCATATCAATTTGTGTTGTGTACTGTACAGGTAAATGTAGCGAATTATAGATTGTACTGTTTTATATTCACAAGACGCCATAGTGCCGTCGTTTATTCATATTTTATAATACATTCCCTTTTATGTAACTAAAATTGTTTATATTTATGTTTAGTTGCGTAATGATATTACAAATGTATTTTTAATAAAAAATTTCTGTACCTATAATATTATGTTACAATACTCAAATATTCCGTCGTCTGCGACTTGAAGGTGGTTTGTACTGTCCATCACAATTTATTACCACATTAGTGATTACGTTAAGAATAATGTTTTTATACAAAAGATTATTAAATTATGTATTTACGTCTTGTTTCTTTTTTATGCACATCCCTTTCCTTGAAAAATTATTATAATTTCTGGTCGTAGATTTTTTTGTCGGCAAGTCCAGATTAGTACCACGCCTATTTTTGTCGCCAAAAAAAGTATTCAAACATTATTTTGTTCCGGTTTCAAAGGAGTTGTAGCTAGTACAGCTACTGAAGTAACAAGGTTTAATACCTTATATCCCAAGATGACGGACACAGTGTGGTAGGTTGGCTAGTTAGGACATCATCCAAACTAGCGGCTAATTACAATGGCTGGGTTGATTCTACTAATTCTTACCTTTCAATGAACATCGCACTTATCTTTATAATACTTCGATTAAAACATCTTTATCGAAGTTAATGATGAAGCAAAATTTTAATAAGTTTAGACGCCATTTAATAGATACAAAAAATATGTAAAATCAATATTAGTAAAATGTAAACAATCAGAATAACCTATAATTCAGTAAAGAGCCTATGGTGTCAGGGACGTGCACTGAGATTTTTGGTAGGGTATGCAAACTACACCCGAAATCTCTTATCTTATCATTCCTAAAAAAACAGATTTACCTATTTAACCAATTTAGTCAATTTCAATTCAGTCAAAGCGAAGTTTGTACCTTTTTAGTAACTGTAGATATTATTTAGATAGGTTTAAGGAGCCAGGGTATACTATGCTTATTTTATTGTATGGAATCTACGACCTGCCTGTACTAATGTAAAATTTGGATTGCCTCATAAATAAATAGACATTTGATACTAAATGTTAGTACTAAACAAAGTGTGATAATAAAATTAAAAAGATTAAATTGTTATGTTTATCATTCATCACGCAAATAATTGCGTGGTTTTAATAATGGCTTTAATAACATACCAATAATGTTTATATACAGTGGCAAAGATGTTTATTTATTACACTAGTTACATTGATAAGAAGCGTTGACCTAATTATTGATCAACAGTTGTAACTGGTATGATCACATTCTTGTGATTGTTACATACTAACGTGAAACTGTTTTTAATTATGACACTGCTTATTATATATCGGTCTATTTCATCATTCACTCTTATATTTATTTAAACTACTTTTCCATTATAATTGCCTTAATAAGTTTATAAACCCAATAATAATTTTTACGTCATTAATATACAAAACAATGAAGTAGATCTAGCAAAGATTTTTCATATCTGTTTTCCAGATGGTAAAACAAATACTTATTTTCCTATAATTTTAAATAGAAATCCAGGCTTTTAATTCTTTTCTGTTGAATAAGCAAAGATCAAAGTTTTAATATATGTTATACAAAAACAAATTCTATGATATTGGTTGATATTAGGCATTTCCGTCGCCGATTAACCGATAAGACTGACTTGTATCGGTCGTCGATCTTTTACAAATAGATATTAGAATCCTAACTATAACTAAGCTACATTTTAAAAATATAAAATTTTATTTATAGTATATAAGTTAATAAGTACAATACGATGCTGTGAATACGTCCTGTCAATATTACACAAACCAGGTAAAAAAAAAAACTGTATTTGTTTGACAAATTTATTTTGAAACACAGCCGTACGGATTACATCGCGGTATGAAAATTTTTATATATATTAGAATAAAAAATAATAAATCAATATTATTATATATTAAATTAGCGACTGTCCTCTACTTGGAATGTTTTGCGAGAAACTCTTTCATGTATTCGGCTAGATTTTGCACCTCCTCCAAAGTCACAGCGTTGTACGTCGATGCCCGGATACCTCCAACCATACTGAAAAAATATATTTTTAATGAGGGTACCAAATTATTAATTTTAAATGATGAGACTAAATTGTAACAAGAAAAGTCGACCACAAAGCATAGAATGATAATTAATCGGATCAACTATCGAAAACTAAAGAGTTTTATGCCTAACTTCCCCAAAAGTTATTTTTCTTTAGCTATTAATATATTAATATGAGTATTAAGCATATGAGCTGTATATTTTGCTCTCAACAAAGTTCTTTACGAACTGATTTCAAAATATTGACGATCTCACTTCATCAAAAGAAACTTTTGATCATATTTCTATTTTAAATTTGATTATTAATTTTTAACTAAGATAAAACCAAACCCTTATAAAAACAACCACTTACCGGTGTCCTTTCAGTTGTATGAGGCCTCTTGCTTCAGCACCCTTCAAAAACTCTTTCTCCAACACTTCATTACCTTCGGGGGAGCCGATCCTGAACGGTATGTTCATTTTACTTCTCGCGTTCTTAGCAACAGGAGCGTAGTAGAAACCGTTCGATTCTTCCATGATTTTGTAGATCATTGATGACTTATTCGTTGCTAACTCAGCCATTTTATCGAGTCCTCCCTTCCTCTCGATCCATTGGAGCACTCGGCCCATTATGTATATACTGTGATAAATAAAGTAATGAGTACATTGATGACTAAATTATATAAAAGAAAACTTACATAATGTCCAAAGATAGGTACAGTAGTAGTTTTGTGAGAAAAGAGAAAATTAATATGCCTTTGGGGGAGAGAAAAAATATACACAATATAGTATATATCGTAACATATACATGCATATACAAATATTGAAATAATCATACGAATGAAGTTTTATAATTATATACATTATATAACCTATGGATACATAAACTGTGTTATTTTACAAAAATATCTCGTTTAAATTTTTTGATAGGTTTTTCTCTTAATCGACAATCCCGTTCATTTCCTTTCAACTATAAGAAACAAATAAATCGTTCATATAAATTATTTCGACCAAAGAGTAATACGATAAAAATAATTAAATTAATAGAATTGGTTATAAGAACACGAATTACTTGTGATCATAATCTATTTTTTATTTCATGAATTTTGCGCCGCTACTTTGATAACCATAGCAGTTTCATCGAACTAAGGGTTTATGTATAAAATTATAATCTAAGCATCTGTCTAGATTTAAAGCGTGTGCATTTCATTAACAACTCCACAACGGCATGTTGATACTATGAATGGGACCTTTTTACAAATGGTATCTTAACAGACACTTTTCCATAACAGCCAATTTCCCCACTGCGGGGGCACAGGCCTACCCTCAATATGAAGGCGATCGGGCCATTAGTTAGCACGCGGGCCCAATGCGGATTGGTGATGGCCCAGTGGTGTGTTTATTGAGATGAATCTAGTTAATTGGGAATTATACATACTCATTAAATGAGCGTATCTTAACTAACCACTGGAGGACGTATGACATCCCTTTAATTTGCTTCAAAAGTATTTCAATTCGTGCTTCGACTAGTAGATGTCGATTATTAGCATTTAGGTTAGACTAAGATTTTATAATGAAATAAATTATTTAATAAAAACATTATTACTGTTTTAATACTAAGGCAACAATTAAAATATGTTATCTTAAAATTTGTGCTTTTAATATATAAACAAAATAATTATACGCAGAGATAACAATATGCAAAATGAGCAATCAAGCAGGCCAGTTGTATCCAGATTATTTTTAGATGTTTTTGTTTATAGTAAAGATTCAGAGGAGAACTAATACGGATCAAAAGAAAAAAGTTACAACTCCTTCAAAGGATTAATAGGAAATTACGTTTTACGCAATTACATTAATTTTCGTGTTTATCTACAAAATTCTAAAAAACTAAACACGGCTAATATATACAAAGATTTTCAGACTAAAACTCTGAAGCTGGAAATGAATTAATGATTAACACACATCACGCGATTTCTGAAACACTTAGAAGTGGAAACATTTCTTTTGGCATTGAGGCGTTAGCTAAAGATGGATTTTACTAAATTCCTTCTCCAAAGATTGTTGCGGGGATGTTAATAACGGTAACGTTTATGAGCCGGAGGGCGGCGACTTGCCGCCCGACGGGAATATTTCTGACAAATTTCAAATATAATTCTATAATACAACCAGCAAAATGGACGAGGAACAGCTAATTAATAATATTTCGGTTTCCTCACGATATTTTACTTTTACAAGAAGGTTCAAGGTCAGTGGAAATTCAACCCGTGACGTTTCAAAACAACAATTTTAAAGAAAATTACTTAAAATCAAGCAATTTAATTTTAATATACTTGCGACAATGCTGTACGGGAAATTAAGAAAAAAAAGGTGTCTAAAAATATATTTTTTAAAAACCTACGAAAGAACAGAACGAGATTCGCTTGGATTTTCATACATTTTAGCAAATTTCATTATCTAAAATAATCAGAAAGCCTTTTGCTCTACGCTTGCTTTTACTTTTGCATACCTTTTGCTTTACTTATAAATGTTCATATTTATACGTGAGAATATGAACTGTATACTAATAAATAGATTAGTAATATATAATGTATACTCACGCAAACATCGGTGGTGTGTTGAGTATAGAGTCGTGCTTTGCGGTCTGAGTCCAATCCAGGATCGATGGGCAGATGGGTAACGCATTGTTTAACAGATCCTCTCTAACAATAACAAGGGCTACACCCGAAGTGCCGATGTTCTTTTGAGCTCCACCATAAATTACACCAAACTGAAAATTCACTGATATAGTAAACCTCACCGGTTTATAATCAAAACCAGGGTTTAATAATGTGGTAAATTTATAATCCATATGCTTACAGATGAAAAATACATGAAGATATTTTACTATTACTTCTATTATTTTACATTATATTTTTACGACGAGATGAACAAGACGTTCATATAATGGTAACTGATGAAAATTGTGACGCTAGTTAGGATGACAGACACTACAACTCGTTGCATTTGTCACCTTAACAGTAATTTCACTAGCTACAACGCACTTCAAAAGAACAGACGCTACTTTGACACCTTCCTACACAGTTTGCGACTAGAGACCTTTTTTTATTTTGCTTTACGTTGGGAAAATGCCTTCGCGTACCTGTGCTCATGGGGCAAAGACAGGTTATGTCGGTCCTGCACCGACTAAAACAACTACAATGTTCCACCTGCGTCGCTTTACGGCTGGGCCATGGTAACGCATTCACACACCTCTACGAATCCGCCAGCACTGGCTGCTCCGTGAATGCAGCAGAACGCAATACCAACACTCCTCTACCTCCGCAGTCCCCCAGCACACGTCCAAGGTAAGCTCACAAAGCTCACCTGAAGCGGACATCTCACACTAGCCGGTAAGTTCCTCTTAGCTTAACTGTGGGTGACGGACACGACAAGACGAAACCACTTCGAGGGGATAACAGAAACCTACCCCACTAGTATTCTTCTAAATTTAGTTTTTAAAGAATTATTGTATTTTTTTCTAACATATTACGGGCACATATTTTTTTTTTTTCGACGATGCGGGAAGCCGTGCGAAACGTTCACCAGACGGTAAGTGACACGCCTGCCCATAACAACGTAAGGATGATATACACTGCACCACATTATGTTCGCTTTGAGACAGAATATTAACAGTCGCTACCCCAGTAATTTCACTACCTACGGAGCCCTTCAAACCAGAACTCTGTAATGTTTAAACATTATTCTTTGGCTTTAAAAATGGAAGCTGTGATAGTACCTACCTAGACGATCTCCAGCAACGTATACCTACCACCAAGAAAGTACCTCGTTTTTATTATTTATACTATAATAAATTTCGTTATTAAATTTCGCGTTTATAGCTATCCCACCATGTTATAACTTTTTGGGCTTACTTCGAGTAAATAATTATTTTTCACTAATTGCAAATGAACTAATGATAGGAGGCCTGATATCAAATATATATCTTTGGACTGCGAAAGTATTCACAGCCAAAGGCTGTCAATACAGAAAAGAAATGCTAGCGCTTTAATACCAAAGTAGTGCAGATATATAAGCAATGAAGAGATATTGTTATTTTTTTATCTTATATCCTCTGCATTACCTCTCTTCGCTTCAGGGCCTACAGGCTTTAGACACTATATAATTACGGATATATTTTGACAATTACATATAATCAGACAATTAGGTAATAATTCGTATGTTATAAATAATTATTAATGTTAATTTTACGCGAACGTCTAATTGATAACTCGTACTGACAACTGATAAAAGTTTAATACTCCATGAAACAATTAATAAAAATGATAATAGTACCGTATCAGTACACAATGTCAAGGTGTCTGCAAAGACACTTCTATTCAAATGTATTTTTTTGTGTAAAATCAGCGGTGAGGACGTTATTTAACACATTGTAATAGTTTCTCTGCACTCATTAACGAAAATTATTATTTAAATACACTAATATTAACAAATTTCTAAATATTCTTTTCTGTAACAATGTAAGTTTGTATATTACCACAGCGGCGCCTTTTTCTATCGCTAAAAAGTAGTATTGTGTAAACATTTACACATGAAATAACAAATAACCATTACCATAACAATGTATAATAACATGATTAACAATACATATAAAACAAATAAGATTATTGTGTAACAATTGTTACACATTTTTCTTACCTTAGATACATCGACTTTCTTCGACATGAAATTTGATGACATGTCGGCCACCAACGGCACGCCCTTTGTGTCTGGTATGAAATCGAATTCAACTCCTGAAAAGAAATACAGCGAAATTATATACAGCTTGACAAATTTAAAACTAAAATATGTATGAACATTTCCTTGAGCGTGTTTTAAAGTAAAATTAAAAAAGTTAAAAATAATTAATTGGCTACAAAACTATATCGTTTACAGAACTTAAAAACATTTGTTGTTATTCATTATATCCTTATTTAATTAAACTTTTTCAGTCTATTTATATAATTTAAAAAATGCTTAGTTGAAAACATTATTAAATACAAAATGTGAGGAATTACCATGAATGGTTTCATTCGTGCAAATGTGTACGTAGGAGGCGTTCGGGTCTAGATTCCAAGTAGACTGGTCTGGAATGTTCACGTAGCGGTCCGTTGCTGGTAATACAAGATTAACTTTACCGTACTTTTTCGCCTCTTTCGCAGCCTTATCCGACCATGAACCTGTAATTAAAAAAAAAATCAGTACGTCTGAAATAAATGTGGGTAAGTTTTATTATTAATAATATTATATGAAATGTCTGTGTGTGACCATATCAAATGTTTTTGATTCATTGAATCCGCTATAAATGTACGCCCTATAAATTTCAATTTTGCGTCTGAAAGTGGGTAACCTATATAAAATAATCAAAATAACGAATAGGCGTAATAACTAAGACACTTTTTTGCGTTTTTGATAGAGCATAACTGTGAATATTGCAAATGAAGGACAAGATGGGATTTATAAAATCTATTTCCATTTAGAACTTAAAGAAAAGCGAAAAAATCACGCGATCGAAGACATAAAATAAAAACACGATAGAATACTAATTAAAATTAACGATAAGCACTGTTCCATTTAAACAATAGAAATAGTAGAATTCATTTAACAACACGAAAAGATACTAAGTGTAAATATTGCTTTGTATTTAGATTTACCTGTTACAACGTAATCAGCAGTTCCCGTCCTGGATATTAAATTCAGAGGTACAGCAGCGAACTCTCCTTGCCCACCGCCAGACAAGAACAAAATCTTGTAATTACTTGGAACATCTCTATAAAAACATAGAAATAACAAAATTCTATTTACGTTATAATTTACATAAGCTAGTACAAATACAAAACTATGTTATAAGATCACAGATATTTATAGATTTATACAGTTACAAATCTGATAGTTATAACACTGATGTTGTAATATTGCAATACTTTCATAAAACTCTAAAAGTTGCAGCATAGTTTTAAAGTAATGTACACTTATAAATGACGATAGAGATTCGCAGACAAATAATATAATTTCATTAAATTTTTTAGCTCTTAAATAGATCGACCAGGAAACCGTGACCGAAAAAAAAATTACCCCGACCAAAAACATCTTACGTGATGTGTACCCAAAACAAGGTAAGGCTAATAAAATGTGTATACCCTGCACCACATTGTGCGTTACAACCCCCTTAAAACAAAAATAAAGTAATGTTTACATCCTACTTTTTGGCAGCAAAAATGGTTATTTCGTTGGTACCTAAGCAGTCTCGGGTACACCTACGAAAAGTATAATTTCTATAGCTTATAAAAACTACAAATACTACTCTACTAAAAAACCTCTCAATCGAACCTGCTTTCAAACAAAAAAAATAATAAATGAAAAACTGTTAAGCAATATCCGATGCCATGGTAAGGCCTCTCAGATTCATAGATATTTAGACATAAACTAGTCTTAGAATTGATAAATACCTCTTTTGTGTCAAAGGTAAAAAATTAACTACAAAGGTAGATATTAATAATTATTTAAAATGGGTTTACTAGCATCCTGACCTAACAATTACTTTATCAATATCTATATAATGAAACAAAAAAATATTCTTACACATAAAATGTACTTACAACAATCGTCTAACAACATTTTGTACTTCTGTGTTTAGTTTTAAATAAGTTTGTGACCGATGGCTGGTTTCTAATAAACTTATGCCTGTTCCCTCATAATTTGTGAATTCCTCCTTAATTATTTCATAAACCTATAATCAACATTTGATTATGAACCAATACACTATTATGTTAAAAAAAACATGAATTAATCTGCAGCGTTTTTCTTTTATTAAAAATTTAACTTACTTCCTCAGGTAGTTTAGCCGGACCGGCGCCGAAATTGTGAATTTTTACCATGATTTACTATTATCAATGATATTACAAAAATACAAACGCAACCGCGCCTCTTGAAAATCCACGCAAGACTACTTTAAATAAATAAATTTTGTATTGAGTACAGTAGATACGACTGAGACTTGAGACACGAGCATTAAGGACAAACCGGACAATCAGTACGCTTATACACCACACAGAGATCTGTCGATGTTGTGTTTTAGGTTAGTCCTCATTGGTCTTTGTATATGTATGAACTTGTGTGTATAATTTCTCCTCAAATATTAATAAACGATTACCCCCGAAATATTTTATACTATGTAAATAATGATTTTATACAACAATTTACAATAAACAAATTTTTAACAGATTTATCCGAAGTTCTTCCATGAACGAAGTAAAACACTCGAAACGTCCGGGTAATAAGCTAGGTTTATTCAATGAAAACAATGATCGAACTCTTATAGTCAATAAGGAACTGTTTCGTACTTAATAAACTTCTAACAGTTTCAAAAGAAATGAATAGAATTGAGTTGTCATTGAGTTAAGCACAGAAAATATTTATACGACTATATCGTTTTTCCTTTTGTTAAGAATCAATTATAGTTTTAACTACTACGATGTTCGTGTTTTTTTTATTGTTCGTAATTTTTTTTATAATCAAGTCACATAAATTTGTACAAATGAGTTCTTTAGTATAAGCTAGTCTCGTACACAGCAAAAAAAGGTAGCCTTTGCCTTCATTTCAAATTGTGAAGACCTGTAGGAATATGACAGTATATTCCTTTCAATGTTGTAACAAACGATTTTTTCTTCTTTCATGTGACGCAGTGGTTGATATACAATAAATTATCTTCAGTAAGTTACAGTACAAACAGATAGTAAGACTGCTTTTGTTAATATTATTTTTATCATATAAATATGGCAACTATGATAGGGAATATATGTTTTATCATTCAATTGGTTATAACGACTACTTAACCTGTTAAAATTATTTTAATGACAAAAATTATAAAATAACTGGTAATTAAGTTTTCGGGAATGAAGAAACACATAATTTATACAAAAGTATTCATTATTTTAATTTTATGATAACATTATATCCTTATAAAATGTAATATACAACTACACATTTCTATTATTATTTTCTCTCATATTCCCAAACCTACAAAACGAAACAATTTTTTAAATTACAGTCCAACATTAATGACATTATAATTCTACCTCATCTACCACTACATTCATTTTAGATTGACTGGTACAAAATGCCTATAGGCATTAACCCCGTCTATTGAACCCTATAAATATATAAGAAAATATCAATCTATTTCTAAAGTACAGCACCTGTGTTGTAGATCTGACATATTAATAAAAATGTAAATATTACATAGTTAAAGAAAAATTGTTATGACATTATAATAAAATTTTTGTTTTTGTAAGATATTTATATCATTCACATATACATATTGAATGTATATGTGAGTGATATAAATATCTTCATACCAAATAATCCTAGTCTCTCTGTTATGTAAAAACGAATTTTGGATTTAATTAAAAAATATCATACAATTACAAAATAAAGCATATTTCTTTTCTCTTATAAATACAAATAAAGTTACCTTTTAAAATTCCAAAAACTCAATTTTAACTGCAAATAATTTAAAACACGTTAATGTAGCAGTTACAATATAGCAACTATTATTTTTATTTACTCTGCGATTTATTCATAGTCTGTCATCTAGGTTTGAAGTGGTTTTCATTCGATTTTTACAAAAGTACTGAACTGCTTTTCTCTATTTATTTTAATTTTAAATTAACACATCTCATTGAATCGTCTCACATACTTTGTTTGATTTTTTGAAATTTGTCTAAAAAAGCGTAAATCGGATTTCTTTAAGAGATAAAGGATATGCCTCCGGTTAAAGATGAAACGATAAGAGAAATTAATTGTTTAGATATAAACATAGTAGAGAAGAGTCCAGTAAAGAATAGTGCCCTTGTGGATGTGAGAGCTTGTAATAAACCAGCTGCGAAGGTATGTTCTTTTAAAATATATAAAAACTGGCTTACTTCCACATGTGTGTTAGATAAAAATTTAAATTTCAGTTTTTGTTTATACGCTGTTTTATAGTATTTATAATTTTTTTTTTTTTTATGTAGTAGCAAGTTTATTTAAGAAAAATTTTAATAGAAAAAATTCCTTCAAGTAATTTATGTTACATTCTGGGATTAGTTCCATTAAGTAAAACAGCTATTAATATTTATAATATGATAAATTTGTGTTAGTTCCAGTAAAATAATAAAATAGTAATATAAATTTTAGGTCACTAACTATTATACGCTTAAAGATTTTAAGGAGATTAATAATTTTGTTTCATCAAATTAATTTAAACATATCAAAATGATTAAATCATATATATAAACTTGTTTCAAATAATCTATATATAATCTCACCCCCATGTATTGATTACTTTGGTCATCACTGATTTCTTTGACATCACATGGTTTCAAATTTTAATAATGTTAAGATTGTTTTGTAAAACTTCTTAAAAGAATTTGCTTATAAAATCCTTAAATTATGTAGTCATACTCCATGTGTAATAGTACCTTCTATAAGATATAAATGTTAATTCTATTTGTTTCTTACCTTGTCTAAATTTTGATGCCACTCAATAAATAAATATTTGAGATATTCTAGATCCATCACAAAATATCTAAACATGATTTCATTGTTAAACTACATAATCTGTTCAGTTAGTATAGTAGAGTTAGTAGTATAATGATCAACAATTCTATCATGTCATCATCAAGTATTTGTGAATGAATATGTAAAAACGAATATTACATATGATTAGTGAACTGCAGCAGATTCCCTTTTGCATCATATTTGAAGCAAAGATGGTTCTGATGAAAAATTGAATCTATTGTTAAACTTATACCTGTGATTTATGGTAAATCTTACATTATCCAGTTTGACTTGTTTTTGTGGTCGTGTTCGTCATTTTCTCTATATTGATAGTGACTCCTAAAATAGTTTAAATGATAAATCTAAATGATGTCATGCATGTAAAGTAATTCACATATTTTACATAAATTTCTTTTTACAAATCTATTGTATAGACAATGTGTTTTCATACACAGACATTTGTAAGCACTGTATAAGTGTTAAAATGGTATTGTTAAATTTGATATGTTGGATTATAAGAATTACCGATTTACATGCACAAAGAATTGTGAACATTCATTTAAAAACTTTCTTTTTCTTGATATATTCTAACCAGTAATTGATTTCAAAGAAGATTGAACTATGTAGGTTATCGAATAGTAATTTTGTTAAATGTATATTATTTATATATTCATACAATTAATTGTATATTAATGATATAATAGTAACATAGTAAATATTAGATGACCTGGTTTGCTAAGTTTTTTAAGAAATTCGAATTGTTTAAGTTGTTTGATTCCTAAAAATATTTTAACATCATGCAATTATAATTGAACAATGCATTTGATGAAAAAAAAATCTCACGCATCGAAATTGATGTTGAACGTGCGAAAATATTATTAATCACACATTAATCATCCTTAGGTCTTTTTATTGTCTTTAAATATGAATTTCAACATTAAAGAATTAACCACCTTTTGCTACTATAATACAATGAAAACTACCATGAGAATTAACACTTTGTAAGTCCACTGTGAACATGCTAATATTATCTATGGGATTTTAAAATTAGTTATGTCTTATGATGTGATGTTCAACCATTACGTTCTTCACACATATCTCTTCTACAGGTGTTTAAGTTATGATTTTTTAAATGAAACATTTATTTCCCATTCAATTCCATTTTATAACAACTTAATTTTTGTACTCATCAAATTATAACAGGAAAAATTAAACATAAAAATCGTGCCTCTCAGAGGTAACATCTCTCATTATAATTTTAATTATTGAATTATTATTAGTATACTGCAATAACTATACTTGATTCTTTTTAAGACATTTTATATATTGGTTAAGTACCAAGAAAAAAGGGTTAGGTTTTATTTGACTTTAAAATCAAAATATATGTGTGAGATTAGATACAGATTTACTGGATACGCTAAAAATAATATATATGATGAGTTGTAATTAGATCGTCATCTCACAATCTCAATACGCGTCCGAACTAGAAAGTAAACATTGAAGGAGTTATGTAAAATGTTACGCCACGGATTGTTTTATTTAAGTTGATGGTTAATTGATTGTCTGCCTATGGCAAAGCGGCTATGAATTAAAATTTCTCTCAGCATCACAGACTGCACCGGCTTCGTAATGTCTCTTTTCACTTTTTTTTCGTCTGCCGCTCGTATCGCGCGCGTTTGCCGTTTTCATTACAATTCTCATGATTACCACTTGAAACCGGCCGACACGAGCCGTAGTTTATGTAGCGAGCGGTTATATCATTACTTCACTATCTATTATTTCACTGTGTACCTCGCCGTTTGTCCGCTTCATTGAAAATTTCGGTGTTGTGTTTATTTTTACAGTTCACGATGTTGTGGGCCGCTGATTTTTGTGTTACTTGTGTACATGATTTTATTTTTTAAAATGCACAGGCTGTATACACATAGTTGTGGAGTACGACTGTAATGTAGTGCATGTTTTCTTTTGCACAATAGCATTGCCGCCAACATGACTAATTCGCAGGTATATTCTATCATTTTTCATTTGTCTTTTTTAATTATTATTTCAGGTTTACTTGCAGGTAAAGTAAATTTTAGTCGCTATTTTTCATGAGCTTGCTAATGAGGCGTGCTTGAATTTTTTTTTTTTTTTTGATAGACACCATAATTAGTGAAACTAAAAATGCCTTAGAAAACTGTGACAGCGTCTTTTAATGCAACCAAAAAGTTATTATCTCGTGCATGTTACATTGATTGCACCTGATACTTTTATTCTATTTCATTCGTAATTCATATGATACTTTGCTATATTATGTCAGATCTAATACTTTTGTATACTACAAGTTAATTGAAACTAATTGTCATAGACAATTGTCGTTTGGAATGTTTAATAAAGAGCAATATGATCTTATTGCTGCACAGTGAAAAGTATAAAATAAGGTCATCAATCTGCCTATGAATAATTTAAAGGAACATTTAAAGAAACATTATGGTAAAACGTTGTCTTTTAATAAGACCTGTTTGTATTATAATAATAACTTGTAAATTTTTTTCTAGTGTTTCCTTTGAGGAAAAATTGTAGATGTTACTATTACAGTTTGGTTAATTTGTAGGTGTGGTTCAGGGGAGTGAGGAGTTCAAAGTTTCGCCATGTGTATGGTGTTTCGTTCAAGCGTGAAAGATGTTACGATAACATTAAGATAACGAGGAACGCCCACGATTCAAATTTCTGCGCGGTCAACCCCAAGTTTGTGGCCATCGTCACAGAGGTCGCTGGCGGCGGGGCGTTTCTAGTACTGCCCTTGGATCATGTGAGTATCTTCTTGTTATCGACGTTAACTTAAAATTGAACGTTACTCTAACGTTATTGCTATTAACAAATAGAAAATGTTTGTATTTGTTTCCATAGCATTGTTACAAACAGTAGAAGGTTTCGCATCCATCATTAGAAGTATTTAACCCTGATATGAGATGCTAAAGTTGTGGTTAATAGATATTTTAAAACAGGGTGTGTAAACTTACGAGTATGTTGTGAGAATAATCTGTCTTTCTGTATATTTGTGTCTCCCAGGATTGACTAGTAGTAGAGAATGTCACCTAGGCATTAAACCGCCTTCTGTACCATGTACGGAAAAGTTAATAAATACTTTAACATTTGTCGTTGATCAATACAACTAAAGGTACCTAAATTTTCTTTGTATCAATAAGGCCTTATTTTATGTGTCGGACAATAGTGATGTACGCGGATCGATGCAAATAACTCAATATGTGCTCAACTCAGTACTCGTGCCACGAATTCAACCCCTAGTACAATATGCTGGCACGATATCGAACTGGGTTACTGCCCTTGTTGGCCGCTTAATGATTACGTCCTATTTTATATCTACGACGACATCGTAAAAGGCTGTTTCGGAAATACTGCAATTTGTGAATGTGTTTGTCTATCTCGGGAAAGAGTTTTAATTAATCGGTTATAGGCTATGGTAGCTAAAATTGCCTACGTATTTCTAAATATAGATACGTTTTTTTATCATATATTCGTTAATTCCATTATTTCCTTTATTTTCTGCACCTACCTACCGACAGCTCAACGCAGTTACATTTTTTTTTAAATAGTACTTACTGTACCAACCTGAATTAGTAGACTATTTGTCCAAAAGAAGAACTTCACTGCGATTACATTCCCTGAAGAAACTTATTTTCTATCAGACACAAACCATTGAGTATGATATACATAAATATATAAAGTAACCTTTCCAATGTTTGTCCTAAATAATGATCAAATTAACCTTACTGTGTATTGATCTATCACTTCTTATCTAACAGCTGATTATGTCAGAATCGCGAAGAAAATAAATCAGTTCGTTCCGGAAACAACTATGCGGACAAATTAGTTATGAAACTTGTTTTAGTTGAACATATTTAGAAAATTCGCATTCTAATCGACTCCATTACTATGTTTGGGGGTTTTTTTTTAACTATTATCTACATATGTAAGGAAGAACAGGTTTATTTTAATATCAGATGTAATTTTTCAATGTACGAATTAGGTGAAAGTTTTGTTGTGTCAAACAAAATTGCGTTAGAAAGTGAAATGTTCAAAGGAAATAGATAACCAATTAAAAAAAAAATTGCGATCGTCCCAAAAAAAAAACGTGTAATAAATTACATTTAATTGTCGTGTAAGGATTTATTATGTTTAACTTAATTGGAAAATATTAAGCACTGCTTACACAATTATTTTTTTAATTAATCAATCGATAGAAATGCTAATCAGAGCTTTAAAGAAATTGTTGTTGCTAGCCAATAGTACCTTTTAGTTTATGGATTCTTAACTCCTACCGTGGTTTAACTCACCATTGTACTAATACCATCCACAACCATGATGTATATTAACTGTGATACTCGCAATATAACAGTAAATTGTGGCCAGTATACTAAGTTTACACCTTTGCCAATAGTATATTAGTTGGTAACAAACATAACATTTAATGTTTCAGAGAACACTGTAGCGATATTGCAAATATTAATCATTATGGCAGTGTTATTAATATAAATCATATATACAACTTAAATTTAAATAAAAAAGTACTAAGTTTCTTTTTTAACTTGTTTTGTATATATATATATATATATATATATATATATATATATATATATATATATATATATATATATATATATATATATATATAATATACAAAATGGGTTTCTTTCTTCGCCAATCACGTAAAAACTAGGGAACGCACCGACATGGGAACATGACCATTCAACGCGGAATGATTTGTAAATGGTTGTAGGCCATTTATTTTTTGAATTTCATGAATCTTTCATTATTTTATTTCTTTATAAACATTTTCATTTCTTATTGTTTATGCGGGTTGCCTTAGAGAGTCATTTGCGTTTGTGGTTGCTCTCAAGGAATATTTCAGACAAATTTCAAGTCTAATGTTATATTATGGCGTCCAAAGCGAACGGGTAACAGCTAGAAGTAGTATAATATAACTTAACTGAATGCTTTTTTATCTTTTCAAAATCAATATGATACTCTGTAGGCACATACGAACACGATCGAATAGATAAAGAACCAACGTTACACATGTACTGGTGTATTATGAGCACACTGTTATATATTGATTTTAATATACGTACCGTTACGAACTAACATATATTAGGGGGACCGGAAAGTAATGTCGTTTTCTTACGCTAAATACAAACACATACATTTTTAACGAGTCTTTATTTTTAATCAATGATGTATTCCCCATCATTGTCAATAACCTTTTGCCATCTAGTGAGTAAATTTTCAATCCCTGATCGATAAAAATTAATTGGTTTTTCGGCAAAATATCTAGAGATGGCATTTTGGATATCATCCAAATTTGCAAATGTTTTGCCACTTAAAAAGTGTTGCAGCGCTCGGAATAAGTGGAAATCCGATGGTGCAACATCGGGCGAATATGGTGGATGAGGCAGCACCTCCCACCCCAATTCATTAATTTTTTCTAGAGTTCGCCTTGCGCAGTGCGGTCTTGCATTGTCATGTTGGAGAATGACCCCTTTTCGGTTGACAATCGCTGGCCACTTTTCAATTAAAGATTGATTGACTCGCTGCAATTGTTCGCTGTAGAGGTCTGCAGTAACAGTTTCTCCAGGTTTCAGTAATTCAAAATGAACAATGCCGCGAATACTCCACCAAACACACAAAAGCGCTTTTTTGGGGTGTAAACCTGGCTTAGCAGTACTCCGAGGGATTTCATTTGGAGAGAGCCACTGCCTTTTGCGTTTTGGGTTATCATACAGGACCCATTTCTCATCTCCTGTGATCAAGCGATCAAAAAACGCTTCTGTGTTGTGTCGTTGAAGCAATAAGTTGCATGTGATTGATCGGTTAGCCTTATTCTGTTCGGACAGATTATGCGGGACCCAAACACCTGCTCTGCTTACTTTTCCAATCTGCTTCAAATGTTCTTGGATGGTCGACCAAGGTTTGTTGAGACTGTTTGACAATTCCTCGATCGTCTGACACGGATTTGCTTCCACTTCCGCCCTTAACACGTCATTGTCTAACGCTGATGGTCTTCCTGATCGATACGAGTCGGAAAGATCAAAATTACCCGATTTGAACTTGGAAAACCACCTTTGGCATTTACGAATGTCCAGTGCATTTGGATAAACATCGCAAATGTTTTTGGTAGCAACTGTTGCGTTATTTCCCTTGCGAAACTCAAAGAGCATGCAATGCCGGATGTGTACCTCTTCTGGTATTTGGCTGGCCATTTTACCCAAAATTACAAAAAAAAATTGTAATTCAATTGTCTATAAGTAAAGAAATCACTATAACCTCACAATGTCTTTGGTACGCCTCTGAACAAAACAATGAGCTGACAAATGACAATCAAGTATTGGCATGCGCAGAAACGACATTACTTTCCGGTCCCCCTATTATATATAAACTGATTATCGGAAGGACTCAATCCTTGGTACAGTAAGGTGGCACGAGTAATTGTTACTAGGGCCCCCACAAGCTAGCCCACTTAAAGAGTTTCTGAATGAACCTTCGTTAATGATAATGATATCGATTCACATATGTTCTAAATTTTTACTTTTATAAGGCTACTATCCATATACGCACTATGATAAATTTTGTTTGCCTTGAAACTAACTTTAAGTAGGAACTGTAATCATTAATGGAGTAGTTGAGTTTTAAATTAAACACATTGATAAGTTTCATGTTTAAATTAAATTACATTAAGGCACCTGTTCCTTTCTAAGTATACAGTAAAACCTGTTTTTGTGCGTTTTTTTTTTTGCGGTATTTCAGCGCCATTAACGCTAGTTCAATGTTTCCTATCGGTACTTACATAATGTGAACGTACACAAAAAAAATTAAATCAATTATAATCGCATCTTCACGATTTTGAACCAATTCATTACGAGAACATGCGCGTTTTCGATTACGAGTAACTGTGAATGCATTTTGAAAACTTTTCCCTGTATACAATGATAAATGAAATATTTTCTTAGTACGATTTTTGCATGAAATAAAAAAATTCTAGTATATCTTACAAGTTTTTTTATTATATGTAATAATTTATAAAATTGTCGATTTTTTTTATTGGATTTTACCAATATATAAGGAATTTAGTATACATAGGTTTGAATATATACAATATGTAAAGTAGCCGTTACTCGTCCGCTTCTCTGGCCGTAGTATAGAAACCTTCCACTGCAACACTCTTCTAAATTACAAGCAATATGTCTCTTTACATCTAATCGTTTCGAAGAACTCGTGATGATTTAATGAATATCTGGATATAGCATTTAAACCTGTTGAATCAAAATTGTTTTAAGTAATAAACAAACAATATCTATATAATACGAATAAATTAATGAAAGTGTTTTTTGATGAAGAATAAAGTTAATGCGGGGAATGTAGAGACAAAACTAGTTAAAAGCCGCGAGTGCTTCGATAGTGATCACAGCAGTCGGCCAGGGAGCCATTATGACGCAATTTCTTAGCGTAATTGCTTGAAAATTACACTTATCAACTTTTTTTTAACATCGCTCCAGTATACAATTGAAATCCTCGTTCTATTTGAATTATACGGTTGCTAGTTTTGTTTCGCAATTGTTTATATATTCGTTACGTAACGAATGCTTTATGTATTATGACTTGCGGTGTTATAATGGTTTAATCATTTACGTATTTAACAACCATTCGCCTTTGTTGACCGACCACAAAGAAGGGGTTCTTAATCCGAAGCTCACGTACTTTTGTTCCTTCTCTCTTATGTGTCTTACGAAACCAAACGAGCCTAAGTACTTCTACCCTAGTAACCTAACCTACCTACTTCATTGTGTTGCCATTAATGATTAGTGTTTTATTCATTTGCCTTATGTATATCACATTTTCTAAGAGTACAAGAAACAGTAAACTTTGAATTTCTGTGCAAATTATTTAGCTAATTTGTTTCTCTGTTAAACATTTACGAGTCAACACCCATACACCTAATAATTCTCTTTTTATAAAGATTGTTGTTGCTTTCATACGATTTTTCGATACTTATGTAAAATTTGTAGATCATAGATCATTTTTGGAAATGTATATTCTCGGAAAGAATTTACTTACGATATCATTCGATAGAGCTACATAAACAACCTGTATATGTGTATTACTATTACATGTCTTATGAGACCTACTTTTCTATTAAGTTTCTTATAATCTAGTTTCCATAAATTATTAATTTTTTTACATACGTATCAGTTACATCACAAGCGGTCAGCATAATGCTGAGCTTTCATGCTCGAGGAAATGTTTGAATACGTGCGTAATGTGAACTAAGCCACACAAATTAGGGTTACCAGTTAAAAATCATTGAAGCAGTAACATCCTGTTTACTTACCTGAAAAAGCTTTAACTTATAGCTATTATCTATTTTTTTTAAATTAATGTTAACACAATAATAAACATGACCTTTATGCATTAATAGAAAGATGTTTTACATAAAAATGTAATGTTTAAATAAAAAGGTTGAAAGTGAACTGTTTCAAAACCTTTTTGGTAGTTTAAAGCAGATATTTATTCAATATTATATTAATTTATTAATAATATTTATTCAATAATGACAGCCCTGAGTTGGTACCATTAGCAGGTTCGATGCTCAGAGCTAACTTACGGCACTAGGATATGTTCTCATAGAAAGAATAAATTGCAAGTCTCCGTCGCGTTTGGTGCACCCACGTGGTGTAATTGGACAATTGACTCCTGTTAAAGTCAGTATATAAATATTTCGAATAAAACAATATTAATATACTGTACAGTACTGTACTGTCTCTATTGAGATCATATGTAAAGAAAATGGAAGCAAGAATACAATTACTCCATTGTATTGACATAAGAAAACTGTTGTTTTACGTAATCTCATGTGATAGACTAAGAATATTTTATTATAAAACTACATAAATCTGTCGATTAATCGAAACTACTTTTCCTTTTAAATGCCAACATACAGTGAAATTTTGATGGTGATTGATTTTACCGAACCACCTAATTAACACTAGCGTAAATCTGCCTCAATAACAATGTTGTCTTCCGGTTGTTAATATATGGGTGCCAAAATATGCTTCGTGATCTTCGTTCCCCATAACAACCAATTTACGTCCCCACTGCTGGAGCACAAACCTACTCCAATATAAAGGCGATTGGACCATAGTCATCTCGCTGGCCTTGTTCGCTGGTCGCTGGTCATGTGCAGGTTTCTTTACGATGTTTTCCTTCACTGTTTGTATTTCGCTGTTGTAACTAAAGTTCACAAATATACATAACTTAAATATTAAAGTCATTGGTACATGCCGAGACTCGAATCTGCGACCTTCGGAATGCCGACCGCACGCTCTAACCATTAGGCCAGCGAGCTACTGCTGCTACTTCGTTCCCATTATCAGTTAATTATCACGTGAAATTGCGGTACACTGTTAGTCAGTAATGAATAAAAAACCTAGCGTCCTAGTCAATAAAATACACTTTTTTATATTAATATATAATACTGTAGTTATAGTATTTAATGTGCTTGTTTAGAGTAAGGAAGGTATAGACCTTTGATGGATATAGATCCAGTGTGATCCAGCAGTGGATAAACAAAGGCTGATAATAATGACGATCATGATTGTTTAGAGTAGAATATCCCAGGACCACTCTGAAAACAAAAAAGGCGTCTATAATATTTCACTCCCTATCACCCTATTTTTGCAACATCTTCTGTGTTCATCTGGTGGTAGGTCCCTGTTGCCGAAGATTGTCTTTTTATAATTATTACAGCGACAAGAAAAGATAAAGGTTCACCTGATGGCAAGTAATACACCCGCCCATAACAACGTGGCGCTAGGTAGGATGGATATACTGCACTGTATTGCGCTCGTCGCCTAAGACAGGTGTTAAGTCTTGTTATCCCGGTAAGTACACTATCTACAGCGCCTTTCAAACCGGAATACGGTGATGGTTGCATAATAATATTTAGCGGCAGAAATAGGCGCTGCGGTGATATCTAGCTAGACGATCTCCGGCAACAGAGAACTACCACCAGTAACAGTTCAGGTAGATACCGCGGCAGCCCCATTTCTACCGCCAAATCTTAGTGTTTAAACATTGCTGTTTTGGTGTGAAACTCTTTGTAGCTAGTGAAATTACTGAGGTAATGAAACATCTTATGACTTAAAGCGTCAATCACATTGTAGTGTTGTGTATGCCCTCTAGCGCCAGATTATACCATCAAGTGAACGCGTCACCAGTCTCTCCGTAGAATAAAAAGAAATCTCTGTAAACTTCTAGAGATGTGTGCAACAATTAATGTACCCTTTTATTTATAGACTGGTCGTTTGGACTTCAATGCGAGCCGCGTGACCGGCCACAAGGGCCCGGTCCTCGACATCAAGTGGAACCCGTTCAATGACAACATCATCGCCTCGTGCTCCGACGACTGCACAGTAAAATATTACCCTAATTTTATAAATTAAACGTATTATATAAGAGAATAGCTGAACCCCGCGAAAGTCCTACCAGATCTTGCTTATTGGTTTAGCTTGCAACTTATTTATATTGTGCTTAGATTGAAACGTGTGGAAAGCGAATTATAAACAGTTACAAGCGAATTGTTAACATAATCATGAAGTACTTCCGACATACATAAACATAGCTATGATCAATCCTTACCCGAGATCATTAAACGATAAGTCCCTGTCACAATATGCAAAAAAAATATGCTCTTGTGATATTAAAAATATGTAGAGGTATAAAGTAATAACAATTAGTATGATAAAATTTATTCGTTACAATCACATATCAGGCGATAAACGTTTATTAAACCTAAGCCTCCTCCAAAGATCTCCACGCCGATATGTCCTGCGCAAACTTGTCACACGGAATAATTAATCAGCGTCTAATAATGCTGACCAAGCATATTGCATCATTAGCGGTAAAAGTGTAAATGTACTCTCTAGTAATGTTTTACAAACACTTTCACCTGTTTATATGTATTACCAAACAAGTGTCGTCGATACGTAATGCCCATTGTTTTCGCGCGGATTTACCAGACTCTTCCTGGTATATTTTTACACGCATGTTACATTAGGGCAATTACTTTGCTTTCATGTGTGGTTAACAATTCGGTTATTAGACAGGTCGGTGCATTTTTAAATTTTACCTTAAACTGTCCGTGGTTGTTGTATTTATGTAGTAATATAATATAATATAGTACACATATTTTCTTTTATACCACATTGGTCCATATAACCGGTCCGTCAAGGGGACCAAGAAGGGTTGCAAGGGTTGTCCCTCACAACATGTCTACAAACAATTTCCTTTGTTATAAGAGCATACAATATAACTTTTCATTTTCTGTACCGATATTGATGTCAGTTATTTTGTAGGTTCTTGTGGCAGATATCCTAAATTTTATGAATATTTTAGTAGACAATTTTTTTAAGTGTGGAAAGTAAATGACTCGGTAGAACTTTCATCTTGTAAGATAAGCTCACAAACCGAACATTGAAACAACTTTTGTATTTTGCTACTTTTCTTGATTATTTTTTCAGGTGAAGCTATGGCATATCCCAGACGGGGGGCTCTCCATGCACCTGACCGACTGGCTGGTGGAGTTGCAAGGGCACAAGAGGCGTGTCGCTTACATAGAATGGCACCCCACCGCTGAGAATATCCTACTTAGCGCTGGCTTCGATTATTTGGTGAGTCACATATTGTCGCAGTAGCTCGCTGGCCTAATGGTTAGAGCGTGCGGCTTTCATTCCGAAGGTCGCGGGTTCAAACCTCGGCATGTACCAATGACTTAATATTTAAGTTATGTACATTTGTGAACTTTAGTTACAACAGCGAGATACAAAAACGGTGAAGGAAAACATCGTGAGGAAACCCGCACACTGAAATCATCTTTGTGTGTGTGTGTGTGGTGGTCCCAATAAAGTGGCAACAGGCTCGCCCCCTGTTACATGGGACCTAATCTGACCACATCTGGCGAAACGTGGGTGGTTTATTCACCTCTGCCTACCCCTACTGGGAAAAAGGCGTGACAATATAAAAAAAAAAAAAAACATTGTCATCAATAGGCTCGTTTAAATGTGATGATATGGTGAAGATACACTACGTTAGTGGCATTTTAACGGAAACAACCTAAATGTTGTTTAACACGCGAGTTTAATTGGCAATTCGTATTTAAATTAAATGGATTTCATCGTATTGCGTGCTAATGTGAATTGATTACCTAGTTCTCATTTTGTTGCTTAGTCACCGCTATCGGTCGTTACATCTCGATACGGTCATATGTTTCATCCATTTTACTCAGATTAGTTTTTTTTTTAATTTAACAATACGTCGAAACGAATAAGATTGCATCTGAAAGTGCTTCAGGTCCTATTAAAACAAGCGACCAAAATACCCTTTTTATTCATTTTGCAATTTTCGTTTTAGTAACTGTTTGCGAATGCATTGCATGCAATTAAATAAAGTTTGCTGAAGATATTTAACCCTAATCGATTTATAGCGCGACCGAACCAACACTGCCTGCATCCGATTATTCTCTGCGATCTTCTGATCATTTGTTTTCCTGGCAGACGGCCTACTTTCGCTATGCTGTAGATCTATAGTGTTAAGATACCGACTTATAATCATAGAACTGCTGAGTTTTTATTGATTGTTATCAGTTTATATAGGGACTCAAAGCGCGAATTTAATTTTATTTAGTGGACATTATATATAATAAGAATAATTTTGTATTACCTTATTATAGTGACTGCATACATTTCTCATATACATATTTAATTGGTTGTTGTGTTTATGCAGATAATGGTGTGGGACGTTGGTAAGGGTGAAGCGGTGAAGGTGATCGACTGCCATAACGACGTGATCTATTGCATGTCCTTCAATCGCGACGGCTCGCTGCTCGCCACCACCTGCAAGGATAAAAAACTGCGCGTTATCGAGCCGAGGCGAGGCATCGTGCTCTCTGTCAGTTTGAACTTTAAACACATTTTCACGTCATTTTCAGACTCGAATATATCGCACATTATCATCAGCTCTTGCTCTCGTAAACACAACCCTCCCCCAAAGACCTCCTCACAGATCGATCCTGCGGTGCGGGCTTCCAGCGGTTTTCCGAAACTAAGTCGATCGGTCTACCCAGAGAACTTTCCAGCACTATTAATATTTCTGACATTACCAATATCTATGAACAACCTAATGATTATTTTGTTAGATAACTTGACAAAACAATGTTTTGTCAATAAATAGCCAGTCCAATCTCTTATTTTTTTAATCAATTTATAAAAAAAAACTCAAATATATTAAACTGCTTGGGACATACTATGATAAATACAACTTATATCTCGTGTGGATTTTAAGAGTTAAAAAACAATAAGCTTCCATTATTATCATCTACAACCAACTTCCAGGAGGGCCAATGTCACATGGGCACGAAGGCTTCGAAGTGCACGTTCCTCGGTAGCCAAGGTAAGGTGCTGACGACGGGCTTCTCGCGCTACAGCGACCGTCAGTATGCAGTTTGGGATCAGCACGACCTCTCCAAGCCGCTAGTTTGCGAAACCATCGACAGCTCCTCTGGTGTCGTTTTCCCGTATTACGACTACGATACTAACATGGTCAGTATTCGTTTTATGAGAAATGTAGTAAGTTCAAGTAAATTACATGATAAGTGATCGCAAACTTCTGGAGTAGCGAAAACATTCTAGACCTTAGATGAATAGGCTCTTTTCTTGGTGGCAGATTCCTAATACGTTATTCTTCTGGAAATGTCACTGACAACAACAAATTCCACATAACAGTTATAAATGGTCAGTAAGATATTGCTTTAAAGGTTGTCTGGGATTTAACCTACCTTCAGAAAGCTCTTGGTGATTTCAAGCCAATCGTACGCGTTGTACGATAGGGCACAGGTTCGAGCCCCACTAAGAGCTTTCTGTGTAAGAAAACATCCAGAGAAAACCAAATGTTCGAAAAACGACGGCTTTTTAGAACATGCGACATGTTGGACAATAATTCATATTCTCGCTTTAAGACTAAACCACCTGACCCACTCATTAGTGCAGACATTAAAATACCCTTATGTGCCTGTATAAATAGATTAGAGTACAACAACAAATTGATTTTATTTTTTTCTATGTATGTATTTAAATATTGATTTTTTAGGTTTACCTTGCTGGAAAAGGGGATGGAAACATAAGATACTACGAAGTTGTCGATGAACCGCCTTACATACATTTCCTTAATCAGTTCCTTTCAGGAAATCCACAGGTGAGTAATTTTTATCTTTACATAATTTCTTTATCACTATATTCACCATAGATTCTGTATGCTTATTTTGTACTTAACTTTTTTGTTTTTGATTAAGAAACAATATTGAACTTCTTAGTAAAACATAAAGTAAATTTAAGTGTCCTCATATGAATTATCTGATTTTTTTTATATAAAATACAGAAAATGGATTACCACTAATTACAGTATTTTTATTAACTGACCCATTTAATGCCGTTTCTACAACAAAGCGTGTATCACGATAAACAACGTAAAACGTATATAATTCGGGTACAGCGCGGGCTGGGCTACATGCCGAAGCGCGGCGTAAACACGGCTGCGTGCGAAGTGTTCCGTTTCTACAAGCTGCATACTTCGCGCGGTCTCTGCGAGCCCATCTCTATGATCGTGCCGCGCAAGTCTGACTGCTTTCAGGTACATACACCATCATACATAACTAACTACGCATATAGCTCTACCCGCGCAGTTTGAAAGGCGTTGTAGCTAGTGAAGTCTCACTGGGGTATCGAGACTTAACTTCTCACGTCTCAAGACAGCAAACGTAATGTGGTACAGTGTATACCATTATAACTAGCGCCGCGTAGTTATGGGCGAGCATATCACTAGCCATCACGTGAATGTTTTCTTCGTCTCGTCACATCATCGAATACAAAAAAACTTTCAGGAGGACTTATACCCCGATACAGCGGCACCTCTGCCGGCATTAAGCGCCAAGGATTGGTTGAGCGGAATGAATGCACCACCTCTACTTATCAGCATGAAAACGGGTAAGTTAACAATAAATATGAAAAACATAACGCCAGTATGTTATCTACTGTTGGGCAAAGAAGTCTTCAAAAGAACACTGCTTAGCCCAACAATTATACTTTAACAGCCGTGTAATTCTTAGAAGCTATCGTCGGTGATGGTAAGGTTCTGTAATCTTCATCGTTACATGTATCTGGGGTAATATTACAATCGAATAGTTAAATTCGTTATTTACAATTTCTGTTTCTTTAAGTTTTCTCTTTGCTCATAGTTTGTAAATAATATTACTTAATTTTTAAATTCATACATTTAAATGATTGTCTGAACACAACTATCACTCATATAATATTAATTTAGTCTCAAAGCTATATTAATGAATAGAGTATTATTATGTTTTATATTAATAAAATCTTAATACTTTTGGGAGTATGTTGGAATTTTGTTATTAATAATGTAATAATAACAACCTTACAAGGAAAGATTGTTTCAGCCATTCATCCATCGCAGGCTAACCGATTTGCAGCTCTTCGTAAGCTCTAGCTTAAGGGAATAGAAATCACGTCATCACCGCTTTTACTTCTTCAATACTATATAGTTTATGAGTTAAAACGTCTGTAAAATTTATTCTAGGCGTTACGATCTCAACTCACAAGCCGCGCACCAACAACAAGGACGCGCCGGCGATGCAGCCGCAGGACGCGAATAACAGAAAGAAGTTCGCATTCCTGTCCCGCGAGACGACACCCGACTACCGCCCGCTGGGCACATGGCAACCGACGCGAGAGAACCATGTCAACGAGAACGATTTACCGGTAAAATACATAAAAGAAACTTCTTAAGTGACTGTTACCATAATTCTTGTCATCTAGAGGTAGACATTAATAGGCTGAAGTTTTAAGTTACGGAGGAAACATTGAAATGTTCTATAAGCTTAACGGCAGTTTTTAATGTATCTCCGACGTCGTAGCTCTCGGACATTAGCTTGCCCACGGGATATCCTGAAGACCTATTATTAATACTAAATTAAATATACATATAATACCCTGCTTTGTAAAGCGCTATAAATACAAAAATTTAAAACTCGATGTCTTATCTCTAAAAAACGAGCACAATGTGGTGGTAAAATGTATGTCAGTTTATGATTTCGCGTGTCTGGACAGTTATGTCACGTACCACCTGATGAATGCCGTGCTCGCCTTATCTCTGTATTGAAAGTAAAACTGAAAATAGCAAACTAAAGCTACCACGGTAGCGACGACGAAAATAAAATAGAAAAAATGAAATATTTTTTTTACTTGTTTTAATTGATTATTGTTTGGTTGCGAAAATTAGTGCTGCGGTAGTACCTATCTAGGAGGTCTTCTACAAGAAAGATTTGCCACTAATCATTGCTTCAGCTAAGCAATCTGGATTTTGTGTATTTTAAAATTCTCACTTCACCTTAATTAATCTTTTTGGTGATTATCGTTATGATTTATGTGATTTATTGTTTAAATTATTTACAAGAGTATATAAATCAGATGAAATATAATTGTTTGTGTTTAGATGGCGATAAACGAAAAGTCCCAAAAAACGAGCGCGAATCAGACGACTAAGTTCCACCAGTTGCAGAAAATGTTCGGCAAGCACGCAGGCGATGCAGAACCTGTGCCACTCTACAAGCAGATTAACCAGGGCGACGTGTTCAGTACTGAGCACGAGGTGAGCGAAGCATAACCCTACCCCTTTACTAACTCACTCCTCTGGTGCAGCGACCCAAAGTGAGTCTTGGACGCCAAAACAAGAGTGCGCCAGCGTTGTCTATCCTACATTGCCTCTTGCCATTCCACTGCTTGAAGCTCGTGTAGGTCGTGCTTTACGGCATAATTTCAGCGGGACCTGGGCCGGCCAATAGGTCGTCACCCAATCGGGGTACCGAGAAACTCCTTTTTGATTCCACGATCGTCTCCCTTCCTTAGCAAGTGGCCCATCCAGCGAAGTCTGTGGGCTTTGGCTTCTCCTATGATGTTCGGTTCACCAACCAGCCTCTGGATTTCGCTATTACTTTTACCGCGTTACTACTTTCAACTTATTGTAAAAGACCAGTAAGAGACAACAGCATTAAATAAAGAAAAAAAATAGCTTTTCTTGTGACTTCTACCAACATATTACCTTTGCCAATCTCATTTCAATTTAGTACAGCAATAACTCAAAAACTGGCAAGGATTACTTTCAGCTTACTTTAGGATGAAATTATTTATAAAATATGTTTTTTAGCGTTACTAACAAATTTTGAATTTGAATTAATCAAGTTTCCTTTGATACTAACAAATAAAAATATACATAAGAAATTACAAACATTTCATTTTATACAGCTACGTCTCGCGTTCAACCGGCAAGGCGAAGAGTTGAGAATCGTGAAAAAGCAACTGCAGAATAGTCAGCAGCGAGTGCGCGAGCTGGAGCAACATCTTGCTTCGATGCAGGCTAAGCTGCACAATCAGTGATACTAACAAATGTAATGACGAAGGAGATGCTTGTTCATACTACGCGAGGTGTTAAAAAAAAAACAGAAAGGTTACCTATTCTATAAATGAATTTAACCTTATAATTTTTCTAATTATTTTTTTATCATTTTATATTACTTGCAAGTGGACAAGCATCTTACAAAATGGCCTAAAGATAAATTAGTGCCCAGTTAAAAAAAAAAACATTAATTTATCTATAAGCTTTTACCTTCAAAGCTAAAAGTACAAATGTACGATGTTTATTCGGCCGTATTGTTCTCAGATATGTCTTAAATTATAGCTTGAATAAGCTTTATATCTTCAGTTATAAATATTATCTAGATGGAATCAATTCCCAGTTTTTATCTACGACAAAAGTTATAAAGCTTAGAACTCAACATGACAAATTGAAATTATTACGCTGTGCTTCTCGCAGGTGTATACATTGCCTTATAAGTGTAATAAATATAGATGTGTAACTTATGTATGTCTTAGCGTCAACTTATTCGTTGCAGTACACGAGCGCGGCCGTAATTTTGCTTATTTTTTGGTATGAGGTCAGAGCTTGCAGCTTATCTTCTTAAAGCTTTATAGACGTCAAGACCTCCCCCTAGTTTCAGAATTCTCGAACTAAAATAAAGAAAATTAGTGAAATGGAAAAAAAAATATTTATAACGAGAGAAGTAAGACGGAAGAGAACAGAATGGAGGGATATTTATTTTATTACTGTTTTAAAACAATATATGATACGCGCTCGTGACTTGCAAGAAGTTAAGGTATTTTTAATGTTGCTCTTATATAAAAATATTCGAGGAGTTGCAAGTGAAAAATAATAATCGATAAAATTTCTCTATATAAAATAAAAAATTCTTGAATAATTATAAAATAAGGTATTAGCGGTTATTTAATTACATTTGTTTCAGAAACTTGTTTAACACAAGCGATGTAATTGTTATATTTAAGCCAACATGAATGAAACATTCTAAATGGTGAACACAAAAATCTTTTGGAATAATTATTTTATTCTGTATTTTTTTTTGTTCGAAGACAACTAACAGTCGAGCCGGAGGATCAACTGTTAATATAAATCGCGTGTCCGTGATAAGATTATGTCGCTGGTTAGTATGACATTTCCTCCACCACAACGATAAACTCGTCGCCTTCGATGAATAATGCTAACTATAATTACCCCTATTAATTTCACTTTCACGTCTTTAAAACCGGAACAAAGTAATTTTTGCATGGTACTGTTTGATGACAGAAGCAAGGCTTAAGTGATACGCACCTATCACATAAAAGATATCCGGTAACTGAGACTTACCTACAACCTTTAAAAATCTGAATGTATCGCGCATTTTTTTAACACGGAAGTTATTGGTTTGATTTTTAGGGTCGTGTGTTTGTTTATTGATTTTTGTTGATGGTAGGATTTTTCCAATTCGCCTGGCTAGCTATATTGTTAATCAGTCGCCATAACAGCATGGCTGCGTTTCACCTGTTAAAATAGTATAGTTAAAAGTATTCTAGGCGAGCACCCTATACTAACCACGGCATCATTATATCAACGCAATGTGAGATTAGGGTCAAGTGATGGCGCGATTAATGAAAAAAACTACTTAACTTGAACCCGCTTCGCGGTTGCTTAACATCATTAACACAATATATGACATTTTGGAAGCCTTAATAGAGATTTGTATTGCATAAAAGAAAAAGTACATAATTACGACACTTTTTTTTATATTAAGTCTAATTGAACCGAATCACATCAGTATTAGTAAATAAAATTATTTAATAAGGGAACAATTTAGTCATTCCAATATTTTTTCTCTTTATAACATATAATGTGTTGCTATACAAAAAAAAACTTATTTTATATAATATTAAAATAAATAAATGTATCAACATTTCTATTACAGTTAGTGGTGCACTTTAATGTGTGTATTGATGAAGTTAAGAATGATTCCATGACCTATTAACTTTTTTTAAAAATAATTAGATGTAACTAGTATTTTCATTTGTGATAGAAGTATAAATAATTTAAGGCCTAGTTTTTTAGAACATTGAATAGGTTTATCTTGCATTCATATTAGTTTAAGTCAAAACACACCGGCGACACAGAATTCGTCAATATATATAGATACAGAATTATGTAACAAAATCATAATAAACGACCCACTTTGATTTTTACTAAGAGAACACTCGCCGCCTTCTCCTTCAAGGACTTCTTCCACGTTGGCCAAGTGAACTTTGGCTGATGCCATTGAGGTTGCGCCTTAGATGGGGGGCAAATATATCTAGAAATCAGACATTTTAAAGAAACAAGATCTGCGGTTTAGTGGTGGTAACATAAAAGGGTTGTTTATATAATTCTGAGTATTTGAAAGATGAAATGAAATATTTTAAAAATGTTTTAAGGTAGGCACGCAAGTAAAGCAAGCCTGTCGCGTGATAATAATAAACAGTCACTGCCATAAGCGATGCATTAGCTCGTGTAACGTTCATTGGTGGTGTAACAGCAATAGTTATATTATCATAAGACTTATAGGTCTGTGCAATAGTTTTTTTTTGTCTTATTTTATTTATCTGACAAGATCAATCGGTCGAAATGATGACATGGAATCAACTTGAGCAGCACTGTTTTTAAAGCACATGCCTTTTTTTTTCTCTTAAGGTGACATTGTTAGTGATTTATTTTAGAAGTTTTTTTTTAAGTCTGATTTATTGCATTGTTCCTTTCTGTTTACTCGTGTTTTTATAAGGTAGGTTTTTTATTTTATATTAAAATATTCGCTTATTTACTTTATAGATCGCTATAATAAATTTACAATGGACAAAACGGTTTTTCAGTGGAGGATTTCTAAATTAGTGCCAGAGACTAGTTTAAAACTATGGAAAGATGTACAAAAAGGATACCTGAACTTTTTGTATGATCAATATTTTTTTAGCTAGCTTTACAAGTTATAATTACTAGGTGCTAGATCGCTTACACCTTAGTAGATTATAATGGGATTTTATTGAAGATCTACACTCGGTTATGAATTGTGTACATTTATGTGTACTTACTTTACATTCCAGCATTCTTCTCATTATTAAAGCAACGATTAGCGTTAAGTTATAATAAACTAAAAGTATTACTGCAGCTGGGTGGACATTTTAGTTTGTGGCTAAGGCGTTTAATATTTATTATGTATTTTTATATCAATGCTTTGTGTAGCACAAATTTTCAATAAATGTTTGAACATTGTACTTGTTTTAATGTAATCAATATAAGTTGTAACAAACCGTCGTGCGATCCTTTTGTCTATATGATTATATATCACATTTACAATACTTTAAATCTACACATTTGTACATTCGGTTTCTCAAAATAATAGTCGGGACACGTGGAATACATGTCAGAGATTAGTAACCTCGTGACCATTTGTAAAGTATTTTAGTCCATAAAGTGATTACAAGAAATATATATTTGATGACAACACAATAGACACATTAAAAAAAACAATGTAAGCGGTAGTAAAACATTTATTTTGTTAAATATTACAGTTTATCAATCTAAAATATCTTATTTGTATTGGACGGAAAAGTATACATAAGTCATCTCACTTAGACATTAGGTGCAAAGAGGAATGTATGTGATTGATACATTTACACGAATATTTTTTTTTTTTAAATTACTGTGTCAAATACGTGAAACTCCCTATACCTGTACTAGGGATTAATTCTTAAATTTATGGAATGAAATCTTATTGCTATATTTAAAAACGTAAATATAAAAAGGCACATGTATTTAATATTATGTAGATTTGTATGTGTGATGTGTATTTTCTTTTTTGGACTAAAAATTAACCATTTGAAATTGGCAGGAATAACTGATAAGCATGTCACACAACCTGACATACATTGTACAAAATTCATTGTATGTTATAGACACGTGCATTATACATTAATTATTCAATTCCAAAATCAGTCTAAATTTATAACTAAGAAATATAAAATTATTTGTTATACAAAAACGTTCTAAGATTTATAAACTTATGTGATAAATTTAGGGACGGAGTGAATATCTATTTTGTCTTAAAAATACCTTAAAAAAAAATAAACCCTTGGTCTTCTTCCATGTATTACACGACTTAAGGGAAAATGTCCTGTGTCATATATTTTGTTCAATTCAAACAAACTTTAGTCATGTTAAAAATTTTAAATGGACTGGCTCATTACGGATATTATTAATAAAGAGGTAGAAGCTTTACAGTTCACTTCAAAAAAACGTTCTCAGATACAAACAAATGAGAGAAAACTTAATAAAAAAAATATCGTTGGGACCTTAAATTTTGTAGCTGAATTACAACCATCATTATTACATGTATAAATACAAGTCCTGTATTCCAGTTTATCCCCTGGTTGTGCCACATAGTTGCAATAGTTACCCAAGTCTAAAGAGGAGCAAAATCTTTTGGTACTAATCCCACCTGAAAATTATAAAAATTAATGTTTTAAAATACTGAAGAAAGTATTTATAATTTAACTTGTATTTCCATCATTCGGATTGAACATTAAATTGAATTCTTTTTTAAAAGCTAAAAATGACAAAGATATCAAAATAGCATCCGTTATTATAACAGATGTTGGTTTGATATCGGATAATATCTATTTTTAATGTATGTGTCCACATTTTTTTAAGTCATGATGAATTTAATACATATTTGTAAGTCTTCCATTTACACTATGCTCCAAAATAAAAACAATTTGTGAGCTGATACTACTACTTGCGGCACACAGTGTTAAAACATAAAACCATTACCTATAGAAACCATGCAGTGAAAATTTTGCTTGCTTTGCTAGTCTCAAAAAAAATTTTTAATAGATTTATTATTTCATTTAAGTTTATCAGCAATATCAAACAGATTTATAAATGTTGCATAATATATGTGTGTTTTACAAAGTCTAGATTCTGGATTTGAGTTATAGAAAAAAATTGCGTTATTCAAATGCACTAACATGCCTTAAAGTCAAACCTTAACTTATCATCAGATGAAAGCCATTCATAGCTAGATATAGGCTTCATGCAAATAGATCCTGCTCTACTCAAATCCAGTGATTTCCTGATCTTTAATCTAAATCTTTACCAGATTGTATTAGGGGGACCGGAAAGTAATGTCGTTTTCTTACGCTAAATACAAACACATACATTTTTAACGAGTCTTTATTTTTAATCAATGATGTATTCCCCATCATTGTCAATAACCTTTTGCCATCTAGTGAGTAAATTTTCAATCCCTGATCGATAAAAATTAATTGGTTTTTCGGCAAAATATCTAGAGATGGCATTTTGGATATCATCCAAATTTGCAAATGTTTTGCCACTTAAAAAGTGTTGCAGCGCTCGGAATAAGTGGAAATCCGATGGTGCAACATCGGGCGAATATGGTGGATGAGGCAGCACCTCCCACCCCAATTCATTAATTTTTTCTAGAGTTCGCCTTGCGCAGTGCGGTCTTGCATTGTCATGTTGGAGAATGACGCCTTTTCGGTTGACAATCGCTGGCCACTTTTCAATTAAAGATTGATTGACTCGCTGCAATTGTTCGCTGTAGAGGTCTGCAGTAACAGTTTCTCCAGGTTTCAGTAATTCAAAATGAACAATGCCGCGAATACTCCACCAAACACACAAAAGCGCTTTTTTGGGGTGTAAACCTGGCTTAGCAGTACTCCGAGGGATTTCATTTGGAGAGAGCCACTGCCTTTTGCGTTTTGGGTTATCATACAGGACCCATTTCTCATCTCCTGTGATCAAGCGATCAAAAAACGCTTCTGTGTTGTGTCGTTGAAGCAATAAGTTGCATGTGATTGATCGGTTAGCCTTATTCTGTTCGGACAGATTATGCGGGACCCAAACACCTGCTCTGCTTACTTTTCCAATCTGCTTCAAATGTTCTTGGATGGTCGACCAAGGTTTGTTGAGACTGTTTGACAATTCCTCGATCGTCTGACACGGATTTGCTTCCACTTCCGCCCTTAACACGTCGTTGTCTAACGCTGATGGTCTTCCTGATCGATACGAGTCGGAAAGATCAAAATTACCCGATTTGAACTTGGAAAACCACCTTTGGCATTTACGAATGTCCAGTGCATTTGGATAAACATCGCAAATGTTTTTGGTAGCAACTGTTGCGTTATTTCCCTTGCGAAACTCAAAGAGCATGCAATGCCGGATGTGTACCTCTTCTGGTATTTGGCTGGCCATTTTACCCAAAATTACAAAAAAAAATTGTAATTCAATTGTCTATAAGTAAAGAAATCACTATAACCTCACAATGTCTTTGGTACGCCTCTGAACAAAACAATGAGCTGACAAATGACAATCAAGTATTGGCATGCGCAGAAACGACATTACTTTCCGGTCCCCCTATTATGTTCATGTAAATAAAAGGTCTTCTATATCTTACATATAGCTTTGATTTTTTGACTGACTTACAATGACATAAATTAGTTTGCTGAGAACTCTGTATATTTGGTGCCAATTATAAATGAATGTCCAAAACATAAAAAAAGCAATGCACACTTTAGTGATTTATATATATACATTGTTAGTGCCTGTCCAAACAAATTTAAATACTTATACATGTTAGTGAGAACCTGACTGTTTAATGCAATATTGAGCATTATACACATGATCACAAGGAGTTGCTTGCAATAATCCACCATCCAAGTTCATGAAACCTTCACCACATTCCAAAGAAGATGATGAATTACATTGGAAACAGTCAATTGCTATACCTAGATTAAAATAGATTAAGTAAAATTAAAAAAATACCTTAATATTCACTATTAGCACTAATTAGATCATTCACAGTTCTAAACATTACCTTTCTTTCCAACTTTACAATAGTATTTTATACATGTTGTACTACACAGCATATAGTAAATGAGCACTAATAGTTACATTTATTGATTTCCTAAGTTTATTAAACCTAAGTACAAAATATTATATTGAAAAACAGTGTTTTATTTTTATAAATTATAAGAAGCCTAAAAATAGAATTGATTAAATATTATTATTGTAACTAGTTACACGATACTTTCTGTTAGTATGGCAATAAATCGACTCGCACCCGATACAATAATTCCTTAGTAAGAAGCAGATGAATGTTAATTTGTTATTGGTACAGTGCACTAGACAAAACCATAAAATTCCACTGACTTTAGCCACAGTTGGAGAGTTCCTAATTCTATCTCACCTTCATATCTACCAACATGTTTGATACAGTACTGAGCATCGTGAATGGTCGCGCAATCAGTTGGTATTAAGTCTGAATCACTATCAAGAAATTCGTTACATTCGAAAGGCTGTTCGGAATCAGTCCCTGAACACTGATAGCAATTTATTGAATAAACTAAAATAAAGCACAAAACAAAAAGTTTAATTCATAAAATTTAAGGGCGTCACCGCTCGACGAAGAAGTGTTTCTTACCTGATTTTATAGTTACAAATAAAAATATAACGGAAGTGAAAAACTGTGTATATAATACTTTCATTGTAAGTTAAAAAAGTTTCTAATTTCTTTAATAAAATTAGATAAAATTTTAAACGTAAGTTAAAAGCAAATGTTTCAAACTATAACAGCAAAACTTAACAAATTGTCAGACTTTTGACATTGACAATCATAGAGAGGAAACCGTGAGACTTCACAAAAAAAATAGGTAAAATAAATTTATACATATACATAAAACTGCAATATTTATTGTAATAATAAAACTAACAGCTTTTTACATTGATATGAACTTTATTACAGATTTTATACTAAAATATAATTAATAAAAAAATACTTCTTTAGAGGAAAAGATCGAAGAGGAAGAAAGAGGGTTTGTTCCAATTAGGTAATCACTAATCGTACAGATCGACGAAAAGTTATAAAAAATGTAGCGAAATTGTAGTTGTGGACTCGTCTAACGCGTCCATAGTACTCAGGAATGACTTCTTTTATCCAAATTTAGAAATGTTCTGCAGATTCAGACCGCCGGGTACATGTGTAAATAATAACTTTATTTTACATTTACACAGTCATTTTAAACACAAAAAACGTAAGCGTTTTGGCAATGTTATCAAAAACAATCTCAAGATGTGCCCACTCAATATACTTAATAACAGCTTTCGTCATTAACTTTAATATAGATATAGGGGAATTTTCTATAAAAATTTATTCATTCAACTTTACAAAATAAAATTTTGTTAATGAGCTGATATATTTGACACTAGAAAGCCCGAAAATTGTTGTAGTCAATATAACTGCTTTGTGAAAGAATGTTTTTTTATATTATTTACAGTTATAAAATAGGACCTCATTAAATAAAAGTAAAGGAACTTTAAAAAAAAACATTCTTCACTATTTGTTTGTTTTATGCAAATAAAAGTGAATAAAAGAAATAATACATAATTTTTAAATTTTTACTTGTATTATTTGATTTATTATTATTATGGTAAAGTCGTCGTCGTACTTGACAAAATTTTAAACCCTTAAAAAAAAGAAATAGATGGGTTGATGAACCGTCCAGAAATATTACCTTCGTCAAATTATGACCACACAATACCATCGGCAGCTGCTTCGATCTCCTGAAAGGTGTTTTGTGGGCATATTGATGACACTTTCATTTTCATTATTAGTGATCGACTATTCACCCCTTTTTTTAATTTCTGATGTATCAGCATCAGATGACAGTTCAGAATTTATTGAATCTTAATTCTATACCGAAGCACCCTAAGGTTATGGTCGTTAGATCTTCTCAATAACTAACTTTAATTCCATATTTATTGCATGAGTTTTGTGCGCATGATATAAAACAAACAACTTATCAGAACAGGTATCACTACATAATAATACGAGTATTAAGTGCTACTTTAACTTATTTGGCAATGTACCCCTTTACACTTCGAGGTTTATGATTCTAGTGTCACGAACAAATTTGGCAATATTGAGCAGAAAGGTCGTATGCGGAAGAAGATGAAGCTGGGACGCTAGAATATCAAAATAACTTCCACCTAACCTAACCACAACAGAATTAAATCATATAAGCAATCTACTCATTTGATTATTGAAAATTTCGTTAGTAGTCAAAATGATTTTTTTTTGAGCATCTGTGAATGGTATAGCACATATTGTGCTATACCATTCTTTTTTAATATATAAAGTTCAATAAAGATAAAGTTAAATTTGAACTTTATCTCATAGGGCCACGGAGCATTTAGATTGCGCGCCCGGGCGATGTTGATCCGAGCATCATCTGTTTTTGATTTTGTGTTTCATAGCTGCTTTTTTTTAGTAAAGTAATTTTTTTTTATATTATCACCCCTTTTTTCTCAGTAGTAGGCAGAGGCGAATAAACACCCACTTTTCGCCAGATGTGGTCAGTTTAGGTCCCACGGGAACAGGGAGCGAGTGTGTTGCCACTCTATTGGGGCCACCACACATACACACACAAAGATGATTTCAGTGTGCGGGTTTCCTCACGATGTTTTCCTTCATCGTTTGTAATTCATTGTTGTAGCTAAAGTTCACAAATATACATAACTTAAATATTAAGTCATTGGTACATAACGAGATTCGAACCCGCGACCTTTTGAATGAAAGCCGCACGCGCTAACCATTAGGTCAGCGAGCTAGCTGTAGCGTAAATAATGCTAATAAACCGTTTCAAATAAAGGTTTTTTTTTTTAACAGGAACGATTTTTTCCGTCTTATCATTAAAGGTATTATTAGTACTATCGTCTGTTGTCATTTTCGGAAGCGGGCTTCTAACACCCTTGTATATGTTATACATAAAGTTACAAAATTCTAAGAAACTGTGCTTATATCTTTGTTTTTAATTGAAGCTAAAATCAGTCAAAATTACTTCCTTGGCCAATCTTGTGTTAAATGCTGCTCCAATTTTTTTTATAGTGCAAATTTTAAATAAGTAAACGTAAGATCAAATATATAGTCGTTACTTGTAAAATTTAAACAACTTGATAGTTTACGTCCGCTGCATACTGTAAATATCATGTTGCTGATTCATTACTTGAACGGATAGAACTTTATAGCGTGCACATTCACAATTCCCATTTTAAAAAGAACGCTTAATAATATAAATAAAAAAACAATTCCATTCATTTATTTATTTCTTAATTTCCAATTTTTTTATTTATAATCATATTAAAATGTATAAAAATTATTACAATATAATGCGATAATTACTCAATGTTACTTAATATTACGTAGATTTTTATTAATATATAAATTCATTTATATATATTTTTACTAAGTGCTAAGGACGTTTTGATTCGTAATTAAGGCTATAAATACCAAAAATTCAGTATACACAAACAATTCGAAGATTCATAATATCACTACTTTAAGAAATTAGAAAACATAATAGCTTAACACTACCAAAAAATCACAATTTGCATGAGCAGAAACTTACAGACTCATGAGTACTTAATTTGTACATTGTAATTCTACTTTAAATGCGTTAACTTACGTAATTACTTCTAATTAAATTACAGGCAGTACACGCAAAGAAGGAAATAACATTATTGTCGTTAGGTCACACCTTAAGTTTAATTATTTACTTTAAATTTATCGTAACGGGAGGGATTTTAAAAATGCATGGTATTTAATACCATAGTGTTTATGTAAACACACTTGGCCAGCGTGTGATGAATAAATGGCCTGAACTCTCCCCTGAGAGGAGGTCACGTGACCCAGCAGTGGGAATATTAAGAGAGAGTTTAAAGTAATTTATATAAAAATGTATCAATATGATTTAAAACAACTATATATTTGTCATGTATTAACATTTATAATAATCAAATCAAACATCAATGTAAGAAACTTATTATAATAAAACTGATGTATAAATGATATAAAATATTTAGATTAAAAAAAATTAAGACAATGTTATATTATTTTATCGATTAAATAATTCAAAAGTAATAATGAATATTATTATTCATTGGGCAGATCCGAAAAACTTTTCATCCTAATTTCTTGGCCTCCAGATTCAAACCAAGGACCTCGAGTTGTTACATGACAACCGTTACAGACGCTGCGCCACGAAGATGTATTGTTTGTGAATGTTTTATATACTAAAAATTAAATTGTGAAGAATGTGTTACAATATAATAATAGATCGCATTTCACAATGGGTCTAAGTTTAATGTCTGTATAATATAGATTTTTGGGGCAAATAAAATACTATCTTATATTAACAATCAACTTTCAGTTGATATATTTATTTGTAAATAATGTTGGCATCTTGACTTAAGAGACATTTAATTACATAAATATATATAAAATTTTAAAACATTTAAAATGGAATGTTGAGAGATATGAGTATCAAATTTTGTAGGTACGATGTAACTGTGAGTGAGCCATGCAACAATTAAAGTCTACCTGTGGCCGAATGGCTCAACTCAACTAGGGTAATTTCATCTGTAATATCACAGTAAAATTTCCTTAGTTGTTGAGTTGGGGCCTAAGTGGCAGAGAGCCTTCCACCCAAAAGTTTGGCCGCTGCATCATGGTCTGCCACAGCGCTACCTCTTTGCCCATACTGTCCATCCAATTGACACTTGCACCCATGTATGTACCTAAGAAAGAGATAATCAATTTAATTATAAAATTGCCGAGTTGAAAATGAATGGTCTGTATACATTTGTCATGATAGCAGGTTGAAAGACTATGTGGCTAAAATGCTTCAGCGCCAATCAGTCGTAACTTCCTACAATTGAAAATTTGGAATCTCATCAAAAGAATTCTCTTTGTTAATAAATAAATAAAAGTAAACATTCATATTCAATTTTATAGGCATTAGGTAACTTAATCTTGAACGTATCAAGTGTTAGACTAGCGCTTAAATCATAAGGTAACTAGTTTCAAAACTTGATTGTTTTAATTTTTCTATTTAATTTTTTTGTGTTAGTTATTTTTTACTATTAATTAATCTTACCAGTTCCCAGCGATAATCTAATAGCTCCCATGAAGTCGTTAGACGCGAGCCTGTCTCTGTCCCACAGGCTGAGTTCTAAGGCCCTCGTGGCTAGCTCTTGCATGGTGAGCCCGCGATAGGTGAACGTGTGCTCCCAACGCGGATTAAGAGTCCTTCTTACAACGGTAGTTTTCTGTTTGGCAAGGCGACCTCTTTCAGGTAGGAGATAACTGTAAACAAAGTGTATATAAACTTATGGTTACTTAGAGTATAATTTCTTATACCGCAGTATTATTGTAATGTTTCATTATTACAATTAAAATGTCTGTTCATATTTATTGGTGGATTATTTTTTGAAATCGTTTAGGTAAATACCCTGCACCGCCTATTTCTGCTGACAAACAGTAATGTGTAAACGTTACTGTGTTCCGGTACGAAGGTAACTAGTCAAAAAACTGAGGTCTTAAACATCTTACGTCTTAAAGCGACGGAGGCAATGTAATGGGTTTTAAAGAGGCGTTCCAGCGCTGCGGTTTTATTTCGCTAGAAACAATATATAAGATATCCGTTACTTCTATTTATAAATGCCTTTCCCTTTTGCTTGCTTCATAGTATAACACTATGTTCATAAAAAATAAATTCAGTAAGATAATCAACTGTGTCAACAAAAATAAATTCAAAGCGTACCTTTTACAAAATACATCGGCGAGTCCGTTCGGTTTAGTGGCGACCAGGTTTTTGGCCTCTTTGACAAGAACGTGCAACGTGCCCTTCCCGCGGCTTGAGTTGTCCTGCGACTCAAACTTGAGACCTATTATCAGGTCGCCGCGAGTTCCTTGTTGCTCGTCGAAATGTTCCGTCTGTTTACAATAATATAAAAGTGAGCTCATTCCCTAAAAAGATTTTTTTCGACAGATCAGGCGGGCAATCGTTTTCAAAAGTCGGGGTCGGTTCAACAAAATTCATACCGTTTTGATTGTTCTTTATTACATAAACAGTCCAGTCTACTGGCGCCAGTATGACACAAGCTTTGTTAAAGACAAGAGAGAACAAAATTGTAGACAATAAGAAGTGCCTTTTGCCTTCATCGACCAGATCTACAATTAGTATATAGTGGAAACAATTTTTTCTATCTAAAATAACCATTTGACCTCAAGATTAAGGCACAATGAAGCCGAATGAGGTAAAGCGTCGTCAGACACTAATATGTTTATTTAAGAGTAACAAGTACTTAATATTTCGTAGTTGGTATTGACAGCGAGTAGCAGTGTGTTGGTGGGTCTCACCCGTTCATGCAGCCTGTACCACGTGGGCGCGGGGTCGTCGAACACGACGTCGGCCAGCGGCAGTGCCACCTCGCCGAGGAAGTCGTTGCGGCCGAACATGTCGGCGTGCCACACGCTCAGCCACAGTGTCCGCGCGGACAGCGAGGCCAGCGGCTGCACGAAGCTCAACGTCTCCTCGAATACCGGATTCAGAGTGTTTTTCTTCACCTTAGTCTTCCGTTTGCCGGCTTTAGACTTGTCTGGCAACAAGTACACCTGGAATAATACAAAAAAAAAATGTAATTTTTACACAATGTTTGAATAAACAATTAGTTATATAAAAAAAACGACATTTGTATTTTTATATAGTTATTCAGAAAACTTTTATTATACATATACACATATAATCAAGTCCTTTCAAATAAAGAAAAATAACCATCAAAATTAGTTAAGCCGCTTGGGAGCTATAGAAAAATCATACACAAACAAATGCAATGTTAACTTACGAGATTATTGTCTTTTTGTTTACGAGTTGAAAAAAAAAACAACAATTAATACAATGCCATAACTTTTAAATATAACTAAATGTTGTAAATTGTTTCTAGGTATTGTAGCAAAATTTCAGCTCATCGCTACGTCACATATCCGAAATCACATGTTTAATTATTGAGTTGCTCATCGTATAAACAATATTATCTAACCTGGCTTGTTAGGGAGTATATAAATATATTCCGTCAATATGTTTTAAGTAAAATAACTGTCTGTCTCACCTGTCGCCAAATAGTAATAAATATATATATGTGATATTAGCAGCTTTGATCAGGTTTAAAATGCGCGGTGCAGACTGACGCGTGTATGTAAGTAAAACAAGGCAAAACATTACATAAAATTTATGATATGATATGATATTTTACACTATATGTCTTCTATAACGTCTCGATACGTAGCATCATCATCATATTAGTTTACTGCTGAACAGCGTAAACGTACAGCGTGAAAGTAAATGACACCTAAATTTTAACGTGGAGTGACGGGCCTACCAGGTTTTGTTGCTCTGTCGTATGTATCATCGTGTTGTTATTTATATGTAGCGTACCTTGACGTAAGGATCGGATCGGTTGCGCTTGGTGTCGACCGGCGCAAGGTCGCGGCACCGCTTCACGCCGACCTCGAGCGCGCCCAGGCGGTAGTTGTACAGCAGGGAGAACTGCACCTCGCCGCGCACCGCCACGCAGCCGCGCGCACCCTCACCAGCCCCGGAGTACACAGATGCCATTGATTCGGAACGCGCCTGGAAATCACAAGGAATTATTAAATACAATGGTTATATGATCATCATTTGGAAGGAAGAGGATACTCTTAGAAATCCTGAAATAAAAACACATTTTCCAATAGCTGAATACCCTATTAAAACTTATATTCTCATAGTTTAAATCATAGATTTGTCAAACATATAAACATGCGTAAGCAATAATAGCAAACTTACATAAATAACTTAATCCTATATTAAGAGAATTAACATCTATGCTCTCAGTAAGAGATAAATGCTGAAGAAAACTATATATCAATATTTTGTACATCATATATAACCTTTATAGTACGTACTAGTTATTTACTTATTCCAATATATTGATGAAGTATAAGAAAACATACATTAATGGATTTGTAGAATCTAAAAATTTATGTAATTATCATAACATAAAGACATTAATATTGTTATAGTTAAAAATATAGCTAAAAAGCTTGGCCAAAACTAAAGCGAAGAGAAACTCAGATAGAACAGTTAAGTGCGAGGTACAAAAACTAACCACACAAACAACGCGACACGAGCTCGTTGTATCCACTTACTCTCCAGTGTTACAACTGGATCGGGTGCTCGTGTAACACAAGCTCATCGTTGTTTATTATTTATTCGCATAATCTGTTGTCACTTGATACTTAGCACAGTGTCGGTGCAGGCATTGTGTCTCTTATGTTGCTTTTTGTTAGACCGACTGTCGCAAAGACAAGTTTTAAAATTTTTTTGTCACAGGGATTTTACAGATTTATTTTATTGGATTCAATTTTATCCGATCAAGAATCAAAGTAATTAAAAAGGACATATTTTTAGTTATCTCGACCTTAAAAGAGACCTTGTTTAATTCGAAATAAATATCCAAACTAAATGTTCATATTGCCTTTCATGACCTTTTACGTTATTTAAATTTAAATATACAAATTCGTTAAAACTATGAGTTTGAACTTCATAACTGAGGCTGTAAGTTGAAACAGTAACATGCAATTTATAAATGAAAGCCTTTACATATGAAATAAGTTTGTAAAATATCTATAAGAGATGGTTCTTGAAACAATTCATAACGTTTAAATCTCTAATACTATGGTGAGTACAAAATCTCTTTTTTATCTCTATAACAATCGTAATTACTTTTATGTGATTAAGTGTTAATAATAATTAGCACAAATACGGCCCCACAGCACCCAATTAAAAAGGCCAAGCGACCGCATGTGGCATTGAGCAATATTATATCGTTACTACCCACACTCTAACTGTACACGGGATTAATGTTGCGACATTTTGTTGGAAAGCCGGTGATATGGTTCAGCCCACGTTTCACCTAACGTTTATGTTAAAACTGTCAAATTATACGGTGTTTTAAATCAATATTAATAATTGAGAATATTGTGGATATGTATTCGAGCCAGTTTTCCACCTTCTTGCAAATAAGTTAGATCTGCTGCTTAATAAATACTAAAATTAATTTCTTATTATGTAAGGCCTCTAATAGATGCAAAATGCAGCATAGAGTAGAAATGACGCTCATATTTTGTTGTTTTTTCCAAGAGACAAGGTGTAAACCTGTTTTATATTATTAGAGAGGCGATAAAAAGTTTTAATAGATTATCTATAATGATTATTTAATAATTATTAATTGTAAAATTTAACACCACTTTATGCAATATTAAACGTAGCAGGCAGCTTCGGTACATTCGGTATTGAGCGCAAACCGCTTTGCAAAATCTCGTTCGCAGGCCGTTTCGCAACGAGAAGAAGTCGTAACGTAAAACAATGGCCGCCGTGTCCCGCGACACAATGCCCGTTTGCGACTGCGGTTACGCTGCTTTTATCTACAAATATTTAGATAAACAGTTTTAATATTTCATCGTCAATATTCGATATCATTAACTGGGTTCTTTGACGTGTTTTATAATCTTCATCATCATCATTGAGTGCCATCTTCGAATCGAAGTTGAGCGGTCAGTTGAAAGATGGTGACAGATTTCTATTGACAATAACCGCCTAGTGCTAATAGTTTTTTTTTTATTTTACGAAGCGACGAGACGAGCGAGATGACCTGATGGTAAGCGGTCCTCTCCCATAACAATGTGGTGCTAGTTACAATGGTATGCACTGCGCCACATTGCGCTAGTCGCCCAGAAACAAGATTTTAAATCTCGGTACCCCAGTTATTACACTAACTATTATTACATTGCCCTTCAAATCGGAACACAGTAATATCTACACATTAGTGTTTGGCGCTAGAAGTAGGTGCTGAAGTAGAGCTTACCTAGACGGTCTACGACAACAGAGACCTACCACCTGTATAAAATGTAACTAGCACCTCATTGTGGTGAAATGTGCCGATTGTTTACCATGAAGTCGACGTCTTGAATTGTATAAAAAAAAACACTTTAGCGACCAGTGGTTCTTACCTGGAGACCACTACGGTTAATTGGAAATCTGTCTCTGTCCAGGTCTCTGTCGTGGGGCAGCGGCGAACTTGATCGTCGCGGTAACGTAGCATTGCCTGACGACAGCGTGTCCGACGCGTATACATCATCTGTAAAGAAGTAAATTTAATTTAAAAAAATGTTTCTAATGCTATAAATTAATTAAAATTGTTACATATGACATTTAGTGCATAGTTTCTTATCGTTTTAAAGAGAACATTTTAATGCAAATGTTATATAGCAGTTAAACGGAAAACACTGAAATATTTATTATTATTTTGTTTACAATACAAGTACCGAGTTACGGATCCTATAGCTTCAAAATATTCACTTAACGCTTGTTACATTAGTTATATATTTTGAAGCACAAACACAGTTTCCTAACTGAAATAGCTATGTGTGGATGGCCTCCACACCCTTATAGTCTATACATTTAAATTTACATAATTAATTGAAGTTGTATATTTAAAACATCTTCCAGCCGACGCATTGTCTACTGTGTAAATATTTACATGTAGTAAGTATCATAAAGAGATATTATTTTGACTTTTGAAATAGGTATTGCATTCTATTTATTTATATGAACATAGTGCTAGTAAAGCTAAGTAACACAAGTGGATGTTGAAGTAATTTTGTTAAAATAAACTCTACAAACATGAAAACACAACAAAACAACATGACTAACGAAACTTAACAAGCAGTTGATACTTTAAATATGAAGTTAGGTGTTGCAAAATACGGAAGTTTATTTTCAATGTTTTGTATTATGTATGGAAAATCTGTGCAATTATTGAGGCGCAACAGGTGCTTTACGGGCAATCTTAATAGTGCATAAGAGTAAGAATTTTTTATTAACAAAAGACTCGTGTTATATTTAAGGACTGTGCGTGCGCAGTAACATCGCAAGGCACGCTACCCTCGTTTTGCAACTCAAGCCACTCGTCGTTTTTGACATGGCGACACCTTTTACCCCTCGTTAAAGAATTGTCACACCATTCCAGTGACGTCAAAAATGTATCTCGGCAGGACAAAACTTCGCGAATGAAGTACATTTTCTCACCCGATTTGAGAGTGCTGGTTTCGCTCACGACCTGTGTTTCCTTAATTTCATCACTCATTTCAAATTTCTTTCCTTCTTTTTCTAATTTATCCTTCGAGCTTTCCTCACACTCGTTGGAAAGAAAAAGTTTAGTAGTAGATTTTGTGGACTCGTTATCTATACCCTTGTTTACACTTGAGTTAAGTGAATCAGTATCGAAAGGTTTTGTTTTAGTATCGGAGTATACTGAATCGTAATCAATAGTTCTTATACGGATCGCTGTTGGTTCGGACTGTTGCGTTGGTATAGTTTGGTTACTTATAGTGTAACTTCTACTTATCGGTCCGACTAAAGATGAGCTTGGATTTTCATTTTGAGAATCAAGTTCGTCGTGTGACACAGTTTGAAAACAACAACAGAATTTTTTGAAGCACTCGCGCATGTTAGAGGTAAATTTACTTTTCTCCCTACTATCGGATTTAATATCATAAATATTAACAGTTTCGTCTTGATACCGGATGATGACTGATTTATACGGCGGGCTGCGATTTCCGAACGATAAATATTTAGGATCGGTTTTCTCACTAATTAGAGCGGCCATGTTTGATACACTCGTGGCTTACAACGCAACTGAAATGGAACAAATTAAGTGACTTTATGTAAATTAAACACAAAATCCACATTTTATCGCGTCCTGTCCACTGCGTGTTTCCTGTTGTTCGTTGTGTTGTGATAGCGCCCGAGGTTGAATGCAGCGAACAGTACGCGGCGTAATACTGCGAGTACGGTGTTAACAATGTTGACCGGCAATTATTACGAGCTATTATAAGACTCCTGGATGTACTTTGAGCTGGTAATGCTACTTGATAAAATTAAATAAGGCTAAAAATTACCTTGTAAAGATAGAGGTTTTGAAGAAACAGATAATGTACTCCATCGTTTCCATTTGCTTCCGGCTTTGTTAATATCTATATTTAATGACTTAGAAATGGATGTGGTTTTGAATTTTTTTTTATCAAATATCTTGTTTAATGCAGGCAGAGAGGATTTGAATTGTTGGCCCTTTAAATCACCAGTTGAACTGACTTTCAGTGAATCGCCTTTTTTTACAGTTTTCTCTGCAGTTTCTTTCTTAACTTCATTTTCGTGAAAATCTTGCACGGTGCCAGATGAACCCGCGTAGCCTGATTCTGAACCGTGATAACTTACACTGTCTACTTTTTCCGTACACATTAAAGTTCTATCGATATTGTCTTCTTTCTTTAAAATTTTAACAGGAATATTTGACACGTACTTTTTGTTTTTTAAATCAATGCATTTACTTCTAGATGTAATTGACGGACTTTTACTTGAAATAATTTTTGCTTCTTTGTTTTCTTCAAAGATCGTAGGCGAAAACGATTTTTCATTATTTTCTCCAATAATTGGGGACTGTTCCAATACTTTTAATGATTCATTGGGGAGTGTAATACTGTTTATATTTTCAACAGTATCTTTGCTTTTCTCAGCTAAAGACAAATTTGCACATTTTTCAATAATATCATCAATGTCATTAGTAACTGAATCATTCATTGTGGAAAAAATTTTGCTTTCACTTTTTGGTGTCGACGTTTTAATTTGTCTTTCAATAGTTTTATTAAAATTATCAATATTTTCATTAGCAAAAGCTTTGTTTTCATTAAATTCGTATGTTTTATAAGGTATGTTGGTTAACCTCTCAGTGCTTTTATTTGGAGAAACATTTTCTATATTTGTTTCTTTATCTGACACAAGTTGTTCATTAGAATTAGCGACTATCTCGTTATTTGAATAAATTTTATTTTGTAGCATCTCAGTTTGTGGCTTTGATTTTTCTAATTCAATATTAAGGCTTTTTGTCTTTGATTCAGTTAAGTCAGCGTCTTTAGCAATTGTTTCATCAAGTTTTTTGTCAATCGTGTAACATTCATTGAGTATTTGCTTAAGTTTCATCGCTCTTTTTGGTACATTTTCATCGTAATGAGAGGAATTTGTATCAATTGCCGCGGTATGCTTGGTAGATAATATTTTGTTTTCTAATGGTTTATCTATTGAATGTAGTTCTTTTAGATTTTGCTTCAGCGCATCAGTTTCCTGTTTTATATTATCTGGTGCAGTTTTAGGAGAAATCATTTTGCTAGTCTCTGGGAAAGAAGATTTATTCCCTATGCTTAATGATTCACGTTTTTTTTGAGAAGGTATTTTTGATATCTTCAGCTCGGATGGATGTGTTGTGTTTTTAACAAAAATTCTGGAATCTTTGTTGGAATCTGAAAATACCTTAGCCCTATTTTCGAGGTTTTCTACCTCAGGTAACTTCTGCGCAATGTTTGCTTCAGTTAGTGATGCACCTTTATATTTTTGTATTAGATTAGGTGGTATTATGTCAGAATCAATACAATCTCTAGAAATAGATTTATAATATTTTTTTTCGTTCTTGTTAGAATCTGCGGCATCTAATTTTGGTTTAGCTAATATTTTTCTTCTCGGTCGAAAGTCCGGTGTAGTACTACTAGAAGAAGAACTGTCCGATGTAGTTAATTTAGTTATGGTTATGTTTATATCTGTCTTTGTTGATTTATCTCTTTTAAAAGCACTTTCAGAAGTTTTTCTAATATTATGAGATGAAAAATTTTGTACACTTTTACTAGATGTTTGTGAAGTTGACGATATTAATTTGTGGGCAAGATATTGTTTATTTTCAAATTCATCTACTTCCATATTGTCTTGTAAATTTTGTTGGACTCCCGAATTTCTACAAGTTTTTTCATCTAACTTTTTAGCAACCGAATAATGTTGGCTCACTTTTTGTTTTAATGATACAGTTTTTGGTTTTGACAGGTTAGAGGCAAAAAATGAATAGAGTTTAAATGTTGTCCTCTGTTCCTCTCTAATTTTGTATAAAGGCACTGGTTCCATTTCATGTTCCGAATTCGTTACAAAACAATTCCAACATGACACATTCTCCTCTTCCTTGTCGGTATTTCTTAAAGTTCCAGATAAACTACTCGTTGGTTTATTACTCATAGTTTCCTTTAATTGACCACGAAAATGGAATCAATCCAATTAGTTCCCCGGCGTGCGTACGACTAAACTAATATCACAATCATCAAAAGTTTTAACGTGATTATGAACTAGTCACATGAATAATGTATTATAAACGACTTTTGTGTTAAATATATTCAAATGTAGATGTAAAAAAAAGGTTACGCAACAATATCCAATCACAAACTTGAAAATGTCCCATCTGTATGTTTTAAAAGTTTGACCTTTAATAAAAACTTGAAGTCAATATAAATTTAAAGAAAACACGTTTTACATATACACTAGAAAAGAATATTGAAGTTTTTAATAATATATTAGTATCATTAGTAAATGCAAGCATTATTGCAGTATTGTAACAGTACTATATATAAAAACTTTAGTAGTCTCGCCGCTTACACAGACATTACAGTTGCTTACAATTATCGTTTATTGAGTTTAAAGATCACCTAATTCAATATCAGGGTTGTAACCTAGCTTGTTTTTTTTTTATAACATTCAGGTAGAATTTAAATAAAAACATAAAAAGTATGTTTAAATGTTTTAGCTTTGTTGTATTAACGTGTAAAGATGTCAACATTCTTACATAGGTATTAAAAAAATAAATAAAAAAAACTAATCAAAGTTGTGGGGGTTTACTTCTGGTAAGAAGACGCATTTAGTGATAAAGCGCAACTTTAACTTTTTTATTCACCTAGAAGGAGATATTTTCGTCTCAAGAGAGCACTCTTAGTTGTGTCGAGTATACATAGGTTATGTCTTTTTTGCAATATAGCACTATACGGCCGAATTATTCAAGTTTATATTAAATGTTTGCCTGCATGTGAACTTGACATTTCTTAATCTTGTTAAAAATATTCATATCTATTTTCCATTAGAACATTACTATATTTCGGTCAGATAACGATCATTTAATCACTAAACTTATGCTAATCTTCTATAGAAGCTTAGAAAATTAGATCTTTGCTTTTATTTAACAAATAATCATTCACGTCTTTATGCGTCAAAATAGATTTTTAAATGTTCCACATATATATACAATCCGTAGCCATGCACGTAGTATATGGCTATAGATTATATATACTACATATTTGTAGCATATACTACGTATTCGCATACGATAACTTCATGGTTCTAGTTATAATATTAATAAATAAAATTAGTACAACAGCACTGCAATTTCGGCAGTCATAGAGAAAGGGCAGTGTTCTTAGCGACAATGTAAGCTTTGACTGCGCTCCTCCCATCTCTTCATTAAATAAAAAAAATCTTTGGTTACATTCTCACTTAACGTCATGTTATTATGATTACATATAAATAAATAGAAAAATGCTACGTAAGGAGGTTATAATGAATAAACAATCAATTTACATAGCATCTGATATTTATGATAGTAAGTTCTTAAAGACAGCTCGTATTGTTATGGATCGGCGTGATGAATAGAATACCGGTGCTTAACAAAAGGGCTCAAGATGTATAGGTAAACCTGAGTAATATGCCTGCATTACCTAATACACCATAGACTATTAGTTTAATAGTGTATTATTATGAATTGAAGCAGTAAAATGTAAATCTTTATTTAAATCCTGTAAAAATGGTCGATGAGATATATAAATCAATGAAATGGCAGGCGGCATCATTGGATAGACTGTTCCACGTCTTTAAAGTTCACAAAGACAGTATTGTGAACTTTTCTATTTACAATCGTCGTAGGTAACTCAATAAGTCTCACAATGTTATAATGTGCTAATGTGATACACAATCAATCAAAGAGGTGCGACCGTGGCCTCAAATCGCAATAGAAGCACACCGCAATACTGTAAGCAAACGAAACTTACGTAATGAAAAAATAATGTATTAAAGCTGTTTTTGAACAGCCTCTTTCGCATGAGATACTTACTCTATTGTATTAATTTTTTTTAATTTATATACACTCTTTACTTGTTGTGGGGCCTTTTATTCTGAAGACCGTCTAGGTAGGTACAGCGCTTATTTCATACGCTTAACATAGTAACATGTAAATAAATTTTTTTTTCGGTATCAAAGACTCTGTAGCAAGTTAAATTACTGGTGTATAAGATGTGGTATTTTGTATATTAAGGCGCTTATTATCCTCATTAGTGACAGATTATTATGGGTCAGCGCATAACTATCAGGTGAAGTTCTATTCCGTTCCGTGCCTCTGTCGATAAAAAAATTACTTACAAATATAAAAACCTTACAATAATGAATAGTTATTTGTCACAGACGTTCATAGATGTTTCTCGATCTATACATTGTCAACAAAAAGTTTGCATGTCTTTTTAATTATGCAATTTAGTCACTGATGTGGAAACATTGATATTGCGTTAGTTAACGATGGCTAATGCCATTGCCCGTCGGTTATTGTCACTAGTTATTAATGATTGCAAATTGTATTGCATTTCTCTTCTATTACTAGATGATTACATGCTAATGAACATTAACGAACTTAGTTGTATTTTTTTTTTTTTTGCAATTGTATGTTGATTATTTTATGTAAAGGTCTATTTATTAGGTGATGAAAGAATAATGTCTTATACTCTTATAGTGTAATATGATGTCACTTACAAAATATGATGTTAAATGTATGTAAAGTTAATTTAGAAATTATATAAATTTTATAAGAATATATTTAAGCTATATGAATGAATAGAAAATAACTGTAAGTATTCACTACTAGCGCCATCTCGTGAAGATATGACAAAATGTGTGATACTGCCCAAGCAGGTCTTGATGAAGTAAATAGTTTTAAATTATTTTATTTATAAATATACATGAGTTATATAAATTCTATTATGTTAATTAAAATAAATTAATTCGTAAAATTAGGATGTGTTTTGTGAACTTCAATTATCTATTGGGTAAATATGGCCGATAACCTTGACACTAACTCAACTAAAAAAACCTTGATGTTTGTAACGTTAAATATACAATAACTAAGTTAAGTTAAATAAGTTTTAAAATTTGAGTTGATCGAATTAAAGGTTTAATCATATAAACGACTAAAATTATATAATACCTGCATGATAATTTCATAATTATCATTCTATACGTAAAAGTTTCAACGGAAATTAGCACGTTCGTGTTTTCTGTCTTGTATTGGTTATGTGACCAATTTTCTATTACACGTATTAAAAAGTTTTTTTTATTTATACGTACGTAACTTTAAGATAAAATTTTTCTAATTAAAAATGTAAGTACAAATCATTCACGTGACAATTCGTGATACAATTGTTAATAACAATGTTGCGTTTGTTACGAGATACAACACCCTTCACAACGGAAGTACGGTAATGTTTGTACGCAACTGTTCGCCGACGGAACAGGGCAGTGCGATGGTTCCTGCTTAGTCTCCGATACGATCTACCAGCGACATATGTTGACGCTCACCAGATGGCAGGTGATATACCTGCCCGTAATAAAGTGGCGCTAGTTGTTGGATGGTATACACTGCACTATATTAAGCTCGTGTAAGACAAGATGTTGAATCTCGTTCGCTTAGTAATTACACTAGCTACAGCGCCCTTTAAACAGGAACAGAGTAATGCCGCTGTCAAATTATTTTGCAATGGAAAAATGCGTATCACGTGACAGATGCGGTGCGGCACGCTCGGTTGACTGCCACGCTGTGCGGAAAGAGGTCGCACTACTACAGCGGGGCCGCTCACCCGCACCGCCCGCAGTTGCGCTCGCTCATTGTTTCACAAAATAACAAAGTGTTAACGTAAATAAAAACATTGCAAAACTATTTATACCCATATTTCTTCCAATAAAACATAAAAATCATAGAGAGTTTTTATGTACGGCTGTTGCATATTAACCAAACTCAACATCTTAAGTCTCACTACAAGCGCAATGTGGTGGTGTATAATGCTCTAACTAACGCCACGTTGTTATATGGCCGGTATATCACTTACTATGAGGTGAACGGCCCGTTCGTCTCATTGTTTAATTGTATAAATAAATATAGATATGTTAAATACGTTTTATTAGCAGTACAGTTGTTTGTTCGTATAATAGCTTACGTTTACAGACTTCAAAGATAAGCATTTTTTTTTATCCAACTTAATCTTTTAATCGTACTAGATTAACTTTGCTAACCGGTTTAGCTTCCATATATAAACAATATAACAAAGACTGTATGCAAGCGTTATGTTTGTATCTGAATTGAATATATATTATAGGATAATTTATAGTTAAGGCAGACATTTTTTGTATTTATATCCTCCATAATTTCCTTTAAAGATATACTCAGAGTAGTGTGAGGGGTCGGGATATTCAGACCTGTCATCCACATGTAGGTTTACCCTAATCAGGAGGCAAAATCTGAGGATTAAGCCAAAAATCCTTTTCAGAGAAAGAGTGTGTAGGCCATTGGAAATTAATTAACAGGACAAGAAAATTTTGTTAAATAAGGGATATAAATTTTACGTACATAGCAGACCTTTATAAATAGAAAAAAATGCTATATCTCTTAAGGCAAGAATGGCAAGTTTTCTTATTGACTATTAAGTCTTCGAATTTACATTCAAAGTAAACTAACCTCCGCAGTTAAATTGCTGTGGCATTCAAAAAAGGTGTAATTGTTGTTCGCTCAAGTAGATCCACTGCGGTTATCTTTCAGTATGACTCCATGATAATACTCTAACATAAAATATTCCATGGAAAAATAGAAACTAAAAGATTGAACAAGAACTATTAATATCACTGTATAGTAGACTTTTTTTTTTAATTATAAGTAATGACGAGTCGAGCAAAACATTCGCTTAATAACGAATTATACGATTTAAAAACGACGGTTGTTGATAGCCGCTGGATACAGGCAGCGCAGGACCAATCGATCTGGTCATCTTCGTGGGAGGCCTATGTCCAGCAGTATTCGTCTATCGGCTGGTGATAATATGGTCTATGACAAGGAGGTAATTCTTCCCAATAAAAGAAAATTATCAAAATATCCACTATAAACTTTTTTTAAAGTCAGTTAAATACACATACTGGGGTAGGATTTGTGCAAGACGGAAAAACCATCTACTTCATCGGACTATCCAATCGATACATATCATAATAATGATTTCGATGTAATTATTTTCTCTCCATTCATAATAAAATCTTGTGTTTGCCGATTCCTGCTAAATGTTGTACTAAATAAATTCTATTGATTCAAGCTGATTTTATCTTAAAAACTAATCGTTACACATCATAACTCTGACGTCGCTGGAGAAAGTCTTTACCTAGACGTACGGAGACTGTTGAACGCTGTTTTCCCATGATGACGTGAAAGTCGAGACGATAACCTTTTTGCGTCTATATCATTCGCTTTTAATTTTACAAACGGAACATTGTTATTAGCATTATTTTAAATAAGAGATCCAAGATGTAATCACAAATGTTAAAATATCTACCATAAAATTCAACCGATGTAAAGGGAGATAAACGATATAATTATAAACGTTCTCAAATCTAAATTATGTAACTATAGATTTAAATGTTTATTAGTAAGAAGTTTAAGTAGACAGTTATGTAAATATTCTAGTAGATAAAATATAACTTTCATTTAAAAAAAAAAAAAAACATTAGTATTCACACAAGACACCAAACATGCCTCGTTCTTGTGTATATCGTATTTAGTAGTTTGCTTTTAGATAAAAATCTCTTCGAAACAATGTCAATATTTTGCAACAGACTGTAGGGTTACGGTTTTATAACTGCTTTGTTACTTTTAAATTTCAACAAAAATAATAATACTAATTCCCTTAATAATATGTATATACAATAAAGTTTTGTGAACAACCTTAAACAAATTAACAACAGGTATAATTAAGTTTAAACGATAACTGCATGGCAATTAAGGATAACATGTATGCAATACACCATAGTATTTACTATTACCTCCAAAAAGAATTAAGGTCTATCTAATCTATAGATCTTCGTTCATTCTATTTCGAAGAGCTTAAAGTATCTAACAATGCGAAGGTAACTTATTGTCTAGAAATGAACTCATCTCGGGCAGTTGCGTCATATGGCCAGAACCTGGTCGACCTCGGGGCGAAGTTTCGTTACATGCGCAGCTTACGAGTAGAACAAGTTTTGTTTAACTAACATTTATTAGGTTCACCTAAAATAGATACTTAATCTAGATTAAGCAAGCTTGCATAAGCGTAATCAATACTTGTTCTTACGACGATGGGCTAAACATTAAACCTCAATTTCACATGATTTTAGGTGACAATGAGGGTATATGTGGTGGGATACGTTTGCACAGAATACTCTGCTTCTCATATGTTGACAACCGGATAATGATGTTATAGCGGCATATTTACTATATTATGGTTGGTAGCCTACAAACAAAATTCCACTATGTGTGGTCTCGGATCGCAAACTGGGACCTCAGTGTTACAAATTTTCTATTTCTTTATACCTATACAATTTAATAAGTTTCTTTTATATACAAAATTAATTACGACAGAGTTCTTGCATTAAAACTTAGATATTGAAAATAATTCATTTAGAGTAAAATAATTTTCCATAATAAGGCTGGAAGAGACTCTTTTTTACATAATTTTGTCTTCGTATTAATTGTTTGTAAATATATTTTTACATTAAGTACATATATCTTCTACTTTAATAACATTATAGCAGGATATATGTTTAAAGGTGTTATTCAAATTATGGATTTATTTTATAATGCGCTTAGAGTTCAAGTACCAACTGGCTGCATAAGCCAATTACAGGACACGGAACCCGCAAGTGCTGTACAGAGCAAGCACGCGGTAACGGTGGTAAACAAACCATAAAACTTGTTTTGCATGAACATCAAGATAAATATAGCACTGTGCGATGTGTAACTTTGTAATGAAAGTTACAAGATGTACAATACACACTTGATACTTACTTTAGAAATAAAGAATTTAACGTATTCTAAATCAGTATTGAAACAATGTAAGTTTAAGAAGAACACAGGACCGATCTTCCAGGAGGCCTCTATCGTCCAGCAGTGGACTTCTACCAACTGACGTTGATGATGATGATGAAGTTTAAGATATCTCATTAAAGTCTAAGGTAATTTTCTATCTAACGTTACCGTTGATAAGCGGTTTTATTAAACAAGGCGAGCGAGATTTTCACCGAATACACGTTAGTGGTTAGAGATACGCCTGCCCATAATAACGTGGCACTACTTAGGATGATATACACAGCACCACATTGTGCTCGTCGCTTTCAGACGTAACATGTTAAGTTTACATATTCAGTATATATATAAAACCAGTAATATCACAATTTATAACGCCCGCCAAACCGTGACATAGTAATGTTTGCGCACTACCGTTTGGCGGCAGAAATAGGTCTCAGGCAACAAAGACCTATCACCACTAATACTAGATAAGTTTATTTTAAATAAAATTTAAGTTTAACTAGTAGAATGTAATTTTTTTGGATTATATACTGGTATTATATCTCTAACATTATAGCCCTTGCTGCAAAATAATTCCGTATTACTAATGACTATATTACTAGTAAATAAGCATACGACTGTTCAATATTTCTTAATTATGATATGATTATATTTAAATTTCTATATTTATTATTTGTGGATTTTTTCGAAAAACTAAGAATACAAATATTTTTAAAGCAAGCCTTTGGTTAAAGTGAATGCTATATAACAATTTCCGACGGTAGTCTGGAATTTTTTTTTTTTTTTTAAATCACTTCAAATTACTTTTTCTGGAGGATTTTAATTATTATCTAGCGTTGTAAAATACATGTTAAGTATGCATTTTACATTTGTTATAGTCTCGAGAACAAAATAAATATGTGGCAAAACAATTATGACCTTACGACAACACGTACATATTCCAAAGAAAATATACACTTAACTAGAGATAAGGATTGCGGTTAATATTTGTTGGGAATAAGATTTGGTAAAGATTTTGTTTGAGTCACTTTTAGAATTAAGATCATTTGGATAGTGGTGATCTCGCTCCTCTCATATTGTAAGCCGCCAAAACAGAACTGTTGAGTTTCGGCCTACTTATGAGAGCCCGAATATTCTAAGCGAGCACGATTCTCCATCTATGGCCTCATTGTTAGCATATGTTAATTAGGGTCAAGTGTTAACCCATTGTAGATAAAAAAAATCCTCCTATTCTGAAACTGTTACATACAAAGTAATTAAACAGTGAGCTGTAATTCTTCCATTATTCAATTCGGGGCATGCAAGCGACCGAGTCGAATGGGGTTGCCTCACTCACTGGACCGAGAGCCGCTCGCGCCGTGGAACAGTCACGACAGATCATTGGAATGTATTACACTTCGGTACTGACCGCCCTTTCTACTCCGGTTGTACACTGTTGACATTTCGATTATTACGAAACCGACCAGCGCCACGGCACTGTATTATGCGACGTGCCATTATTTGACCATGTTTGGTTTTTTTATTTTATACAGATCACCGTTTAGCTGCTGATATTGTAAATGCGAATAATTCGGTAACTGTTTAATATCATGTGTTCACTAGTTGCTTTGTTATATCATATGACGTTTAAAGGTTACAACTGTTTCTACTTATTAACAGACCACCTAATCGTATTGCTGGGATTTGAGGCTTTACACAAAGAGAGATACAAGACCATTTATCCCCCACGCTGACAAAGTGCAGTCGAATTTTTAAAGCCACTGTTGATAATGAAATTACTGAGCCATAAATATCAAGAAAACTGCAGTACAGCGATCACTTACCACCAACATGACTCGTCGACAGAACATGCTAGCATTACTTATATGTATTGTTTCAAAAATTTTAATATCTTAAATTACTTTACATAAAAGTATATTATTTGAAGTAAATACATACTGTTTGTAAAAGAGACAATAAATAAAACGCTCAAGCACGATAAAAACTGTTAAGAGATATTGACTATCTACGTGGTAAATACCAATTATATCTAACATGACAGATTAGATATATTAATGGATAGATCTTCAATCACTATCCTTATCGATAGTGTCTTTTAAATAAGGGAGTCGCTACAGATGTTAGAAAGTAAGACCTTAAAAGCAGTGTATCTCAAATGCAATCGATAACTATTGCATTGAATACCGACATCACTAGAGCAGTCACTGTACACCAGAAGATATGATTGTTCTTTCGTTTTTTCACCATAAAAATCAATTATGTACACTGTTTAGTTTTATGCTGTATAAATGCATTGAAAGCCGTTGAGAGAACACAATTACATTGCAGTCTAATGCAATCAGTGACGTACTGTAATAAAAGTCAATATGAACAAACACACCTTGACTTTTGCGATATTGTATGTGTTGTAAACATTGCTACTTTTTCTTGTTTACAGATTCCAATTGCCCGTGTTGACAAAATAATGTAAGTGGCAAAAATTTACATAACATAACCAATCACTAGACGTAACGAATAACTGAAATATATTTTTATTTGCAGCGCAATGATATTGGTGTTGTATGTGTCGTCTGAAACGCTTTGGATGCTTACAAAAATTAAAGGGATTGCTTATCTATTTATTAAGCAATAAAATTTAGTATTTAAATAACATGCGGTATAAGCAAGAAGAAGTCAAAGTGAAAGAATTTTAATTATACGTCGATAAAGTAATTATCGACAATACAATTGATCACATGGTGTCGATTAAAGGTTCTGCGACCATGAACAATGGCTTCCACGTTTCATTTCTCCAAGGGGAGTGATATAAATAAATGAATAAAGTAATATCTCTTGTACTTTTCAAATAATAAATAAACTACTGTAGAATCTCCGAGCAGTGGTTAAATGTAATCGATTATACCTTAGTTATATAAGAACCCGTTTATGTTGCGGATTTAATTGGAACCCGCAAACATTTTTTATGATTGCAACATCTGATGCGGTGAGGAATTTGTTTTTCGTTCACCTGATGTTAAGTGATACGCTTACCCTTACCAATATACAGCTAGTAGGTAGAATGATCGTCTCCACTTGGGTTTTACCTATATGGTCGCAAATTGCGAAGTATCGTTACCCCAGTAACTTCACCATAAGTAGTGCCTTTTCTGCAGAATTAAAATAACGTTGGACTTGTATAAGAATATATAAATATTACATACAACAATATCGCAGCGCAAGATTCTAGTTAAGCACTGTAACTTAGATTATTATTTCTTATATACCGTCATAAGTCATTTATTCCTTTTCTCAAGCAAATTTCTTGCTTTCCAAGCAATTATTCTTAATGTCTTTTGAGAGTAACAAATGTCATTTTAGGTTTTTTTTTATTGCTTTTCATAACAATAATATAATTAATAAAAAGTTGAAATTATTTATTATTGCTATGACAAAGGCGTTAGTGTGATATACTCTATGGTTTGAAAACTTTAAATATTATTATATATACTTAAAAGCTTCAGACAGTTCTTTTGTTTAAATATACGGTACAAATAGATATGAACAAACATAATAATAATTTTTAACATTTTCTTGCTGTTGCAATAACAATGATACAAAATGGCCGTAGCTCAGTGGCATATATTACCATAAGGGGAACAACACAGATTTTCAAGTGTTACCTGATTTATTTACGATTTTGTTTATACAATCAAATCGGGTAGTACAATTAAAGATGATATTGTAGGCGTGTTTGATGTCGATCGAAAGATCACACACCAATGAGATTTGTTGGAGTAATTACAAGTTTTATTTACCTAAATAAAAAGATCAAAAATAACTAATTTCCAATATTAATTTCATTTAAAATAGCTGTTTATTTTTAATTTGTATCTAAGGTCACAATATAAATACGTAGGAAGGCCACACGTTAGAAGTGTCACAAATATTTGTCGATCACTTCGGTAAAACTAATGAGCTGCCTGACTAAATTTGAAGTAGTTTCGGCACCGTAATCCACATTTTTTTTATTACAATATTCTTTACCACTTTTGAGTGAACTTATTACATTAACATGTTGAAGATAACATAATTCCTTCGGAAGTTATATAACCTTTTATTTTATCACCTAAGAGTCTAGCCGCCATCGGACTCCAGTAGTGTTAGTTAAAGTTTTATTTAAGTAACATTGTAATGTACACGTTAAGTTTTGCACACTGAAGATGAGGTGTTACAGTGTACTTGTCGATTTTGAAAGATGTTTTATGAATTATTGGATTTTATTACTATATGATTCAAAATATGTTACTGTACACTTCTACCATAACAAAACCTTGTGTCGAACAAGTTTAATAAAACAATTCCCTTCACATATATGCACGACTGCTTATAACCTGTTAAGTACTTACGTCATATATTCGATTAAAACAGACTGTCAAGTGTGCGAAACCGATGCTTACCTGTTCTGTATGCTTTATATGATTCCAATAGTTCTGACTGTATTCGGATACACTTGTGGGTTACAATAAAAATTCTGCGACAGACACCAACTACACTTTTGAAAGTTTAACATCTACCTACTCAATAACTCTGTTATGACGATTTAAATACATCCTTATATATAACATAATGAGAGATAACTAGCGTTAGCAACCTCTTATTAATCGAAAACGTTATCGAAAAACCGGTTTTTGGAGATCTTTCGTAAGGTGTTACGTATAACTCGATAAAAAGAATCGAAATTCCATGCAAAGTACATACGTAATATCTTACGAAATGCAGAACATTTCTCTAGCGTGGATGTATATATGTATATCTCAAGTTTTAAAAAACGATAATATTACGTTTACAGTGTTCACATTACATTAAAACCGACATAGGCAAAGATCTGTCGGTTTTAATGGCAGTTTTAAATTTTAACGTTTGCATGATACACACTGCATCAAGTTAAAGGTATCAATTACCAATTCCCCGTTTACCTAGTTAATGAAGTTTGAAAATAATAAGAGTAGAGATTAATATAAAAATATTGAAATCATGATAATTACATTCAATGCAACAACAAGTCAACACGTGAATTATACTTTTTTACCTACAATATAGAAAAAAAATGAACGAGGAAACAAGCCTTCAAGGTCCGGGATGTATCTGCTAAAGTAATAAAACATTTAAAAATGGAGACTTAATACCTTTTTTAAATGTTGCGGATGTAAACGCAATCCAAACAAGGTGAAATTGCGAATTCGTTAAAAGAAAAGAGTAAGAATAATGTTAATACGTCGAAAACGTGCCGACATTAAGGTCGTTGTGTTTGCGGAGGAATGTAGGCACGGACAAAGAGATACTCAGTATCGAAAACAGTTAGCTCCACTTTTGTAACTGGTCAACTTGATCGAAACACTGTGACGGTCGGGTGAATGAGGTTTAATTACCAGGATTAACGATCCAAACAATCGGAAGGAACAAAGAGGCTGTTTGTTAGTCATGATACTGTAATCGGGATTCTAGTTTAGTAACGTAGTAAACACGGGTTTAAAACAAGATTAAGAACTAACAACTTTTATCACAGAAGTAACTGGCCTGATTCCAGGGGAACATGTGATAGAATTAGTATGATGGACAAGTCTTTTTAAAGGCTCGATCTTCAGGCACGAAATCGATGTAAAGATTTACCGATTTTTTCAATTTATGGATGTTACTTATTCTAATAAGTATGTGTTTAGTATCGGTCATGTTAATCGATTTATTTTTTTTATAAATAAAAAAATAATTCAATCTTCATATTAGTATAAATTATTATTTTATGAAAACAGAGTGATGCTATTCGCGGAACGATTATGAAAGTCTAGTAATAGAACTACACTAGTTAGTAGTATGATGTTAAATAATAATAATAAATTATTGGTGTCCCAACCATAAAACAGTAATTTCTAGTATTTTTGTACAGTACAATTTGAAGTACATATATAGTAATCGTTCAAGGTGTACACGCGCAAATTCCCTAGTCATTATGTGGACACTTTCATACAACGATCTAGAGCAATGAGAGCTCAGTGTCGAGCGGCGCACATAATTTTTTATACTTCATGTTCCGTTTTCATCGTCTTTTGATTTGGTTCGAGGTTAGAGAAAACCAAGGAATGAAAGTAACATACATGTCTATACAACAATAGCAAATATAACTTAGGTCACCTAATTACAATGGTATGTATACATTAATAATTTTAACATCGCGCTGTGTTAGATATATTTTTTCACAAAATATTGTGAATGGAAAATTAACGTGAGCAAAAACATTCTTTCCAATTTTCTCATACTTGAGATCGTTTAACTAGTTAACAGAAACGAGATTACATCACCGAATAACTACTCTTTGTTGTCAATTATAAATGGACAAACAACAAAACAATGTGTGACAAGTTACGATATGAAATTTTTGTAAAGAATCAACAGATAAAAATTCATAAAAAAAAAAACGACTCTATCTTGTCAATGTTATATTTAGACAACTTATTTAAGTTAAAAATAAATTTAAAAGTAAATTATTGAAAAGCCTTAAGTGATTGAAAGTAAATGCAGCAATTAAATATGCCTTGTCGCGATCGCTTTATCGTGATCAACTTCCTGCTTTTTAATAAGTACATAAACTACTTTGTAAGCGCAAAAATCAACTTAGAATGCGCATTTTGACCAACAAGCATAATACACTCTAACTGTTATATAGATTTACTTCTCATTTGTATCAATAACAAAAAGTTTAGATGTGTCTTAAAGCTTGTGTTTAAAATATATAATTCTGTTTCTCAATTCTTTTATCACATTAATGCATAGTTAAAAGTAAAATAAGCTTTATTTTATTCGATATAATCACCCTAAGAAAGAGATGTTTAACTTAAATTTTAAGTCATAAAGTAGGTGAAATGTACTTTGTACAACAGAAAAATTGTATTATTTGTCACAAGATTATCATAATGAATCGCTCTTTACTATACCAATCTTCTTTCTTTTCGTTTTTACTTCTCTTATGAAGGCGCATTGCGAAATGATGTTTATTATAGATATTTATGAATTGAGAGTGATGACACAAAGCTTTGAGATTACTCGCTTTTATTAAAAAGTTACAGGCACAGATAGAAGACCTTTTCATCTAACGAAGTTGGCCGCGTTGATATATTAAATATATACGTTCCTAGTGAAAGGTTAGAAAGGCGAAACAAAACAATCACTACCACCGTTAAACACTGTTACACAACACAAAGGACAAGATTCTATTCAATACTGATATTGCTAGATTAGCGTAGAAATTTGAATTGTGCAACACTTTTTTAATCGACGAAATGAGTGAGACATTCCCCAGACAGTGACCGATACTTCTCCCTATAACTTTGTGGCGGTTAGGATTATATACACTGAACCACAGTGCTAGTCTCATGGAGACGTATTAGGTTTCATTACCCTAATATTTTGTTCACTATAACGGTCATCCAAACCAGAAGACAATAATATTTACCCACTGTTATTTAACGGTAGAAATAAGAGCTGCTGTGATTCTTTTATAGACTGTCTCCAGGGGTTATCACACTTTTGTCCACGACGGTATAATTGAATCATTTTGATTTCTTATAGGTAACGTTTAGTGAAAAGAACAAAAATCTTGCACGAAACTATGATTGTCGGTAAAACATTTTCAAATTGACCCTTGACAATATAGATTCACAGGTAATGGGTTTGGTTAAATTGTAATAACTAATGAATCTATTTATCGCTTGTGGTTTAAGTGGAGAATGTAGCAAAAATGTATTTTTATACATAACTACTTAATGATACACGATACACAACGACTAGAAGTCGAATAAATAGTTTGTACAGCGAATGATTGATAAAAATAATAACTAGCCTTGTAAGCTGGGTGCCGAAGCAGGTGCCGCCGGTGCAGGCTGGTGAGGAGTAGGCGGTGGTCTCCTTCTTCGAGGCACATGGAGACCTGGTGCCGAAGCCGCTCTCGTGGCTGTGCGGAAGCCAGGCGCTCGGTACCGCGCTGACTTCACTGGTCCCGTTGGCACTGTATTCGTACCAGTTATCGACGGCAGGCGCGGCAGTGAACCTGCTCGCTCCTCCTCTTCCGACTGTAGATAAAAGTTTTAGAAATTAATATACTGCCAAATTACTGGGGTAATAAGATTACGTTTTTTTAATGTCTTCTTCAAAGGATAATGTGATTTTAAGTGACCAACGTAATTACTAAGTGAACGTTCTCCCTGCCTTTACTCATAGTTATTCTTAAATAACATCTACAATACTTTTGAGCAGATGTGTACGGGTGATAGGTCATCAAACAGCATTACGTAAACATGTTCCGGTTTAAATCACGCAATAACTAGTGAAATCACTGCAGTAGCGAGATTTAACATCTTATGTCTCAAGGCGACGAGCGCAAGTACTACTGCAGCGCCTTATTCTGCCGCCAAACAATATCGTGCAAACATTACTGTGTTCCGGTTTGGGTGCTGTAGCTAGTAAAATAACTGGGTTCCAAGATGACCAACGCATTGAGGTGCTATGAATACCATGTTAACTAATGCCACCTTTTTATGGGCATACAAGCAGTCCTATTTCTCTAGTGTCTTTTAGTATACATCAATTGTTATTTTGTTAACTTAACTGTAGCTTACACAATGTAGCGTAATATATTCATGTTATCCTAACTAGTACCACATTGTTAGGGACAGATGTATCATATTATTTCAGATGAATATTTTGCACATTTCGTCGCTTATTTGAAAAAAAAGAATCCATCCAAAACTATGCTAGAGGTCGATAAGCCACAATTCATGTTTGTACTGTTTAACAGTGGTAAGCAATCTTTACCGTGTTTCCTTAAAGGGAACTATTTCCAGAGAAATACTCAAGTTTTAGAAAGGAATTTGTTTATGCGACGCGGCGACGAGTGCAATGTTGCTGTAAACATCCGGATGTTACATAAATTGTTATGGATCGTGTTCTGTGTCTGGGTAGTGCTTACCACCATGTGCGCTCTTTGAGGTCTTTTTATTTTCCAAAAGAAATATAAAGGAAAGATTTAAAGATTACGTAGTATGTACGACTATGAATATAATTGTTAACATTAAATACAGTTTTAGCAAATTTTAAATCACATCGATCGATTTCCCTTATTGTCCATTAATTTATTAATTGATCCATTAGCTTAATAAGTTTTAGAAGTATCTCGAAAAAAAATATATATTTATCATAATGAAATTGTTTATAACTATAATATGTAGTTTATAACCATAATTTATGTGAGTTGCAAATTTAGTTTACATTGTTATGCGCTGTAAAGTAACAGTTACGAAAAATGTATGAATTTTTCTTTGTGGTAGTAAAATACCATGATTATCTTTCGTTTAACAAAAAAAAATTAATTTCACAAATTTTTTACAATATTTTCTTGAGAGCTTTTACATGTGGGTGTAATATTTATTAATCAATGTACCTGCTGCTGGCATATATATTAGATCGTAAAGTAATGACGATCAACATATATCGATCTCTAAAGTAAACTTGGAGTAAAAAAAATATTAAAGAGTATGAGTTACAGTTTTATCAATATACGTATATGGTAACCTTAGTATTAAATTCTGTAAACGTAGCCTTCTTGTTATATTATGTAAGGAACCTTATAATAAGTAGCATTCACGCATAAATAGTAGTCACTCATTAACTGTTACTCTATGTATGATTATAGGAAAAATTGCTCATTGTTGTTTTTTTATTGATACTTTATTTACAGCCTCCAAGCCCAAGGATGGTATGTTATTATGGCTTCACTCTAAAAGTAATGAGTATGTATAAATTAAAGTAATGAATATCGTGTGTTCCTTACCTCAGCGTCAGGAGCGGAAGCACGCCGTCTTCCACGCCACAATCTGTCCTCACTACCGGTAATGGCACCACAACTTCTAGAATGAGATTTTTGAGCAGCTAATTCTGCTCCAGCGGGTGATCTACGCGCCTCGCAACCAGGTCCACCTAATGTACCTCGCGAATCCGCTGCCAATAGAGCCGATTCGAAACTTCCACGCCATGAAAATCTTTCACAATCACTAGCTACACTTCCTCTGCTCGCTGTTGCTTCTAGTATATCATGGGATCGACTCCGAGCCAACGCACCAGGTTCAGATGCACTGTCATCGTCCGTACTCGGTGATGCACCGGCTGACACTTCGTGCATTAACGCCACAAGTCTTCCACCAATGTGTCTCATAACTTTTCCAAACAAGGGTGGTGATCCTTCTCCGGCACGACCTAACGTCGCTGCCAACTTCTGGTACGCACCGACAGCGTCGCGCTCTAATGACCCCGCGTCGTTGCCCCTGTCGAATTCATCAATTATTTCACGACAGCTGTCTGATATTTGTTTTCTCAATGCCGATCTGTTAGCGGCGGTACCTTCCAGGTCCGAGCCGGCGTAATCCGATGAGTCATACGAGTCGCTCCAAGTGTCTTCACTTGATAAGTATTCTACTATCTCTCGCACTTCCTCGTCGCGTATACCCGGGACTGTTTTCATTAATCTTGTTAACTCGGTTTCAAAATATAAAAGTTGTGGCGGTTTCGGTGGCCTTGAACTCTCTGAATTAGACGATGCAGGCGTACTCGTTCTGACATTTGCCGAATTTATCATTTGTTTGAAAAATTGTCTCATTTTTGTCATCATAAGATTGGTTTCTTCGTCAGAAGACCAATTATTAAAGCTATCTTTACGCGTCAATGGACTAGGCGGTGGACGGGAGGACGGTGGACGTTCGACCCGTTCATCTAAATCGGGCCGTATTTCTTCGACAATTTCTTCTAATTCAGTCTTTGGCTCATGTGACCGAGTAAATTCAGTACTCGAGTCGCCGTTCCTAAGAAGATCATCACAACTTCCTACAAAACCGCTATCTCTACTGGTTTGTTTTTTAGATTCAGATAGCTCAGATCCAAGCGGTGGGAATTCGGGACGAGGCGTAGACCTGCCATCCTCGCCCTCTGACACTGATCTGGTGTCGTCACGGGTTTCTTCTGAAAATTCCATAGATTGTCGCTTTTCTTCAGCAGGCGAACCCCTTGTTTTTTTACTTTGTTTCTTTCTTTTGCACTCGCCAGCATCTAACCTTTCAAGAGACTCATGTCTATCCTCAGTTTCCGTGCTAGACCCATCTGATACTTCCTGTGGATCTTGCATTGGTTCATCACCTGTTAACAAGTTATCCAAAGATGAAGAATGTGAGCGAGGTGTACCGCGAGCACGCACTAATCGTTTTCGCCTGTGTTCTGGACTCTGCTTACCTTCACTATCACTACCAACACTACCAGAACCATCCGAATCACGCCTTTCTTGATTAAATCCCATGAAACCTGACAAAAAATACTTTTCTAATCGCGACGACACAAGTTCATCATTATCAGTATTTCTTTTTGGCAGTTCATTGTCCACAATTGATTCAACACCTTCACTACATACACTAGACGTTTCCGAAATTGGCTCGTCATCGTCGCGAATATTTCTCCCATCGCCGAGGCCGAAAAAAAAGTACTTTTCTAATTCCGTAGCGGAAATAGGTCGAGTTTTCTTAATGTTATTTTCCGGTTCGCTCTCCTCGCAGCTTTCCTCGACGATGGTATGTAAAGTGAAGTCTAATGAACGTCTACAATAAGCAAAATCTTCGCCTCTGGTTGGCAGTGAAGCCTCATCACCAGAATCGCTGTCAGAAGTAGTGGTCCCATCTTCGTCATGGCTGACGTCCTCGACCCATGAATCGTCGTCCGCCAGCCCCTCCTCGAGACACACGACCGCCGAGAGAGTGTCGGCGTTGCTTACAACAGTCACTCCACCTGAAGGCTGCGGTGATTCGTCGTCGGAAACTCGTTCGCTTGTTTCGTTTTGCGAATTTGTAGCGTTTGTGTCAGATTCAGGTTCGTTTTGTGAATTCGTGTGTTGTACTGTAATATCCCGCATGAGCCGCGTCGTGTCCGAGGTGACGACGGAGACTCGATCGTGCGTTATCATTACGCGGCTAGTAAAGCGCGCAGACCCGTCCGCACCGGGCGAGCGCGAGCGGCTAACTGCCGCGCCGACAGGTGCGCCCGCGCTCCCCTCCGTCTCAACGCAAACCGGCCTTATGCCGTGTGTTTTCTCCTCCTCTTGCTCCTCCGATAGTTCTTTCTTCAATAATTCACTGAGCGTTCGTTCAATACCTTTAAATAAATCAATTTTTTCTGTACTCATAGTTTTTGATTCATCATGTTGCTGTTGCGGTTCCGTAAAAGGCGTTACGTTTACTGACGATTCGTTAAGAATTTCGGTATTTTGGTTATTACACATTTCTTCTTGTAATTTGACCGATACTTTTACTTTTATACTATTATCTGAGTTAAAACTGGTTTCCAAGGAGTCGCACTCTAAATTTTCGAAATTGCTATTTCTGCTTTGAGTGTTATCAACGTTATTCTGGTAATCATTATTATCTATATTAGTACTACAGCCGGCATTAAAACTGTTATAATTTTCACAGGTCTCACTTTGAAGCATATTTTCATCGCAAAATTTAATGAAGTTTGACTTTACAACAGGATCATCACTGCTTTCGTCGTCGCTTTTATTACAATAATAATTCACAGAACGATCATTGGAAAAGCTTACAGAATCAAGTAAAACAATATTACAAGCGTCACTTATTTGCGACACATTTTGATTTAAATCTGCGTTTAAATTATCTTCATTTTGTTCGATCCTATCCAGAGCAATTAGTTCCAGACTGTCAGACTTTTTGTCATAAGAATCATCGCAATCTATTCCGCTACTATCTGCATTGTCCTCTAGATCAGAAGAAGAATCGGCAGGGTTAACAACAAAAACACGTGAAAATTGACCTCCTGCACCTCCTGAGTCGTCGGAGTCTTCATCGGTTGTGGCTGGTTCTTCTGGTGCTCCACTTCTGAGGTCGTAACTCCTTCGTTCCACACCACCTTCTGAATCACTTGAGTCAGCCGACTCGTTTGATGATGGGTATGCATTTTCGGCATCAAGGTGGCCCGGCATGGCGTCTGTTGAATCTGACAACACCGACGAGCACTCCGCCTCCGCGATCACCTTAATATCGTTTGACGCTTTTTGTTCGTTAGTGCGTTCAATATCCTTATCATTGTTATCGTTATCGCGTGCACCGGTTACTTCTGACGTATCGGACTGTATAGCTTTATCAGTGCGTTCAATGGTCATTTCGAGTTTGTTTGTATGTGGTAGAGAGGTGGCAGTGGCGGCGGCAGTAACGGCGACGGCAGCAGCCGTGGTGAGCCGAGCGAAAGCTGCGGCATCGAGAGGCGGAAAGCCTGGGTAGGTGTTCCAGTGAGGCGTAGGTGGCGTCTGTGTGGGAAAAGCAAGTAGAGCGGGCCAGAGGGCAGCGGGTATGGGCACAGGCACAGGTACTGGCACTGCAACTATACGAGGTTCAGCTCCACAAGAGCACGTTCTTGGACAGACTTGAGGCGTGTGTTTAGGCGGCGGCGGAGGGGTAGTATTTGTTGACGTTGCACCGGGTTCGAAATAATCCCAATCGCAGTCGTCGGGTGCTGGTGGGGCTACGGAGGAGGCCGTGGATGAGGAGTCCTCTGTGTCCTCGCGGCACGACGAGTCCGAGCTGAGGAACACGAGGCGGTAATCTTCGGGACGCATGCGACCGGCGTCGGATTCGCTCGCTTCGCCCGGTTCACTGTGGACGCCCCAGTCTGTAAATAAATTTAAAACGTGTTCAATTAAAAGTATTTCACATTATTTTTCTAAAAATAGATCCATTAAATTTAAACTCTTAATAAAAATATATCGGACTTGAAAAACAATCAAAAAGGCTTATTCAAAACTAGTTTCTCATTCTTTGAATAATATGCGTCGCGTTACTCGCGAATCGGCAAAATATTATGTTTGGCTAAGTGAAAACATAAAATTTTACTGTAAATAGTTCTGAAATTTCATTTAGGTACAAACTAAATATACCTTTTAGTATTAACTAATACTAATTTAATAAATCTTCTTTAGTAAATGAAAGGAATAATAAGATTATTATTTTTAGGATTACATAGTGAAAACGCCTGACATAAAACGCTTAGCAAAGTGTGGTAATCTAAGATCATACGAACAGGGCGACGGTGTTTTACAGGCGTTCAATATTGATATTTAACAATTTTTTCTTTCACGAACCTAGGAGACGAGTAAGACGTTCACCTGATAATAAATGATACGTAACTAAACTTGCTGAAACACTTTTCAAACCTAAACACAGTAATGTTTGCACAGTACTGTTTACAAAACAACAAAATATTATTAAAAACCTTTCTATATATTATAGTTCTAATTATATAACCAGTAATTACGCATTATAAAGATATACCGGTATAAATAGATTTATCTACAACCTCTAACCCCAATGGACTGATCACCTGCCTGTGTTATAATTCATATCATCATCATCAGTCGATAGACGTCCATATATATATATTTCATATTCGTGAACCATTTCATATTAAACAATTTATAAAAGTCTTAATACATCGTTACGCGCGCGTGAGACGCGGAATGTTATGGTTAAAATGGCAGTGGTACAAACGCATCTGATGATCAGTAGAAAGCACCACGGACGGTTGGTCTCGCCTCATTATAAGTTGAAAGCGATTTGCTACACGAATACCATTAATAGAACTATGAAACAGAAATATCGAAAACAATAGCATTTCTAAAAAAAAACAAGTAGATTTTACTCGTTTTGTACTATATTTTACATAAATAAATTGAGTTGAATAATAATTATTTTTTTTTACTCAACGAAGCGACGAGACAAGCGGGACGATCACGCGATGTTAAGTGATCGTCTGCCCATAACAATATTTTGCTAGATATTGAGTTTCGTTACCCCAGTAATTATACTAGCTACAGCTTTCTTCAGGTCGGAACACAGTCCTGTTTGGACACTACTGATTGTCGGCAGATACAGAAGCTGCGGTTGTACCTACCTAGACGGTCTCCGGCAACAGACACCTACCACCAGTAAATATAAACTTATACATATGTAACTAATCATAACGATAATAAATTACATTTTATGTGTTATAATATGATATATATTTTAATATTCAAGATAACTATTCCAATAACTTATTCTTGTCTCATAATAAACTAGCTGTTCCCACCCTGTCTGCTTTGCTGGCCGTAATACAGAATTAGATTTGGGATTTGTTTAAAATATTCCTTGACAGCAACCGCAATTGCAAAAGACTATAGCAACCCCATAATTAATACGAAATGAAAATCGGAAAAAGATCTATGAAATTATTAATGAACATAAGATGCAATCGTCAATCATTACAATTTTATTACATTATATTATGTTTTAATTTATACAATCCCCAGGCGAAGCTCAGCCCGACACGGTGTAATAATTAGGGTAACTATTCGATAATTTACCCTTGTCTTATATAAGCCTAACATGTTTGTAGAAATTTACTAATGAATCTTTACGAACGATAATATAAATTTATAAATAATTCAAACGCATTTCACTGAATATCATAAATGAGAAATCTCTTAATTTGTATTAATATATAATAATATGAAAAGTATTTCACACCGCGTAGAAAACAGATGAACGGCTTTAGAGAATATCTAGTGATTCATTGTCCGATACTTGAGGTAGTTACTATCATCATTCCTTTAGTCTTGATGACGGTCTTATAAACATTGTTTTATGTATGAGATTATCGATGATTAGCCTTGTTTAATAACATACGTACGTCCTTCGTACGTGCATATAATTCTTGTTATGTCATTGTCTTGTTTTATTCTAATGTTTAGTTTATATCTCGCAGATAATGAATGTTTGTCAACAATGTAATATTTCATAATAGACGATAGCTCTAACAAATAAATATTAAAATGTTTATTTCTTGAATCTGTCAATAAGTAAACTTAAAATTTACATCAACATTGTGATACAATTTTACGATATCAAAATATAAACAATAATGTAACACGTACATTATAAAGGCTTTTCTTTGGCAACAACTTACTGATATGCTTGTGGAAAAATCGCGTGTTAACATAGATTCGAACTATTTATTCGATAAATATATAAATATAACTTATAAAGATTACGAACTGTATGTTATCTATGTTGGAATAATTCGCAAAAACTGATAGCTTTAAATTTATTGTAAATAATAATTAAATAGTCCTTATATAATATAATATACATAGGTGAATTATGAGAAGTTTGGACCTTCGTTATATCATATTATTCATCGCATAAACTTATTTTTTGTCTATCGATCTATACACATGAATAAAAAAAAATATTTTGGCACAATCGTTTTTTGTTTATAATACGCGATCTTAATTTTTACACGATATTAAAAGATAATGAGGCTATGGATGCTGGAGCGTGCTCGCCCAGAATACCCTGGCCCTCATATGTTGACAATAGGAATACTGCAATACTGCTATGGTGATAGATTTACAATATAAGGGTGGTTAGTTAGATGGGTTCAACGAACACCCTACCCCCGACCAAATATGCAATAGTGGGAAAATTACCCCTAATTATTAGAACAAAAATTACTAGCTAACCGCCGAGAAAAATGTATATATGTCTGTTCTTTGATAATATTTAATGCTCTTAATATTTTAACCTACTTATATACAACACATCGGATACTGAGCTCTCAGTTGTGGAGTCCGAAGTTTACTCATATTCAAGTGATGTTGTGCTAATAACTTATCTGTAAGTAGTGACAAAATATTTAGTGTTTATCAATTCGTCTCATTTGTTTGTGCCTTGTGCGTTTGTGGATCCTATTTCAGAGTTGTGTAAACGACAGGCGGTGCATGTTGTGAATGTAAAATTAGTATGAACATTTGTGGTCATACCTTGTTATAATACGTATTAACATAGCGGCGACGTCATTATATATATATATATATACATATATGTATATATATATATAAGCTGTTCCCAAGTCGCTTCGCAGGCCGTACTATAAAATTAGACTTGAAATTTGTCTGAAACATTCTTTAAGAGCAACCCCAACCACAAATGACTTTTAGACTTGTAGCAGCTGTAACATACCGAATACCACTTACATAATATATATTATATTATCACGCCTTTTTTACTAGTAGTTTTCACTTTTATAAACATTTTTATTTCATATTAATTTATAACTTTGCATAAATAATAGGAAATAAAATGATGAATGATCTACGAAATCCAAACAATAAATATCCTATAACCATCTACAAATCATTCCTCTCCATTTATTGATCTCGTATCCATACGATCACTAGTTTTGACGTAATTGGCGAAGCAAGAAAACCCATTTTCATTATATATATATAATATACATACGGATAGATAACGGTGCGATTTACGTGATGCAGAACACGAATACACTAACACATGTATATGTTCTATACGCAACTTTATACGTGACATAGATGCGTGTTTTAAAATGGCGTTTCTTAATTTCCATCCGATATAATTTCTTATAATATTTAATAATATAAAATCTTATATTATTTGATATTATTATTTCTTAATTCGATAGTTGCAATATAAATAAAGTATTGTATGATATATTAATCATATTTAACAAGTAAACGTCTTCCTTGTATCACGGTTTTATGAAAAAAAAAATCATCAAAGTAAACAAAAATAAAAATTGAAGGTCTTATTGGATCGCCCTCATAAGCCTGTGTCCTAACAGTGGGGACGTAAATTGACTGTTGACATTGTTGGATACGTTTATTCACTCATCATAATATTATAGAGCTCGAGGCGATACCATTTCTATATTCTAAAGCGCATGAACCTCTATGCCCACGGTGTGTAACAAATACACAAACATAAACTATTTCGACATTGTCCTTGAATTTTTTAAGTGGCCAATGATATTTTAACATACGCTTAAATAGGACGTCATTATTTTTACACAAGTACAATCGGACATTGAAAGTAAAAGTTTGGCAAACGTTGGCGCAGACCCAAGGCTCGCTTGCCTAGTCGGTGGGACGTGGGATGCAAGGAGGCTGTCGAGGTCAATCCGAGTCGGTTGTGTCGGAATTGTTTTTGTTCGTGTTTACTTAAGGACACGCCTAATAAAGATAGGAGTAGGCTGGAGGGCCTGTATCATAATACGTTAATCCATAACTCATATCATAGCATTTAATTATATATTCAAAATCGATATAATACGTAGGTATAAATATATTATGCTTGTAATAATTTTTCAGGTAACTGCATTAATCATCCAATTATGCCAATTGCCTATTTCTGGATACAATTATTATTTGTTTTTCGGTTTTATATATAACTATATGCAATTTAGCCTTAACATTTTACACACTAGTCTGACCATGGGTGGATAACTTAGAACATTGCGTTGAAATATTATGCGACCTGTTTCGGTGGGTATCTATAATATTACTGCTGGGAGTACCTCAATTTCCTATTAAAATTAGTACGATTATAATATAGCGCATTTATATTAGCTTTTATGTTAGCTTGTTTATTGGCAACACAATATTTTCCGATTGCGGCACTTGTGAACCTATTTTGATTTATTATTTTCTAGTTTAACACTATTTTTCTGGCAACTTTTTTTTCTGAACACAGATTCTCAGCTTTCTATGAATGGCCTGGCAAACTGATTTTGGTCTCTGATCACCGCTTTTTGCATGCATTGAGTTCTGTTTTGACTCGCAACAGTGGCAATTTGAAAATGTTTATTAAACGATGTTGTGTACCAAACTGCAGTAAAACCATTATGTACCTTCTGTGTTACCTAAGTGTACTATAAGAACAAATTACATATCACGAAACACCCTTGGAGACTTGCTCCGCCGTGACCAGAAATCACCTCACCTCCACGTAAAATTAATACGAAGAAGGCAGTTCTGTTTTCTGCGTCCTCCATAGAACATGACCTCTTACACCTACGTCCCGTCCAGTTTGAACAGGGCACCTAATGATGATGATGATGATTGTACTTTTTGTTTATTATATGTTCTTAGATTTTTACATTTTACTTACTGTAAATTTTATTATTATATTTTGAGTCATGTCTACAAGTTGTTTTCCAGAGTCATCACGAATCGTCTCACAATCAGGCTCGACGACTTCCAGCCTCCCGAACAAGCTGGATTCCGTAAAGGCTACAGCACCATAGACCACATTCATACGCTGCGGCAGGTTATACAGAAGTCCCATGAGTATAACCAGCCCCTATGCTTAGCGTTTGTGGACTATGAGAAAGCCTTCGATTCGATTGAGATATGGGCCGTGTTGCAGGCCCTCCAACGGTGCCAAATAGACCACCGGTACGTCGATGTTCTAAGGTGCTTGTACGAGAACGCCACCATGTCAGTCCGCCTCGAAGACCAGAGCTCAAAACCGATACGATTGCAGCGTGGAGTAAGACAGGGAGACATCATATCTCCGAAACTGTTCACCGCTGCATTGGAAGATGTCTTCAAGCTTCTGGATTGGAGAAGATATGGCATCAATATCAACGGCGAGTACATCACGCACCTTAGATTTGCCGACGATATCGTGGTTTTGGCTAAGACCATGGAGGACATCAACACAATGCTCGATGATCTTTGTAGAGTTTCACAACGAGTGGGTCTTAAAATGAATATGGACAAGACCAAAATCATGGCAAATGTCCATATTGTACCCACTCCAATAACAGTTGGAAGCTCTACACTTGAAGTTGTTGACAGATATGTCTACCTCGGACATACAATCCAACTAGGTAGGTCCAACTTCAAGAAAGAGATCTCTCGTCGAATCCAACTCGGATGGGCAGCATTCGGGAAGCTAAGACATATCTTCTCGTCCAATATACCGCAGTGTCTCAAGACAAAAGTCTTTGACCAGTGTGTGTTGCCAGCGATGACATACGGAGCAGAGACGTGGCCGCTTACTGTGGGCCTTGTCCGCAAGCTTAAGATTGCCGAGAGGGCGATGGAGCGAGCTATGCTCGGAGTTTCCCTGCGAGATCGAATCAGAAATGAGGAGATCCGCAGGAGAACCAAGGTCACCGACATAGCTCGAAGGGTCGCCGACGCAAAGTGACAATGGGCAGGGCACATAGCTCGCAGAACCGACGGCCGTTGGGGCAGAAAGGTTCTCGAGTGGCGGGCACGTACCGGAAGACGTAGCGTGGGCAGACCCCCCACAAGGTGGACCGACGACCTGGTCAAGGTCGCTGGCAACCATTGGATGCGGGTGGCCCAGGACCGGTCTAAGTGGAAATCTTTGGGGGAGGCCTTTGTCCAGCAGTGGACGTCTTCCGGCTGATTGGATTGGATTGGATTATTATTATAATTCATAGTGCATAAGTCTAAGTATACTTCCGAAATAATGTTGGGTGGGAGAAACACAGTATAAACTTTTTAATTATTTATTTTTGTCAATGAAGCGACGAGCCGAGCAGGACGTTCACCTGCTGGTAAGTGATACCTGCACTAACAACATGACCTAAATTAGGATGGTATAGACAGCACCACATTGTGCTCGTAGCCTTAAAACTAGATGTTTCATAACCACAGTAATTTCAATAGCTACAACTCCCTTCAGTTCGGAAAACGTGTATATATTACAGACAGGCTATTATCAATAAATACCCTGCAACAGCACATCCCTAAAAATTATCAATGTTGAACTATGTACATTACCTATAATAGGTAATATTTGAAAAAATTTATACAAAATGCTGTGCATTTTATAGGCTTTTCTAAAATAGCTGAAAATAAAATTTATAGAAGGTTCATTATCTTTTAAATTTTTATATACAATATATTTCATTCATAATTTCTATAATACCCACCCGGCTGTTAGATATTATCATTGAAAATGCTGTAAAATTATCAAAAAAACTAAAAGCAAAATATGTAGGAGAACCTACAAAAGATTTTAAAAAAAAAACCAGGGGTCCGCGTATATTGATGCAATTTTGGAAACCAAACACCAGACGTCGCTGACTGTTTAATAGTAGAGGGATTACTCTATTTCAGTGTGTGGGTCTGATCACTGTTAAGACCCAAATTTTTTTATTCCATCAATGAATTAAAATCTTTCAGTTATTAAACTCGTTAATAGTTTACAAACAAGTATTCTATTAACCCTTAAAGTGAACACAATTATAACCTTTATTACAAACAGCTTAAGTGTAAATATTAAAGAAGCACACATCATTATGTTAACAAATAGAAATTTGTCTGTTTAGGTAATTGAACTTATATAATGCAATTAATTATTAATTTAATTGTAATGACATTTCTAGAATATAAAAATTCGAATTAAAAACAAAATTAAGAGAATGAGAATTAACAAAAAAACATGTTTGTATATAAAAAAAATTATATATAGGAGAGGAAGTCATAAATGATTTTATACAAGTTTAATCGCCCCCTTAATATAAAGGAAATGTTACTCTACTTTTAAACAGGTTTCCATTGTGAGTTCATACATTTTAGCTTCAAGAGTAGTTCGCTCCATTCTCTTATGTAGTTAAGTGAGTTTCCGGTGATACAAAATTGCATATTAAGGAACGAAAGGATATGAGTGAAGGGTTTAATATAAACCAGCTTCTTTTTGTCTCCTCTTAAAAAACTCATTAATAAGGAACCTTTAATTTCATAAGAACATTGTAAACAAGTATTTAATTCACCATGACTCATAGTTACTTCTTTAATAACCTTAATACGCTATTGATAACGGAATACTTAGTTCATAACTTTTGAGAACCTGACCGCTTGCTTTTTTGGGTTAAGTTTCCAGGTCGCTGCCTTTTGTAAGAATTGCAAATTGTTCGGTACTCCGTACTGATATTGCAAATTACTGTTAATAATTTTAATTAAAAATAGATAATTTTATAATAACGAGGTGTTTTAACTCAAGTTAATTAGGAGTTTTTAGTATTTTATTGCGAAACATTTATTATGATGACTAATGACCGAATTCTACTTTTGCCATTTATGGAATTAAATTAAAAATATATTATTACACCCTTCATCTGTAAGCAGGATATAAAGCATAGATTAATACATGTTACTTCATTATCTGTTACCAAAACCAATGCTTATTGTTAAAAAATTTAAATACGAATATACTAAGTGTGATTTTTATATTTTTTTCATCTTTGTCATATTGTCTAGCTGTTGAATCCAATTATGATTTAATTTTAATAATTGGAGTTCTAATTAAAATATTGTTTACTTCTGTATTTGTAAATTCAATTTGAAGAAAGCACATCAAAATATATATAGTTATTCAAATAAATCATAAGTCAGCTAACTCTCCTTGTTGTAGAACTAATATATAGAGAAAATCTGTTTGTAATCGAACAAAATACTTGAATTATTGTTAATGTTTTCGGTGGTCCCTTACAAAGCGCACGATTTGTGCTAGAATAACCCGTCTTGATGCGGACCACACGGCTCCAGTCTTACGTCATCTGCTTAAAACCCATACCGAATTGATTTCGTTTTGTATCCAAAAGGCTAAAGTAGTTTCGAGTCATCTGCGCTATGAAAATAATATTTTTCATTTACGCTTCATTAATACTTGAGACGAATCGGTAATAACCAGATAAGTATGGTGAAGAGTTTGGATAAATTTCAATAATTCAATCTTGAAATCAAAAAGCATTCTTAATTAAATTATATGTAACGTGAAGGGTTTCGTTTTCTAGTTTCGAAATTGAAAGAGTATTAACATACACTACGCAAGTGTTACCCCCATTATGTCAATGTATTCGTATCCCATTACACGTTATTTGATACACACACTTACTTGTTTAAGTAGAATTTATAAAAGTTCTTTTCCCTGCGGGGCTTCATCGAACGGCAAGTTTTAACGGCAGAAAGTTTTAAAAACCAACTTTAACACTGAGACGAATGTGTTTTTGTTTGACACTAATTAGTATAGCGGTCACAGAACTAACACTTTTATTCACGGTACACGACAAACACACATTCACGATAGCACAAAATTAAACATTGTCTTTATAACTATATTGTTATTTCAGTTTGTGATTTAAACTTGAGGTCTGTTATTCGCTTCTCAGTAGGTTTGGTAAGCTGGCGCAGGCCTGAGCGCACAAGCGGATGTGCGCAGGGAACGCCGGCCGACCGCTGCGCTGGCCGCGCCTCTAGTGACGTTCACATTATCGACTTCTTACAGTATCGATGTTTAACCAAATTCCAAAATTTTTAGGCTCATACGACTCTCTCTAGTGTTTCATGCTCCGGCTGCCAACATATTAGAGCCAATGTCAGAACTTTGCAGTTAAGGCGGCATATTTACAATGTAGGAGCGGTAACTAGACAGGCGGATCTAAATAACCTTACATCTAATCAAAACGAATGTTACATCAACATGTGCTATTTGTCCGTTTGTTAAATATGTTCATAGGCTACATCATATGTCGAATTATATTAATCACATTTAAAGTGTTTATTCAGTATTAAATTCAAGAGTACATTCAAAAATGCATTTACAACGTGAATTAAGACACGACAGAAAAAATATATTTGTAGATATAAAATCAGCCAATGCTGGATCAGACTGCTGAAATATATGTCAATATTATTAATGATTTTAATACAAACAATACCAAGTTCGCTTACGCACCGGCTCAGTAGCAAGGTCGCAATACTTGTGTGTTCAGCAGATATCAATTCAACATATGAGTGAAACATGAAAGCCTTTGTGCAATTACTTTAAAACATTATATTTATTGTAGCAGTACAAGTTTATTCTTATTTTAACAAAGTAACATAACATACAGAAGGAAACCGGCATCACATGTGCGAAGAAACCTTTTTTTTTATTAGACGCAGTGACAAGACGAACGAATTTTTTACGTGATCGTAAGTGATATGCCTGCCCGTAATAACGTGGCGTTAATTAGGATTATATACACTACATCACATTATGCTCATCGGCTTGAGAGATTAAGATATTACGTCTCATTACCCCTAATAATTTCACTAGCTACAACGCTTTTAAAACCGGAACACATTAATTATTGCACTCTACTGTTTAACGGCAGAAATGATATTAACGAATTTAACGATGGTATCTAGACAGTTTCCATTAACAGACACCCCAGTAATTGTTATACCTAGGCTAAGGGAACCGATTGTTCAGAGAGTTAGACAGGAATAGGCGCTATAATAAGGTAAGATTAATTAGGTAAAATTAGTAATATTAATCCAAACTACTTATCGATACATTTACTCTTGACTGTACTTACTATTACGTGACTCACCACGCGTCTCACTGCCAGCAACAAAACGTCATCGAGAGACAAAAAGTCGTAAGTTACCGGTAAAGACTAGAAAGAAACGCTTTACCTACAACGAGAGCCAAACTTAAATACAAAAAAAACAACCATAAGGAGCCAGCCGTTTATTACTTCTTTATATTTCGGACTGTCAGAACAATGAACCTGTTGTGCGAACTAGACCAGGGACCATGAGGTGGAGGTTTTATATGGAACAGATCGGTTGAAAGAATAATGGTTAAGCCGCTTTAGCTTTGTGTAAGTAGCGTAGGAGGGTCGCCTACGCACACAAGTAACTGTACACCGTTTACCTGAGCGCCTGTTCGAATAAACTTTGAGTAACTGAATATATCGCTTAAACATCATCATCTCTTTGTTTTTTGCTAGACTATAAGTTAAAAGAAAATCATAAAACTATACCTGATGTTCGGAAATCTATTACAATATAGAAGGCTTGAGATTATATACGTCGCCACCGGTAATTATGATTATCATTGATTTTTCATACATAGCTTTTAGTTAATAGGGAAACGGATGTATCTAATAACTAACATTAAGTCGTTTTCAAACAGATTGAGCAATTTTCTTGCTATGTTTATACATATTATCTTGTAATTTATAAATACCTAGTACTTTGTACTTTTTCTAGAATAGTTGATTGGTTCGTTCCTAAGTTGTATGGAATCCCACACAATCGATATCTTTTAATACACTTTTTTGTGTGGTTCGAATATACGATCTTATGTTAAGAAAACTTTACAGCGTAAGATTTGTTCGGTACGGTTGACTCTAGTACAATTTTTTTTTCTAGTCACACCAAATATTAAAATTAAGTAAAAACGTCCGAGTTAAAAACTAAGGTCAAAAATTCGTTGATTTCCGCCATAAAAACGTTATGAATTATCATTTGATGTTCGTGTGTCTAAGCATTTATTTATATTTCTTAGCAAAAAAATAAATGTTTTCGCAAGTACTAGTAATTTTTTCTATTAAAAACCATATTAAGCAATAGCGTTAAATATTGTATATTCTTAGATGTAAGATCAATAATATTGTGCATCGAAATTGGTCCCCACAAAATAATTATTACTAACAATCACTCTGACGATGCATGTAGGGCAAAATTTTAAACTCAATGAAATGTATACATGTATATATATAACGTTCAACGTTAATTATTCATATAAATTAAAAAGTCAAGAACATTTTGCAGTGTCTTTTAGCATGAAGAAAAGACTTCAACGACTTTTTGTGATACTCCTCTACACAATCCTTTTGACGTCGTAAAAAGGGCGTTTTGTGGTACTGTATAGTTTTGATCTTATAACTTCAAGATATTTCTTCTTAATTGAGCAGATGCGAAATCTAATGAAGCATTTAAATGTCATCAATTCTTTTTATAAATTAAAGAAACTTAATAGCAACGGTCTAATTAATACACCGTGGACGTTTACGAGCCAGTATCAGATAAGCTGTAAGAGTCGCTATGGCTTTCAAGCGCCTACATCACCAGAATCAAAGAACAATATAATACTAAATGGCGTGGATTTAAAGATACTGGTGTTCAGTGAAAAATCGGTAACAATTTTAGAGAGCATTAGTTGTACAGATTTAATCTATAAAAATATATACTTTTTTAATATAAAAAATAATTGTAGTAATAATAATGTCTTTTCACAATTAATCACGTTTTAAAATGTTTGATTCGAAATTTACATAACTTTTTGAAATAGTTATTCATGACAATTGCAATGATAAATCTATAATTATTATTTAAAGTCCTTACGATAGTATAGCAGTTGGCATGCAGGATGTAGCCGCGACTTCCTCTGTTATAGACCGTGTCAAGTTTTTTATTTAAAAGCATAGTGTATGTATTCAAGGTAACTAGACTTAAACTTAACTAGAGTTAATAACTTTAAGAAGTATATCATTTGCTCTTTCTAATTAGTATATTTTAAAATAGCACATATGAAATTAATGCTATAAGGATTATTTCATAGTCTCTTATTATAAAATATATTTAGATATTACATTAAAATAAATGCGAAACAAGCTTCAGTTGGTGATAATTACATGTTACTTATTAGTGTGAACTAAAATTTTCAAATTAATATTTTTATATTTATCACAATGCCATCTAGTGGAATAGTAACTATTTACAAGAGAAAGAGTCTTTGATTTTTTGCTATTATGAAACATATAAAATTTGTCCACTAGATGGCGATTTTATTAATGAACAATTCGTAGATTCAATGAAATACTTCTGCAGATTTATTATCGAAGAAAAATGTTAAAGTCGCACCAGCAGATCTGAGATGTAATACAAAACAGCTAATTAGAATAATACACAATGGTAAATCAAAAACAATATACGGATATGAGACAGACAATCTAATGTTTGGTCTGCTTAAACTTTTGTTCCGTTATACCGTACTTTAATTTTAAATTTTTCCTTGTTAAGTATTTTGAAATCGATGTAGTAAATACAATAGTTATAAAGTAAACTTATTAAAATAGTTCGTAAAAGTACGATTAACTATTGAATACGCTTGTATGCTTTATTGGATTTATTGACTTTATAATGTAAAAAAGGTAAACTATTCTAAGCTTGGATGCGTGTCATCGCTGTGGTTGCCTTCCACCACCCTTCTGTGTGAACGACGACATCACCGGTGTTGAGGTGCGAACAACCATAAACCCTGACCACCCTAGAGCAGCCCTTGATAAGTCTATTTTTCCATTCACTGGTATTTCCGACGAAGCACATAAAATATGGAGTTCCGCTGACCTCAACGGATATTACTAAGGTAAATATAATAATTATAATTAATTACGTAATTTCATTGTAAACTAGGTGAAACGCTACAGACTTTGCTCTGGCTATGTTTATAATGTTGCCTATACCCACACTAGTGTGTCAGGTACGTACCAATTATCTTCATGAAAATCGAACGATATTGCAGATCTATCTGTTAGATCTGCGTTAGAGTTAGTTTGTCGAGCTATATAAAGCCTATTAAAATTTTTTATAAAAAAAAATTGTCTTATCCGATTATTATTATTTTAGTCCTCGGTGTTCGTTTGTTCATATCGTGAGACAAAGAAACATTTTTAGTCTTGCCATAAGTACCACATCAACAGTCACACGTTTAAAGTGGCTATCATTTTCATAAAAAAAAATACAATTCTTTATAATTAATCATTACAGGTTTTGGCCATCAAACTTAACTATTATTTTTCTAGTAATCAAATTTAAAAGCCGTAAAAAGCACGAAACACTAAACGTGAAAAGGACAGTGATAAGAGTGTTTGCTCATTCTTATGGCATTGAATTATACCGATATAATAACATTGTATATATATTACTTTTCATCCGTTACTAACTTGAATTTTTCTATTTGATCAAAGTAACAAGCTATTCTTCCTTTACATTTGTATTTAAATACAAATTTTAAGTAGATCTATATAGATACATAATTAAAATGGGTTTTGTTTGTTCGTGAAAACTATTGAACGTAACGAAATAGGAACATGACCATTGAATGCAGAATTATTTGTGAATGGTTATTTATTTTTTTAATTTCATAGAATTTTCATAATTATATTTCGAATTAATTTTTATAGACATTTTTATTTATGCGGTAACGGTTGCTAAAAATGGCGGTTGCTTTCAAGGAATATTTCAGACAAATTTCAAGTCTAATTTTATATTACAGCCAGCGAAGAGGGCGGGGCACAGCTGGTACATTGTAAAGAGAAAATAAATTTAAAATTTTCTCAAACATTACCTATTATAGGTAATATACATAGTTCAACATTGATAATTTTCAGCGATTTGCTGTTGCAGAGTATTTATTGTCAATGGTCTTTTTGTAATATATATATACTACATCATGTATTCTGGAATTAGTTAAACTCTATCATTAATTTGTGCAAATAAATGTGTTCTTCCATACTAAGTTACACTATATCCCATGATTGTGTCTTTAACCTACTTTGTTATATTAACTTTTACTTACTTTTACATTTTCTATTAATACAAATTGTTGAAGTATATATCCACATTAATGAAATTCTTATAATATCTATATACAAGTTGTCTATGAATGGATAGTATGAAAAGTATAAATTTTTTTTTTGTGTAAAATACCAAATGCTATCCGCTAAACGCTGAAAATTAGACTTACTGGGTGAATGATGTAATAAAGAGTTTGAAATTAGTAATATTTTGTAGTGGGATTAATTATATAAATGTCGAAATATATTGAAGTATTTTTCAAGAGTGGAAGAGTGGAAGTTAGACACCAGTAAGTTATGATCAAGTTAGGATAAGAAGTTTTGTTATGCGCGAGGTAAAGGCAAATTGTTTACGAGTTTGAAGTTACGTACTTAAATATATCACGTCATTGTTATGTATACGTACACATGCACATGCGAATCTAGTAGATAATTATTTTTTTAGTAATCAGCTTGTTTTAAAAAAACGTAATGTACAAATTTTTGTATGTATAAATAATATATAATGAAAGTTGTATTTTTTTTTAACAATTTTATTATGACTAAACATTGTACCGGCGTTGTGAAGTGCCTCGACGCGATACTGCGGGGTACATTAGCAAGTGTAAGTTGACACAATGTATGTATGTTTACACGAGTTTACACCTATCATCTGGCCATGTGCCGTGTGTTAACGTTACGCGGAAAACAGTCATTATCAGGCACAATACTATACTACACTCTCAAAAGACTATTAATGTTTGTTTAAAATATGTTAATACTTCGTTTAAATTCAGAGCCAGCGTAGTCATTAAGCAAGGCTATATTAATTGTAAGATTCATTTCTTAATGTATTCTTGTATTTCAGATTACTTACTGTAAAATTTAATTAATCGCTATATTCATTAGTATTACTGCGAATTTAAAAGCGCCTTCTCTTACTATCAAATCCCTTGTTTTAGCTCGTGGTTTCGCAATTGATGTTTGACGAAGCTAGTCAAATTAAATGATTACCTTCATCAAGCATCATCAGAGAATAACTACAGATTACTTCGTTAGCCAGACGTAACCAACATACACATACACATACACTTTTATTTTTTTTTGCGAACTCAGTGTATTGATGCCCAATGTTGAACATAGGTATCCTAAAAGAAGGTAATTGCCGTGTTCGTCATAAATGTCATGCGGATTGGTAGGCTCTGTATAATCGGAATATTCACAGAAAAATCTGCTGTCCTTTCCTGAAATTATTCTTTATTTTCCTTTTACAACACGCCAAGGATAGAGGTGAGAAGATATTCTAAAACGTCGTCTACCGCAGGCAAATCTACAGACTACCTCACGGTTTCAGGCCGTGGATCCGGGTCCACGAGCCCAGTGTCAGATGAGCTGTAAGAGCCGCTGTGGCTTCCAGCCCGCTCAAAACAAGAATATAGACTACCTCACGGATACAGTCTTTGTACACATAAACATATTAGTTAGGCATTATATTGTTGATATTCTTCGCAGAGGAAGTGTATCCATTGTAAAATTTTTACATGAAAAATGGGTACTGAATAGAAAACTATTTACTGATAAAATGATATGGGCTCTGGAAGCACTACTATATAGAACTGTTTAAAACTGTAGTGTTACTAAATTAAAATTTTAAATAGTTAAGTAATAATTCAAGAGTTATAAACAATCATAAAAAATAAAGACCTTTATTCCAGATTCAAGATCCATTTTAGTACACTTAAAAAAAACTAAACGATATTAATCAATAAACAAAAAATTACATAAACAAATACGTATGTATACAAGTAGTGTTTGTCATTTATCAACAAACACAGATATAATATGTTATGAAATATTAATTTAACCTTAATCGAAATATCTGTTATAATAAAACAGACTGCGCTACGTTATAAAAACAATTTTATAACCGGTAACCTTCACGTAGCAGTTGAATTCATTCGCACTTCAATTACAACGGATTACTTTACACTGAAGTCGTAAAAAAACTCGCCGAAAATGCTGTCGTAACCAGTCCACGGCATTTGATAAATCAGTAGACGTACACAGCGAATGTTTTGTGTACTTTTAGAATTTAATGTGTAATAATTATGGTACCGGTATACGTAGTGTTGGCAGGCCCCCCCACCAGGTGGTCCGACGATCTGGTGGAGGTTGCGAGAAGCAGCTAGATGCGAGCAGCGCACAATCGATCTATGTGGAGATCGTTAGGGGAGGCCTATGTCCAGCAGTAGACGTCTATCAGCTAATAATGATGAATAATGATGGCAGAATTTGAATTTGTAGATTGTTTTTTACTCAATATGGTTAATTTGACATTAATATTTTTAACGACCTATTATAAATTTTTATTTATAATATCAACATATACAATATTTCAACTAAATACAATTCATGCGATTTGGTTAACATTTACTGTTGATATTGGCACTACACCGTTCATTTATCATATAATTATTCTCCACTGTGTGCGAAATCAATAATGAATTGCTTTTCACAATGTTTTTATTTATTTATTAATTTTTACTAATGAATAAATAAAAATAGATTGTATAAATTATCGGAATTGCTAACTTCTGAACTAACCGACCCAAATCCATATATATCGCTACTTATGTATATTAAATATTTTTAATGGATATTAAATTAAATAGATGGCACTAAAACATACCCAATACATATAATAGAACCGATGCATTTATATTGATACTCATATGTAATAATACTTCGTTTAAAAAATATAGAGTGAAAACTAATGTACACTACTGTATACCGCAATAAATGATTTACCTGGCGGTCGTACCCGATGTACGTACCGAAATGAAGCGGGTTTTATCCCACTTGAACTTGGCTTCCGGTGAAACAAAACATCGCAATGAAATCAACATATTGATATCTGCCAACCCGGATTTGGCCAAAGAAGGCCTCGAGTTCCACTATTGGGAACAGGGAACTGGACAGCGAATTATTTATTCATACACTGGCAGAATCTATGGTGCGTGGTAACCTAATTGTTTATAAATAACAATGATAAGCAACTTTACAATGAAGGTCAATAGATTTTTCTTAGTATTCTCAATAAGTACGTATTGTATAATGTAAATAGGTAAATTACTAATTGCTACATAATTAATTATGTACAATTATTTGTTAGTGTTTAAAAGATCGCAAT